>CM062812.1:964620268-965220268 GCA_031772625.1 Pinus tabuliformis
CCATGTATAGATTTCTACAAATCCCAGTTATTGATTACCATGTAGCATTCTGATGTAGGGTAACCCAATAATGCAATATAATCAAAGCAGAATACAATAACCTACTTCTACTATCAATTTGTGGAAGCTTAAAGATCGAGTTGAACAATATAACCAGAAGAAGAAGAATCAATGCACAATACACATGAAAATAATTTGTGGAAAGCCTCACCACTATTTGTATTATTATACAAGGTGGAAATACATAGGAATTATACAAATCATTAACTCTAACAGCTAGCCAGCTCTTAGTACAATTTGCACATATGCTCACAAGCAATCTTGGCATTTCTCAAGTCTTCCTCTCTACCCTCCAAGCTCCTATTTCCTTCCATTGTTTCTCTTGGATGATTCTCCTTTGACCAAGTGGAAAAATTCCACCTACCAAGTGGAACAATTCCTCCAAAACGGCAATCCTTAAGGCCTAAATCCTTAACTACATGCATTAGTTTCTTCCAAGAGCAAACACATGCAACTTATAATACACTGTCCTTGACATTAATCTCAACTAGGTCTTTCTCAGAATAGACATGCATGAGTTTCTGAGGAGGGAAGCTTCAGTTAACTGGAGTAGCACTAATGGATGCATTAATGCATCAACTGACCTTTAACTCTTTATTAGTTCCTAAAAGAGTTTGGAACTAATTTAACTGGAATTAACTCAGTAAACTAAGCTAACTAATTACAACTCAAATATAACTCAATCTTATCTCCTTGATTTAAGGGATAACTTTTGCATGATTTCGGAAAGACTTCTAACTTGAATTTCTTCAACTAATTAGTTCAAAATTAATTAATTAATTAATTATTTCTAAGTAGCTGTTAAGACTAAATTCGATTTTAATTCACAATTTAATTCAAGGAAAAATTAAATTGGAATATTCTTGTTGCCATATTTCAACACATAGGCTCATTTCCTGTCAAGAATAGACTATCATTAGATAAAACCAAAATCAAAGCCATACCTTGGACCACTTTTGAAGTATAGGTTTGGATTGACACATCATCCTAGCTTCACCAAGTAACTATTAATGCCAACAAATCAAGCTTAGGGTTATTGCTTCATACGCTGCTTTCTGCAAACATAACACTTGACCAAAGAAATATGTTTAGCCTTACACAAATCAATATTGTGCAGTCAAATCAACTATGTCAAACTATCAAAGTTTAGATATCAGATCAAAACTGATATGAAACTCATTAATATCACTTTAACGAATTATTTGGACTAGGTGACTAGTAGAGCTCATGTCCAAATGTCTAGTTACACCACTATCAATCAAACTTTATCAATCCACACTCATGATCATAGCATGAACCATTTCTACTACTAAATATGAATCGATAGATCAAGGACAAGTCATATAATTTTCCTCACAAATAAAATCGCACTCCCCCAAGGGGACATGCTGGGTCTAATATAGCCTTTATCAAATAGTCCTTGAAGATGCACTTTTAACTCTGTCAACTCTGGAACAATCATTCTATAAGGAGCATTGGAAATTGGAGCAACTATAGGGATCAATTCTATACTAAAATCAAGATTCCTTCTGGGTGGTAATCTCAGAATATCTTCTCGAAAGACATGCTTAAATTCCTTAACAATTGGTATGTTGCCCAAGACATATATTTATCTTTAGAGTTAGTATATCATACTTGGACTACGTAAATTTGTCAGCCTTTACACATACCTTTCCCTAGTTGGTGAGGTGTAATGGGTCACAACTTAACTTCTCTTCTAATACCCTGAATTTCTACTATGTTGCCATTATCATATAGGAATTTAATGGTTTTTCCCTTAGAGTCTAATATGTTCCAATGTTGCTCTAGCCAATCCATACCTATTAATACATCATAGAAATATAATGGTAGAAAATTCAAATTGGTTTTAACCTGTTGTCGAGGAGATTCATTTACATAATCATCTACCTTTGCATTAACTCCTCTTAGATCCTGTTACTAACGGGACCATCCAAGGATTCCTAAATTTTGTACTTGTCAAATGACATAAATCAACTACTCTTGCGTTAATATATCTTAATCTTGCACCCATATCTATCAGAATGGAAATAGGGTGGTTGGATATATTACCTTCTAGTTCCACCATCGATGATTGTTATTCTGCATGTTGATCCTCCCACATTGTCTTAATCCTTGGTATTTTCCTTGCCATATCATGAACATTGGAAGCTTCTTGAATGTTCGCAACTAGTTCAGTTCTCCCCCGATGGAGACATTTTTTTTAGTAATGGGGCTCCCCACAACCCCAGCGCTGCAAAGGAGGCTTAGGAACTTGATTAGTTTCCATCTTGCCAGATGCTTCAGTCTGTTTCACTTCACTTTAAGGTCTATACCTTTATTGATTCCTACCTATTGCTCCACTTGATCCTTTCCAACCTGGATATCTGGTACTAATATTTTTCATGCTCTTGTTGGTTGAGAAGTTTCTTTTCCCTTTCTTATTTGTCCAATTTTTGGTGACCTCGCCCTTCTGCTTCATTTGCTGATAGAAAATTTGAACCTTCTAAAAAACCTCATCCTTCGTCTTAGGATTGTCAAATTCCAACTTTTCCTTCATATAAATCTGTAAATTACTTGATGAAGCGCTGGAATTTAGCCTTCTCTTCCTGAATCTATATAAAATATCCCAACATGGAGGTAAAAATAGTTATGAACTCATCCATTTTTTGTCCCAATTTCAAGTCATGAAACTATTTTTCGTTGTCATCGTAGAGTTGTTCATTCAGATCTTTCTCCCTAACTATTTTAGTTTCTTCCCACCATAAAGTGGCCTCACCCTGCAACTGGTATATCGCTAACCATACCTTCAAATTCTCATCGTATTCATAGATTTGAAAGTATTTGTTCATGTTGATTAACCAAGCCTCTACCGCTTCCTCAACCTATCCATTGTATATTGGTGTCTTGATCTTTTGAAATTCCCCTCGATGTTTTGTTTTCTCCGTCTTAAATCGTTTTTCATCAGAAAAATTATCACATTCTTCTTCATGGAAAGTTCACCCTCCCTTAGAATTTGGATGCTCATCCTACTATCTATGTGACTCTATTCTATTTTGCTCATCCTAACTCGGATTAGGATTCCTTTGATTCTGCCTATCTGAAAGACACTTCATAATATCTTCCTACTTCAATCATAATCTTTCATTGTCTGCTCGTAAGGTCAACATCTCTGCTAGTAGTTGTTGGATTGTTTCTAGTATTGTTTCCGGTAGTACAAAATTTTTGTTCTGATTTGGCTCACTCAACTGTACCCAAACCTCTAGTTTATGTCCAGTTGTCCCTCTAGACGGGGCATATCCTTCTCCTCGTCTCACAATGCATCAACCCTTTTCCTTTGTGTATCATAATTACTTTTATTATTCAATAATCTTCCTTTCTGGTGTTAGTGTAGCAACCTAAGGGCTCTCATACCACTTGTCATACCTACATTACCTAAGTATAAGGTAATGAAAAAAAATTTACACTCATACTACCTTTTAAATCGTAACTCATCCAAATTACCATAAAGGTCTATTCAATATAATTCGGAATTAACTCAAGCAATACAATCATGCCATAAGCATTTGATTAATTACATATATAAATCTGATTATGCTACATACATTTAAATTGAATAAACCTGGCAGAGGTTACAAATCTAAGTTTGGACTTCATGATATATTTCGTGAAAATTGTTGTGAGATTTAACCATGGTAATTCCTATATGCGATCATCTTTAATTCGGATGGTTCTCAAACCCTCGAGGTGCCCTCCAGGTGCATGTTGATCCACCCTCCATTTGGCAGCCCTTCCATATTTTTTCCCTGAGGCAGTTCATCAGACGCTCAAGAGGGAAGACATGAGGGTTAGGCTACCTGCCTACCTGGCTCATCATGGACCATCCTCGTTCTCATTCCTTGCATCTAGAGAAACGAGCTTGACTCTTCCGTGGTTCTGCTATTCTCCATTGGGAAAATCGATATGGTCCTACTGTTTTAGGTTCATTTTGAGATTTCGTTGTCACTCAATGGTCAGTATAGGGTATTGTCGCTGCTCAACACTCAGCCTACCCCCGTTGGGACATCCTACTAGCAGAAAAATTTGGTAATCCTCATTCATTTATAAATTTTTGGTCTTTTTTGTGGTGTCGGAAGAAAATATCGATCTTAATGTCTATCTCTTTCTATTTGTAGGTTTCCCAATGGGTTTTTGAAGTGGCGGGTAAGGTTCAGGGTCCTATAGGATGGCTTGGAGGGAATGACTCTTCACCTTCAAGTTGGAAATCGCATACGTTCCCTTGCAGATCTCATGAAAAATTATCCCTGTCATGCCGAAAAAGGAATAGGCTCTTCACACGTTTCTTCAAAACGGAACCTTAGAGGTTCTGGGTTTGCACTTTAAGCTTGTTAATGGAGCTAAGGACTAATTCAAGTTCCTTTTGGTATTTCACCGAGGTTTAATATTTGTTTTCAGGAGGGTTTCACCCTCGAATTTATCTCATGTGGCTTAAATGTGACATTTAAGTTTGGTTAATATATGTATATCAAGCATGATTTATTACTGCTTTCCGTTTAAGATCCATTTCTCTATATTGCATATTTGGCTCTTTTCAATTGCAAGCGTGCTGCTACACCATCAGCTAGGTTAACTATTCAAGATTCCTCGATGTAACTAGTCATAATATTTTGGGACGTCACAAATTTTATTTAGAATTCGATTGAATTTATATATTTAAAATTTTACTTGCAATTTACGTTTATGAATTTTATTTTAAATTAAAAGAAAATTATTTCTAATATAATAGACTAACAATAAATACAAGGTTATAGTGTGTGTATCTATTTGGTCAAGAAATTAGCAAGTATACAAATGTTATGAAATAAAATTAAAATAAATTATTTTGATTTTGAAATGAGTTATGGTTTTTGGAGAAATGGTATTGATAAGTCATGGTAATGGTCCATGATATTGTAACAAACCGGGATAACAATAAACACAAAGTTATAGATTGTGTAACTATTTGGTCAAGAACTAGGTAGGTATACAAATATTAGGAAAAAAAATCAAAATAATATTTTGATTTTGAAATAAGTTATGGTTTTTGGGCAAATGGTATTGATAAGTTATGGTACTTTCCCATGATATTGTACAAACCCAATAAACAATAAACACAAAATTTTAGATTGTATGGCTATTTGGTTAAAAACTTAGTGAATAAATAAAAAAAACTCATAACAATGTAGTGTCTATCTTAAAAATAATATTAATATATATATATATATATATATATCTATATATATATATATATATATATATATATATAACAATACTTTACTTTCTAATCTTTCGAGTGTGCACACCGCTCATTATAGCAATAAATAAAAATCAATAGACTAATTGTGATATCCACTCATACATGCTAGATAGTAAGGCACACCTCCGTGTTGAGATTCAATTCTGGATCCATAATTGTTTTTGACTTCTATTGATTTTTCTTTGTCAAAAATGTAGATTCGCATTGCCTCCATATCTTACCTTAAAGAATTTCGAAGGTTTGGATCTTGGGAAAATGGAGAAGGTATGTATTCCATTTTATGAGTTCTTTAAATAGAAGGACGCTGTTTTTAGTTCTTCCTATATTCAAGGTCCAGACTTCTTCCTTAAGTTGGTTTTTTCTTGCAGGCAACGGGTTCTGGACTGGCATCATACGTTGTAGGTCAAATTGGCATATCATTGTGTTGGAAGGTTTGTAATAGTACTGGTAGAGAGATATCTCAAATAATTCTTCAATATTGTGTTTGAATAGAATGAAAATGGATAGAGAAGCACCTGGAGAAATCTTGGGGTTGAGTTCCTGCCTTTGCTTGTAACCTTCTGAATCTCAGAAAAATTATTTGTGATGAGTTATATTATGATTTACATCTTCAAGAAATACTTCGTATCATTTTTCAAGAAATACTTTGTATCCTTTTTCCAACGTTTAAGCTAAAAATATGCATATTTTCACACCAATGCATTTGATTGCCCATTTAACACCAAAACAGAAGGCACGGGTCTAAAAATTGTTTAGTTTGAGTTTGTGAGCAGGATGTGAAATGGTTGCAGACAATTACCAGTTTGCCAATACTTGTGAAGGGGGTTTTGACTGCTGAGGACAGTAAGTGTTTTTGGGCTTTTCGGCATGTAACACATGGGGATCCCTGAGTGATTTTCATAATGAGTAAAGTTGATAATAATAATTATGAATGTATTATACAGCAAGGCTAGCCATCCAAGCAGGCATACAAGGTATAATTGTATCCAACCATGGAGCTCGACAACTTGATTATGTTCCAGCAACAATAAGCTCTTTGGAAGAGGTGTGCACCACAACATTGCATTAGTATATTTTTTCGTAGGAAATTTTGGATACCTGACCCAGTGATGATTTATGGAGAGTGTATATGGCAGGTTGTAAAAGCCGCACAAGGTCGAGTTCCTGTGTTTCTGGATGGAGGAGTTCGGCGTGGCACAGATGTTTTCAAGGCATTGGCTCTTGGAGCCTCTGGCATATTTGTAAGCATATTATTTAATTGACCTATTTTCCTTGTAGGATTTTGTGGTGACCATTCATTCTGAATATTATTGTTGATCTATTGTAGCTGGATGGTGGTTGATTTCTATAACATGCAATATATTTCAGAATCTTATAGCTTATGATGTTGTATTGGGGATTGCAGATTGGGAGGCCTGTAGTTTTTTCTTTGGCTGCAGAGGGAGAAGCAAGGGGTGAGAAATGTTCTGAAAATGTTGCGGGATGAGTTTGAACTAACGATGGCCTTAGCAGGATGTTGTTCAGTGAAGGAGATAAATCGAAATTACATTCAAACTGAGGCCGACATGATTCGATCTATATCAAGGCTCTGAAATGCTCTGCTCTCACATGAGTGATTGTTGATCAACAAAGTGAATATGCAATTGCTTGTGCTTTCTAATTTGATATGTCCTTATGCAGTAGTTCCAGATATTAGCAATATTGTTAAAACTAGTATATTTTCAGTCTAAGAGCTATGCTGCCAGTAGGATCTATATCTGCTGAGAATTTATTCGAATTCTTCTGCAAAGCTCCGGTGCTTTTGCCTGGAAATCATGTTATTCTGATTAAAATAATTGAAACACTGAGGATTATTACCTCTGCCTCTGTGGTTTCTTGTGCTTTTAAAGTTAGCTTATTCTTGCAATAGCTTTACTGATGATTCTTGGACAAAAAAACACGTTACCAACCTAATATTTTTGTAAAATGGTATTGTATGAGTCGGTGCATACAACAAATATATCTCCAGAATGATGAACTCAGGACAAAGGTATGTCAAATGGGAAGGTTACTAAGATCACCTATGATAAGTCCCATTCTTTCCTCATAGCAATATCAAGTTGTTTAACATTATCAATTTTCCATTTTGTAATTTGGTTATTTATGTGTTGATTGTTGTAATTTTAATTAATGAGATCATAAATTTCTATGTAATAGAGCAAATATATCTCCGGAAAGATGAAATCAGGACACACATATGTCAAATGGGGAAGTTACTAAGATCACCTATGACAAGTCTCATTCTTGGTTGATAGCAATATCAAGTTGTTTATCATTGTCATTTTTCAATTTTGTAATTTGGTTATTTATGTGTTGATTGCTGTAATTTTAATTAATGAGATTATAAATCTATATGTAATAGAGGTTTGTTTTTTTAATTTAAATGTACAGTGTGTTAAAATACAGAAGTTAATATACTTATTATTGTAAATATGAACATAGAAATCGGATATATACGTGTGATTGGATAATTTGAAAGAGTGTTTCTAATGGTTAAGGCATTTAACTTGTAACTCATTTTTATTATCACTTTGAACATTGAGCTTCACATTAGTGTACATTTTTTGTATGTTGTTTTATCATGAGATTCTAAGTATTTGGTCTGTACCAGTTGGTATCAGAGCAAAATATCCTCAAATCAGCACTTTCAAAAGTGGCATCTTACCATTTCATTAGAACTTTACTTTCGAATAATTGAATTTCATGGAAGTGTAAGGTTAGAAAGATAACAACAAAGTATATATGGTCAAATGTTAGAATCTTGTTTGTGATAATTTGAGAGTTACAGTATGTCATGTATGCAGACACACCTCCCATGGTCATAGGGGCACTCCAATTCAAAATTTCTTCTGCTCTCCAATCAGATTTCCTATATGGTTTTTCAATTGTACTCTCCCATAGTAGAACATATTTTACATGCAAAACATAGGTGAAATTATATTGCATCACTGAAATCAAAAAGAAAACCTAATCAACATCCCACATACATGATATGAAAAGATTCCATAGTAGAGCCAATCATGTGTACGGAATTTAGACGTGAAATCAAATACTAGGATTAAAAGAGATAACTACAATTTACCTAATCAACATCCACATACATGATATGTGAAGATTCCATAATAGATCCAATCATGTGTATAAAATTTAGATGTGAAATCAAATACTAGGATTAAAAGAAATAACTACAATTAAATATGCAAACAATGATATTTGCTACTCAAATTTAGTCTCAATAAACCAAAGTCATAGTCTAATGGCAACTAATGAATCTAGGAATGCATTTATATATGAAATTTGGCATGTATACATAGTGATATTAAATCCATGAGGTGTAGACCATTGGTTTATATAAGATCTAGTCTCCATTAGATCTCAAGTTCAAACCTCATGGGGAGGGGTTGAGGATGGGAGCTACCTACGATGGAAATAAATTATCTTGAGAGACATCCATGGTTGACCAAGTCTCACACAATATCAGTGCCAACATCCCACTAGTGGGCAGATTATTCTTCCATTCAACATTAGGGATGTCACCGACATAGGCTCTACCTACATGATTTTAAAAAATAGTAATTTTAAGATACATTTACGGAAATCCATTAACATGCATATATAAATAAGGTGGGTATATGAGGTTCTGGGATAAAACCTCCTAGTCTGTTCAAATTCAACCCAACCTAGCTTACAGATGTGAGCTTCACTAGGCTAGAAAAAGAAACCTGGAGACATTTTGATCTTTTGTCGAATGAGTCAGCAAGAAGACAATTTGCTCATAACCTCAAAGCTATGAAGGAAGCAACTATAAAGTGGTCAGTGGAAAAAAGGAAAAGGGATGCTCAGGTGCTTTGTGTAGTGGAAGCAGACCTAAAAGTTATATCAGAAGGCCCTTCAAAAGGATATGCCATGGAGGTATCAAAGCCAAACCTGACCCAATTGGAAGGGAGAAAGAAAAAACTCTTGGTTGACATTGAGGCAACTTGGAGACTTAAAAGCTGAGCCATTTGGCTAGAGGGAGATGATGAGAATACTAAATTCTTTCAAAATTCCACCAAAGGGAGGAAGATGAGCAATAGTATATGGAAGTTAAGGGGCCTAGAAGGGAATACAACCTCCTCCTTCG
Organism: Pinus tabuliformis; assembly: GCA_031772625.1. NCBI lineage: Eukaryota > Viridiplantae > Streptophyta > Pinopsida > Pinales > Pinaceae > Pinus > Pinus tabuliformis. The sequence continues at coordinate 964,629,784 of CM062812.1, forward strand.
AGAATCTTGCTACAATGGTGACCAACCATTTTAGTTCTCCTTTCAAAGAACCCAAGAGAGCCTCTATAGTCAAGGTGGGGCCAGATGGCTAGACAAACGAATTCTTTTGGTATTATTTTTTAACTCTTTGGTGATGATCTCTTAAGAGTCATTGCAGAATCCAGATCTACTGGTCATATGCATGCCTCCTTCAACTCCATCTTCCTTGCTTTAATTCCCAAATCTGATGATCCCTCTTCTTTTGATGATTTCTGCCCTCTCTCTCTATGTAATTGCATTTACAAAATTATAGCCAAACCATAGCTCTTCACATCAAACCCATCCTATCCAAATCTATCTCTGAGGAACAGTTCGCCTTTCTGGAAGGCAAACAAATTCACGAGGCCATTGGTGTCGCCTAGGAAGGCCTCCACGATCTCAAACAATGGCGTCTAAAAGGAGACATTCTGAAAATTGATCTCTTCAAAGCTTTCAATCGTGTTAGTTGGCTATATATTTGAGTTCCTCACCCACATTGGCTTCAAAATAGACTTATCAATTGGATTATGACTTGCATCTCCTCGGCATCCTTTGCAGTCCTCATAAATGGCTCTACTTCTCCTTTCTTTATAGTTTAACATGGAATAAGGCAATGTGGATGTCTATATCCCCTCCTCTTTCTCAAAACAGGGATGTTTATTCCTTTGGGCTTATTTTTCTGGAGATTCTTACTCGGAAGCCACCTTCAGATAAGGATTTTGCAACACGGGGTAAAAAATTTGTTGATGAGAAGCATCGCCTTTTGCGCATCATAGATCCTACTCTTCAACCAGAGGTTGAAGGAAGGGAAGAAATCTCAGTGTCTGTGGGGACTGCATTGAATTGTGCTTCTTCTTCCCCTCAAAAGAGACCCTCAACGAAGGAAGTATTGCATTTTCTAGAAAAAATGCCATCATCCACAACCGGTTAACCAATTCTTCTTCCTATGTAGCATCCTTGCTTTGACATAAGCTGGACAGAGATGAGGAATTACACCCACATTCCATATTCAATAGCTTTACTTAGACATTGACATAACTCATATAGACACCTCTATGATTGGGACTCAGCAACATACAAACTCTGCTGTCAACTCAGCTGCTTATGAAATGGCTAGAGTCTTCTTAAAAAATTCAATATTCCTACAGTTGAGGATTGTAGCAAAGCTTAAGGATTTTATGAGGCATCCACGTTCTCATAGTTTACTTGTAGCTCATTCTTATTTTTAATGGGAAGGTGATATGTGGTGTATTATTGTTGCAATGGCAGGGGATGGATTTTAATTGTTGGTTGGACCAAAAGAAATTGATGCAAATCAATATTAACTAGTTAAATTGATAATTTTGCCCATTGAGTTCCCTGAGGTCGAGTATAATGCTTTCCTTGCTTATCAAAGAGTATTTCTTATCAAAGAGTATTGATTCCTTTTCAATTTGAACATTCTGGATAACCAAATCCAATTCTCTATTATCATTGCAAAAGGGATTCCATTATCATGTAGGGTTTGAATTGTTATTCTCTTCTTCTTGCATGCTAATCTTGATCATCTTGTTCAGCTTCTAAGGTTCTTAGTGGCCTATCCTTTTCAGATCCTTTGACTAACACTATATCTCTCCAATCATGCAGGAAGGTCATCAAACTCCCCCTTTTATCTGACATGGTTGGATATAATTGAAATTGCAAAGGGAGTAGACAAAGGCCTGGCTTATTTACATTAATGGAAGTTTGTTCATGGAAATATGAAGCCAAGCAACATCCTTTTTGGCTTTGACATGAAGCCATACATAGCAAATTTTAGGCTAGAAAAACTACTGGACACTACCAATGTCAAGTATAGTAGCTCTACTATCCACCTAAGGAACCTTGAAGGTTTATTTTCAGGGAGAAAATGCTCCACTGGCTCCTGCAATAGCCTACAAATAGCACCTGATTTGCTGAGCAGTCCAGGCACATCCACGAACTTTGTATCTCCTTACTAGGCCCCAGAGGCATTGAAAACTCTCAAACCCAACCAAAAGTGGGATGTTTATTCCTTTGGGGTTGTTTTTATGGATATTCTTACTAGGAAGCCACCTTCAGATAAGGATTTTGCAGCATGGGGTCAAAACATTATTGATGACAGGCATCGCCTTTTGTGCATCATAGATCCTACTCTTCGACCAAAGGTTGAAGGGAGGGAAGAAATCTCAGTGTCTGTGGGGATTGCATTCAATTGTGCTTCTGCTTCTCCTCAAAAAAGACCATAAATAAAGGAGGTATTGCATTTTCTACAAAAAAATGCCATCATCCATAACTGATCAACCAATTCTTTCTTCCTATGTAGCATCCTTGCTTTGACATAAGTTAGACAGAGATAAGGACTTACACCCACATTCCATATTCAACAACTCTACTTAGACATTGACATAAATGATATAGACACCTCTATGATTGGGACACAACAACAGACAAACTTTGCTGTCAACTCAGCTCCTTATGAAATGGCTAGAGTCTTCTTAAAAATTTAAATATTTCTACAGTTGAGGATTGTATCAAAACTCGGGGATCAAACTTAACTCCATGCTTATGAGGCATCCACATTCTCGCAGTTTACTTGCAGCTCATTCTCAATTTTAATGGGAAGGTGATATATGGTGTATTATTGTTGCAGTGGCAGGGGATGGATTTTAGTTGCTGGTTGGACCAAAAGAAATTGATGTAGATCAATATTGAAAATTAGATTTATTGGTTCAGCTATAGTTTGCATATACAAAGAAGAAACTGCTCTTCTTTTAGGTTAGAATATTTATATATACATGTTCATCTCAGCAACAAATGATAATTTATCAAAACCATGATAATGCTACACAGCTTCCTTCATAAGCCTTCTTAGGAAGACCATGAAATAAGACAAGTGACCCTGTGCTTGTATTTATATCTTATTCTACATAACATCTTATTACTTAGCTGGAGAACAATTGGCTGCAGTATTTATATCAGTTTCTATGGAATGTTTCTATTGTTATATATTGAACAGGTCCATTATACAATATTACTAGATTCTGCAGATTCTATCCATGTCTTCTCTTCTTTAGAATATATATCAACCCTTTTGTTTTGTTTCAAGGATATGTTGCAGTTTATTTCATTTCTCTTTTATCTGATGGATATTTATCTCTTTTATCACCATGTTCTCTTTGGTTAATTTAAATTGTATATTTGTCGTTTTGTTCACTTGTTTCTCTGTATTTTGTTATAACTAGTTGTTGATAATTTTGCCCACTGAGTTCCTTGAGGTCGAGTATAATGCTTTCCTTTCTTATCAAAGAGTATTGATTCCTTTTCAACTTCAACATTTTGGATAACCAAATCCAGTTCTCTGTAATCATTGCAAAAGGGAGTCCATTATCATGTAGGGTTTGAATTGTTATTATCTTCTTGTTGCATGCTAATCTTGATCATCTTGTTTAGCTTCTAAGGTTCTTAGTGGCCTATCCTTTTCAAATCCTTTCACATTGACATTGACTAACACTATATCTCTCCAATATTGCAGGAAGGTCATCAAAGTCTCCCTTTTATCTGCCATGGTTGGCCAGGATTAAAATTGCAAAGGGAGTAGCTAGAGGCCTAGATTATTTACGTGAAAGGAAGTTTGTTCACGGAAATATTAAGCCAAGAAACATACTTCTGGGATTTGACATGGAGCCATACATAGCATATTTTGGGCTAAAAAAGCTATTGGACACTGCCAATGTCAAATATAGTAGCTCTGCTATCCACCTAAGGAACCTTGAAGGTATATTTTTAGGGAGAAAAAGCTTCACTGGCTCCTGCGATAGCCTACAAACAACACCTGATTTGTTGGGCAGTCCAGGCACATCCAAGAACTTTGTATCTCCTTACCAGGCCCTAGAGGCATTGAAAACTCTTAAACCGAACTAAAAGTGGGATGTTTATTCCTTTGGGGTTATTTTTCTGGAGATTCTTACTGGGAAGCCACCTTCGAATAAGGATTTTCCACCATGGGGTCAAAACTTTGTTGATGGCAAGCATTTCCTTTTGCACATCATAGATCCTACTCTTTGACCAGAGGTTGAAGGAAGGGAATAAATCTCAGTGTCTGTGGGGATTTCATTGAATTGTGCTTCTGCTTTCCCTCAAAAGAGACCATCAATGAAGGAGGTATTGCATTTTCTAGAAAAAAATGCCATCATCCACAACTGATTAAACAATTCTTTCTTCCTAAGTAGCATCCTTGATTTAACATAAGTTGGATAGATATAAGGGCTTACACCCACATTCCATATTCAACAACTCTACTTAGACATTGACATAATTAATAAAGATACCTCTATGATTGAGATTCAATGACAGAAAAACTCTGTTGTCAACTCAGCCGCTTATGAAATTGCGAGAGTCTTCTTAAAAAATTCAATATTTCTAGAGTTGAGGATTGTAGCAAAGCTCAAGGATCAAACTTAACTCCATGCTTATGAGGCATCCGCATTCTCACAGTTTACTTGCAGATCATTCTTAGTTTTAATGTGAAGGTGATATATGGTGTATTATTGTTGCAGTGGCGGGGGATGGATTTTAATTGCTGGTTGGACAAAATGAAATTGATGCAAATCAATATTAACTAGTTATTGATAATTTTTCCCACTGAGTTCTGTGAGGTCAAGTATAATGCTTTCCTTGCTTATCAAAGAGTATTGATTCCTTTTCAATTTCAACATTCTAGATAACCAAATCTAGTTCTCCATGACCATTACAAAAGGGAGTCCATTATCATGTAGGGTTTGAACTATTATTCTCCTCTTGTTGCATGCTAATCTTGATCATCTTGTTTAACTTCTAAGGTTCTTAGTGGCCTATCCTTTTCAGATCCTTTAACATTGACATTGACTAACACTATATCCCTCCAATCTTGCAGGAAGGTCATCAAACTCTCCCTTTTATCTGCCATGGTTGGCCAGGATTAAAATTGAAAAGAGAGTAGCAAGAGGCATGGCTTATTTACATGAAAGGAAGCTTGTTCATGGAAATATTAAGCCAAGAAACATCCTTCTGGGCTTTGACATGGAACCATACATAGCAGATTTTGGGCTAGAAAATCTACTAGATATTGCCAATGTCAAGTATAGTAACCCTGCTATCCACCTAATGAACCTTGAAGGTATATTTTTAGGGAGCAAACACTTGGCTCCTGTGATAGCCTGCAAACAACATTTTAATTTAAAGGAGAAATATCATGGTAAATTGGTATAAGAATATTAGTAGAAAAAATCACCTAGTTATAAACCTAAATATTGGAAAAGGCTAATTCTTCATGTGGCATAATCAATTAGCCATGTGATCTTGCTACGTGATGCAAAAAAAATGACCCATGGATCCTAATAATTTTTTTCATTCTTTTTCAATTCAATAGGCTTTCATTCTTCTTCTTCTTGAGATGGTAAAGATAATGACTCAACAATGACTCTAAGCTTACTAGATAACCAAATTCTCAACATACCTTGCAATTTCCACACTAGCCACTTACGGATTTTCAAACATCAATGTTTAGATAATAAATAAATTATGGGCATAAAAAAAACATAAACATTAACACCAAAAATAATAATAATCACATGAACCTACTGAGAAATCGGAAACACATAAGATATCATATTCACATTGGATACTTTGGAGAAAGGAAATCTTGAGTACCATGATCAAATAAAGAAACACCAGACTACAGGAGAAGTGAGTGTTAATTTTTAAAAGTTTGATATAAACATTGGTTTTCAATAGAAATTTCAATTAACAATGCACAAATTACAATTGATGGACACTGAATATTAAATATAAGATAAATATATAGGAGTAGCATGTGAGTGTCACTTTTATAAAGAAGATTCCTTTTATTATTAATAAAAATATACATAGTTAGTTTCATTTTAAAGGGTTATAAATATGATTTATAAATACAAGACTTAAAAGGTTGTAAATATTTAAAGTGTTGCAAATATGAGTTATTAATTGTTTTTACTGATAAATAGCAATTTAGCAATTTCTTTTTAATTGAGTGACTCAAATTCATGTTTCTGTACATTGAAATTCCAACAATTAGAGGGATTGTCATCATGGGGTGATAAGAATATTTGAAGAAGAGGAGGTAGTAGTAGATTCTAAATAAATTAGCAATGCAACAACATAAATGTTTGCAACAAATTTAGATAGATACCGCATTTTCTTTGCAACATCTAGTGCAAATGCTAGTTATATCTCTTTTATAACCATAAATTAAACTAAACCTACTAATTATATATTTTTTAAATATATATTTTTTCATTAATAGGGTTCACAAGTGGTTCTAGTCCAATTCTGACCCAAACTATGTATTTCTGTGAACTATTCGAAGCCTGATTTCTTCAGTTGAGGAAAAAAATTCATAACACTTCAAAGAAAATAACATATATAAATTTAATGAGATAATGATTCCCCATAATGCTATGGGATCACATAGTCTTGGGGATCAAATGGAAACCCGCTCATTGCCAAGGATGAAGACAAATTTGTTAATATTTGTCTGTTGTGTACTCATGTAAAGTGTGAAGTGCTTATATGCATTTACTGTCATTCAATACATGGAATGTTGTTGATTGATAAGAATCCAAGGTACTGGGTTGTTTAAAGTTCTTTTGGTTTTGGTAAATGATTGTTGTTTAAATGATGGAGAGATTGTTGTTATATATGCAGACAGACTGTTGGAGATCAGATGCACAGCTGATTACAAAACATATACACAGCAAATAACTCATGCACATAAAGACACAGTAATTAATGTGGTTCACCCAACCAATCTGGGCTACGTCCACACAACATAGGCATTGACAATTCTTTTATTAATCAAACAGGAGATTACATAAACTCTCACACCCTCATAAAAAACAATCCGTATGGATACCTGTTATATAGCAAAGAGAATCTAACTGCCTCATAAATCCTCTCAACTCTAATTAAGGATGCATTAACTCCCTCCCAACAAACTGGAGCTAATCTAGGAACTAATTCCTATTGTTTTCATCTACTGAGATTTTGCCTATTTTATTCAAAACATAAAATCTCAACAATATCCACCTTGACAACAATTCGCCTGATGCCCTGTTATTATTATTTTATCTTTTCTGCAAGCCAAGATAAGCCAAACACCAGCGTAGCTTCTCCAACAAAACTGGTTTCATGAACATGTCTGCACAGTTTTCCTTTTTATGCACCTTTTCAAGAGAGACTCCCCTTTCAGTAATAACATGTCTTACAAAATGGTACTTAATTGGAATATGCTTTGATTTACTATGATAGGCCGGATTCTTAGCCAAATGTATTGCACTTTGACTATCACAAAGTAACCTGAAGTTGTCCTGTAACCTACCAAACTCACCAAGCAAACCTTTCAACCAAACCGTCTCTTTGCAAGCATGCGAAGCAGCAATGTATTCTGCTTCAGTAGTGGATAAAGTGACAATGTTATGTAGCTTTGACATCCAACTTATAGATCCACCTGCAAGAGTGAAGACATACCCTGAAGTTTACCTTCTCTTATCCAAATCACCTGCAAAATCGGAATCAACATATCCGCAAACAAATTCACTACTCTTATTGTAAGTGATACAATAACTACTTGTGCCTCTCAGATACCGAAGCACCCATTTCAGTGCTAACCAGTGTTCTTTACCCGGATTTGCCATGTATCTGCTGACAACCCCAACTGCATGTGAAATATCTGGTCGCGTACACACCATCACATACATTAAACACCCTACTACATTAGCATATGGAATTCGAGACATATAATCCTTTTCTTCATCTGAATTAGGACATAAACTCGAAGAAAGCTTGAAATGGGAAGCGAGAGGGACTGACACAGGCTTCACGTTATTCATACCAAACCTCAAAAGTATTTTCTCAATATACTTTTGTTGTGATAGCCATAGCTTACCATTGCTCCTGTCTCTAAAAATCTCCATGCCCAAAACCTTTCTTGCGGCTCCTAGATCTTTCATATCAAACTCCTTGCCATCTGAGCCTTCAACCTGTTGATTTCTTCTATGCTTTTGCTTGCTAAAAGCATATTGTCAACATACAATACCAAGATAATGAATATGCCATTATTTAACTGTTTAAAATAAACAAAATGATCATATTCACTTCTAACATATTTCTGACTCAACATGAAAGAATCAAACTTCTTATACCACTGCCGAGGTGACTGCTTTAGGCCATATAAAGACTTCTTGAGCCTGCAGACAAATTTCTCATTGCGATGCTGAACAAACCCTTCCGGTTGTTCCATATAAATTTCCTCATCTAAGTCACCATGTAGAAATGCAGTCTTAACATCTAATTGCTGCAACTCTAAATCAAGCAAAGCCACTAATGCTAACACAATTCTAATTGAAACAATTTTAACCACTGGTGAAAAAATCTCATGAAAGTCAATACCGGCTTTCTGAGAAAACCCTTTTGCAACCAGCTGCGCTTTGTACCTGTCTTCCGTATCATTCACACCCCGTTTCAGTTTGAAAACCCATTTACACCCCACATTTTTCCTGCCTTTCGGAAGCTCAACCAGATCCCATGTGCCGTTCTTACCCAAGGCCATCATTTCGTCCTTCATGGCTGCTTTCCACTTATCACTCTTCGAACCTTCTATTTCTTCCTGATAGCACAGAGGTTCATCGTCATTAGCAGTAAATGCAACAAAAGTGACATAATCATCATACCTTCTCGGTGGTCGTTTGATTCGTGTCGACCTCCTTAATGATGTTTCTGGCGCTTCCTCGATTGGCTGACTACCATCTGTAGGAACTTCTTGATGATCAGTATCTGAGACCTATTCATGATCTAGACCTGCACCCTGTTCATGATCTGATTCTGAAACCTGTTCATGGCTAGTATCTGAACTATGGTCATCATGACTATCATTAGAAATGCTATCAAACTGAATGTGCTGAAAATTAGATACATCATCCTGTTTCAATCTATTATCTACATCTAACTATATAAGAGAGGATTCATTAAACTTTACATCTCTGTTGATGATGATTTTGCGGGTAGTAGGATCCCACAATCTATATCCCTTTGTTCCAACACCATACCCAACAAAGATATACCTTTTCGACTTTGGATCTAATTTAGTTCGATGATATTTAGACACTAGAGCATATGCATCACAACCAAACACTCTGAGTTTAGAATAGTCACAAGGGTTTCCTTTCCATACCTCTTGCGGAATCCTGCAGCCTATCGCCGTTGATGGAGACCGGTTTATCACATAACAAGCTGTTGCCACCGCTTCCGTCCACAACTCCTTTTGCAACCCGGCGTTACTCAACATACTCCTTGCTTTCTCTAGAAGAGTCTTGTTCATGCGTTCAACAACTCCATTTTGCTGAGTATAAACCGTGGTCTTATGTCTCTCGATCCCTGCATCCTTGCAATAGCTGTCAAACTCCTTGGAAGTAAACTCACCACCATTGTCAGTTCTTAAACATTTTATTGTTCTACGAGTGTTGTATTCTACCAATGCTCTAAACTGCTTGAAAACTGAAAAAACATCAGACTTTCTTTTCAACATGTAGACCCACATCTTCCTAGAAAAGTCATCAATAAATGATACAAAATAAGACGAACCACCATATGAGGTTGTAGGGGCTGGTCCCCAAACATCTGAATGGATATAATCAACTATGCCTTTACTAGTATGTTTGCTTGTTTTAAACTTTTGTTTACTTTGTTTTCCAAATAGACAATGCTTACAGAAATCTAACTTTCTAGACTTTAGATTTGGAAGTAACTTTCGATCAGCCAAAATTTTCAACCCTCTTTCACTCATATGCCCCAATATTTGATGCCATAAGTGAATGGAACTACTGTCATGTTCAGACACCGTAGACACAAAATCTGACCCTGTACCTCCTTCTAACTGAAATAGATTTCCTACCTTCTTAGCTTTCGTAACTAATAAGATGCCTTTGTAAATTTTCATTACTCCACCTTGAATTACAATTTTATATCCATTTGAATCAAGTGCTCCTAATGAAATCAAATTTTTCCTTAAATCTGGTACATGCTTCACATCAGTTAATATTCTAGTTGTCCCATCAAACATTTGTAGTTGTATGCTCCCAATCCCCACAATATTACATGTTACATCATTACCCATGTACACAACTCCATCATTAATAGATTTATATTCCTTAAACCATTCTTTATGGATACACATGTGGTTTGATGCACCAGAATCTAACAACCAATGTTGACCATGATTTGACACATTAACTAATAATACTTCATCACTCATACCTGAACCTGATGCCAAACTTGTATCTGTCATATTTGCCTCCTTCTTCTCTGTCGAAGAATCTGCTTTTGAAGTTTGTTGTTGTCGCTTCCAGCAGTCCTTCTTTAAATGCCCTGATTTGCCACAAAACCAACACTTTAGCTTACTCTTCTTCCCTTTCAACTTTGAACGTGAGTCGCTCGGCCTCCTAGAGTGTCTTTCTTTCGAACGACCTCTAACCATCATAGCTTCTGATGTAGAGGTTTTAGAATGCGGCCTTCTCCTTGTTTCTTCCGATAATAAGGATGCAACTACATCATCAAACTCAATAGTTTCTGATGAACTAAGACTTATAGAAGTAACAAAATGATCCCATGATTCGGGCAACGAGCACAATAAAGTAATAGCTTTATCCTTGGATTGAATAGTTACCTCTATACTTTGTAATTTCACAAGAAGAGTATTAAAAGCATTTAAATGATCAGCAATCGATGTACCTTCCTTCATTCGCAAACTGTACAAGTGTCGCTTCAGGAGAATCCTATTGGTTAAGGATTTGGTCATGTACAGGTTCTCCAGTTTCATCCACAAACCAGCAGCTGTTGTCTCCGACACGATATTAAACAGGACATCATCAGCTAGACACAATCGAATAGCACTTATCGCTCTTTCATCCATCTCGGCCCACTCATTATCTGTGATGTTGTAAGCCTGTTTGGATTTGCCCAACAACGCCTTTGCCACACCATGTTGGACAAGCAAATCGTACATTTTCACCTTCCATATCTTGAAATTATTCTTGCCATTAAACTTCTCAATTCCAAACTGGGCACTTTGAGTTTTCGCCATCTTGTATCAGCAAAAAATACAATAATCTCCAAAAAACCAACTTTAAATACTAGCAATTAAAAAACTGCCTATGCCTTATATGCCTTTGTTTTTTTTTTTTTTTTAAACTTTTGTTTGTTTGTTTACTGTGCAAATTGGGCAATAAAAAAAAATCTCAAAACAAAACTCTTGTGAAAGGCACAACCCTACACCTCCAATAATGAAGAATTACTTGTAATCAAAATCTATTGAACAAAGAATTGTGTAAACAAAACCTAAACCAAAAATAGCTGTCACATGCAAAAACGGCAAACCGAACCCAGTAATATACATCCCCTCTTAACACAATTTCGACTGAAAGGAGATTCTGGCAATGAACTCATATACTAACAAGGCATCCATAAGATATAAGCCTTACAGAGCTTTCAAAATTATCTTAAAACTTTGCTCAAAATCAATCAATCAAGCCCAGGATGTATATACCGTCAATTCTTTTATTCAAATCTGATCAGGCCAGAGGAAGGTCCCCATGGCGTAACTCCGCTTGAACGCCAAATCTCCTCTGATGGGCAAACCGTATTCATAAAAAAAACTATCGAGCTGCCACTCGGGCATCGATTCGTAATCGACCTTGGAATACCTCGGATAATGCACGGGCAATTGAAACGCGCAGGGGCAATTGAGTTGCAGCAAACAGGCTTATGAACCGTCAAACAGGCTTGCACTAATTCCTGCGACTTCTATATATGGCACATACAGTGCATTTTTGAATATTTGCTTATATAAATCTATACCTATTGGCGCGTGGGCGCTCCTCTAACCGCATATATGAGAGCACAGATGAGATAGGCATACCTCCAATCAAACACACCCTCCAGCACGTCTCCACACAGCAAGAGGATGTTCTCCATGCATCAGCAAAACGATCCACGTCTGCACCACCAGGTCTGCAGCACCAGCAGCACTCCCAAACAATACGCATGCATAAAGGAACAACGAACAGAGTTGCCACAACCGAAATCGAAAATCGCACTGATCAGAATCGTTCTCGGCCTCCAGCAATCAATGTCCGCCTCCAGCAGTCATATACGCACACAGGCTCAGCATTCTTGGCCTCTAGCAACAGGCTCAGTGTTCTCCACCTCCAACTGCTCTGATACCACTTGTTGGAGATCAGATGCACAGCTGATTATAAAACATATACACAGAAAATAACTCATGCACATAAAGACACAGTAATTAACGTGGTTCACGCAACCAATCTGGGCTACATCCACACAACATAGGGATCGACAATTCTTTTATTAATCAAACAAGAGATTACATAAACTCTCACACCCTCATAAAAAACAATCCGTATGGATACCTGTTATATAGCAAAGAGAATCTAACTGCCTCATAAATCCTCTCAAGTCTGATTTAGGATGCATTAACTCCCTCCCAACAAACTGGAGCTAATCTAGGAACTAATTCCTATTGTTATCATCTACTGAGATTTTGCCTATTTTATTCAAAACAGAAAATCTCAACACAGACAAAGCATCGATGTTGGATGAAATAATTGAGTATGTCAAACTTTTGCAGATGCAAATAAAGGTTGTTCCCAAATCTCTCGCAACATTGAATTTCTGCAGCCTATGATAAGCTTAGTTCTTGTTCTCAAAGCTCAGCTGTTCTGCAGGTTTTGAGCGCGAGTAAGCTTGACAGCAATGTTGGTTCAGTTGGTCCTTTTAACTCCTAATGTTGTAGCTAAGGAACAGGCCTGATTATTGATTTTTACTAGCAATAGAAATTTATTCTGTTACTGGAACAACGACGTGTGTTTTACATTGTTGGCTGATGCTATCTTTTTTCGGTTTGCAAGGCATCAGTGGGTCTGCTTCAAAATGGTGGCTCGCTATTTAAGGAAGGCTGAGAGTTTGAGCACAATATTGTGAAAGACATGGAGAGGGATATGAATGGAGCTACGGAGTACTTACAAATTAAAGGGATTTGTTTGATTCTAGTTGCACAGGCAAGGGCTCTCTTTGATTCCATATCTAATGAAGGTCAAAACCCAGGGCTCGGATCATCTCGGGCTTCAGATTCTATATCTAGTCGTTCAGGTGTTGTTGGAATGGGATCTGCTGGATGTGGCAGCGATTTGCATTTAAAGGGAAACAAAGCAATAAAGAAAGGAAAAGAATTAGTTCCCACCGATAAGTCAAATGAAGCAGATTCTCTGTGATAATATCTTGCTTTTGCAAAATTATGGAAAAGGAATAGCGAAGGTATCCTGAGGCCAATAATACATTTTTACTATATATGAATTTTATGGAATTTTAATAGGATCTCGTACATAAATGGAATGTATCCTGGCAGTTGAGATATGAAATACCGTAGGTTGGAACATATCGTTTGGAGTTTTGGCAATGTTGAGGTCACTTGTGATTTAAACTGCAATCTCTCTCCCAACTAGTTGGTTGTTGCCCATCTTAATTCCTTGGAAATAGCATAGTAATAGATTCCTTTCTATCAAGAACGAGACAATATTATAGAGAACTATTGTGGCAGAAAAGTGACATTGAAGAAATGTGACATTTGATTACACTTTCTATAGGGTCATTTGTTACAAAGGCATGTTAAAAAAATGTATTTGATAACTGTAATAATCAACTGAAATCTTTAGGAAAGGATTTAGGATTGACATATCTCTAAGATTTTAGATAATAGATAGTTGATATATTTATATGCTTATTTTATTTACTGTACGTTATTGAATAAGAGCATTGTAGAAATGGAAGCAATTGAATGAACACATAGTGGTTTTCAATGGGAATAGATGAACTTGAATGAATTAATAGTGTTTTTTTAATGGGGTATGGACGAAAAATATTAGGTGAAGCTAAATGTTTTCAAATTCAATGTTATACTTAGCACTTCATTATGGTTTTTCTAATGGATTTGAGGCTTTTAGATTTTGAACATTTCGACGACGAAGTGATATCTATTTCTTTTAAATTTTGATATTTCAATGTATATGAAGTATTTATTTTATAATTTTCTTTCACTTACCATATTTATCAATTTTGTTTATATAAATTTCTTTGTTGCAAAATGTTACTTATAAGTATCAAGTTCATTATTTAATTTATATTAACTCATATCTATTATATGGTTGAAATACAAATTCTTAAGAGGAGTTGAATTTTTGAAAGTGTAGGAATAGTTTACATTCCCGCACATTAGATATATATATATATATATATATATATATCTATATATATATATATATATATATATCTATATATATATATATATATATATATAGATATATATATATATATATATATAGACACACACACACACACACACATTTACTCAATTTTTCTAGTGACACCATTTTGTAGATGATCAATATTATGTATATGTGTATGTTTGAGATGAATCTAATTATTTTCAATTACTTAAGTTTTTTTAGTTTGTTGAGAACACAGTTCATATTATTAAGAATTATATTTTAAAATTGACACTAGGAATATGTTGAATACAAATAAAGTAATAATGTTTAATGATGAAAAAATTACAATGAAATCAATGTGTTGATTTCAATGTACATGTCAATTTCTAACAAAATGGTTTCAATATCCATGTCAATTTTAGTTTATACTTATATTAATGTTAGTTTTGAATTAATTTCAATTTTAATATCAGCAAGAATTACAATTTGTGGTTGATATTTTATATTTAATTTCAATTTTAATGTCAATGTAAATTACTATTATATTTCAACTATGGGCACTTCATACTATATACCAAAACCTCAAGGTAGAAACTGGTTGCTCAACAAGCTCACCCTAGACATTCTTTATGATCATATAGATCTATTAGAAACTAGAGAGTAGAAAATAAAATGGAGTTAGATCCAAAGCTTGATAACAAATTAAAATTGTTAGAATAGAAGTAGGACAAAGAAACTATTAGGGTTTGAGATTGAACTGCAAAAATGGTGTTATTTCCCCAACCCCCTATTGGTAAATGCTAGCACAACCAAACCACTCATAATGCCAACATGTAACTAAGTAAAGGAGAATTGGATCACATGATATGGGGATGATGTATGTTCAAAATGCATAAATACAACATTCACATCTACAAACCATTATACACGATAAAACATAATTTCCCAATGGAATACTATTAACAATTGTTGCATTATTACTGATAGCAATGCATATAATCTAGAAAATTAGGGTTTCCAAGAAACATTCATTGATTGAATGTAAAATCACATGATAAACATGAAAAATTATCTAGAATGATATAAGAAATTGGTTGTAGGCTCTCCACATTCCACCCAACCATAGACCCTAGGATTCATCAATCTCAACCAGGATTCACCCCTACGGCTACAACTCCACAACTCCATAGTCAATGGTGTAGAAACCAAATAAGAAACACATACTATCAAACAACATACCCATCCAAGAAACACTACCCTAACCACATGCTCCCACTCTCTGAAACACACAGAAGTGGCACACCCCTTGTCTATGCCCTGTTAATCTCTCAATGGGGCCCACCTTTAGGGTTTTGTTACATCCAGTTAGAGACAGTCTAATCATGGGCTTGCAAGACATCTCACTACTCTCTTGGAACCTTTCCAACCATAAATCGAAGTACCTTCCAGCTAGCTTAGAACTCCAAGCACAAGGTGCGCTAACCATTTGCACCATAGTTGGTTAAACTAAAATGGGATACAATAAAGTTTCAAATCCATAATGACTCCCTCTATCTCCCTTAGGAAAATATACACATTTTAAATATGTATGGCCTTTCTCTCCTATGTGGCAGTCCCTGAAGCCATTTCGGCCACATTATCCCTTTTCCCCATCACTTAAAAAATTACCCATTTCCTATCACCATGGAGTTGCACTATCCCCATACTATTTTTTCATAAAACTCATATGCGTGGGAGGAATTTGTTATCACCAAAAAATGATCACTAGGAGGATTGAAATACACCATGTAGATTTAATTTTACCATAGTAAAATCACTTTCACCGTAGAAAATAACTTAGTAAACCACTTTTATTAAATTATTTTCTCATTTAAATAAAAAAAACACATCCTAATAATTAGATAAATCATTATTTATTTAATTTTATCTAGGAATAATTATTAAATAATAATTTAAATAATTGTTCCTTGTCACATTTGACTAAATCCTTTAGGAATAATTAAATAAATCATTATTTATTTAGTTTTCCTTATTTCAGTTATTGGAATAATTGTTAAATCACTATTTAATAATTATTTAATTTTCAAACCATTCTTTTATTTTATTTTTTTACAAGAACGGTTATGGGATTTCATTAACTGGTTAGAAAAGAGCCACAAATTTGGTTACAAAAGGAGAGCCAGATTTCTGCATGTGTTTCCAGCAAGATGAACATAGCTCCTACACTTATCAGATTCCTCTTTTTTCATTTTATATAGTGGACTTTTGCTGCTGATTTCCCGAGCTTAAAAATACAAACAAATTGTTTCAATAATATGCAGTAAAACACGACTCTTTAGGGAATTGGGTCCCAAAAGATTTCATTATCTCTAAGAATAGTTCTGGAAACTAACTTGACTTCCTTGTTTGCCTCAATGTCTGCTTCTTTATTATTGGTTCTCAAAACATGAAAGTATTTCAATTTCAGGGATTTTTGTGGTAACTTTAATCCTTGTAATTATACTTGCGAGCTGCAGGTCTGCTGGATTAGAATTGGCTGCCACTTCTTTGATGATAACTTGGGAGCCCCCAAAGACATTTTCCTCCTTGAGGCCCAGCTCTTTGAGAAGTTTGATTCCTTCAAAAAGGGCCATCGCTTCAGCTTGTATGATTGAGGAATGGCCTAATCCCCATGCAAAGCTGTGTGGAGATATTTCATCTCGTTTTATGATGAGCCCTCTAGCTCTAGCAATTCCTGGATTTCCTTTGGCTGCCCCATCAAAAAAAAGAGAGGGAAGTGTTTATTTGGAATGTCAAGATCAAAAATCTTCTTTGTTTTTCCTGATTTTCTAGTCTTTGAGAGAAGTAGGTGTGCTTTTCAAATTTTGAAATTTGAAATTGAGGGCAACTCTAAAATCAATATCCTACTGGCTTAAATTTGTATCATCTCCTTTGTCTCCCAGCCACTCAACTAGTTGACATTCCACTAAATTGGCAACTATTCTGAAGTCCTGTTCCTTATTTCAGAATATTCTTCTATTCCTTTCCAGCGAGACTTTCCAGCTGATGAATTTCGGAAGAGCACTCCAAGCTGCCCGACTATTTTATTTTTTGGATTTGGGCTTGGATATCTGGCCATCTAGCTCGTAAACAGGTCTGGAACAGAGGAAGGGAAAATGAAATTATAGTTCCATGAACCAAGAAGCTCCTACCAGGTGAAAATTGTGAATTTGCACTCTATCATGAGGTGAACGACAGATTCCAAGTTTTTCCATACAAGGTGAGCATCTTGAAGGTCCAGCGATGCCTCTTTTCAAGTATCCATCAAGGTTTTTTTAGGGCCACTTGTCACCTAGTGACTTAAGTGAAGTGTTTTTAGTACACCTTCCAATAAATTTCACACTAACACTTGAGACCTATGCGAGCGAAAAATAACAAAGAGAATAGAAGAATGATCCATGATGATGTGAAAATGAGATAGAAGTCACTTGCATTTATAGCCTTCCAAGGGTGTCAATTTTATTTAGGGCCAACCTGATCAAATATGCACATGTGGTCCCAAAATTCAAAAATACACTTTCACTTGTCCAAATTTGATGATATTTAGGTCGATTTTGGTCCTCTCAAGAAGAGGAATTCAATATAATGATTATCGCCATCAGAAGACCTATCTAGTGGAATTTGGGTGTAGTTTCTATTTTCAACACTCCCTCTCAACTCAGGAGAATTCCACATGCATGATGTCATGTGTATCATGTCATCAAATCATATCCAATCTCAAGTATCTCATCATCATGTCTCATCACTGTTCACATCAATTCATCTCTTGCTTATTTCTGCATATCTATTGATTGTCCCTTCTCATATGACCAACATTCTTGAATCTAAAATAAGAAGAATTTGACATTAGAGGGGGGCTCAATCTACCACCCTCTATCCATCAGGGAGCCACAACTACCACCCAAAATCTTTGTGAACAGGGAGCCTAATTCTACCACTAGGGAAACTTTAGAGTGGAGCCAAATATATGACCTACATCAACATTGGAGAGCTTAGCTCAATCTGGACCAACATCAACGAGCTTAATCTTAGCCTAGAATCTCACAAGGGAGCTAAACATCTGCAACCCCATATCGAGCAGTAGGTGATATACTGAAGCACATCCCAACCCATCCTATTTCCTAATGATCTTCCCAATAATGACCCTCAAGAGCCATGTGGTATAACACCTACATCATATTCCAATATTTGTCTAGATACGTGACTTACCAATAGGTAATGATCAAATGCCCTAAGCCTCCTCAACCTATTTCCTATACGGGGAGGGACAATCCCAACAAGCCGTAGCAGTGGTTATGATGCCAACTAGGATAAAATCTACAAATACCAAGATAGGGGAGGAACATATCCAACCTTATCTGTAATAGATAGGGGTAACACCTTATTTTGCATAGATTCATCAACCCGAGGAGCCCTCCATCTAAATTCCACACCCTGGGAGATATAACCGGTGGGACGAGCTAGCTTTGTCTCCTCGATCATTGATTCTCTATGTAGATCAACAACATATCGTTATACTCATATATGGTAATCACCATGTTTCAATAGAATTTGTCTCTTGTTCATACAAGACATCAAATAAAATATCATATTATAAAATAACTATACATATCACAAAACGGATACCATATTCATTCTCCCTCTCACAGAGGTAGTAAACACAAGCCTAAGTTTGTCTCATTAAGAAACAATGTATCAAATATGAAGCCATCTTAGTCCTGGCTATATATGATATTGCCTTCCAATTAGATCCCACTCAATGTTATCACATTGTAATCTTGCCATATCCAGAATCTGCTCAAACAACTCTCCATAGAGCTTCTTCATCCCACCTCATAGCTATCCATGCTAGCAACTTCATGCAAAATATCGATTATGCCTAAAGATACGAACTTTCATCCAAAATATCTCTAAATATAAAATACTAAGGCAACACCAAAATGTGCTTATTTTATAAACAAAGATCCCAAATAGCATCAATAAATCCATGTAGTGATATATCATAGGAAGAACATCTCATACCAAAAATACATATGTGTGTTGACATGGAACACCAATGCTTAAATCAACTAGTGGTTGACAAGATATATTCAATAATATTTTCAAAACTTCTTGAAATTTGATCGGAATGTCCAAGGATTTTCATTTCAGCTTTCTATACTAGATTCACTATATAGATTTTATTTTCCAAACTTTAGGACATAATAAATCATGCCATGATTTTACATTTCAAAATTCAGAGGCCATCTCCCTCTTACTTTGATCATCATAGTGTAGAAAATCTAATGTAGGTTAACCCGATAATGCAATATAAATCAAAGCAAAATACAATAACCTACTTCTACTATCAATTTGCTGAAGCTTAAAGATCGAGCTGAACAGTATAACCAGAAGAATAAGAATCAATACACAATACACATGAAAATACTTTGGGGAAAGCCTCAAGTAAAACCCAACTATCTGTATTATCATACAAGCTGGAAATACATAGGAATTATACAAAGCCTTATCTCTCATAGCTAGCCAGCTCTCAGTACAATCCTCATAGATGCTCACAAGAAATCTTGGCTTCTCTCAAGCCTTTGTCTCTACCCTCCAAGCTCCTATTTCCTTGTGTTTTTGCTCTCGGATGATTCTCCTCTGACCAAGTTGAAAACTTCCTCCAAAACCACGCAATCCTTAAGGCTTAAATCCTTGACTGTGTGCGTTAGTTTTTTCCATGACCAAACACATGAAACTAATAGTACACTATCCTTCACATTAATCTCAATTGGGTCTTTCTTAGAATATACATGCATGAGTTTCTGATGAGGAAATATTCACTTAACTGGAGTAGCACTAGTGGATGCATTAATGCATCAATTGATTGTTAACTCCCTATTAGTTCCTAAAACAGTTTGGAACGAATTTAACTGGACTTAACTCAGTAAACTAAGTTAACTAATTACAACTCAAATATAACTCAATCTCATCTCCTTAATTAGGGGATAACTCTTGCATGGCTTGAGAAAGACTTCTAACTTGAATTTCTTCAACTAATTAATTCAAAATAAATTAATTAATTATTTCCAAGTAGTTGTTAAGACTATATTCGATTTTAATTCACAATTTAATTCAAGCACAAATTAATTTGGAATATTATTGTTTCCATATTTCAACACTCCCTCTCAATAAGAAATGGATTATCTGCCACCCTGATCCTATATCTTTGGAACCCGAATTTACACTTTGACAATGCCTTTGTCAAAATGTCAACATCTTTCTCCTCCATCGAAATATACTATAGCAAGATGATCCTCTCGACCTGTGAAAATCCACAAGATACAAATCTTGCCTTATGCTTCTCCAAAATACCATCAGTAGCTTGCTTTACCTTGTAAAGGCAACGGTAACTCACAACTGACTTGTTCTCCAGTCTTGGAACCACGTCCCAAACACTGTTACGAACTATGGAGTCATACTCCTCCACCAAAGCATCAACCCAAATCGGTTGCTGCACTACTTCCTCAAAGGAATATGGCCCAGTATCAACACATTCCCCAACAAGCACCATGTATCTAGTGTATCTCTTAGGTGACCTCTTCAATCTACACTGAGAAGATGGCGCTCCCACATTCTCGCTCGCATCCTCCAACAATCTGTCAGTTTCTCTTGTGCACTTCTATCCATATATAGAAGACTCTACTTGAGTGGATGTCTCCACTCTTGGAACATCTGCATGTGGCTGCTCCGCATTATTCTGAGGCTCCTCCTCCTTAGGAACCAACAGTTCCTTCACAGCCTATAGTTGGAGCTCCATCTCAAGGGAAACTCGCATGGCCTTCTGCTCATCAAACTCGAGATCTCTATGAACCACTGTCCTCCGACTGGTAGGAAACTACGCCTGATAGTTGTGAGGTGTATCAGTGTACCCCACAAATATCCCCAACTCTGTTGTCATCTCAAGATTCTTCCATGCATCCTTTTTCATATGGAAATATACCAATGAGCCAAAGATCCTGAACTCACCCACATCTGGTCTCTGACCATGTTATAGACATTTTTGTGCCTTACAGCCTCGAGCATGAAATGTCCATCATCTAAGGGATCCAAAGTCCCTAAACATGTTGTTCCTACCCCTAGAGGAACAAGGCCAACTAACCACATCAATTCACAGAAGTTCTCCACCTGAAAACACTCAAAAACAAGCCAATTATGGATCATGTCAACTGCTCCACTGAGCACCTGCACTAAATGTCAACTGCTCCACTGCCTACCTACATTGAATGTCAACTCCAACAAAGGCTACCTGCGCTGAGCGTAATTGGACAAGTGGCAGGCTCATTCCTCAATGTGTCAATGCCCAGGAAGCTTCCAAAATGACACTTGCATCAAGGAATTCGACTGGTGATGAGTAAGAGGTTCCAAATCTCCAAGTGGAAGTAAGAACCTCCAAGTGGACTCAAGAACTGATAGAGGGAAAGGACACTAGTCAGATCTCAAGCTGACTCATCCTCTCTCCAAACATCTATATATGGATCTCTCCTCCATGAGATCTAAAGGCTGCAATTTGGTGATTGCAAAGAATTGTTGTTGGTTTGTGGCTGGAAACATTGGGTGCTTAATGCTTTGAAGGGAGCTGGAGAAGGAATTCCATTCTGCTGGGAAGGAGATGCTGGATTGGAGCCCTATGGGTTGTATCTCTTCCTGAACCCTGTTACTTATCAATAAAGCTATCTTGATTCTTTCCTATATGCTGGTGTATTTTGTATGATTGCATTAGTGTATTTGATTTACTTCTAATCCTGAATCATTTATGAATATGTATATTTGCCTTTTCATTATGTTCTTCTCATGTCGCAAGTAGCTGTTCTCTTGTCACAAGTAGTTGTTCTCTTGTGATCTCGTGGGATTCAAGTAGCTGTTCTCTTGAGCAAGCGAGGAGACAAGTAGCTGTGGACACACAAAGAGAAGAGGATCTAGATCGAGGGACAACCAGAAGACAACGGTAAGTTTGCCGATCTCCCCTCTTTCACATTTCATAAAGGAAGAAATCATAATAGCTGTATTCGTTTGTTGCTAAGGCGCTGTCACACCTTAGGTGGATAGGATCGTCCTGCATAGGCATTTTTCCCCACAACAAATTGGCGACTCCGCTGGGGAAGAATTTGTTTATTCATTTCATTTGTGTTTCCATCATTTGTTTATTTCATAGACTTGACAGCAACTATTGAACTGCATCTTTCCCGGATGCAAAGTAGAAAGTTGCTGCTTTGATCCAGTTGTTGGACTTGTCTATGATCTAAACTAGATCCACAAATGATTTGATGATCCTTGTGATAGTCTTTAGTACCCTATCAAAGTATCCCTCTGTTTATACCTTGCTTGTGTTTCTGATTTGGCCTGAAACAATTGATTTTTGAGCATTTTATGACCCAGAACCCAAGGGAAACGAGAGTTTCTCCTTTCAGCACAGACACTGTGAAGGCAGTCTGCATTTCAACGCAGGTCCCGTGAAGGCTACCTACGTTGAATGTCAAACTAACAGTGTTGGACTTGCGCTGAACCAGTTTTGCCTTGTGCAGCTGGGGTTCTTTGTCCTTTGTTGCCCTGTTTTGATCTCTGTTTTTGCAGCCTTTAACCAGCATAGGTACCAGTCTAATAAGCCTTTTCTTTGCTTAGATTCCGCCTCTCTTTTGTACAAAAAGATTGTGAATGTTTTTATGTGTTTGTGGTGTCATTTACAGTCTTCCTTTGCATGAGTAAAGTGGTCATCCTGTAGCCTTTGATTCAGATCTGATTGATTGTGGTCTTAGAAGAGAGTTCATTGGCTGTTTGCAGATTGATCATAGATTTACTTTTTCTTATTGGTTTGAATTTGTGTCTTTTAAGTGTCAAAACAAGTCTTTATTTCGAAAATAGCAAAGTGATTGTAATCTCTTCTACCCTTGTTGTTTTCGAAAGAGTGAGCTTGTTTGTATTGATCATTTTAAAAGCAAGTTCAAAGTTGTGAAAAAGGCTTTCTTTGTAGGCATTTATACTAAGAAAGTGGAAAACAAACACCTGCATTGTGCATTTTGCATTTGATATTTTGCATGTTGGATTTAGGGAAAGTGCATTAGAGTGTGCTGATTGCTCTTTGAGAAAAGATAGTGTTATTCTTTTCCCTTGGTAGCTAGGATTTTCAAAGTTGAAAGATAATAAAGCTTTCTTATCATCTTAGACTGCATTTAGGATTTTGTATCATACATCTCGTGGTGAACCTTGAAAGGAAAACTTTAAAAAGATCAACCTAAAATAAACTGAATGAACCTAACAACGCTTTGTAACGTAACGCGCAACATAGAGTTCTAGGCTAGAGACGTGTTCCGGCGTCGTTAAGCATAGTGACTGTCGATCTCGAAGAAGGTGGGTGATTCCTCCTGAGAGACGATAGCAATAATATGGATTGTGCTCCCACGTACCGTCGCGTATATATTGGGAGACCCCTATAGGCATATATATTTTATCCTTAGGAAGCCGTGTTGGCCGCCCTACTGATCGCAATGCAGTGAACACAACATTCACGAAGATCGACCACCCGTACCGTAAAAAGTATTCTGTGGTTTTGCGAAAAGTTTGGCACACCCTCTGCCTAGATCTCCAGAGCAGTTTCTTTTGGCCTTTCTCAGACTCTATAACAGAAAAATTCCATCCGAGCATTTGTCACTTTGGGCTCGTTAAAACATCGAAGGAGACTGGAGTCATCTTTAGCTTTTTCTCGACTCTTTAAAACTGAAAAAGCAAGTTGTGTCTAAAGCATCGTTAACAATTTATTTTAAACGGAACAATCACCCTTTAATCCTGCGTTAATCTTTAGGTTGAAAAGATGGAGCACACCAACCAAGGAGTTCCCTTGGGTGGAAATCCTAGTCCCTTCTCCTCTTGGGGAGATGTTGGTGCGCCCCACATGGCCACATTGTCGCTTCCAGGACTGACAATTGGCCTACCAGTTTGGCTCTTTTCAACCAATGTCGTTCAGAATACCACAATTCCTAAACAGTCGAGTCAACAGTTAGATCAGACAAGAGTTGCCTCCCAGCCTTCAACTTCATCTTCCTCCCCTCCTTCCTCTTCGCTTGATAGGACTGGTCGAATTAAAAACCAAGTTCCTAAGGAAAAGAAGGAGAAGAAGAAGAAAGAGAAGAAGAAGAAGGAGCCTAAGGCGACTGGGGGCAAACAAGTGTCATCTAACAAAAATCCACACACCGCACTCGTAAGGCCTAAATCGCCATGCGTCATATGCAAGGGAGACCACTTCCATAGAGATTGTCCCTGTATCCCGCGGATACTAAGAGACTGGTCCCCTCGTTTGCACAATTCGGTAGCGTTGACCTCTGATAACCATGTCGACTGCTCACCCTCGACTAGTGGGAGTGAAGCTCCAGGACAGAGCGGGAGAGCTAAATTTCCCTGTAGACGGTGTGAAGGCGATCACGCCATCCACCGTTGTCCCTTCTTAGACGAGGCAAAAAGAGTTCTGGAAGTTCGCCCGATTTTACGAGCGCATCTCCCTCCTGGATATCAAAAACTCTTGCCAAGTCCCTCGCTAGTTGAGAATCCGGCTGACCCGCCCAGGTGGTCAACTGAAGCACCTGTCATTGAAGATGAAGTGTCTGGATCCATGCCTGACGAAAGTCAAAAGGTTGATACGGCAGTTGACCCGGTTTTGCCTTTAGAGGCTCCATCTTCGAATGACACCATCACAGAGGAGAATCAAGACGACACCGTCCAGATTCTCTTCATCAGCACTAACTCTGATGATCAAGGGGGCAATGCCACCATTCCTTTATCGCAGGAAGGAATTTCATCAGAGCGCTATCCAGCCGTATATTCAGTCCCACCACCAAGCAACCTGGTTGTGTCCTTTGATTGGAACCAACTAGGCAGACCCCGGTTGCCAGCCAGTATACCATTCAGGATTATTTGTCAAATATACAGAATGGTATAGGCTGGCACTATCATTGATGAGGGGGCATCTATGAGTATCCTTTCCTCTATTGCTTGGAGAGTGCTTGGCTCGCCAACACTCTTACCTGAGATGAGAAATCTATCAGGTTTTGATAAAGGAACCAGTCGACCTTTAGGGATCCTCCCCAATGTGCCTGTAACATTGAAAGGGAAGAATGGTCAAATGAACGCGATGGTTGTTCAAGGACCCTTGGATTATAACCTACTCCTTGGATGAGACTATATATATTGCATGAGAGCTGTAGTCTCCTCACTCTTTAGAGTAATGTGTTTTCCGCATGAGGGAAGAATGGTCAAGCTCGTAGACCAACTTTCGTTTCCCGGATCACACATCGCAAATAGTCATGTGCCATCCCTAAATGGTCTATTCATGCAAGAAGTGTCTCAACCCACGGTCCGTCCTCCAGATGAGCGTGAGTAATCTGGGAGGATACGACCGGAACCCAGGGGGCATGCATCCTGGTCTGCTTCGGCAGGGAAACTTTGGGTATAGAGTAGGTTTCCGCGGGAGAATATGACTAGTCCGTACCCTGTTCGTGGATGGAAGAGGGGTTGTTCTAGAATAAGATTCTTTTGTCAAAGTTACGTGTTTGGCACCAGTCATTCACCCTTGTCAATTTCGGTAGACATTGCCGAGGAAGTGTTTTGTTTGAAAGAGTAACGAGACAATCTTTGGGTAACCTGAAAGAGGTAAGCCTCTCTTGATTAAAACAAATGTTTTGGCGGAGGGTAAGTAGAGGTAACCTTGAAACTCTGTTTTATACCTGGGGGCATGCAAACCTTTTAGAGTGCAAGCAAAGAGCGGTTATTTATCTGTTTTTTGGGTTAGTCGTTTCCTAACTTGCATAAAGAAAGGAGAGGGAGCATAGCTTTGGTAAGGTGCAAGCTCTATAAAAAATGGGATCTTTCATGAGACACTCTTATCTTATGACTGGGTAATCGAGCAGTTTTGGCATAAAGTTCATGCTCGTTAAAAAATAAACGCAAGATCCGAGCAGTTTTAACGCGGTCTTCATGCTCGTTAAAAAATAAATATAAGCAGTGAGCAGAGTTTCCTCCAGTGTTTAAGCTCATTTTTATCTAAAAAATGAACCTATCCCGGTAAATAACCACAGTGATCATAAATTTATCAGCCGTTAAAGCCTTGGTCGTGTTTGCACCTGCCACCTCAACTTTTCATTTGGCCGATCGTTCACCTCCATATGATTGTTTACCCATTTTGAGGAACAGCTGCGAAGAGTGATTTCACCTAGCCATCCTTGTGACACTGCCGTGATTGGAAAATTCCAACCTGTACCTGGAATCAGTTGCTACCCCTGTTTATCACTCGTTCCTCAAAAGACGAGTTTTCTTTAAGCTCTTTTCCATTGACTCGTAAAATATGAAAAGATTGCCGAGTCTTGGCCTTCCAGCTCGTTAAAGGACCGGAAGTGCTATCCCTCCTCTAGATTTTAATCTTTTTGGACCTGAGGGATTATTGCACAAAAATATCGAGCGCTTGTTTTGTTCGGCTTGTTAAAGATATCGAAAACTCATCCCTTCTGTATTGTTTTATACTTTTTCGAACTTAAGGGATTAGATGACGAAAAAGGAATTTTGGAGTTAACTTTATGTACCTTTTCAGACTCTCTAAAAATGAAAAGGACTGAGTTATCCTTGTCGTTAGACTCGTTAAAATTGTTAAATAGCGACAAACTTGTCTTTAGACGAGAACGAGTTTCCCTATCGCTAGGCTCGTTAAAACATAGCGATGGGCTTGCCCGAAGGGCTGGTTATAGAACAAGCATATGTTATCCTCCTCAAGCTTGACAAAAATAAAGAGGTACTGGTCAGCAATGACTGGGAAAAATTGGGAAAAAATCAAGAAAACTTTGATGGTAGCAGGTCACTCTTGAACATGACACTTTTCCTCCGTACCACAATCGGGTTGGGTTGTTTCATTCACCGGTCACATCACCATGGTCTCGCCATACCATCCATATTTGGGGTAATGCTACCGATCCACCGCATCAGTGTCGCCATATGTTTAAGAGAAGTCGTTCAGAAAGAGTCAACTGGGTCCCATCCACTGCCATACATTATCCTTCATCCATCCATGACCGCCAACCTGAATCATATGTCACAGATCGTTTTCACCTCCATTAAAATAATTAGCTCCGTTCCGTGTCACTGATGTGGGATTCATCAAGGCCGTCCTTTGACGGATCACTTCTTGTCGACATCAGCTCATTATCCAAGAAGTTGATCTAGGAACCACCCCTTCAGTACTTTGAAGCTTGCATGCCTCAATGGCAAGTTTCTCACTTCCGGCGACAAGTATACATCAATGGCCTTCGACCAGAAGATTTTGCGTGGTGTTCAACGCCAAGTCCTTTATTCACACCACGTGAATTGTACTGCAGTACCTTGAGGGTCATTATCATTATCGGTGATTCCTCTTGCGCTTGTTAACGGTTTACATCATTGACCGGTAATCAAGCGATGTCTTTCCATGTTCGACTTCAGCGCAATTCTCACATGGATCAACTTGTACTTAGAGTGAAGATCGAACGAGTTTGAAGACCCCGGATCTAGTATCATCCATCCGGGCTGCGATATATATTCAGGAAAGATAAAGACATTTGACATGTACATCATGGCAGCAGATGATCATCCTACTCAAAGGATGATAATTTCGCCGAAATTATCAGTCTACCACCAGATGATCGTCTGTTCTATGTACAAAAATAAATTTATAAAGCTGAGCATGGGAATTCCCGCCTCAGCTAGATCATGAAAGCAGTATGAATCATAATGTATTGTATTTTATTTTATTACAGGTCTCCTCCCAGCAGATGGATGAACTTCAGACCCTCCTGGATAAAGCATTTCACCCGATAAACGGCCTCATACTTTAGGGGGCAACTGTTATAGACATTTTTGTGCCTTACAGCCTCGAGCATGAAATGTCCATAATCTAAGGGATCCAAAGTCCCTAAACATGTTGTTCCTACGCCTAGAGGAACAAGGCCAACTAACCACAGCAATTCACAGAAGTTCTCCACCTGAAAACACTCGAAAACAAGCCAATTCTGGATCATGTCAACTGCTCCACTAGCATCTGCGCTGAATGTCAACTGCTCCACTGTCTACCTGCGTTGAATGTCAACTCCAACAAAGGCTACCTGCGCTGAGCGTAATTGGACAAGTGTCAGACTCATTCCTCAATGTGTCAATGCCCAGGAAGCTTCCAAAATAACACTTGCATCAAGGAATTCAACTGGTGATGAGTAAGAGGTTCCAAATCTCCAAGTGGAAGCAAGAACCTCCAAGTGGACTCAAGAACTGAGAGAGGGAAAGGACACTAGTCAGATCTCAAGCTGACTCATCATCTCTCCAAACATCTATATATGGATCTCTCCTCCATGAGATCTAAAGGCTGGAATTTGGTGATTGCAAAGAATTGCTGTTGGTTTGTGGCTGGAAACATTGGGTGCTTAATGCTTTGAAGGGAGCTGAAGAAGGAATTCCATTCTGCTGGGAAGGAGATGCTGGATTGGAGCCCTATGGGTTGTATCTCTTCCTGAACCCTGTTACTTATCAATAAAGCTATCTTGATTCTTTCCTATATGCTGGTGTATTTTGTATGATTGCATTAGTGTATTTGATTTACTTCTAATCCTGAATCATTTATGAATATGTATATTTGCCTTTGCATTGTGTTCTTCTCTTGTCGCAAGTAGCTGTTCTCTTGTCACAGGTAGCTGTTCTCTTATGATCTCGTGGGATTCAAGTAGCTGTTCTCTTGAGCAAGCGAGGAGACAAGTAGCTGTGGACACACAAAGAGAAGAGGATCTAGATCGAGGGACAACCGGAAGACAACGGTAAGTCTGCCGATCTCCCCTCTTTCACATTTCATAAAGGAAGAAATCATAATAGCTGTATTCGTTTGTTGCTAAGGCGCTGTCACACCTTAGGTGGATAGGATCGTCCTGCATAGGCATTTTTCCCCACAACAGACCAGAGCAAGCTTCCTCTGGTGTCTTCATCTCGAGTATGCGATGTAGTCTTCTATTCTACAGGTAGACTGCTATGTTGCATGCCCTAGCCCACAAGTGAAGTGATAGGCCTCGTTCATGCAAAATTGCCCGTGCTACCCCTATAATAGTTTTTTTCTTCCTCTTAGCCACCCGATTTTGTTGTGGGTTATGAAGTGTCACCAACTCTCATTTAATTCTTATTGTTGCATAGAATTCCTTAAACTCTTGAGAGACATATTCTCCAATGTTGTCACTTATCAAGGCCTTAATCTTCTTCCCTAACTCTTTCTTGACCAAAGCTTTGAACTCACAAAACTTTGTGAAAGTTTGGTCGTTCTTCTACATGAAATAAATCCAGAATTTACGAGAATAGTCATCAATGAAAATCACAAAATACCTTTACTTCACTGTGGATTCCGTCAAGAATGGTCCACACACATCAGTATGAACTCGCTTTAAGATAGCCTCTGCTTGACTGTCTCGATCATGAAAGGAAGATTTTGTGTACTTTCCCAAGGTACAACCTTTGCATTTGTCAACTTGCTCAAGTTTACCTTTGGGAAGTCCTGTAGATATCCGCTACATTATTTTCAAAGCCTCATGATGCATATGGCCCAACTACCCATGGCACAACTTGCCAATATCTTGGCTTTGCACCAATTCTGCTTTCGTACTCAATGTTGCACAATCATCTACCTCTAGTTTAAGGATATGCTTCAACTGAATCCCTATCCTCTTGGTCTGACCCATGGCTATGTGTCTTAGGAATGCCTTTCCTTTACTAAAGACAACATCGTAGCCTTTTTCCTCCAACTTTGTGACATGATACGAAGTTCTTCTTCAGTCCAGGAACATAATTCACATCTGTTAAGGTGATAGGAGCTCCATGATCCCTCTGAAAAGCAACCGTGCCCACTCTTGAAACACTATACCTTCTGTCGTCACCCATATCTATGCTCATATTGAGGTCTTTATCCTCTAAGGAACTGAATAAACTTTTATCACTAGTCATGTGGGATGAGGCTCCACTGTCAAGATACCAAACACAACCCATCATCTATGGCACCATGCATGCGATGGGGGTAAAGTCCATTTTGAGCTAAGAGGCTAATGCCTCACCTTTCAATCCTTCCGAGGATCCCTTCTTGGACATCTATGATGGGAAATTAGTCGCATAATGTCCCATCTTGTGAAAATTAAAGCATCTTACTTTAGACATGTACCCTTCTTCCCCCCATGAGAAAAATTTTATTTGGAATTGGAATTATTCCCCTTCACTTTCCTTGCCTTACTTGCTAAGGCCATATTTTTTTCATCATCATCCCTGGATGAAGAACCATCTTGTGTGCTCCTCTTGATCTCCTCCCGCATAATATCTGACCATAATCGTTCCCAATCCGACAGTTTCTCCCTTCAATTCACAGAGTCCTGGTATCTATTCGAAATATTTGGAAGGCCAAGGAGAGTGAGGCTCAACATATCATCATCGGCAGTAGTTATTCCCACACTACCAAGCTCATCCCTGTAGGTGGTGAACTTATTTAGATATGTGGAAATAGTATCACCCTTATCCATCTTGATTCTTTGAAGCTTATCCTTGAGTGCCAATTTCCTCTCGTCGCTACTGTTCTGGTAGAGGTCCCTCAATGTCTTCCACGTTGAAAATGGAGAATCCTTCCAATGGAGACTCGAGACAATATGGTCTTCAACTCCCTCAAGGATGATCTATCTCACCTTCGCCACACACTTCTTCCACTCAGCCAACTCTTGTGTATTAGTTGAAGATGGCTTTGGGATTTCTTGATCAATGAATTCCATGGAGCTGTTGTCTTCTAATACAACTTCCATTCTATCTTTCCATGCTATGTAATTCGAGCTACCTTTCAAGGCATACTTGAGTCTCAAGCCATAGAACACCATTGGCCAACCTTGAAGTATGATACGAATTCGATTTGCACCTACAACCTTGAACTTCAAACTTTGAATTCTCTTCTCAGTATATTTTTCACAACTCTGATACCATGTATATATTTGTAGAAATCCAGTTCTAATACCATGTAGAAAATATGATGTAGGTTAACCAAAAAATGAAATATAAATCAAAGCAGAATATAATAACCTACTTCTACTATCAATTTGCGGAAGATTAAAAATAGAGATAAAAAATATAACCAGAAGAAGAAGAATCAATGCACAATACACATGAAAATACTTTGGGGAAAGCCTCAGCTAAAAACCCCACTATCTGTATTATCATACAAGGTGGAAATACATAGGAATTACACAAAGCCTTGACTCTCACAGCTAGCCAGCTCTTAGTACAATCTGCATAGATGCTCATAGGCAATCTTGGCTTCTCCCAAGCCTTCCTCTCTACCCTCCTGGTGAACTCCAGTATTGTAGCAATAATGTTGCAACTCCTCGGGCTCCTACTTTACTTTGATCAACCTGATAGTTTGTAACAAACTTGGAAGTGAGGGTGCTATATGCACAAGTACTAGATCTTACTGCAGGCTGTCACTGGATCAGCTAGCACAAGTTCACTAGGAGCTTAAGCCTAGTTCTATGAGTTCTCAGAAAAACATTTTAACTATGATGGAAGAAAGCTAACTCAAAGGAGGCTATTCTACTTGTAGAAAGAGGATGAAAACTGAAATGAAACACAAACCTTAGCAAACCCTAGTTTATCCACTAACCCTACTTTTGCAAGAAAATAGATGGAAACTACTAAAATGGGTGCCATTGAATATAGGAAAGGTAAAATCCATGTATTCAAGCTACTTTGGAAGAGAAATTAGAAGAAATTATCTTTTTTTACTTTTGAGCAATTTTATGTGGAATTATTATGCTTGTGTTTTAACTAGTTGTGACTGTGCAGAGGTTTGGTCGTGAAGGGAGATGGAGTTGGCTTTTGAAGAAGGTGAGGATGATGTGTAGGGGTCCCTAGTACCCTATTGGAGACTTCCATTGTGATCAAACTTCGAAAAATCACTCGCATGAACTTCTACAGGAGGATGTAGGGGATCTACAGATGGCTCTAGAGGAGGATCTACAGGGGGAGGCTGAAAGTGGTTTTTGGAGGTTTGAAGGTGGAGAAAACGATGGAAAAAGGAGAATGAAGGTTGGATGAAGGTGTTGAAGGGTCTAGGACTCTGTCAATGAAGATCAGGAATGAAGGAGATGGTTGGATTTGTTCAAAGGTCAAGAGAGAAACTTTATGGAAAAATGTTGGAATTAGGGCAGAGTTGGCGGAATATGGTGAAAGAGTGGGGAAATCTTTAGAAGATGGACTCATGTAGGCTATGCTATGAAGGAATGATAAGCTGGAGTGTTCTATGAGTGAGTTGCACACTTACTTCTCAAAACTGACCCAAGAAAAAAACAAGAAAACGGAGTTTGTTTATTTTGACCTAAAATCTACCGTAAAAACAGAGAACTGTTGAACAGAACTTTATGAATAGATAGTTATGTCAGAAATCCATGCTAAATGAACAAGAAAGGATCTAAGAATGTGAATCTAAACTGATACCAACTTTTCCAACTCAAAACATCACACTAGCAATTGCATGGGCAAAGTAAAAACAATGTTTTTGGTGGCAGCAACAATGCCTTGACCTCAAATCATGGTCCCAAGGAGGGAGAAAGGAGATCAAGACCTGTTGGTAGCCTATTTGGATCTTTCTCTATTACTATGAAAACTACTTAAGAAACTTGAAACAAGAACAACTATTCTAACCATCAAAAGCAACTTAATTCACCAAAGCAAGATTTAACTGAAACAACAGAAATGATCATATGAATGCAAGCAAAATGCATATAAATACACAAAGGAAGTGTTGGGCAACTTGGTTTGGGCCCTAACCCAAGAGATGCAGCCCTCTAGGAAATATCAGTGCTAGTGCAAAACAAGATTCATCTTCATTGATCAAAAAATAATAGTTACATCACAAAACTGTCTGCAAAAAGAGCTCAAAGATGAGCTAAGTAAAAGGCTGCACAAAAGTGCGAAAATATACTATGAAATGGCTAACCTACTAAGGCTTGAATCCTTCTTAGTTATACAAGTGGGGACTCCCAACTTTCCTCCTAAACTTAAGGAAATCGACTACATAAACTGAAGATAACAACACCTCTACTAGACTTGCTCGGCTGCCCCTTTTGATCATCATTGTGGGCCTTTGTACTCCGAGCTGCTGATGGAGAACTCGAGGAAGGGGTCATTAATGAAGGAGACACCCCTCCTATAAGTCCTCATCCCTGTTTCCTCAACTTTGGCTGCCAATATGCTCATAAATGCCTCGCCCTTGTCCAAAAAATGTCCAAAAATCTGCAATAAACACTCATTAGACTATGTGGCAAAGTGACTATCCCCATTCACTCTTTTGACATAAATATATTCAAAAGCATGCACGAAACTATGGATAATGGTGGATTAAATGAAAATAATAGGTAGAATGAGCCCATATACTTACCCATTTCTGGGGCTCATCGTCACCCCCATGCTGAATGGGTTGCTCATCCTCTGAGCAAATAATCCAGTTCTTCATCTTTGATAGCTTTAACAGCTTCCCTAACATGCCAAGATTCTGATGTAATGTCTTCTTCCCTGTCATGAAAACCTACTTTTCTGCCACTTCCTCCCAATGTTTCTGTTCTTCCTCCTCCTTAACCCCTTCCAACAACCCCAACAGTAGGGGAGGACTGAACTTAAGACCAATCCAGTTGGCTTTCAAGTTTTGCATTGATTGTTTATATAGGGGCACTCTCAGCATAGCTTCCCTCATTCTGGTTGGGGAGTGATACTCCCTTACTTTTAGGCTATGTGATAGTGTATTCCACCTTCTTGTACATGCATGAAGGTAGTCATCACTAAATAATGTCTCCATATCCTCAAAATGAGCGATAGCTTGTGCTTTCCTGTCATGAATTTCCTTCTCAATTTCCTCTTTTTTCTCCTCCTCCTCACTACCAGATGGGCTAATGTCATCAGTCAGAGTTTTGATGTCATCTTCTCTGGACATACTCCTAAAAATTTCCCAAGCTATGGGGATGGTGTATGTGTGTATGGCATCCTCCACCAATAATTTAATGAGGCCATGGTGGGCCAGCTGGTCTAGGACCCCTGCATTCAACTTGGTGCCACATTCTATCAAAGACTATAGGAGGAAATATGGGAGACTAAGTTCTCTAACTACAGGTAGGTCCATCCCATATCTCAACTCGTGCAATAACCTGAAGTGATAACCATAAATTATACTGAATCTTCCTTTACAAGTCATGTATTTCATGATTTTGTAGCTGACTTCACTCCATGGAGGAGGTAAGCTTGTCCTTCTGACCCCATTTTTATCATCTACAGGATGCTCATCGGGATAAAAAAATGTCTTTTTAGCAACTTGCCCCAATGGTTTTTCCTCTTTGATCCAAGGGAGCCCAAGTGGAAGATCTGTGATTCTGCTGATAAAATCTGGTGTAAGCTCTAAAGTCAGACCCGTAAAACTAATTGTAGCATGTGTTTTCGAATGGGGTCTTAAGGACATTAAAAATTCTTCAATCACCTCATCATCATGTCCATGGATTCTCTCAAAGAAGGACATCCAGTTTTCCCTAGTGAAGAGGGCCACCACCTCCGGGTGCTCACGCAATTTGTTGGAGTTCAAAGGCTCCTTTCTCATAAAACCTCCTGGCATGGTGTTTAATGGTTTCTAAAAATGCTAGGTGAGGAGGAAGGCAGTAACTCCCAAAACTAGAAATGGAGAGATAGATGAGTTTTGTTTTTTTCTTTTCTTTTGAACTATAAAACGGATTCCTTGTGTGCTTCTTCTTCACAACCCCAATTTTCAATTTTTCCCTCTTTTTCAAACTATTTTTTACCCTGAATTTGATTCTCAGTTTTGGAAAAAAATCAAATTTTTTGATAGAACAAAGAATGAATAACATAGTGTTTTTTTCTTCAGAGAGTAGACATGCTTGAAAATTTGGTTTTTTCACAGGTTGGTTTCCATTGTTTCATCCTTTTTTCTTTACAGAAGAATGTGAGAAAGAAGAAGACAAAATTTTCATGCAGATAAGAAAACGGAGAAACTGTGTAGAACTCATAAAAAAAAGTACAGGTAGACTTTTAAGCTTAACTTTCTGTTCTTTCAACCCAATACTATGTTTTTTTAAATATATCACATGCAAAGAAGTTTCCTGAGCCTACCTCTTTTTCAAGCTTGAATTTTGACAAAAATCTTGGGATTTCCTTCTGCAGAGCTGCTCTCTACCCTTCCTATAGAAATCTTCCTGTAGACGGTGTTCCGGCTCCTGTAGAATGCAGCAGTGATCCTCTAGAGCCCAATAGGTGGGGGGGTTTTTAAACTGGAAGAGAACTAGCAGAAAACAATTTGTTCTCTATTCTGAAGGTGGTAGGTGAGTATTGCAGTTGAGAACTATTCGAATGAAGAATGAAACAAAGGGTGGCAGAGACTTAGACCACACTATACTTAATTGTTGGCATAATCCGCGGTGACGAGGTGAGGTGGCCAAATGGGCATGTTATCCCCATCCGGACCGTTGATCCCATGTCAGTGTTAATATGGTTCTTCGTGTTGCCTAACTACCATCACCTTCCTCAGTCCCATTATACACCGCCACCACTACCGATTATGAGCTCTTTCTTCTCGAGTTGATATGCCACACGTGCTGACTGCATATTTGATCGACAGTTTGAATTTGACGAGGCTCATTTGAATTCCATGAAGGTGTGTGAATTGACCAAGGGTGGCCATTTAGCAAGCCACCAATTCCATTT
Organism: Pinus tabuliformis; assembly: GCA_031772625.1. Classification (NCBI taxonomy): domain Eukaryota; kingdom Viridiplantae; phylum Streptophyta; class Pinopsida; order Pinales; family Pinaceae; genus Pinus; species Pinus tabuliformis. The sequence goes on from CM062812.1 coordinate 964,665,993, forward strand.
AATTATGACCATTCCCATAGTTCATGCAGTTTTGAAATAATATTCATGCAATCGAGGAATAGGTTTATGCACGTAACTGTTTAATCGCTACTGTGCTATGCATGCTTTGGACTTTAGCACTTCATTTCCTTATTGTTGTTGTTGTTGGTGCTCTGCATGCTCAACCTTTGGCTTATGTTGATGATAGTTCGCTTAGGCTCTGCTCCTTGTATGTTGTATGCATCCTCGCTACTAACCCTGTCTCTAGAGTATGTTTTTCAAAGGGATCAGCTACTACAGGAATCCTGTGGGATGTCTTGTAGCTGCTTATATTTTTGAAATTCAGACCGATTCTTGAGCAGGGCTAAAAAAACTTCTGAAGAAGGTCTCAAATGAAAAGAAATAGCAGCCGGAAGGTATCAGGTAGGAATAAGTAAGAACATTGCTACTTTATTTGTCATCATCTTTTGTGTTTACAGAATGAAAGAAACAAAATTTCTATATTTGTTTATGCAGGGGAAAGAAAAAAACGAGTGGAAATGTGGGTTTTCAGGGATGGAATGGAGAAATAGGAGGATCTTTGCTGGTACGGAGGTTGACAGGCCTTCTAGAAAAAATTCTGGCCCTCAGGTTCTTCTCTGAACTTGATTTTGGCCTCTCTGTGATTTCTACAGGAGCCTCCTATAGAACACATAGAATTTCCTGTAGGATGCAAAATTTTCAGAAAAAATGAGACCATGGCTTGAGAACGGATAACGATGATGGAGGGATGGACTATGAAGGGCGTATGCAGGCTGGCCATGTCTTTTTCTCTTCTGTGACCCTCCTGCAACCTGCAATTTATTCAAAAGAATTTAGGTTTCTTTTGTTTTTCTTTTTTTTTTTTTCTTTTTTTAGAGAGCTAGGGTGCCTCCAGGAGGTTTTCATCCTCACTACCTGCCCTGGGTGCCTCCCAGAGGTTTTCACCCAGGGATCTTTTATTTCTTTTCTGTTTTTTTTCTATTTTTTCTTTTTTCTCTGTTTTTTTTTCTCAAGGTGTGGGTGGAGTGGAGATAGGGACCTGCTCCACTACCAACACTGTTTTATTTAGATTCTCGATGAACTCTTGTTTGGAAAGGAGCTTCATGTAGATCTTCAACATATCCCCATTGACGAGCATGGGGATGGCTTCTTCATCAGTGCTCCAGATAAGGACTAAACCATTGTCATTGCATCTTTCTATTGTGTATGGTCACAGCCATCTTGTCCTCAGTATGCCCTTGAAATCCTTATATCTTGAATCATACAGTAGCACCCAATCTTCTTGTTGGAACTATTTTTCTTTGAGGTGATTGTCATGCCATATCTTTCTTTGAAGCTGGACTACCTCAGAGTGGATAAGGGCCTACAATCTCTGTTCATCCAATCCATGTAACTAAAGCAATTTTTCCTTTTATGCATGGTATAGATGTAGGTACAGCTGAGCTACCATCCTTAATGTGTTATATTCAAATTCTATTAACAACAGAGCCTTCTTCCCATAGACTGGCTCATAAGGTGTAAACCTTGTGGTGGTTTTCCAGGTGCTGTTATAGGCCCAGGTGGCCTCAACCAATCGATCTGCCCAATCTTTTCTGTTGTTGCTCACTATCTTAGTCAAAATACCTTCCAAAGCTCTGTTAGTGACTTCCACCTGTGCATTTTCTTGTGGATGATAAGGGGTGGAAGTTATGTGCTTAATCTTGTGATGTGTGAGCAGGTCTTCAATCAGATTGGAGGTAAACACACTTCCTTGATCTGTGACTAATTCTCTTGGATAGCTAAACTTGTAGAAGATATTTTCTCTCAAAAAATCAACTACTGTTTCTTCCGTTGCTGCCTTGATCACCTTTTTTTCTACCCATTTTGTCAGGTAATCCATACACACAATGATGTAAGATTTCTGTTTTGAAGGAGAGTTGATAGGACCCACAAATTCCATGCCCCACTTCTCAAATGGCTTGAAAGTCACTTGAGGTTGCAGGGGAATCTCATCCCTTGGATTAGGTTTCCCCATCCTTTGACATTGGTCGCATTGGCTAATGTATCTCCTGACATCTTGATGAAGAGTGGGCCAATAGTAACTTGCTTGTAGAATTTTGAAGGCAGTCCTCTTTGCTGCAAAGTGGCCCCCACAGGGCCCACCATGACAGGTTAGGAGGATGTCAAAAACTTCCTCCTCCCTGACACATCACCTCAAAATTTGATCTGAGCGAAGTTTAAAAAGATTTCCCCCAATCCAAGTGAATGGGGCACTTTTCCTCACGATCTTGCTCTTCTCTTTTTAGGATAGGTGTGGCGGAAATTGTGATGAAACCAAATAATTTTCTATATCAGCGAACCATGGAGAGAGTACTGAAATAGCGAATAGGTGTTCATCCAGCATTTGATCATCCACCATTCCTTATTCACCTGCAGGCAGATCTAGTCTAGACAAAAAATCAGCAACAACATTTTCCTTACCTAGCTTATCAACAATGGTCAAATAAAATTACTACAATAAAAGTAACCATCTAATGATACGAGAATTTACGTCTAGTTTATTCATCAAATACCTAATTGCATCATGATCAATGTGTACGAATGTTTGATAGCCGGTGATGTAGTGTCTAAACTTTTTTAGGGAATGTACCACAGCTAGGAGCTTCTTTTCGGTTATAGTGTAGTTTAATTCTACCTTGGACAGGTTTTTACTGACAAAATATATGGCATAAGGCAGCTTCTCTTCAACTTTCCCTAAGGCTATTCCCATGGCTTTGTTTGAGGCATCTCCGTGAATGTGGAAAGGTAGGGCCCAGTTTGGACCTCTCAAGATTGGGGCCGTTACCGGCTTACCTTTCAAGGCATCTAGAGCCTCTTGGCAGTTGTCAGTCCATATGAACTCAGCATGTTTTCCAAAAAGTCCAAATAATGGAGAGGCTAGCTTACTAAAATTCTTAATGAATCTTCTATAATACCCTGCTAAGCCTAGAAAACTCCGAACATCTCTTAGATTTTGAGGAGGTGGGACCCTTTTGATGATAGCAATCTTGCCAAGATCCACTTGTAACCCTTGCTGAGAAATTGTATGGCCTAGCATAGTCCATTCAATCATCAGAAATTCATATTTTTCAGGACTGAGGGACATGTTCATTTCGATACACTTGGCTAAAACTTTTCCCAACTTAGTCAGAACTTCCTGGAAGTTAGAACCATAAGGGGTAATGTTATCCATATAGATTTCCACTGAGTCATGAACCAGTTCAGCAAATATGCTCAGTACTACTCTATAGAAAGTGGCAGGAGCATTGCATAACCCAAAGGGTAGGAGCCAGTAGGAAAAAGTACCCCATGGACAAGTGAAAGTGGTCTTATCTTGCTCTTCCGAGCTGATTTCGATCTGGTTGTACCCACAAAACCCATCTATGGAGGAGAATAATTTCTTCCCTGCCAAGCCATCTAACACTTGATCTATGAAAGGCGAAGGGAAATGGTCCTTCTTGGTATCGTTGTTTAGTTCCCAATAATATACAAAGATTCTCCACTTCTCATTTTCTTTGCCACTAGCACCAAAGGAGAAACCCATTTGCTATCAGAGATGGGGTAGATGAATCTTGCATCCAAGAACTTTTGCAGTTCTTCTTTGACAATGTATTTAAGGGCTAGATTCATCCTCCTTTGAGGTTGCCTAACTAGTTTACAATCTTCTTTAATGTAAATGTGATGAGTACAGACTAAGGGGTGGACTCCCTTCATCTCCTTATAGCTCCAAGCAAAATCATCCAAGTGATTCTTCAATAAACTACACAGTTCTTTCTCCTGAGAGGTGGATAGGGATGAGTTGATCTCCAAGGTTCTTTCTGGGCTGAATTCCACATTCTTAACTCGAAGAGAAGTCAGATCAGCCACACAGATATCAACTACAGGATTGGCTTGGGTTTCTTCCACCAACTCTTCTAATGACAACACACTGGGGGGTGGATTCTAAATCAAGTTTTTAAGAAGGTCATCCTCGGTTTGTGGGCCCCCCATGGTAGCCTCTATTGTACACAATGGTGTAGAGTAGACTTCATCCTCATCTTCCTCCTCCAGCCAGAGAGGTAAATCATGTTCTAGTAGAGGTTGGGCAGGAGGATATAGGACTAGTTGCTTGGAAATATGCCCATTCTTGATTGTCATGTTCCCAGCTCGACAACTGATGTAGGCATCTACGGTAGCCAACCAAGGTCTTCCCAGAATGAGAGGATACCCGGTGAGCTTTGCGTTTGGCTAGAGAACCAATAAATTAGTAGGGTACTCCCAGGAATCAATAGAGACCATTACATCTTCCACAATCCCCTGAGGGGTCATGGTGGAGTGGACTGCTAACTGCAGTACTGTTGAGGTCTTTCTCGGGGAACCCTGAAGGTTGATTTTGAGCATAGTGTCCCTGGTCATCACATTAATGGCATCCCCTAGATCAATCAAGGTATGGGGAATTATGGTGCCATTGATGTGGACATCGACTACAAGACTACCAGGGTCTAGATATTTCAGACAGATCACCTACCCCAACATTAGATCGGACAGTTGTCCTATGACATTGATAGTTGTGGCATCTCTCTTGCACCTGCCTGGGTGCCTGAAGCACTTCTCCTTGATCATCTTGTTGTATATAGCCACATCCTTTATGGCTTGGAGAAGCGGTATCTTTATGCATAAATGTTTCAATTCACCCAGAAGTTCAGTTTCTTCTGGGGTCAGTTGTGTGGTTCTAGTAGGTCTCTCAGGAAAGGGTGGAATGATTTTTGGTTCATTTTCTTGTTTTTCTTCCTCATCCTCCTTAGGACAAGGTTGGCTATCTAGGAGAACCTTCTGAGATCGTAGGTTGATCTCCTCAATCTCCATAACATAGGTAGGGCATGTTGTTTCTCAAGTATATACCTATTGGGCCTGTCTGTTATTAGGGTTTGGGTTCGATTGAGCAGGTATTTGGGGTTGTCTTGGAGGAGCAGGAGTAAATGGTTATGGTTGAGTAGGTGGTGGAGGAAAAAGAGTGGGAGGAGAGTTGTATTGGGGCATCCACCCCTCATGAGGTGCATTCCACTGAGGTTGTGGTTGAGCATGAGAATGAAACGAATGAGCAACTGGTTGAGTATGATATTGAGATGGATACGACCAAGGAGGGGGTGTGGACCAGGAAGGATGAGTAGGTGGACCCCAAGAAGGGACGGAAGTGGCTTGATTGGGGTTGTAATAAGTCTGGGATGTCCCTTGCATTCTCTGCTAGTAATGTCTGGGTCCACGTGGCCTCCTTTGGTTCATGAAATAGAGTGGTTCAGTGGCTCCTTCAGCCCATTGGTACATAGCTTTATATGAAGGTAAGGAAGGGCACCGATTTGTAGGACATTTGTTCCTACGATTCTTTCTTGTACAAAACACACTTCTACGAAGTGCAATGGACATTTGTTCCTAGGATTCTTTCTTGTGCACCTGGGAAAAAAGATGGCCAAAGCCCTCTCGGCTTCCTCTTGCTTCCTTTGGATCCACAAGGTCTCCATTTGCATGGCAAGAGTCTGCCTCATATCACTCTTGAAATCTTCCATCTAATTCTCAAGTTCGTTTTTAAGGGATGAAATCAATAAGGGGGTACTGCTTAAAGGTTGTCTTCCCCTACCTCTCTTTCTGGCTGCCCTAGAATGGTTTCTAAACACACTATTTATGTCATCATAAGGTAGCTAGTAGATGTCTCCCCCTGCCAGCAAATGGAGGGTATCTAGTAGGTCTTCGAGGAATCCTTTGAGCAGAACCAACTTTTGAGATTGAGGTCAAGTGTGCACTTGGCACTTTTATAACTGAGTTGAAACCTCTCTTCATAGTCTCCTAAAGATTCATCACTTCCCACGGTCATTCGGAAGATTTCTTATTTGGTATCCTTTGACCTATAGTAGTCTCGATATTTTTAAAGGCTTGCTACATCTGAGCCCAAGTTGTGATACTGTTTCCAGGTAATCCTATGAACCAGCATAATGCTGCATCCTTGAGGGTAGAGGGAAATAGTTTCAACTCTGCTCGTCCTCTGCATAGTCATAGGTTCAGCAGAGAACAACAAACTCAAAAAAGAAGGTATCAGGGTCATTGGTAGTCAATCCATGGAAGTGAGCCAAGGCTGAGGGACTTATGTTTTTCATCTTTGTGTCCCCATTTGTCTCACAGATAGGAAAGGCACCTTCTATTCTTTCCCCATCTCCTCTAACATTTCTGTTTCCGGCCATGGTCTCAAGAGGAATGGTTTCTTGCTCTTCTTCTATTATAGGATCTTCGTATATCTCTGGACGTTCACCTATATGTTCTTCTAGATCACTACCACCAAATTAGAGAAAAGGTTGACTCAGTGATGTGCTGGGGGTGTTGGGTAGGAATTTTCTTGAATTGTTTATGTTCCTATGAGGCATGAAAGGAAACCTATTTTTTGGGTTTTTTTTTTTGTTTTTTGTTTTTTTTTTTTTTTTTTTTCTACTTGTACTTGCAAAACTTAAATGTATTGAATAGTGAATTGAAACTAACTAAAATAAACCTTGCTGAAATGAAAATTGCAGAATTTAAATGAAAGCAGGAAATGTCTAATTTACGCTTGCTGAAATGAAATTGAAGAATTGAAACTAAAGCATGAAATGTCTAATTTACACTTTCTGAAATCAAATTGCAGAATTGAAATGAAAGCAGGAAATGTCTAATTTATGCTTGCTAAAATGAAATTACAGAATTGAAATGAAACAACTACTCTACTCTTGCTGAAATAAACTACTTAGCAGAATGTTGTAGTGGAAAATAGAAGGAAAGCAGTAATCACAAAATACTCTGATGCTTCCCTGGAAATGGTGCCACAAATATGGTGAACTCCAGTATTGCAGCAATAATCTTGCAACTCCTGGAGCTCCCTACTTTACTTTTATCAACTCGGTAGTTCGTAACAAACTTGGAAGCGATGGTGCTATATGCACAAGTACTAGCTCTTACTATAGGCTATCACTTGATCAGCTGGCAAAAGTTCACTAGGAGCTTAAGCCAACTTCTATGAGTTCTCAGAAGAAGCTTTTAACTATGATGGAAGAAAGCTAACTCAAAGGAGGTTATTCTACTTACAGAAAGAGGATGAAAACTGAAATCAAACACAAACCCTAGTTTACCCACTAACCCTATTTTTGCAAGACAAGAGATGGAAACTACTGAAATGGGTGCCATTGGCTACAGGAAAGGTAAAATTCATGTATTCAAGCTACTTTGGAAGAGAAATGAGGAGAAATCATCTTTTTTTACTTTTGAGCAATTTTATGTGGAATTATTATGCTTGTGTTTTAACTAGTTGTGACTGTGCTGAGGTTTGGTGGTGAAGGGAGATGGAGTTGGCTTTTGAAGAAGGTGAGGAAGGTGTGGTGGTGTCCTAAGGAGTCCCTAGTGCCTTTTTGGAGACTTCCATTGTGATCATACTTTGAAAAATCACTCGCATGAACTTCTACATGAGGTTGCAAGGGATCTACACGAGGTTCTGCGGGAGGAGGCCGAAAGCGGTTTTTGGAGGTCTAAAGGCGGAACAAATGAGGGCAAAAGGATAATGGAGGCTAGATGAAGGTGTTTAAGGGTCTAGGAATTTGTTAATGAAGATCAAGAATGAAGGAGATGGTTGGATTTTTTCAAAGGTCAAGAGAGCAACCTTATGGAAAAATGTCGAAATTAGGGCATAGTTGGCGAAATATGGTGAAAGTGTGGGGAAATATTTGGAAGATGGACTGGTACAGGCTGTGCTATGAAGGAATGATAAGTTGGAGTGTTCTACAAGTGAGTTTCACACTTACTTCTCAAAACTGAACCAAGCAAAAAACAAGAAAACAGAGTTTATGTGTTTTGACCTAAAATCTGCCCTAAAAACAAAGAACTGTTGAACAAAACTTTATGAACAGATAGTTATGCGAGAAAGCCATGGTAAATGAACAAGAAAGGATCTAAGCATGTGAATCTAAACTGATATCAACTTTTCCAACTCAAAACATCACGCTAGCAATTACATGTGCAAAGCAAAAACAATGTTTTTGGTGGCAGCAGGAGTGCCTTGACATCAAATCATGGTCCCAAGGAGGGAGAAAAGAGATCAAGACCTATTGGTAGAGTTTTTGGATCTTTCTCTATTACTGCAACAAACTACTTAAGAAATTTGAAACAATAACAACTGTTCTAACCATCAAAAGCAACCTAATTCACAAAAGCAAGATTTAACCTAAACAACAAAAATGATCTTATGAATGCAAGAAAAAAGCATATAAATACAAAAACGAGGTGTTGGGAAACTTGGTTTGGGCCCTAACCCAAGAGCTATAGCCCTCTAGGAAAGATCAGTGCTGGTGCAAAACTAGATTCATCTTCATTGATCAAAAAATAATAGTTACATCACAAAATTTTCTGCAAAAAGAGCTCGAAGATGAGCTAAGTACAAGGCTGCAAAAAAGTGCGAAAATATACTATGAATTGGCTAACCTACTGAGGCTTGAAGCCTTCTTATTTATACAAGTGGGGACTCCCAAAAATCCTCCTAAACTTAAGGAACTCGACTGCCTAAAATGAAGATAACAACAACTCTACTAGACTTTCTCGGTTTCCCCTTTGGATCATCATTGTGGGCCTTTGTACTCCGAGCTGCTGATGGAGAACTCGAGGAAGGGGTCATTAATGAAGGATACACCCCTCCTATAAGTCCTCGGCCCTGTTTCCTTGAGTTTGGCTACCAATCTGCTCATAAATGCTTTGTCCTTGTCCAAAAAATGTCCAAAAATCTGCAATAAACACTCATTAGACTATGTGGCAAAGTGACTATCCCCATTGACTCTTTTGAAATAAATATATTAAAAAAAAAGCACAAAACTATGGAGAATGATGGATTAAATGAAAGTAATAGGTAGAATGAGCCCATATACTTACCCATTTCTGGGGCTCATCACCTCCAAGCTCCTATTTCGTTGCATTGTTTCTCTGGGATGATTCTCCTATGACCAAGTGCAAAAATTCCTTCAACCAAGTGTAACACTTCCTCCAAAACTGCAATCCTCAAGGCTTAAATCCTTGAACACATGCATTAGTTTTTTTCATGAGCAAACACATGCAACTTGTAGTACATTGTCCTTGACAGTAATCTCAACTGGGTCTTTCTCAGAATAGACATGCATGATTTTCTGAGGAGGGAATATTCAGTTAACTGGAGTAGCACTAGTGGATGTATTAAAGCATCGAATGATTGTTAACTCTCTATTAGTTCCTCAAACAGTTTGGAACTAATTTAACCGGACTGAACTCAATAAACTAAGTTAACTAATTACAACTCAAATGTAGCTCAATCTTATCTCCTTGATTTAAGGGATAACTCTTGCATGACTTCAGAAAGACTTCTAACTTGAATTTATCCAACTAATTAATTCAAAATAAATTAATTCATGATTTCCAAGTAGATGTTAAGACTAAATTCGATTTTAATTCACAATTTAATTCAAGGAAAAATTAAATTGGAATATTCTTGTTGCAATATTTCAACACATAGGCTCATTTCTTGTCAAGAATAGACCATCATTATATAAAACCAAAATCAAAGCCACACCTTGGACCACTTTTGAAGTATAGGTTTGGATTGATACATCATCCTAGCTTCACCAAGTAACTATCAATGCAGACAAATCAGGCTTAGGGATCTTGCTTCATACAATGCTTTCTGCAAACATAACACTTGACCAATGAAATATTTTTAGCCTTACACAAATCAATATTATGCAATCAAATAAACTATGTTAAATTATCAAAGTATAGATATCAGATCAAAAATGATATAAAACTCATCAATATCACTTTAACAAATTATTTGGACTATGTGACTACTAGAGCTCATGTCCAGATGTCTAGTTACAACACTATCAATCAAACTTTATCAATCCACACTCATGATCATAGAATGAACCATTTATGCTACTAAATATGAATGGATAGATCAAGGACAAGTCATATAAGTTTCCTCACAAATAAAATCACACCCCCCCCCCCCCCAAGGGCATACGATGGGTCTAATATAACCTTTATCCAATAGTCCTTGAAGATGCATTTTTAACTCTGTGAGCTCTGGAACACTCATTCTGTAAGGAGCTTTGGAAATTGGAGTAACTCTAGGGATCAATTCTATAGTAAAATCAAGATTCCTTCTGGGTGGTAATCTTGGAATATCTTCTCGAAAGACATCCTTAAATTCTTTAACAATTGGTATGTTGCCCAAGACATATATTTTATCTTTAAAGTTAGTATATCCTACCTAGACTGTGTAAAATTTTCAGCCTTTACACATACTTCTTCCTAATTTGTGAGGTGTAATGGGTCACAACTTAACTTCTCTTCTAATACCCTGAATTTCTACTATGTTTCCATTATCATATAGGAATTTAATTGTTTTTCCCTTACAGTCTAATATGTTCCAATGTTGCTCTAGCCAATCCACACATATTGATACATCATAGAAACGTAACGGTAGAAAATGTAAATTGCTTTTAACCTGTTGTCTGGAAGATTCATTTACACAATCATGTACCTTTGCATTAACTCTTCTCTTAGATCCTGTTACTAATGAGACCATCCAAGGATTCCTAACCTTTATACTTGTGAAAAGACATAAATCAACTACTCTTGGTTTAACATAGCTTAAGCTTGCACCCATATATATCAAAATGGAAACAGGGTGGTTGGATATATTACCTTTTAGTTCTCCCTCGATGGAGACATTTTTTTTAGTAATGGGGTTCCCAACAGCCACACCGCTGCAAAGGAGGCTTAGCAACCTGATTAGTTTCCATCTTGCCAGATGGTTTGGTCTGTTTCACTTCATTTTAAGGTCTATACCTTTGGTGATTCCTTCCTATTGGTCCACTTGATCCTTTTTGACCTGGATATTTGGTACTAATATTTTTCATGCTCTTGCTGGTTGAGAATTTTCTTTGCCCTTTCTTATTTGTCCAATTTTTGGTGACCTTTCCCTTCTGCTTCATATGCTGATAGAAAATTTGAGCCTTCTGAACAACCTCATCCATCATCTTAGTATTGTCAAATTCCAACGTTTCCTTCATATAAATATGTAAATTGTTGATGAAGCACTAGAATCTAGCCTTCTCTTCCCGAATGTAAGGAAAATATCCCAACATGGAGGCAAACATAGCTATGCACTCATCCATTTGTTGTCCCAATTTCAGGTCATGAAACTCTTTTGCCTTGTCATCATAGAATTGCTCATTCAGATATTTGTCCTTAAAATGCTTATGGAATTGTTCCCATGTGAATTTTTGCTCATCAATTTCCCTAACTATTTTAATTTCTTCCCACCATAAAGTGGTCTTGCCCTGCAACTAGTATATTGCTAACCATACCTTAAAATTTTCATTGTATACATACATTTGAAAGTATTTGTTCGTTGTGTGTTGTTTTCTTATGGAGTTCTTGCATCCATGATTGTTTGTATCGACGTTTCGAGCCATCCACCATGGATCATCATCAAGATAGATCAGTAATTCTGAAAGACAGATCTCCTTGGGCTTGAATAAATTGCTTTATCAATTTCCCTATTTATTCAAGCCCAAGGAGATCCGTCCTACACAATTACTGATCTATCCTGATGATGAGCCACGGTGGATGGCTCGAAACATCGATACAAAAAATTATGGATGCGAGAACTCCGAAAGAAAACAACACACAAAGCACTGATCACAAAAGCCTCAAAACAATAGTATTTGTTCATGTTGATTAATCAAGCCTCTACCACTTCCTCAACCTCTCCATTGTATATTGGTGTCTCGATCTTTTCAAATTCCGCTTGAAGTTTGGTTTTTTGTCTCTTAAATCATTTTTCATCAGAAAAATTATCAGATTCTTTATCATGGAAAGTTTGCCCTCCCTTAGACTTTGGATGCTCAACTTGCTATCTATGTGACTCTTTTCTATTTTCCTTATCCTAACGAGGATTAGGATTCCATTGATTCTGCCTGTCTGAAAGACTCTTCATAATCTTTCCTACTCCAATCATAATATTTCATTGTCTGGTCGTAAGTTCAACATCTCTACTGGTAGTTGTTGGATTGTTTCTAGTATTGTTTCTGGTAGTGCAACATTTTTGTTCTAATTTGGCTCACTCAACTGTACCCAAACCTCTGGGTTATGTCCAGTTGTCCCTCTAGAGGGGGCATATACTGCTCCTCGTCTCACAATGCGTCAACCCTCTTCCTCTGTGCATAATAATTACTTTAGTTATTTAATAATCTTCCTTTCTGGCCTCAGTGTAGCAACCTTAGGGCTCTGATACCACTTGTCACACGTACGTGACCTATGTATAAGTTAATGAAAGAAAATTTACATTCATACTACCTTTTAACTCCCTAGCTCACCCAAATTACCATAAAGGTCTATTCAATATAGTTCGGAATTAACTCAAGCAATACAATCACACGATAAGCATTTGATTAATTACATATACAAGTGTAATTATGCTACATACATTTAATTGGAATAAACCTGACAAAGTTTACAAATCTAAGTTTTGACTTCATGCTATATTTCCTGACAATTGTTATGAGATTTAACCATGGTAATTCCTATATACGCTCATCTTTAATTCAGATGGTTGTCAAACCCTCCAGGTGCATGTCGATCCACCCTCCACTTGGCAGACCTTCCATATTGTTTTCCCAAGGTAGCTCATCAGATGCTCGAGAGGGAAGACATGAGGGTTAGGGTACCTACCTACCTGGTTCATCATGGACAATCCTTGTTCTCATTCCTTGCGTCTGGAGAAATGAGCTCGACCCTTCCCCAGTTCTACTATTCTCCAGTGGGAAAATCGATATGGTCCTATTGTTTCAGGTTCATGTTGAGATTTCCTTGTCACCCAATGGTCGATACAGGGTATTTCCACTGCTCAGCACTCAGCCTACCCCTGTTCGGCCATCCCACTTGTAGCAAAATCTTGCAATCCTCATTCACTTATTAATTTTTGGTATTTTTTGTGGCATCAGAGGTGAATATCTAGCTTAATATCTGTCTCCTTCTATTTGTAGGTTGCCCAATAGGTTTTCGAAGTGATGGGTAAGGTTTAGAGTCCTTGAGGATGGCTTGGAAGGAACGACTCTCCACCTTCAAGTTCGAAATTGCATATGTGCCCTTGGAGCTCTCATGAGAAATGATCCATGTCATGTGGAAAAATGAATAGGCTCTTAACACGTTTCTTTAGAACAGAACCTCAGAGGTTCTAGGTTTGCACTTCAAGTTTGTTAATGGAGCTAAGGACTAATTCAAGATCCTTTTGGCATTTTGCCAAGGTTTAATGTTAGTTTTTAGGAGGGATTTACCCTTGGGTTTATCTCGTGTGTCTTAAATGTGACACTTACATAAGTTTGGTTAATATATGTATATCAAGCATGATTTATTATTGCTTTCTGTTTGAGAGCCATTGCTCTGTATTGCATATTTGGCTCTTTTCAATTGCAGGCTTGCTGCTACACCATCAGCTAGGTTAACTAGTCAGGATTCCTCGATGTAACTTTGTTGTCAAGGGTTTCAGTCTCTCGGGCTATAAGATTCAAACTACCTTTGTTGAGTTCAATTTAGTTAAGAAATCCTTCCCAACGACTTATATGTATTCTGCTCTTTGTAATGGCTAGAATGAATGTTGTAGGTTATTTATGCTTGCTACTCATTTGATATTATTGAAGCCACTATCATTTTGTGTGTTATTAATTAATTCAGTTACAATTAGTGGCTACCCTGATAATAGGGTTTCCTTTCTTTAAGGTAAAAGTCTCACATTCCACCTTCAACCACGAGGATCTGCCTCTTCGTTGTCCTAATGGGACCGTCCAGAAGGTAAATTCGGTGAGTAGGTTCGGTGTTTTCCTTACTGTGGCCTAAACGCAACTCAAGTTTTCTATTCAAAATATAGAGTTTTTTGGTTTAGGTTGACGGTGCAATAGAACATCTCTCACTATTAACTATTCTAAATCGACACAATTAGCCACAATTATTCTTATATGCATGTACATGTTTTATATTCATTATTATTAGGATAGTGTTACCTCTTTGGGGTGCCATGCATGACTGTTCTCTGTATTTAGAGGGTATTACTAGTAACTTGAAGAACATTACTCGCATGGTGTATTTAGAGGGTATTACTAGTAAATTGAAGAGCATTACTCGCGCGGTGCATAACCGTAACAAGAATCCATTCACCACACTAATTTTAGGTACAATCCCTTCCTTTTAATTCAACAATTATTTAACAAGAGTAACACAATGTTTAACTCAACAATGCTTTTACCAATAGTAACAAGATTTGCATCTTATTATCAGCAACATTGTATATAGTTTTCCCTTAACAAGGATTGACATACTGGAAAATACACATTGTTGCTTCATACCAACCATGAAACCTTTACTGCTAGATAACTCCAATATAAGAAATAACTACAAGAAATCTTTTTAAAGAAACAACCAAACCTTTATTTCATTCTATTCATAAACTAGTTGAGTGTCACACTTTATTATGAACTTATTCTATCATAAAAAACAATGAGTAATGTACTTATCTGAAATTCCTTAGATGATTAAGAGTTTGGAACCAGAATGAGACAAGTCCGCCCTTCCAATGGAACTCACAATTACGTCCACTTTCTAGCCTATCAAAAGATTCACACAACTATATATAACTTCTCAATGTTAGGCTTCCAAACCTCATGATCCATGTCTAGTTTGGAGCTTCTCACAAATCAATTTGACTGGAGAAATTTCCACTTGTCCAAACCAACTCTGGAAATACTAGTGCTTTTCATGTATCATTCTTCTTTAGGTGATTCCTCCCTATGGTAGGCAACATCCAATTCATTGATATGGTAGCCAACATCCAATTCATCGATATGGTAGCCAACATCCAATTGATCCCTCACGAGCCTTTTTTATCTCAAGGACTTAGATGAAAGGAACTGAATAATAAGTGCCTTCAACTGTTTTCCCAAACTTTCTTTAGATTATCCTCGAATCTTCATTATATTTTGACTCTTACCCATTTTCCAAAATTCCAGAAAAGAAATTCATTATTATCTCTTGTAACTATTCATTTTGATATTTATTTTCATAATCACAAAAATTTAAAATAAAAATACTAACGGCAATAATTTGATTTCACTTTTTACTTCCACATGGGGCATTACATATTTACATGACCAAAAATATTAATTAAGAAAAAAAAAACCAACCTATATCAATTTTGAAGTTGAATTTATAAACCATTTAAACTCATCATATTTATTTGACTATAATATTTAATGGTTTTATGTAAATAAAGTAATATATAATATTTCATTAAATAATAAAATAAAATGTATTATGTTGTGTTTCTATTTAGTACTTGCATTTTATGCAAAAAATAATTGATAATTTCGAATAATACCAATATTTTTACTCATAATTTTAAATATATATATATATATATATATATAGAGAGAGAGAGAGAGAGAGAGAGAGAGAGAGAGAGAGAGAGAGAGAGAGTTTAATATAATTTCTATTAATGTAATATTAAAAATAAATATAAAAGTTTAACATAATAAGGTCTTCATAATATTTTGGCACATCACAAATTTTATTTAGAAATCAATTGAATTTATATATTTAAAATTTTACTTTATTTTAAATTTAAAGAAATTTTTTTCTAATATAATAGACCAACAATAAATACAAGGTTATAGACTATGTACCTATTTGGTCAAGAAATTAGTGAGTATAAAAATGTTATGAAATAAAATTAAAATAAATTATTTTGATTTTGAAATGAGTTATGGTTTTTGTGGAAATGTTATTAAGAAGTCATGTTAATGGCCCATGGTATTGTAACAAACTGGGATAACATTAAACATAAAGATATATATTGTGTACCTTTTTTCCTCTGGAAAAATCTGTAACTTTTCATTAAGTAGGAAAAATTACATATTGTAGATGCTATTGCATATGCTGTAACTGTGTCACTATGGACTATGAACATAATAACATGCTATAAATTGTTCTAGACACACCTCGCAGGGCGATCTGCTATAGTCAGCTGTGGAAAATATATATTGTAGTATGCTTGTTTAGGCCTGTGCATGAGCCACGCAGGGCCCTTTCAAAAATTCAGAATTTGTCAAAAAATTTGTATTGTTTCAGAATTTACAAAACCAAAAATAGCTTGGTCAATGACCAAGGTCCCTCTGATAGAGTGGATCTATATATGGCCGGTGGTAGTACTGGTATTCATTTGTCCCTCTCTGCTCAGTTATCACCCATTCACCTCTGGGCAATAACGCGGCCTCCTTGGATAATTTGTCAGCAATGCCGTTATGCTCCCTGTAGATATGAGAGCAAGAGATATTGTTAAATTCTGCCTTGAAAATATTTACCTCATTTAAAATGATGCTGAGTGTGTGAATGTGACAATCAGAAGTGCCATTGAACCAATTTACAATAATCTTTGAGTCCCCAAATATATTTATATTGTTGCACTGGTGTCCCAAAGAGAAATGCAATAAATGGCACAAGGTAATGAGCTCAGCATAATTATTTGTTCCAGCACCCAATCCCATCTTGACTTTATAGAGGTGTTGTTCACTGATATGCAATATGAAACCTCCACCACATCCTTGTTGGCTTGTAGCCCCATCAAAGAAAGCCTAGGGCATATTTTTGTCTATACAGGGAGGAGGATGAGGTCGACGCTCTCTAGGAGGTGGGGGATCTGGCAGTTCCCTGTAAGAAGAAATTATCCCAGCCTCAATGTGTGGCCAATGTGCTGGTCTGTTGTCGAAGATGTGACGGTTTCGGGCTTTCCAAATGTACCAACTGACAAGCAAAGGTAGGTTCTGGAGATTGGATCCCTTGTGTCTATTTGACCAATCATCCCAAGCGCTGGCCAGATCAATACCCTCCCATTGCCCAGTATATCGGATAGAGGTAGATAAGGTACGCCAAAGGGAAAGTATAACGCTACAATGCAGAAAGAGGTGGTCTGTAGATTCAGATGCACATTTGCACAGAATGCACCAGGTGGGGCCTTGAAAAGCTCTATGAGTAAGTTGTTCCCCGGTAGGCACCTTGTCTCTCAGAATGCACCAGAAGAATAATTTGGTTCGCGGCGGTGCCGTGAGTTTCCAAATGCTTCTCCACCAGTTTGTAATCGATTCTGGTCTCTTATGAATATTTAAAGAAATGTATCCTGATTTTGGAGAATATTTGCCATTCTCGGCCAGGCACCATACCAATTCATCCGGTCCCTCTTTAATTCTGATGTGAGATTCTGATAGCGCTGATATATACTCTTGCCATTCCTGGTGCCATCTAGGAGGTAGATCAATTTGACGAGCCGATTTCCATGCTTGTGCAAATATCCCTGTGTTCTGTTGATCTGCAATATGTGAGAACACCCTAATCTCATGGGAGTGTAGATACATGATGAGGTCTTGTCAGAGTAGTTGTCTACCTCCACTTCCAATCCACAGATCCATTCCAATCCATGCCAAGGAACCGTCATGTACCCTCCACACCCGATTGTCTATTATATGGGGGCAGAGAGTGAATCAAAGCCTTCCACACTGTTGAGATACCTGTCCTCGGCCAACTAGGCAGTTTGACCCAATCCATCAAGTGTTGTGGCCAGATGTATTTATGATATGATATATGAGTCCATAGGTTCTGACTAGTCAGCAACAAGGATAATTTTAGGGGCGAATGTTCACCCTTTGGCGAAATTATGGCGTTTTAAATTTTTAGTGGGCGAATATTTTGTATCATATTACATTTTTACAAATCACCTCAAATAGCCCACCTTATTTTAAGCGAGAGGGTAAAAAAGGTAAATTTAGCCCTTGAAATTAGGACTTACAACCTTCCATTCGCCCATTTTCAAGAATATGTTTTATTTAAGTGAATCCATTCGCCCATTTTCAAGAATAGGTTTTATTTAAGTGAATCCAATGGGCCAAATACCATATTTATAAAAGAGGTATGGTAAATCAATAAAAATATAAATAATTGAGAAATAAATAAAACATTTTTTATATTTACTCCATAAGTCACCTTATATACATGTAAGGGTGTAAAAAAATAAAAATATAAGTAAACTGGAGTTATGGTAAATAAATAAAACGTCTTTTTATACTTACTCAAAAGGTATGGTAAATAAATGAAAATACAAATAAACTAGACGTATAGTAAATAAATAAAACCTCTTTTTATATTTAGTCCATAACCCTCGTTCTATTTATGAAGGCTCAAGAAAGAGGTTTTATTTAAGTGAATCCTATGGGCCAAATACCATATTTGTAAAAGAGGTATGGTAAATTAATAAAAATATAAATAAACGAGAGGTATGGTAAACAAATAAAACATTTTTTATATTTACTCCATAAGTCACCTTATATTTACGAACACTCAAAAAATGGGTTATATTTAGGTGAAACCAATGGCCAAAATACTATGGGACAAATACCATGGACTAGATTGTTATTAATACCATGCAAAAAACCATTATTAACCCTAATATTATAATTAATAAAAATAAAAATGGCACATGGTATTGACCCATGGTATTTACCAAAATGGCACATGGTATTGACCCATGGTATTCACCTAGAATGTAGCCTATTTAAATGGGGGAATTAAACCAGCATGTAGCCTATGCTAAGATTTACTAGGACTTTACAAAGTTTTATTATTTAGTGAAAGACTCACCAAGATCTTACAAGATTTTATAATTGAGTAAAATATTCTAATAAAAATAAAAATGGCACATGGTATTGACCCATGGTATTCACCAAAATGGCACATGGTATTGACCCATGGTATTCACCTGGAATGTAGCCTATTTAAATGGGGGAATTAAACCAACATGTAGCCTATGCTAAGATTCACTAGGACTTTACAAAGTTTTATTATTTAGTGAAAGACTCGCGAAGATCTTACAAGATTTTATAATTGAGTAAAATATTCGCCATGCCTAGTGAGAGATTCGCCAAAAAATTATATATACATATTATATTATTGATAAAATCGCCTTCCATTTTTCCTATATACCATGGAGATTCGCCCATTTATTATATTTATAAATTTAGGGGGGTTCTTAAAATTTTCCCTGGTCAGCAAGGTCCAACCCATTTTTGCTGCAAGGGCTTGAGCAAATAGAGGGAGGTCTTTTAATTCCCATGCCTCCCATTTCTTTGGCAATGCAATCTTTTGCCAGCTGATCCATGTGAAAATTCTTTTGTCTTGAGTCCCAGCCCAAAGGTATCTGTTGCATAGTTTCTGTAAGCGAGATAGGATATTCTTTGGTATCCATGCAAGTGCCATCCAGAAAACGGGGGTGGCTTCCAGGACCGATTTTATAAGAACCAATCTTCCCACCCTGGATAAGTATCTGTGACTCCAGTTGGACAACCTTTTCTCCAATTTTGAGACAACCAAAACCCAATCTGTTGTCCTCTGACTAGTGGGTTTTAACCACAAACCCAGATATTTGAGTCCTTTTTCCATTGGGTGGACACCGTAAGGAAAGACCTGATGAGAATAATGATATTCATGGACAGATGTACGAGCAAAAGTGATTGAAGATTTGGATTGGTTGACGAGAATTCTAGTGGTTGATGAGAAAAGGTGAAGGATCCTAGAAAAGGAAAGGGAATCTTGGATGCTGCCATCCTATATTGTATACCTATTTGGTGAAGAACTAGGTAAGTATAAAAATATTATGAAATAAAATTAAAATAAATATTTTGATTTTGAAATGAATTATGGTTTTTGGGCAAATGGTATTGATAAATTATGGTAGTTGCCCATAATATTGTACAAACCTGATAAAAAATAAACACAAAGTTATAGACTATATAATACTTTCCTCATCTTGACTGGGATTAGGATTCCTTTGATTCTGCCTGTCAGAAAGACTCTTCATAATATTTTCCTGCTCCAATTGTAATCTTTCATTGTCTGCTCATAAGTTCAACATCTCTACTAGTAGTTGCTCGACTGTTTCTAGTATTGTTTCCAGTAGTGCAACATTTTTGTTTTAATTTGGATCACTGAACTATACCCAAGCCTCTAGGTTATGTCCAGTTGTCCCTTTGTAGGGGGCATATCGTGCTCCTCCTTTCTCAATGCGTCAACCCTCTTCCTCTGTGTATCATAATTATTTTTGTTATTCAATAATCTTCCTTTCAGGCCTCAGTGTAGAAACCTCAAAGCTCTGATACCACTTGTCACACCTACATGACCTAATTATAAGGTAATGAAAGAAAATTTACATTCATACTACCTTTTAACTTCCTAGCTCATCCAAATTACCATAAAGGTCTATTCAATATAATTGTAGAATTAACTAAAGAAATACAATCATGCCATAAACATTTGATTAATTACATATATACGTATGATTATGGTACAAACATTTAATTGGAATAAACCTGGGAGAGATTACAAATCTAAGTTTGGATTTCATGCTATATGTCTCACAATTGTTATGATATTTAACCACGGTAATTCCTATATGTGGTCATCATTAATGTAGATGGTTCTCAAACCCTCGAGGCACCCTCCAAGTGCATGATGATCCACCCTCCACTTGGAAACCTTTCCATATTGTTGCCCTAAGGAATCCCATCAGACACTCGAAAGGCAAGACATGAGGGTTAGGGTACCTGCCTACCTAGTTCATCATGGACCATCCTCATTCTCATTCCTTGCATCTTAAGAAATGAGCTCGACTCTTCCCTAGTTCTGTTATTCTCCACTGGGAAAAACGGTATGGTCCTACTGTTTCAGGTTCATGGTGAGCTTTCCTTGTTGCTCAATGGTCAGTATAGGGTATTGCCACTGCTTGGCACTCAGCCTACCCCTGTCGGGCCACCCCACTATTAGCAAAATCTGGTAATCATCATTCACTTATTAATTTTTTGTCTTTTTTTGTGGTGTCGGAGGCAAATATCTATCTTAATGTCTGTGTCCTTCTATTTTTAGGTTACCCAATGGGTTTTCTAAGAGGCGTGTAAGGTTCAGGGTCCCAAAGGAAGGCTTGGAAGTAACGACTCTCCACCTTCAAGTTGGCAATTTCATAAGTTCCCTTGTGGCTCTCATGAAAAATTATCCTAGTCATGCAGAAAAAGGAAAAGCCTCTTAACGTGTTTCTTTAGAACATAACCTTGGAGGTTTTGTGTTTTCACTTCAAGCTTGTTAATGGATCTAAGGACTAATTCAAGTTCCTTTTGGCATTTCGCCAATGTTTAATATTTGTTTTCAAGAGGGTTTCACCCTCGGGTTTATCTCGTGCGGCTTAAATGCGACACTTAAGTTTGTTTAATATATGTATATCAAGCATGATTTATTACTCCTTTCCATTTGAGAGCCATTGCTCTGTATTTCATATTTGGCTCTTTTCAATTGCAGGCCTGCTGCTACACCATCAACTAGGTTAACTAGTCAATATTCCTCGATGTAACTTTGTTGTCAAGGCTTTTAGTCTCTCGGGCTATAAGATTCAAACTACCTCTGTTGAGTTCAATTTAGTTAAGAAATTATTCCCAGCAACTTATATGTGTTCTGCTCTTTGTAATGGCTAGAATGAATGTTGTAGGTTATTTATGCTTGCTACTCATTTGATATTATTGAAGTTACTATCATTTTGTGTGTTATGAATTAATTCAGTTATGATTAGTGGCTACCATGATAAGTGGGTTTGCTTTCTTTAAGGTATATGTCTCAGATTCCACCTCCTGGTTGTCCTAATGGGACCGGCCATAAGGTAAATTTGGTTAGTAGGTTCGTTTTTTCGTTACTATGGCCTAAACGTGACTCAAACTTGCTATTAAAAATGCAGAGTTTTTTGGTTTAGGTTCACGGTGCAATAGAACATCTCTCATTGTTAACTAGATTCTAAATCGACAAAATTAGCCACAATTATTCTTATATGCATATACATGTTTTATATTCATTATTATTAGGATAGTGTTACCTCTTTGGGATACCATGCATGACTATTCTCTCTATTTAAAGGGTATTACTAGTAAATTGAAGAACATTACTCATAGGGTGTATTTAGAGGGTATTACTAGTCACTTGAAGAGCATTACTCGCAGGGTGCATAACCGTAACAAGAATCCATTCACCACGCTATTCCTAGGTACAGTCCCTTCCTTTTAATTCAACAATTATTTAACAAGAGTAACACACTATTTAACTCAACAATGCTTTTACCAACAATAATAGGTTTTGCATCTTATTATCAACAACATTGTCTATAGTTTTCCCTTAACAAGGATTGACTTACTCGCAAATACACATTGTTGGTCCTTATCAACCATTAAACCTTTACTGCCAGCTAACTTCAATATAAGAAATAACTACAAGAAATATTTTTAAAGAAACAACCAAACCTTTATTTCATTCTATTCATAAATTAGTTGGGAGTGTCACACATTATTATGAGCTTATTCTATCATAAAAAATAGTGAGTAATGTACTTATCTGAAATTCCTTAGATGATTAAGAGTTTGGAACTAGAATGAGACGAGTCCGCCCTTCCAATGGAACTCACAATTACGTCGACATTCCCCCTCTAGCAAAAGTTTCGTACAACTATATATAACTTTTCAATGTTAGGCTTCGAAACCTCACAACCTGAGTCCAGTCTGGAGCTTCTCAAAAATCAATCTGACTGGAGAAATTTCCACTCATCCAAACCAACTCTAGAATTAATCCTCCTTTTCATGTATTGTTCTTCTTCAGGTGATTCCTCCTTATGGTAGGCAATATGCAATTCATCGATATGGTAGCCAACATCCAATTCATCCCTCATGAGCCTTTTTTTTATCTCGAGGACTTAGAAGAAAGGAACTGAATAATAAGTGCCTTCCACCATTTTCCAAAACTTTCTTTAGATTATCCTTGAATCTTCATTATATTTTGACTCTTACCCATTTTCCAGAATTCCCGAAAAGAAATTCATTATTATCTGTTGTAACTGTTCACTTTTATATTTATTTTCATAATTATAAAAATTTAAAATAAAAATACTAATGGCAATAATTTGATTTCATTTTTTACTTCCATGTGTGGGGGTGTTACATATTTACATGACCAAAAATATTAAGTAAGAAAAAAACAAACCAACCTATATCAATTTTGAAGTTGAATCTATAAACCATTTAAATAATAAGATAAAGTGTAATACGTTGTGTTTCTATTTAGTACTTGCATCTTATGAAAAAAAATAATTGATAATTTGGAATAATACCAATATTTTTACTCATAATTTTAAATATATATATATATATATATATATATATATAGAGAGAGAGAGAGAGAGAGAGAGAGAGAGAGAGAGAGAGAGAGTGTGTTTAATATAATTTCTATTAATGTAATATTAAAAATAAATATAAAAATTTAACATAATAATATCTTCATAATATTTTGGGTCGGGATATCGCAAATTTTATTTAGAAATCAACCGAATTTATATATTGAAAACTTTACTTTATTTTAAATTAAAATAAAATCATTTCTAATATAATAGACTAACAATAAATACAAGGGTATAGAGTGTGTACTTATTATGTCAAGAAACTAGCAAGTATAAAAATGTTATGAAATAAATTTAAAAGAAATTATTTTGATTTTAAAATGAGTTATGGTTTTTGGGGAAATGTTATTGAGAAGTCATGGTAATGGCCCATGGTATTGTAACAAACTGGGATAATAATAAACACAAAGTTATAGATTGTGTACGTATTTGGTGAAGAACTAGGTAAGTATAAAAATATCATGAAATAAAATTAAAAATATTTTGATTTTGAAATGAATTATGGTTTTTGGGCGAATGATATTGATAGATTATGGTAGTTTCCCATAATATTTTCCTCATATTGAATGGGATTAGGATTCCTTTGATTCTGCCTGTCCGAAAGAGTCTTCATAATCTTTTCGTGCTCCAATCGTAATCTTTCATTATTAGCTCGTAAGTTCAACATCTCTTCTAGTAGTTGTTGGACTGTTTCTAGTATTGTTTCCAGTAGTGTAACATTTTTGTTCTGATTTGGCTCACTCAACTGTACCCAAACCTCTGGGTTATGTCGAGTTGTCCCTCTGTAGGGGGCATATCATGCTCCTCATCTCACAATGTGTCAACCCTCTCCCTCCGTGTATCATAATTAATTTTGTTATTCAATAATATTTCTTTCAAGCCTCAGTGTAGCAACCTCAGGGCTCTGACACTACTTATCGCACCTACATGACCTAAGTATAAGGTAATGAAAGAAGATTTACATTCATACTACCTTTTCGCTCCCTATCTCATCCAAATTTGTTAGATTAAACAAAGCGCAGCTGAAATAAATATAAACATACATAGCACACACAAAAAACCACACAAAACCATAACACACAGATTTAACGTGGTTCACCCAACCAATCTAGGCTATGTCCACTAGAATAGAGGCATCGACAAACTTATTATTTAAAGGAGATTACAACAAATCTAATAATTCACACATACTCTCAGCTCTCCCCTATTTTCTCTACTTTCTCTACACACTCTTACAGTCCTCTAGGGGATTACATTTCTATATAGCTGGAGCATAAAACAGAATCATAAATTCCCTCACAATAAATATAGTATGCATTAACTTGTCCTCAAAAAACACTGGAGCTAATATAGCAACTAATCCTATTGTTGTCACATACATGAGATTTTTCCCAAATTTAATAAAACAGAAAATATCAATAGTCTCCTCCTTGACAACAATTAGTCGGATGCCTTGTTCATTTATTAGTTTTATCTTTTCTGCAAGCCAAGAGAAGCCAGACACCAACGCAGCTTCTCTAACAAAACTAGTTTTGTGAACATGTCTGCACAGTTTTCCTTCGTATGCACCTTTTCAAGAGAAACGCCCCTTTCAGTGATAACCTGTCTTACAAAATGGTACTTGATTGGTATATGCTTTGATTTACTATGATAGGTTGGATTCTTAGCCAAGTGAATTGCACTTTGACTATCACAAAATAACTTGATGTTGTCATGTAACCTCCCAAACTCACCAATCAAACCTTTCAACCAAACCGCTTCTTTGCAAGCATGTTAAGCAGCTACGTATTCTTCTTCAGTAGTGGATAAAGAAAAAATATTATGTAGCTTTGACATCCAGCTAATAGCTCCACCTGCAAGAGTAAAGACATACCCTGAAGTTGACCTTCTCCTATGCAAATCACCTGCAAAATCAGAATCAACATATCCACAAAGAAATTCACTACTTTTATTATAAGTGATACAATAATCACTTGTGCCTCTCAAATACCAAAGCACCCATTTCACTGTTGACCGGTGTTCTTTACCTGGATTTGCCATATACCTGCTGACAACCCCAACTGCATGTGAAATATCTTGTCGAGTAAAAACCATCACATACATCAAACATCCTACTACATTGGCATACGAAATTCGAGACATATATTCCTTTTCTTCATCTATATTAGGACATAAACTAGAAGAAAGCTTAAAATGGGAAGCTAAAGGGACTGACACAGGCTTCACATTGGTCATACCAAACCTCAAGAGTAGTTTCTCAATATACTTCTGTTGTGATAGCCACAGCTTACCATTGCTCCTGTCTTTGAAAATCTCCATGCCCAAAATCTGTCTTGCTGCTCCCAGATCTTTCATATCAAACGTCCTTGCCATCTGAGCCTTTCACATTTTGATCTCCACTATGCTTTTGCTTGCTAAAAGCATATCGTCAACATATAACACTAAGATAATTAACATGCCATCATTTAATTGCTTAAAATAAACACAATGATCATATTCACTTCTTATATATTTCTGACTCAACATGAAAGAATCAAACTTCTTGTACCATTCTTGAGGTGACTGCTTTAGGCCATACAATGATTTCTTGAGCCTGCAGACAAATTTCTTATTGTGATGTTGAACAAACCCTTCCGGTTGTTCCATATAAATTTCCTCATCTAAGTTTCCATGTAAAAATGCAGTCTTAACAACTAGTTGCTGCAATTCTAAATCAAGCAAAGCGACTAATGCTAAAATAATTCTAATTGAAACTATTTTAACAACTGGTGAAAAAATCTCATGAAAGTCAATGCCTTCATTCTGAGAAAAACCTTTTGCGACCAGCCTCGCTTTGTACCTGTCCTCAGTATCATTCACACCCCGTTTCAACTTGAAAACCCATTTACATCCCACAGTTTTCCTGTCTTTCGGAAGTTCAACCAGATCCCATGTGCCATTCTTACCTAAGGCCATCATTTCATCCTTCATGGCTGCTTTCCACTTGTCACTTTTCGAACCTTCTACAGCTTCCTGATAGCACAGAGGTTCATCGTCATTAGCGGTAAATGCAACTGAAGTAACATAATCATCATACCTTTTAGGAGGGTGTTTGATTCTTGTAGACCTCCTTAAGGATGTTTCTGGTGCTTCCACAATTGGCTGACTACCATCTGTAGGAACTTCTTCATGATCAGCATCTGAGACCTGTTCATGATCTACATCTAAACCTTGTTCATGATCTGATTCTGAAACCTGTTCATGACTAGTATCTGAAATATGGTCATAATGACTATCATTAGAAGTGCTTTCAAACTGAATGTGCTAAAAATCAGATACATCATCCTATTTCAATCTATTATCTACATCTAGCTGTATAAGAGAGGATTCATTAAACTTTACATCTTTATTGATGATGATCTTGCGGGTAGTAGAATCCCACAATCTATATCCCTTTGTTCCATCACCATATCAAACAAAGATATACCTTTTTGACTTTGGATCTAATTTAGTTCGCTAATGTTTAGGCACTAGAGCATATGCATCAAAACCAAACACTCTGAGTTTAGAATAATCACAAGGGTGACCTTTCCATACCTCTTGGGGAATCTTGCAACCTATCGCCATGGATGGTGATCGATTTATCACATAACAAGTTGTAGCCACCGCTTCTGTCCACAATTCCTTCTGCAAACTGACATTACTCAACATACTCCTTGCTCTCTTGAAAAGAGTCCTATTCATGCATTCAACAACTCCATTTTGCTGAGTAGTATAAACAGTGGTCTTATGTCTCTTGATCCCTGCGTCCTTGCAATAGTTTCCAAACTCCTTGGAAGTAAACTCACCACCATTGTGAGTTCTTAAACATTTTATAGTTCTACCAGTGATGTTTTCTACCAATGCTCTAAACTACTTGAAAATTGTAAAAACATCAGAGTTCCTTTTCAACATGTAGACCCACACTTTCCTAGAAAAATCATCAATAAATGATACAAAATATGACGAGCCACCATATGAAGTTGTAGGGGCTGGACCCCAAACATCTGAATGGATATAATCAAGTATTCCTTTAATAGTATGTTTGCATGTTTTAAACTTTTGCTTACTTTGTTTTCCAAACAGACAATGTTTACATAAATCTAACTTTCCAGACTTTAGATTAGGAAGTAAGTTGCGATCAGCCAAAATTTTTAACCCTCTTTCGCTCATATGGCCCAACCTTTGATGCCATAAGCGAATGGAACTACTGTCATGTTTAGGCACTGTAGACACATGATCTGACCCTGTTCTTCCTTCTAACTGAAATAGATTTCCTACCTTCTTAGCTTTCATTAATAGTAAAATACATTTGTAAATTTTCATTACTACACCTTGAATTATAGTTTTATATCCATTTGTGTCAAGTGCTCCTAGTGAAATTAGATTTTTCCTTAAATCTGGTACATGTCTTACATCAGTTAACATTTTGGTTGTCCCATCAAACATTTGCAGCTGTATACTCCCTATTCCCACAATATTACATGTGACACCATTACCCATGTACACGACTCCATCATTAATTGATCTATACGTCTTAAACCATTCTCTATGAATACACATGTGGTTTGATGCACCAAAGTCTAACAGTCAATGTTGATCATGATTTGACAAATTAACTGATAACACTTCATCACTCATATCTGAACCAGATGTCGAACCTGTATCTGTCGTGTTTGCTTCGTGCTTGTTGTCTCTTCCAACAGTCCTTCTTCAAATGTCCCGATTTTCCACAAAACCAACACTTTACCTTACTCTTCTTCCCTTTCAATTTTGATCGTGAGTCGTTGTGCTTACCAGAGCGTCTTTCTCTCGAACGACCTCTAGCCATCATTGCTTCTGATGTAGAGGTGTCGGAATTTGACCTCTTCCTTGTCTCTTCGGACAACAAAGCTCCAACAATATCATCAAATTCAAGGGTTTCTAATATACTTAGACTGATAGAAGTAACAAAATGATCCCATGACTCGGGCAATGAGCACAATAAAGTTATAGCTTTATCTTCTAATTCAAATTTTACTTCTATACTTTCTAATTGCACCATGAGAGTATTAAAGACATTCAAATGATCAGTAATAGTTGTACCTTCCTTCATACGCAGATTGTACAATTGTCACTTCAGAAGAATCCTATTGGTCAAGGATTTTGCCATGTACAACTTCTCCACCTTTGTCCACAAACTAGCAACAGTTTTCTCTGACACGATGTTAAACAAAACATCATCTGCCAAACACAGTCGAATACCACTCAGAGCTCTTCCATCCAATTCATTCCATTCATCATCTGTCATGGGGTAAGGTTGTTTAGATCTTCCCAATAGCGCCTTCGCCACGCCTTGTTGCACAAGAAGATTGTGCGTCTTCAGTTTCTAGATCTTGAAGTTATTTTTGCCATTGAACTTCTCGATCTCAAAGCGAGCGCTTTGAGCTTTTGCCGTGTTGAATAAAAAAATCTCCAATTCCAAATAAAAAATGCCTCTATCGTACCATGTAAATGAAATTTGAAAAGAAAAACAAAAAATTGCAGGTTTACGAGAGGGAAAAACTATCGGGCGCTCCTTGACAGCGAAAAAACCGTGCTTAAAACACAATCCACTGCCTGGCACTCCTTTGACAGCAGATGCTCTGCGCCAGAGAAAAATCCATGTAAGTGTCGCAAAATTGGCGAGCTTAATCCCATTGATTCCGCGCCAATCGGAATATTGGAGCTCTGGCGTGAGTATCTGACTTGGATGTGCGCCAATTGGCGTGTCTGTTCCAAAATAAAATGCTCCAACCCATTCACTTCCAGAAATTGGCGTGACTGTCTTTGTCGATTACCGAAACTCCACCTTCAGCCGATCTGTCACACGCACCAGCTCCACAAATAGAGACTTGTAGGTTATGGGCCCTCCACGCTCCGTTGCGCCGCTCTGATACCACTTGTTAGAATAAACAAAGCACAACTAAAATAAATATAAACATACACAGCACATACAAAAAACCACACAAAACCATAACACAAAGATTTAGCGTGGTTCACCCAACCAATCTGGGCTACGTCCACTAGAACAGAGGCATTGGGAAACTTATTATTCAAAGGAGATTACAACAAATCTAATAATTCACACATAGTCTCAGCTCTCCCCTATTTTCTCGACTTTCTCTACACACTCTTACAATCCTCTACGGGATTATATTTCTATATAGCTAGAGCATAAAACTGAATCATAAATTCCCTCACAACAAATATAGGATGCATTAACTCCTCCTCAAAAAACACTGGAGCTAATATAGCAACTAATCCTATTGTTGTCACATACATGAGATTTTTCCCAAATTTAATAAAACAGAAAATCTCAATAATCTCCACCTTGACAAAAATTAGCGTGATGCCTTGTTCATTTATTATTTTTATCTTTTCTGCAAGACAAGAGAAGCCAGACACCCACACAACTTCTCTAACAAAACTGGTTTCGTGAACATGTCTATTCAATAATTACGGAATTAAATGAAGCAATATAATCATGCCATAAACATTTGATTAATTACATATATAAGTATGATTATGGTACAAAATTTTAATTGGAATAAACCTGGCAGAGATTACAGATGTAAGTTTGGATTTCATGTTATATGCCTGACAATTGTTATGAGATTTAACCATGGTAATTCCTGTATGTGCTCATCTTTAATTTAGATGGTTCTCAAACCCTCGAGGGGCCCTCCAAGTGCACGTTGATCCAACCTCGACTTGGAAGCCTTTCCATATTGTTTCCTCGACGAATCCCATCAGATGCTCAAGAGGAAAGACATGAGGGTTAGGGTACCTGCCTACTGGGTTCATCATGGACCATCCTTGTTCTCATTCCTTGCATCTAGAGAAACGAGCTCAACTCTTCCCTAGTTCTGTTATTCTCCACTCGGAAAATCGGTATGGTCCTACTGTTTCAAGTTCATGGTGAGCTTTCCTTGTTGCTCAATTTTCTGTAGAGGGTACTATCGCTGCTTAGCACTCATCCTACCCCTGTCGGGCCACCCCACTTGCAGCAAAATTAACTAATCCTCATTCACTTATTAATTTTGTCTTTTTTGTGGTGTCGGAAGCGAATATCTAGCTTAATATCTGTGTCGTCCTGTTTGTAGGTTACCTAACGGGTTTTCGAAGAGGCGGGTAATGTCCAGGGTCCCAAAGGATGGCTTGGAAGGAATTACTCTCCACCTTCAAGTTGGAAATCACATATGTTCCCTTGTGGCTCTCATGAAAAATTATCCATGTCATGTGGAAAAAGAAGTAGCCTCTTAATGTGTTCCTTCATAACATAACCTGAGAGATTTTATGTTTGGATCTAAGGACTAATTCAAGTTTCTTTTGGCATTTCGTCGAGGTTTAATATTTGATTTCAATTCACCCTCGGGTTTATCTCCTGCGGATTAAATGTGACACTTACTTAAGTTTGGTTAATATATGTATATCAAGCATGATTTATTACTCCTTTGCATTTGAGAGCCATTGCTCTGTATTTCATATTTGGCTCTTTTCAATTGTAGGTGTGCTTCTGCACCATTAGTTAGGTTAACTAGTCAAGATTCCTGGATGTAACTTTGTTGTCGAGGGTTTCACTCTCTCAGACTATAAGATTCGAACTACCTTTGTTAAGTTGAATTTAGTTAGAAAATGCTTCCCAGCGACTTATATGTGTTCTTCTCTTTGTAATGACGAGAATGAATGTTGTAGGTTATTGATGTTTGCTATTATCATTTTGTGTGTTATGAATCAATTTTGTTATAATTAGCGGCTGCGTTGATAACATGGTTTCTTTTCTTTAAGGTAGAAGTCTCAAATTCAGCCTTCAACCACCAAGAACCGCCTCCTCGCTGTCCTAATGGGACCAGCCAGAAGGTAAATTTGGTGACAAGGTTCGATGTTTTCCTTACTATGGCCTAAACGTGACTCAAGTTCGCTATTGAGAATGCAGAGTTGTTTCGTTTAGGTTCACTGTGCAATAGAAAATCTCTCACTGTTAACTATTCTAAATCAACACAATTAGCCACACTTATTCTTATATGCATATACGTGTCTTATATTCATTATTATTAGGATAACGTTACCTCTTTCGGGTGCCATGCATGACTGTTATCTGTATTTAGAGGGTATTAATAGTAAATTGAAGAAGAGGGTATTACTAGTAAATTGAAGAGCATTACCCACATGGTGCATAACCGTAACAAGAATCCATTCACCGAGCTATTCTTAGGTATAGTCCCCGCCTTTTAATTCAACAATTCTTTAACAAGAGTAACACACTGTTTAACTCAACAATGCTTTTACCAAGAGTAACAGGTTTTACATTTTATTATCAACAACATTGTCTATAGTTTTCCCTTAACAAGGATTGACATACTCGCAAAGACAAATTGTTGGTCAGTGCCGACCATTAAACCTTTACTGCTAGCTAACTTCCATATAAGAAAGAACTACAAGAAATGTTTTTTTTTAAGGAAACAACCAAACCTTTATTTCCTTCTATTCATAAATTAGTTGAGAGTGTCACACATTATTATGAACTTATTCTAACATAAAAAACTATGAACTTATTCTATCATAAAAAACAATGAGTAATGATGAGACCAATCCGCCCTTCCAATGGAACTCACAATTACATCCACATTCCCCCCGAGCAAAAGTTTTGCACAACTATATATAACTTGTCAAGGTTAGGCTTCTAAACCTCACAACCGGAGTCTAGTTTGGATCTTTTCACAAATCAATGTGACATGAGAAATTTCCACTTGTCCAAACCAACTCTGGAAATACTCCTACTTTTCATGTATCTTTCTTCTTCGGGTGATTCCTCCCTATGGTAGCCAACATCCAATTGATCCCTTAGAAGAAAGGAACTGAATAATAAGTGCCTTCAATTGTTTTCCCAAACTTTCTTTAGATTATCTTGGAATCTTCATTATATTTTGACTCTAGATATTCATTACTATCTATTGTAATTGTTCATTTTTATATTTATTTTCGTAATTATAAAATTTAAAATAAAAATACTAACAACAATAATTTGATTTCATTTTTTACTTCCACATGTGGGGCTTTACATATTTACATGGCCAAAAATATTAATTAAGAAAAAAACTAACCAACCTATATCAATTTTGAAGTTGAATTTATAAACCATTTAAACTCATCATATTTATTTGACTATTTAATGGTTTTATGTGAATAAAGTAAGATATAATATTTCATTAAATAATAAAATAAAGTTTAATATGTTGTGTTTCTATTTAGTACTTGCATCTTATGCAAAAAATAATTGATAATTTAGAATAATACCAATATTTTTACTCATTATATATATATATATATATATATATATATATATATATCTAGATATATATATATATATATATATATATATATATATATATATATATAGTTAGTTAGTTAGTTTAATATAATTTATATTACTGTAATATTAAAAATAAATATAAAAATTTAACATAATAAGATCTTCATAAACAAATTTTATTTAGAATTGAATTGAATTTATATATTTAAAATTTAACTTGCAATTTATGTTCATGAATTTTATTCTAAATTAAAAGAAAATTATTTTTAATATAATAGACTAACAATAAATACAAGGTTATAGAGTGTCTATCTATTCGGTCAAGAAATTAGCGACTATAAAAATGTAATGAAATAAAATTAAAATTAATTATTTTGATTTTGAAATGATTTATGGTTTTTGGGGAAATGGTATTGATAAGTCATGGTAATAGCCCCTCGTATTGTAACAAACTGGAATAACAATAAACACAAAGTTATAGATTGTGTAATTATTTGGTCAAGAACTAGGTAGGTATAAAAATATAATGAAATAAAATTAAAATAAATATTTTGATTTTGAAATAAATTATAGTTTTTGCGCTAATGGTATTGATAAGTTACGGTAGTTTCCCATGATATTGTACAAACCCAATAAACAATAAGCACAAAATTATAGATTGTATACCTATTTCCTTCAAAAAATAGTGAGTAAATAAAAAAACCTCATAACAATGTAGTCTTTATATTAAAAATAATATTAAAAAATAAATTTTATATATATATATAACAATACTTTACTTTCTAATCTTTCCGTTGTGCACACCACTCATTATAACAATAAATAAAACTAAATAAACTGATTATATCCCTTTTATAACAATAAATGAAACTAACCTACTCATTATATATTTTTTAAATATATTTTTTTAGTTAATAGGATTAATCTTTATTTTAATTTTATTACTTAAAATTAAATATTAGGTCCATCTTTATTTTATATAGATAAGAATATTAGTTGTTTTTATTTTAATTTAAAATACAAGAATGGTTTCGCTGAAAACCTACTTTTCTACTTACTATTTAGTATAAGTAGTTGAATATTCTCAACAGAAAAACAAATTGACTTTGTCTTAACAAACATTTTCCTTGAAAGTTATATTTTGTTAATGGTGACTGGCCAGTGCTACAAATAGATAACTTTTCTGTTTACTATTTAGTATAAGTAGTTGAATATTCTCAACAGAAAAACAAATTGAATTGGTCTTAACAAACATTTTCCTTGAAAGTTATATTGTGTTAATGATGACCTGCCAGTGCTACAAATAGAGAACTGTCTTGGGTAGCTTGTGATACTGAAGCTCTGTAAGTCTATAGCTGGAAACAACATATCTGAAATCATTTGCAAGACATAGTTGATGTTGACAGGTCAACTGGGGAAAAGCTTTTAATGGAAATCCAAGGATAAGTGGGAGGGCTGGTAGCTGGACCAGTGAGAAAATATCCTATTTCTTGTCTCAAGATATGAATCCTCACAGTGTAGCTGAACCAGTGAGAAAATATCCTATTTCTCGTCTCAAATCCTTTAGTCTCGAGATGGTTTTCACCTTTTTTGCTAATTATCCTGCAGGAACGGAGAGACAAAATTGGACAAAGCTTGAAAGCTTCGCATGAGCTTGTTCCAAATGCTAATAAGGTAAGTAAAAGAGGAATTCCTAAATGAGATATAGCAAAAGAGGCATTCCTAAGTATTCCGAAAGAGGAATTTAGTGGTTGATTTTTTAAGTATTCCTGTTTTATATGAGTAATAGAATAGCAAATCCATGATGGTAAGAGCATACCCTGATTTATCCGTAATTGTAAGAGCATACCCTCATGATCTCGAAATGTATTTGTGGATGAACAGTGTGGCTCTTACTACTAGGCTCTTAGTGCTTTTCATAATTTCGGCCCTAGCGTTTTGATAATTCACCTTCCACGGGATGCTTGGCATGAAAACACCCATGGTGAATGAGCTTATATGAATTGCGAATCAAATTTGATTAGAAATGCTGGGTGATTGACAAAAATTCTAGAAATTATATTGTATTCAGTTATTTTGACTATGCAAATAATTGTAATTATGTTTTTATTTTCAGTATAATAAAGTTTCAAATAAACTTGATGAACTCCCCCAATCTCCTCAAATTATTTTCTATAAGTTGATAAGTTCTGCACCTATTCACATGTGGTTCTAGTCCAATTCTGACTAAAACTATGTATTTCTGCGAACTATTCCAAGCCTAATTTCTTCAGTTGGGAGAAAAAATTCATAACACTTCAAAGAAAATAATATATATAAATTGAAGGAGATAACGATTCCTCATAATGCTATGAGATCACATAGTCTTGGGGATCAAATGGCAACCCACTCATTTCCAGAGATGAAGAAAAATTTGTTAATATTTGTCTTTTGTGTACTCATGTAAACTGTGAAATGCTTATATGCATTTCATGTCATTCAATCAGCGGGTCTGCTTCAACCCGGTGACTCGCTATTTAAGGGACGCCAAGAGTTTAAGAACAATATTGTGCAGTACATGGCGAAGGATATGAATGGGGATACGGAGTACTTACAAAGTAAAGGGCTCTGTTTGATTCCAGTTGCACAGGCAAGGGCTCTCTTGTAGGAAGAATAAGTGAAATAATGAAGAAAACAAGAAACTCAACAGCCAAGACACGAAACTGAATAATAAACTGAATTGGAATTAACAATGAATCTCCGTGTTTTATTTCATGAACATCTGATAGTTTTATATCACCAACTATCGTTACATAACTAATTTTTCGGTACAAAACTGTCTATTTACATTTTACCTAGAGTTACTAATTCATTGTCAATCTAACAAACTCCACCTTGACAACAATTTTCCCATTCATCATCTTTCCTGCAAGCCAAGAGAAGCTAAACACCACCGCAACTTCTCTATTGTAACTGGCTTTGTGAATATGTCTGCACAATTTTCTCGTGTATGGACCATTTTAAGAGCTACTTTTCCGCCATCGATCACATGTCTCAGAAAATGATATCTCACATCAATGTGCTTGGTTCTGCTGTGATAGGCAGGGTTCGTAGCCAAGTGAATAGCACTTTGACAGTCACAAAGTATATTCACTTTCTCCTGCATTCTTCCAATTTCATCGAGCAGACCCTTTAACCAGATTGCTTCTTTACTGGCATCTGAAGCAGCAATATATTCGGCTTCGGTAGTGGACAGTGCAACTGTGTCTTGAAGCTTTGACATCCAACTAATTGCTCCACCTGCAAGAGTAAAGACGTAACCTGTAGTAGATCTTCTTTTGTCCAAATCACCTGCATAGTCAGCATCTACATATCCACAGACTGATCCTTCACTACCATTAAAGACGATGCAATGGTCACTTGTGCCTCTTAGATATTGAAGCACCTGTTTCACTGCTTGCCAATGTTCTTTACCTGGATTTGCCATGAATCTGTTGACAACTCCAACTGCATGTGAAATGTCAGGTCTTGTAGATACCATCGCATACATTAAGTTTCCTACATCGTTTGCGTATGGTACATGAGACATATACTGCTTTTCTTCATCAGCTCTAGGACTCAAAACCAAAGAAAGCTTAAAATGGGAAGCTAGAGGAACATTAACAGGTTTCACATTATTCATAGAGAACTTTTCAAGTACCTTTTCCACATGCTTCTGCTGTGATAACCAAAGCTTACCATTTTTCCTGTCTCTGTGTATCTCCATGCCCAAGATATGTTTTGCTGCTCCAATATCCTTCATATCAAACTTCCTAGAGAGTTGAGCCTTTAACCTATTGATCTCTTCCATGCTTTTGCTTGCAATAAGCATATCGTCAACATACAAAGCTAAGATAATGAATATGCCATTGAAACTTTTGAAGTACACACAATGATCATACTCACTTCTTATAAAGTTCTGGCTCACCATGAAGAATCAAACTTCTTGTACCATTGTCTGGGAGACTGCCTCAGACCATACAATGATTTCCTGAGCTTGCAAACTAATCTTCTGCTACGACCTCGTACAAAACCTTCTAGTTGTTCCATATATATTTCTTCGTTCAAATCACCATGTAGAAAAGCTGTTTTAACATCTAACTGTTCTAACTCAAGATTAAGCAACGCAGTTAGTGCCAACACAGTACGTATAGAAACAAGTTTTACAACTGGAGAAAAAATCTCATGAAAGTCTATACCCTCAAACTGAGAATACCCTTTTGCTACCAGTCGTGCCTTATACCTTTTGATACTTCCATCAACTTTCCATTTCAGCTTGAAGACCCATTTACATCCAACAACACTTCTCCCTTCAGGAAGCTCTACAAGATCCCATGTATTGTTCTTGGCTAAGGAGTCCATTTCTTCTTCCATAGCTGCTTTCTATTTATCGCTATCTGTATCATCTACTGCTTCCTGATAACAAAAACGTTCCCCATCTTCAGTAATCAAAGAAAAAGATGAAGCAGAATCTTCATACCTTTTGGGAGTTTTCCTTTCCCTTGTAGACCTTCTAAGAGCGACTGGTTGCTAAACTGGTTCAGAAACTTGCACTGGTTAAGAAGCTTCAACGGCTTCCTTTATGTCTTCAACACCCTTTTCTCCAGATGTCTCTCCTTCCTTTCGACTGTCACCGAAAGGTCTAGTCTCCAACTGAACTCGTTGATATGGCGATACCTGTTCCTGTTCAATTCTTTCAACATTTGATTTTAACAAAGAGGATTCATCAAATGTTACATCTCTACTAATGACTATCTTCCGCAATGTAGGATCCCACAACCTATATCCTTTCACTGCATAGTCATACCCAACAAAGACATAGCATTTCGACTTTGGATCTAATTTTGAACGCTGATTTTTCGAAATGAGAGAATAAGCATCACAACCAAATATCCTCAAATATGAATAGTCACAAGACTGACCTGTCCAAACTTCTTCAGGAATTTTACAATCAATTGCTACTGAAGGTGATCTGTTAACTAAATAACAAGCAGTAGATACTACTTCCACCCACAACTCCTTTTGCATGTTAGCATTGCTGATCATGCTTCTGGCTCCTTCCATAAGAGTCTGATTCATACGCTCAGCAACACCATTTTGCTGAGGAGTATACACAGCAGTTTTGTGTCTAACTATTCCCTCGTCCTTACAATATTTTTCAAATTCAACTGAAGTGAACTCACCACTATTGTCAGTTCTCAAACATTTAATAGATTTGCCTGTTCTTTTCTCTACCATTACTTTAAATTGTTTAAAGACATTTAATACATCAGCTTTCCATTTTAGCATGTAGACCCAAACTTTACGGGAGTAATCATCAATGAATGTTAAAAAATACAATGCACCTCCATATGACATAACAAGGTGTTGAGGGCCCCGAAATCGGGTCAACAACAAGGGGGATACCCACCCGGTCCGGAACCTGGTTGGCGGCTCCTTGCCCATTTGGTGTAGCGGGTCCGACTGGGGATAATCGGACCAGCTTCCCAATCCGAAGGATGTGTGTGTGTGTGTGTAGATTTTGATGATGCTAATTTAGAGGTAATTTTAAGCTAATTTAATTCTAAACTCTAAACTGACTCTATGCTATTGCAATCTAACAAAAAACAGCACATCTAATCTATACTAACCCGGGGTAGAATTCTTTCATTATGCGATCTAAAAATATTTCATACAATAACTGGTAATAAAGATCATTAAGCTATCATAAGAATATAAATCAATTAAGATGAACCATTCTGCATAAGAAGTTAGGAAAAACAGTTGTGAACAGCATATCGCATAACAATTTATTCATATGTCAAGCACAAACAAATGACTCCACCGTACAAAAGTGCCAAATGGTAACCCACACATTCATACATTAACATATAAACAACTCAGCTGTATATCACTCTAAGAATATGAGAAGAAATTAATCAAGAGATAAAAGTACCATTTATGACTGATTTCACTCACAAACTTCAAGAAATAACGATTTATCTCTACTTACTTCTAACGTCTACTAAGAGTACAGAAGTGCAACATCAGTAGCAGAGATTAAAATGCAAGCATAAATAAATCTCGATCCATCCATTCATCAAAAACCCCCTCCGAGGGTGCAAAAGTGCATGTTCTGAGGACAAGTTTTTTGAAAAATTTCCGGACCCTTCTCCAAATGCCATGATAAGGGTTAAATACTACTAACTAACTAATCTTAATTACACAAATTTAGGAAACGGCTTCAAATGACCGCCCTTTTACTAAAACAAATTTATTTCTAAAAATTGAATCTAATTTCTAACCGTTTTTGTATCTGGTCCTTAGTGCTGTAAGCAATGCAAGGTTCGCCTGGAAAGAGTCGGCTGGTTGTATTTTTCTTTTGCTCGAGCGATAAAAGTAGAAATAACAAAAGCTGGCACCTCTTTCTGACAAACTAGAAGATATTTTTGAAAATCTCCCTCTGGCTGGGTGTATTTGATGTGTGTATACTTAGTATAACCCAGATTTCTTTCAAAATGATTGTGTTGTTGCTATTTCAAAAAACGCAACACGATCATCCTTGGATACTCAGGCGTGCAATCATTAATTTCCCTTAAGGTGCGCGCTCAATTTTGGGTTTACAGATCATGCCGAAGAAACTTTGCGATGAGTGATTTCTGCGATTCGCATCGTAGCAATTAATAGTCTCATTCATCGCAGATCGCAGATCGCAAGATCGCATTTTGTAAGATCGCAGATCGCAGATCGCAAGATCGCATTTTGTAAGATCGCAGATCGCAAGATCGCATTTTCCATTTGATCACTGTGCGCTGCTTATGCGACGTTGCGATATGCGACATCGCATATCGGCCATCGGCAATTCTTTATGCTTTCTATTTAAGAGCACTTCCAACATGTGCGATGCGATGAATGTCGCATCGCTTCTTTGCAGCTTATTTATGCGCATAGGAAAACGCTTCACTCTCTCTTTGCGATGCGATATAGCTTTTAGGGAGTTAAATACAAAAATTTTGATAAAAATATTTTTGGGATTTTTTGTTAAGGGTCCCCCTTTGCTTGATGTTATTTCTAATACCAAACAAAGAGGGGGGTTATTGGTGACCACAAAAATGGCGATTCACTGTGAAGAACCAGTTATCTCTACATTTCTATTGACATTTCCACTTCCGAAACAGAAAAATTTTCATATGTCTAAATTTTGTTATGGACAGATAGAGTAGATTACCCCTTATCCTATCAATGATACTTTGTCTCAACCTTTCTTTTATTCCAATTGTCTGCTTCCTTAGGCTTAGTTCTTGCATTCATACCAGACACTACTCGGTCCTTTTTAAAGATAAAATAAAGTCTTCTCTGTGTACTGGCTTTAAAATATACTCATTTGTCATAGGTAGAGCCTCTGCTGTTGGCAAGCATCCATAGCCTCGACAGGGTTACCATATTATCCAGCAATGATCCTTTTTCCTGCTTGAGGTTATTTACAACATTTCAGAGAAAAATCCTTTTTGACACTTTTTCCTTATTTTATTCTCTAAAGAACAATGTCTTGGTTTGGTGGCCAAATTATGACACAGTCATTCACTTGATTTACACTTTTGTTGAACAAGCTGGCTCGTGATGATACCCCTTGTCTTTTGATTGCAACAATCTTTGAGTCGTTTCCCTGTTTTGATAGACAGTATTGGCAAAGTCAGCAAGTTATAATATCTATGATCATGATAAGCCGGCTCGTGATGAGACCTCTTATTCTTTGAGATATAGTGTTTTCTCGGATTGTTTCTCTGAATGCTGCAGTTTCCTTTAGCAGGGAGGATGTCATTGTTTTTCCTTAAGAAAGCTCTGGACGACAATAATAGAGTTTGAAAACAACAACTTTACAGAGAATATTTATTTTATTATTGATGATACCTTTCATTGTGCTGACGTAAAACAATTTTTTACCAAAGGTTGTTTTCATCAAAGTCTTTTTTTTTTTTTTTCGAGAGGTTGAAACTAATATCAAATCCAGGTTAAAGTTAATTCTATTTGTCAATAATAAAAGTCAGATTTTTCAAAAAGTTTTGCTATTTGTACAAGTGAAATCAAAATCTGATAGAGAATTGGTGTGCTCTTTCATGAATCCTTTTCAATGATCATTTACAACCGGTTTTATTTATAAGAAAGAGAAAAACAAAATAAAATAAAAGAAACTAAAACTATCCTACAAAAATAGAAGAATGATCTTCTATGGAAAATACATTTTAAGAATCTGTCCATTCACAGGTAAAGAATCTCTTCTACCTGCCAAATCCTGCAACACAAACGTCGATGGGCCTATGACTTCTACAATCTGAAAAGGACCAAGCCACAGCTTCTGAAATTTCGTATGTTTGCCCTTTTCTTCATGAGCCTTATCCCATTTCAAAACTAAATCTCCCATCTGAAAGGTTTTTCTGGTCATTATGGCTGAGTCAAAAGAGGATTTTATTAGCGCTTGGTGGTGAGCATGGGTTTTCTTAGCTTGTTCTCGTCGTTCTTCTAGTTTGATTATCTCCATTTGTCTCAATTGTAAAGAGGAAGTAGATACTTCATCGATGTGTTGTACTAAAGACAAAGAGGGAATGACTAAGTGAGTTGGAAGAACCACTTCTTTCCCATAAACTAAATTAAAGGGAGAAGTGTCGATTGAAGCTTTCTTCGTGATTCTATCTGCCCATAAAGCATTTACCAGCGCTTTGTGCCAATTCTTTTGGTTTTGGTCGACTGTTCTTTTGATAATCCTGATTAGGTTTTTGTTTGTTGATTCAACCAACCCATTACCTTGCGGATAGTAGTTGGCTAAATACTTCAGTTTGAACCCTCTTTTAAGTGCAAACTCAGTCATTGTATTTCTAGAAAAATATGATGCATTATCAAACATTAAGTCCGTTGGAAATCCAAACCTAGTGATGATAAATTGATCTATGAATTCAATAATGTTTTTAGAATTAACTGTCTTGAGAGGAACTGCTTCTACCCATTTAGTAAAATAATCTGTCGCCGTGAGGATATACCTATGCTGCTTAGAAGAGTGAGGAACGATCTCACCTATTATGTCCAAGCCCCATTGGCTGAATGGTTGCTCGATGTTAACCGGCTGTAGTGGCATGGACGATTTCTTTTGTTTCCCTGCAGCAGTTTGGGAGATTTGGCATTTCCTTACGTAATTGTATGAGTCTTTGAACAGCGTGGGCCAATAATATCCTGCACATAAGATCTTATGCGCAGTAGCTTCTCCAGCATAGTGTCCACCTGCTGGTCCATCGTGGAGTTCCTGCAAAACCTTTTCGGCTTCAATTTTCTCAAGACACCTAAGAAGTACAGAATTGTAATTCCTTTTAAACAGAACATCATTTATGAGCTGGTATTGTTTAGCTTTCAATCTCAGAGCTCTTTTCTTGGTGTGATCCAGATGTGATGGAGCATACCCGTTCTTAAGATAATAAATAGTGTCCGCATACAATGATTCTGGGTCGTTTAGGCTTACCTCATACATGTGTACCTCTTCAGATGAGCTCTCAGGAATTTGCGATGCTCCAGCTAACATCTTGCAGAAGCCTTGACCTCTTACGATGTTTGCTGGCTTGATCTCAAGATCGTATTCTTGTAAAGTGGTAATCCAATTTGCTCTCTTCTCGCCCACATCTTTCTGTACTAACAGGTTTCTTACCGCTGGAAACGGTACCACGACTTTGGTATGGGCCTTAAGTAAGAAAGGTCTGAAATATTTGATCGCTTTGAAAATAGCATATGCCTGTTTCTCCACGTCTGAATAATTAAGTTCAGCACTTTGTAAATTCGAGCTAAAGAATGCGATTGGAGCTTCCGCCTTCTCTTGATTTGTTTGAGTTAAAATCGTGGCATAAGATTTCTCTGAGGCAAAAGTGTATAAGATAAAAGATTCTTAAAAATTTGGGGTAGCTAAAGATGGAGCGTTGATGATAGCTTGTTTGATCAAGTTGAATGCTTTGTGCTCATCTTGACCCCATTTAAAATTTGAATTCTTTTTTATCATATTTTGTAAAGGAGAAATAATACGTGAAAAATCCGGGACAAAC
The DNA here is from genome assembly GCA_031772625.1 of Pinus tabuliformis. Classification (NCBI taxonomy): domain Eukaryota; kingdom Viridiplantae; phylum Streptophyta; class Pinopsida; order Pinales; family Pinaceae; genus Pinus; species Pinus tabuliformis. The sequence continues at coordinate 964,708,807 of CM062812.1, forward strand.
CTTTTTTCAAAATTGATTTGTCCAAGGAAAGATTGCATGGCCTTTTTGTTATGGGGCATGGATATCTTGGAAATTTCTTTGATTCTGTCAGGTTCAATGTGAATACCAGATTTCGACACTATGAATCCAAGAAATTTCCCTTCACTTAATGCGAAAAAATATTTCTTTGGGTTAAGTGAAATCCCATACCTTAAGCATCTTTGAAAGATTTGTTTCAAATCTTTCAGATGGTCGCTTCGCTTCTTGGAGTACACTGTTATATCATCCAGGTAAATCACTACTGATTTATTGACTAACATTTAAATGCGATGTCCATGGCTCTCTGAAAGGTAGCGCCGGCATTGATCAGACCAAATGGCATCTTCCGATATTCGTATGTGCCCCATTTGGTTCAGAATGTGGTTTTCAACTGATCATCGGGATGTACCAACACTTGATTGTATCCTGAAAATCCATCCAGGAAAGACATTAATTCTGAGCCCGCTAATGTGTGTAGTATTTTCTCCATAGGTGGGAGAGGAAAATTATCTTTCTGACAGGCTTTGTTGAGATTCCGGAAATCAATACAGATTCTAATATCTTCGTTTTTCTTTCTAATGGGCACCATATTGGATACCCATTTGGATTGTGTGACGGGGAAAATTATTCTGGCTCTCAATAATTTACTTAGCTCAGTCTTTATCTGATTTTCTAAGTTGGGGTGGATTTTTCTGAGCTTCTGCTGGACAGGTTTTTCATTGTCAATCATAGGGATAGTGTGTTGAATGATAAAGTGTTGTATGTCTTCAGCTCATCATAATTCCATGCAAAAACATTTTTGTATTGTCTCAGAAGACGAATATATGTTGATTTTTCTTCGGGGGCTAGGTCGTGGCCCAGATTAACATTTTGCGGCTTCTGATCAGTTCCTAGGTTCACTAATTCATAATTCAGAGTTGAACTATAGATTTTAGAATTGGCAGACCTTTTAAAACGACTTTTCAAATCATATAAATCTTCTAACTTAACCACCGATTTAGGTATAGCATTATCAGTGCTATTTTGCTGAATTTGGTGATCATGATGGTCTTCGTCAATTATTTGATTTGAGTAGGATCCTTCAGAAGTGAGGAAATTTACAATGTCAGGATCATCATTGAATACTCTCCAGTTGGTGATGTTGTCAGGGATGGATGGTCTAAAGATTAATTCTATTGAGAACCTATCGGGACTAAAATCTTCAGAGGGAATAAGTCTAGAGGCTACGTTAGCTAACAGGTCTGCGCTCGCATTTTGGAGTCTTGGGATTGACAAAATATTGAATGCTATGAAATGTGAAGTCAGATCTTGAACTAAAGATTGATAGTGCTTTAAATGACTTGACAGGCAGTGTATGGTGTTACGTACATGTTTGACGACAATTTCAGAATCTCCAAAGACTTGAAGATACTTAACATTCAACCCGATTGCTTTGTATAGGCCTTGCACCAAGGCTTCGTACTCCGCTGTATTGTTTGTGCAATCGAACTCAAGTCTGCATGTAAGCATGATCTTGTTTCCATCTGGGCTAATTAGAACACATCCTACTCCTGCTCCCTCGTTAGATTTAGAGCCATCAAAATATAATTTCCAAAATAAAGATGTATTTACAGAGTTATCTAAAAAATTAAAACACTTTGAATCATCATTTTGGGAAAAAATTTCAACTTGGGACAAAACTGAATTTTCTAAGTAAGGTGAGGTGTGAGCATTGAAATTGCCGAGGAAAGAATCTACCGAGTAATTTCCTATGATACTGTTGTTGTATGCTATTGCTTCATTCTCTCCTTCCAATTCAGTCACTATGTACTTTTGGTGCAACTCTCGTTCAACCTTTATTTGATTGGGTTTACCGTTGTAGGGTAACCACATGTGCGACCAGTCAGTTGAGAAATATCCGTGGAGTTTTTCGGACCAATCCCTGCTAAGAAGTAAACCATAGAATTCAGGGATATCAACTACTAGAATGTCGATAACCTGACATACTTTCGGGTTAGACGACAATCTTATGGTCACCTGGTTAAGTTCACCAATCACTTCGACTTGAGATCGATCAAGTTGAACTATGTGCACTGCGGATTTCTGTGGCTGAACATTCAATTTGGCACATATTGATCTGGGTAAAATATTCGTTGAAGCACCAGAATCGACCAAGCAATTGTGCACGTTTTTATTGAAAATTTCATAAGTGAGAAGAAAAGGAGGAGTATGGGATCTTGACCTTCCTCCAATCAAGGCAATGTCATTCGGATCAATCTTATTGATCATGTTGGTTGGAGGTCTTCCCATGTTGTGGGAAGCTACAGCTGTAGGTAAAGATGTAGTAGGCACGGCATGTAATTCTTTCATCATTACTTTTAGTTGATGTTTCAATTTGCTCAATTCGTAAAGAGTGATATTAGCCCTAGTCTTTTTCATGTCATCGATAATGTTATACTCCATTTCATCCAACACTATCAGTGTTCCTGATGGAGGTGCTTGATTTGATTGGACTGGGCTAAATTGGGTCGCTCTAGCAGTTGTTTTCTTTGTTGCGACCTTATCTTTTGTTGCAGGGCTTGCACCCTTCTGTTTAGGGGTAGTTTGGGGAGGATCAAGTTGATTTTTGCTTCGTGTGCTAACCGGAAATGCTTCTTGATCCTCTTCTTGTGGGATGATGAAATCCCACATTCCTTTTAGTTCGAAAACTTCTTCATCATCGGTCTGCCCTTTAGTGGTATTCTCTTCTTCTTCTTCTTCAGATTTGACGTTTGAGACAGCGTATGGTGGTTTCACCTCCATGGGAGCATTTCTTTTAAAAGATCTACAGGGTTTTTTTGAAGAAGTTTCTGCTACTTGTTTTCTTATGTCAATCATTTCATTGGACATGGCCTTTAACACCTTTTGTAATCCTTCCATATCGAAAGGATCTTTCGTTTGCTTCTTCTCGGTGTCTTCTTTGAAAGAGATTTTCTTAGATTTGCGTTCTTCTATTGCAGATCTCTTTTCTAGGGCAACTACGCATTTTTCTACTGCTAATGCCTCAGTTAAGTTTTCAACTAAGGTCGCCTTGTTTGCCCTATCTACGAAGATAGCAAAGTTTGATGGTAAGGCCGTGATGTACCATTCACATCTTACTTCCTCGCTGGGTTGAGAAGCAGCGGGAATTTTGTTGAGGATCTTATTGAACCGTAAATTGAAATCTTTAATGGGTTCTCTAGCCTCAGCTTTAAGATTAGATAGGTCATTAACCAATGTCGCTGTTGATCTGTCAACGCCAAACTTGGTGAGGAATTGACTTTGAAAAATGTCCCAACTTGTGATGGACCCCGAAGGTAAGGAAAAGTACCATGACCCGGTTGTTCCTTGCATTGTATAAGGAAAAAGTCGGACGACAGCATCTTCGTTAGTGACCCCGTTGAGATTAACAGAAAGCATGAAATTATTGATATGCTCTTCAGCTAGCATGCCTATTTCTGGATTGAATTTAGGTAGCCATTTCTCGGGATGGACCAGTATTGGGCTCAGGGGTGGAGGCATTAAAACTGCCCCAGGATTGTTCCATGGAGACTAGGCCATCGTTGAGCTGCTAGTTAATGAAAGTGCAGAAGATAGTCCCTGATGCTGAGAAGATGAAGATATTATGATCTTTGATGATTGAAGAGGAAGGGTTGCGGAAGATAGATGAGTGATTTGGGATGAGGATGTGGGTGGTTGACTTCGCGGTGAGGGGGTAGAAATGGACGAAGTAGATGAAAGAGTCTCACGGTCAGACTCTGGTGGTGTTTTCCTTGCTCTTTTCCTAGTAGGGAGAGGGAGTTCACTTGGTTGAATACCAAATTTTTCACTCTTCAATCTGGTCAGGGGATGAGCAGGATTGTACTACGAAGTCACGCTGCTGTTAGATTTATCAGACCTATGAGAAAAAATAGAGAATCCCTGGAGTTTACGAATCAAAGTATGAATTTCAAGGGGTTCAATGATGAGTTGGTCCGATATATTAGAGTAGGTAGTAGTGGTGGATACTCGAGTGACTTCTAACTCCGGGTTTAACCGTACTGGAGAAGTCGGGGGAGTTGATGAGGGTGATTTACTCTCAGAATGGCATTTAGATTTTGACTTAGTTGCCATTCATAGTTCGTGCCCTCCTTCTAGCGCCAAATATGTTGAGGGCCCCGAAATCGGGTCAACAACAAGGGGGATACCCACCCGGTCCGGAACCTGGTTGGCGGCTCCTTGCCCATTTGGTGTAGCGGGTCCGACTGGGGATAATGGGACCAGCTTCCCAATCCAAAGGATGTGTGTGTGTGTGTGTAGATTTTGATGATGCTAATTTAGAGGTAATTTTAAGCTAATTTAATTCTAAACTCTAAACTGACTCTATGCTATTGTAATCTAACAAAAAACAGCACATCTAATCTATACTAACCCGGGGTAGAATTCTTTCATTATGCGATCTAAAAAGATTTCATACAATAACTGGTAATAAAGATCATTAAGCTATCATAAGAATATAAATCAATTAACATGAACCATTCTGCATAAGAAGTTAGGCAAAACAGTTATGAACAGCATATCGCATAACAGTTTATTCATATGTCAAGCACAAACAAATGACTCCACCGTACAAAAGTGCGAAATGGTAATCCACACATTCATACATTAACATATAAACCACTCAGTTGTATATCACTATAAGAATATGAGCAGAAATTAATCAAGAGATAAAAGTACCATTTATGACTGATTTCACTCACAAACTTCAAGCAATAACGATATGTCTACCTACTTCTAACATCTACTAAGAGTACAGAAGTGCAACATCAGTAGCAGACATTAAAATGCAAACATAAATAAATCTCGATCCATCCATTCATCAAAAACCCCCTCCGAGGGTGCAAAAGTGCATGTTCTGAGGACAAGATTTTTGACAAATTTCCGGACCCTTCTCCAAATGCCATGAGAAGGGTAAAATACTACTAACTAACTAATCTTAATTACACAAATTTAGGAAATGGCTTCAAATGACCACCCTTTTACTAAAACAAATTTATTTCTAAAAATTGAATCTAATTTCTAACCGTTTCTGTATCTGCTCCTTAGTGTTGTAAGCAATGCAAGGTTCGCCTCGAAAGAGTCGGTTGGTTGTCTTTTTCTTTTGCTCGAGCGATAAAAGTAGAAATAACAAAAGTTGGCACCTATTTCTGACAAACTAGAAGATATTTTTGAAAATCTCCCTCTGGCTGGGTGTATTTGCTGTGTGTATACTTAGTATAACTCAGATTTCTTTCAAACTGATTGTGCTATTGCTATTTCGGTTTCCGGCAGTGCGAATGACTCAATGAGTTAGGGATTTCGTTGCCTGAACAATCCTCCTTATTGAAAATTGCTTCCGTTCTTTGTTCCAGTCTTTTCTGGAGCGTCCTCCCTCTTTAGCGTTTTTCTTTTTGCTTTACCCAATCTGAGCTCCAGGATCTTTTGCAAACATGCTGCTTTTGTGCGCCTTTGACTCTGAGTCTTGGGTAGTCTATTTTCATCAGTGTTTGTTGAGTAATACTCTGGGATCCGCGGCTCTGCTGCATGCGGCATCCATTTGCGAAGACATCTCCTCTCTGTTCTTCAACTATTGGCGCTTTCCCCTTTTCCTTAGATGTTTCCTGCATATAGATTTATATTAGTTGCTGCCTTGCAGTTTATGCAAAGGAAAAAAGAAATGACGAAAAGATTGACATGAAAACTTTAAGTTCTAATGAATGCATAATCATGACACACATAATGACTTGACTCTTCGAAAAATGCAACACGATCATCCTTGGATACTAAGGCGTGCAATCATTAATTTCCCTTAAGGTGAGCGCTCAATTTTGGGTTTACAGATCATGCCGAAGAAACTTTGCGATGAGTGATTTCTGCGATTCGCATCGTAGCAATTAATAGTCTCATTCATCGTAGATCACAGATCGCAAGATCGCATTTTGTAAGATCGTAGACCGCGGATCGCAAGATCGCATTTTCCATTTGATCACTGTGAGTTGCTTATGCGACGTTGTGATATGCAACGTCGCATATCAGCCATCGGCAATTCTTTATGCTTTCTATTTAAGAGCACTTCCAACATGTGTGATGTGATGAATGTCGCATCGCTTCTTTGCAGCTTATTTATGCACATAGGAAAACGCTTCACTCTCTCTTTGCGATGCGATATAGCTTTTAGGGAGTTAAATACAAAAATTTTGATAAAAATATGTTTGGGATTTTTTGTTAAGGGTCCCCCTTTGCTTAATGTTATTGCTAATACCAAACAAAGAGGGGGGTTGTTGGTGACCACAACCCAGGGGAAGGCCCCCACAGATCATAATGAATGTAGTCTAAAACATCTTTACTATTATGATTGCCAACTTTAATTCTCTGTTTACAATGTTTTCCATACACACAATGTTTACAGAAATCTAAATTCAAGGATTTTTGACCAGGAAGAGATTTACATTTCATCTTTATGTGAAGACCTTTCTCGCTCATATGACCCAAACGTTGATGCCACAGACGAGTACCTGCTTCTTCCTTTTCTGACGCAACCGCTGCTTCACCGACCTGAGTACTTCCTTTTAACCTATAAATATTTCCGACCTTTTCTGCCTTCATAACCATAAGAGCACCTTTGAAGACTTTCAAGAGGCTATCCTGACCTGTAAACTTATAACCATCTGAATCCAACACTCCCAAAGAGATTAAATTTTTCTTCAAATCAGGTACATGTCTAACACTAGTTAATGTTCTAACTGTGTTATGATACATCTTAATATTGATATCTCCCATCCCAATAGTCTGACATGACATATTGTTACCCATAAACACAGAACTACCGTTTACATTTTCATACGAAGTAAACCAATTTCTATGTGGGCACATGTGATGCGAAGCACCAGAGTCTAACAGCCAACTATCAAAACTCTGAGAGACATTACATTCAGGTGAAGTTTCATCTATCATACACAATTCTTCAGCAGATAAAACTTCGTCTACCATACCTGAATCAGCCTGATTCGCTTCGTGCTTCGGGTTTTCGGATTCCTTCCATTTCCAACAGTCCTTCTTCAAGTGTCCAACTTTACCGCAATTCCAACATTTTGCCTTACACTTCTTGCCCTACGATTTCGACCTGGAAGACCCCCTTGGTTTTTCTCCTCTTTCCTTTGAGCGTCCTCTAGCGACCATGGCTTCTGATGCAACTGTTTCAGTGCTGGATTTCCTTCGTACTTCTTCAAACAAAAGAGATCCCACGACTGATTCAAACTTTAAAGAATCAGCAGAGCTGAAGCTGATTGAGGTTACGAAGTGATCCCATGATTTAGGCAGAGAACACAGCAAGGTTATGGCTTTATCTTCTTCCTGTATTTTGACTTCCATATATGTTAATTGACAAATTAGTTTATTAAACACATTCAAATGTTCTGAAACACTTGAACCTTCTTTCATTCGAAGACTGTATAACTGTCGTTTCAGATAAACTCTGTTGGTTAATGATTTTTTCATATAGAGGTTTTCAAGTTTTTCCCACAATCCTGACGCCGTAGTCTCTTCAACAATGTTGAAGAGAACTTCATCCACTAGACATAACCGAATGGTACTGAGAGCTCAGGCATCCAAGTCCTCCAAGTCTGAAGTAGTCATGGTTGTAGGTTTATTAGTTACCCCATCCAATGCCTTGTGCAACCCTTGTTGCACAAGCAGATCCTTAACCTTCAGTTTCCAAAGAGCAAAATTGCTCTTTCCGGTGAATTTCTCCACCTCGAATTTTGCATTCGACATCTTGGCCATTTTTCCTCCTTCCTAGGGTTTCAGTCTTTCTAGGAAAAAAAAATATAACTTCCCCAATTCAAATAGAAAAACAAATTTCAAATCCTTTGTTTCCTTTCACCCTTTGTTTTTTTTTTTTTTTTAATTAAATTTCTGTGAAATTTCTGGGAAAAATAATTCTTGCTTTCCTCCAAATTCAAATTTTTTGAGTTACTGGGAAAAATAATTCTTGTTTTCCTCCAAATTCAAATTTCTGAGTTTCTAGAAAAATAATTCTTGTATTTCTATGATTTGCTGTCCTCCAAATGCAAATTTCTGAGAAAAATTCTCAAAAAAAAATTACCCAGTTCCACATGCCAGGCTTCTGGCAGTAAGCAGGTTCCTCCTCTCCTTCACGCAGAACACACGCCATGCTTCTGGCAGCAAGCAGGCTCCTCCTCTCCTTCACGCAGGACACACGCCAGCCTTCGGGCAGCAAGCAGGCTCCTCCTCTCCTTCACGCGGGATACACGCCAGGTTACGGGCAGCAAGCAGGCTCCTCCTCTCCTTCACGTAGGACACACAGCTTCAAATCACCTCTCACGCCTCTTGCAAGCAAAACAACTTCACGCAGAGGGTTTGGTGCAACAGAAAGTATTGGCACACTTCAATGCCTCCAAACCTTCACGTAGCACCAGCAAAACTCTCCTTAGCTATATCCTGAATAAGATCGCTGATAGCCACATCAACATTGAGATATGCCACCGCGGATGAGAACAGTAAATCATAGTTCTGCTCCACCCATTCTGTCGATCCAGTCAATGCGTATTCGTCTCCGTCCCAGTTACACAGCAAATAAAAAACCACCACACAGGTTCTTCAATAGGCAGAGTCGGGTTCTGGACTCTTCTTCACGCAGGTAGAGTCATCAAACTGCTCTCACGCAACCTGATTGTCGTTTCTTCAATGCGGGTTCTGGACTCTTTTCTTCACGCAGGCAAAGTCTTCACGCCCAATCGTTCGGCCCTGTTAGGCTCTGATACCACTTGTAGGAAGAATAAGTGAAATAATGAAGAAAACAAGAAACTCAATAGCCAAGACACGAAACTGAATTGGAATTAACAATGAATCTCCGTGTTTTATTTCATGAACATCTCATAGTTTTATATCACCAACTATCGTTACATAACTAACTTTTCGGTACAAAACTGTCTATTTACATTTTACCTAGATTTACTAATTCGTTGTCAATCTAACATCTCTTTGATTCCATATCTAATGAAGGTCGAAACGTAGAAACTATCACTAGTCAGATAAAGTAATAAAGAAAGGAAAAGAATTAGTTCCCACCAATAAGTCAGATGAACCAGATTCTCTGTGATAATATCTTGCTTGTGACAAATTGTGGAAAAGGAATAGGGAAGGTATCCTGAGGCCAATAACACACTTTTTTACTATATATGAATTTTATCTAATTTTAATAGGATCTCGTACATAAATGAATTGTATCCTGGCAGTTTAGATATGAAATACCGTAGGTTGGAACATCCCGTTTGGAGTTTTGACAATGTTGATGTCGCTTGTGATTTGAACTGCAATCTCTCTCCCAACTAGTTGGAACATCAACTAGTTGGTTGTTGCTCATATTAATTCCTTGTAAATAGCAGAGTAATAGATTCCTTTCTATCAAGAACGAGAGAAATGTGACATTTGATTACACTTTCTATAGGGTCATTTGTTACTAAGGCATGTTAAAAAAATGTATTTGGTAACAGTAATAATCAACTGAAATCTTTAGGAAAGGATTTAGATTGACATATCTCTAATATTTCAGATAATAGATAGTTGACATATTTATATGCTTATTTCATTTACTGGAAACATTTTATATATGAACTTTCAGTAGGTTATAGAATACGATTATTGTAGAAATGGAAGCAGTTGAATGAATAAATAGTGTTTTTCAATGGGAATAGATGCCCTTGAATGAATTAATAGTGTTTTTTATGGGGCATGGATGAAAAATATTAGATGAAGCTAAATGTTTTCAAATTCAATGTTATACTTAGCACTTCCTTATGGTTTTTCTATTGGATTTGAGGCTTTTAGATTTTGAACATTTTGATGACTAAGTGATATCTATTTCTTTTAAATTTTGATATTTCAATGTATATGAAGGATTTACTTTATATTTTTCTCACTTACCATATTTATCAATTTTGTTTATATAAATTTCTTTTTTGCAAAAGTATTAGGTTCATTATTTAATTTATATTAACTCATATCTATTATATGGTTGAAATACAAACTCTTAAGAGGAGTTCAATTTTTGAAAGTGTAGAACTATTTTAAAGTATAAAATTTCACGAATAGTTTACATTGCCACACATTATATATATATATATATATATATATATATATATATATATATAGATATATATATATATATATATATATATAGACACACACACATTTACTCAATTTTTCTAGTGACACCATTTTGTAAGTGATCAATATTATGTATATGTATATGTTTGATATGAATCCAATCATTTTCAATTTTTTAAGTTTTTTGAGTTTTTTAAGTTTGTTGAGAACACAGTTCATATTATTAAGAATTATACTTTAAAATTGACACTAGGAATAAGTTGAATAAAAATAAAGTAATAATGTTTAATGATGAAAAAATTACATTGAAATCAATGTGTTGATCTCAATGTACATGTCAGTTTTTAACACAATGGTTTCAATATCGATGTCAATTTTAGTTTATACTTATATTCATGTTAGTTTTTATTTAATTTCAATTTTAATATCAACAAGAATTACTATTTGTGGTCGATATTTTCTACTTAATTTCAATTTTGATGTCAATGCAAATTACTATTATATTTCACTTATGGGCACTTCATACTATATACCAAAAGCTCAAGCTAGCAATGGTTTGCTCAACAAGCTCACCCTAGACACTCTTTATGATCATATAGATTTATTAGAAACTAGAGAGTAGAAATTAAAATGGAGTTAGATCCGAAGTTTGATAAAAAATTAAAATTGTTAGAATAGAAGTAGGACGAAGAAACTATTAGGGTTTGAGATTGAACTACAAAAAGGGTGTTATGTCCCCTACCTCTGATTGGGAAATGCTAGCACAACCAAACCACTCATAATGCCAACGTGTAACTAAATAAAGGAGAACTGGATCAGAGGATATGGGGATGATGTATGTTCAAAATGCATAAATACAAAATTCACATCTACAAACCATTATACAACATAAAACATAATTTCACAATGGAATAATATTAACAATTGATGCATTATTAGTGATAGCGATGTGTATAATATAGAAAATTAGGGTTCCCAACACATGTTCATTGGTTGAATATAAAATCACATGATAAACATGAAAAATTATCTAGAATGAAATAAGAAATTGGTTGTAGGCTCTCCACATTCCACCCAACCATAGACCTTAGGGTTCATCAATCTCAACCACGATTCACCCCTAAGGCTACAACTCCACAACTCCACAGTCAATGGTGTAGAAACCAAGTAAGAAACACATACTATCGAACAATGTACCCATCGCACAAACACTACCCCAACCACATGCTCGCACTCTCCAAAACATGTACTAGTGGCACACCCCTTGTTTATGCCCAACTAATCTCTCAATGGGGCCCACCTTTAGGGTTGCCTTACATCTAGTTAGATACAGTCTAATCATGGGCTTACAAGACATCTCACTACTCTCTCGGCACCTTTCCAACCATAAATCGAAATACCTTCCAACTAGCCTAGAACTCCAAGCACAAGGCTCGCTAACCATTTGCACCATAGTTGATTAGACTAAAATGGGATACAATAAAATGTCAAATCCATAATGAATCCCTCTATATCCCTTAGGAAAATATACACATTCTAAATATGTATGGCCTTTCTCTATCATGTGGCACTCCCTGAAACCATTTCGGCCCCATTATCCCTTCCCCCCAACACTGAAACAAATACCCATTTCCTATCGCCATGGAGTTGCACTATCCCCATACTCCTTTCCATGGATTGGGCTCTGCATCCGTCCATTATAATTTTGATATATAAATATGTAAAATATTTAAAATATTGACCCTCGAGCCACTTTCCCAAAACAACATATATGTCCCTCAAAAGCTAGCTCCAAAATCCATATATGCATATACACACATACATAGGTCTACAAAAATGAATCTCGCTCATCAACCTAATAATTATATACACTTAACTCACCAACCTATTATCCATTGATTTTCATAGCTTTGGTGGTACTCCAAGCCTTGAGGATCTAGGGTTCAAAGGAATGAGTTCCATCGGCCTTACTAGCTTCAAACACAAGCTTGGGGTTTTGAACCCATCGATGTTTGTACGAAAACTGTGATGAGACTTCAACATGTGATGGATGAGGATGATAGTATATGAAGAGACAAATCCAACACATCAATAATCGTTTAATTATGATTTGTCGTTGTTGAGATATGAATTTATAAAGATATGATGGGTTAATTTGTCTAATTAGGCTAGTTGGCTTGAGGTCAAAGTTGTGCCCAAAGACAAATTCCTTGGAGACACTTGATGCACTTAAATATATGTCAAATGTGAGGACATTTAAGAAATCCTAAGTGCAATGAACTTCTTAGTTTATATTTGTGATTTGGAGTGTGACTTTGAGGCTAGAGAAAGGAGTAGAGGGCTGTCAAGTTTGGGAGAGTATCTCCAAATTTGTTGTTATTTTTAATTGTAGAATAGGCTACAGTCGTGAAGAAACCAAGATGGTGACATAAAGGTTGTTTGTGGGAAATGTATTTATATCTCCTTGGCTAGATTAGGCAACATTAAATCAAAGGTAGGGAGGAGGTTTTTTTGTGTTATTTTGGTGTGTTATATGTCTCTGTATGGTCCACACGAGAGTGATATAGGTATAACGTTGTGAGTAGGTTATTTGTAGGGTTGTCAACCCTTGTGAGGGTATTATCACTCAAACACAACTATTGAAGGGAGGCAATAGCCTAAATGAAGATATTCTCCTTTAGTTTGGAGCATATTCATCTTGTTTTTGTGAGCAGGTGGTTGTAGATTGCATTAAGGAGGAACCTTATGCCCTAATACAATGTTTTGAAGGCTTAGAAGGATGACAAAGGGGAAAACCTAGCTGGAGGAGGAAACAAAGGTTTAGATCAAGGCTTAAGGATTGTTCTATGTTGTGTAACCAATCCTATGAATGCATGGATCTGAAGGGAAGGACACAACAGGAGTTTGAGGTTGAAAATGTCTCCTTGGTGATAGTTGGATGTTAGGTGGATGGCAATCCTAGTTTAGGAAAATTATGGACATCTTGAGGAGAAGTTCATAAATAGTAGTACATGTGTCAATAGGAGAAGCAATATGCTGCAAAACAGAGGTATGTTTGTCCTCTTGAGTATATGTGACTTGCAAGTGGATGGTGTCACTCAAAAGGTGGATTTGAGGAGTCTGTTAGTGGCCATGTGGAAGGGTCTCCATAGGTTTTGGATACTCTAAATCAGAGCTCATGCTACAAAATATTGGTCATTCGTTGTCTATTGGAGGGGAGCATGATAGTGGACCAAGTGTGGATGTGGATTGGGAATCTATGGTCTCCTAGAGGACAACGTGGTAGTGCCCAAGTTGGAGCCCAGTGTGCACCATCTTCATTGACTTAGGTGGTTACTAGAGTGGAAGAAGTTGAATTCAAGGTATGATCAACTAGAGGGGTAGTTGAGAATCCATACACTTGTGTGTGGAGAATGACATCCTAGCCCATGTTCATTGTGGGAGATGGACATCTTACAGTGATAGGTGGAAACCATTCATGCCCTATGTTGGGTCCAAAATGTGGATGCAAATTAGAGTTTCATTTACTATCAATCTGTGTAAGTAAACTTCTAGGAACATCCACCGTAGGTGGACTTAGAGACAAACTAAACTAAGTTAGGTGAAGAAATGCCAAAGCTCCCTTACAGGAGGTTTTTCATTGGGATGTCCAACATCTATTTAGTCATTTAACAAAATGAAATATAAAAATTAAAAGACATTGTGACAAGTGTAAGAAATATTAAAGATGCCTTACACGAGATTGTTCATTAATATTTCTAACATATTTGTCAAATAAACTAATAAATGAAGGCATTTAAACATAAATCAAATTGATTAAAATAAATATTCAAGCTCTCTTACAAGAGACTATTCATTTATATTTCCAGCATCAAGATCTTTAAACTAATGAAATTAAAAACATAAATGAAATCTTACTATACCAAAACAAGTATGCAAGTGAGGCAATGGGGCCCCCCATAGCTCCATAAGCACACTTAGAAAGAAGTCAAATGTAGAAGAAAATCCAATCCACTTTATTTATAATCAATTACAAATTGCAATTACAAGCTCCAAGTTCTACATTCCAAAAGGTTCTAAATATCCATTACAATGATCCTAAAATCTAAAATTACAAATAAAGCACTAAGTTTCTAAATTATAAAAATTAAGATTACAAATGAAGGATATAACACTCCTTTTTATACAACATGATGAGATAACAAACTCATAATGATGATCCACTATTCCCTCCTTAGATCCACATATTTCTCAACCAATGGTGACATATAACCCTATCCTTCATGAGGTCCATGATCTTCTCCATGAGGTCTGTGATCTCCTCAAATTGGAATTTGAAGATAAAGTGCACATAAGGATGCCTTGGAAGCTTCCTTTGTACCTACACATGTCAAATTTCTCATTCCAATTTTTAGGTATAAGTATAAGGAGATTATTTTCTAAATTTTAACCACAAATTCACTTAAAAATACTAAGAATTAATAATGTTTTGGAAAACACAAGGGTAACGCATATAATGATGAAAGTGAAGCTAATGTGATGACATGGTGGTGGAATAGAGGTGAGAAAATGTGTGAATGGAGAGAAAGTGGATGTCGAATGGAGTGAAAGTGGATGTATTTTAAGGATAATTCTTAGGCCTAACACCCTATGTTGGTCTTCATTGGAGCAATGCAGGAAGACGATAGTCGGCTAAAGTCCCTGAGTAGCTGAGGAGAAAAATTGTGTAGTTGTCAATTGTTCACAAATGGAGTTTTGAACAACTCAACATGAGTCTCGATGTGTTGAGGTGTTGATGGAAGAATGATCAACTAGCGAGCAGATTGGATAGCTGAGATTTACTATCCAAATGGTCTTGGGGAATTAATAGAGGCAAGAATTGCAGATTGAGAGCTAAAGGACCAGGAAATTATAAGGTACGATGAAGAGGAGCTATGAGTGCATGCTACATTAGCCAGATGGTCAGAGTATCTTTTGGAGGGTAGAGTGATTGTCGATGGGCTGACACCAAGCATGAGGTTTTATTCTTGTATTGGTGGATGTATGAAGACCATTATCCCTAGTACGGGAGCCCTATATTATTGTATTATTTAGTTGGATTAATATAACAAATTTGGGTTACTCTAAAAAATTGTAAAAATTTATCCATATTTTTGCACTAGTAGATTCACTGTTGTTTATATTCCACTATGCAAAGTATTTTCATTGTGATTATTGGTTTGGTAGTGTCAGATATTTAAGACTCTATCCTAGACACCATGGTCATGGATATTCAACATGGTATTAGGGGATATTTGAGCTACCTTGAGGGACAATGAATCATAGTGTGCACGTGAAAAAAATCAGAGGGAGTAATTGGTGTCCAGATTAGGGAGAAGAGGGTTCAGCTCAAGACGTGGAGATGTGATCTTGACTAGCTTGGAAGCAAGAAGTTCTGGTGGATTGGTGGTGAGCCTCATGAATAACAGTTTGTTGTAGGCAAATCTATTGATCATGGAATTCCTTTGACTTTTATTAGATGTTTGGGACAACTCGAGGGTTTCTCTAGCTTGGAAAATATGAGGTTGATCGAGATGACTTCATGTGATGGAATGGATATTGGTAGACTAGAGTCTTATTAGATTGTGATGTTGCATATATGATATTGGATAGATTTGCATGAGTAGTATTTGATCTCGGAGGATGAGTGCTTGCAGGATTGAGCCAGTAGAGATCGTGTACCTTAGAGGGAGTCTAGCCTTAAACAGAGTAGCCTTATGGAGGTTTGGAATCTTCAAGTTTAGATTTATTAAGCAAAGGGGCTATCGATATTTCAGGGCTCATTCTAGAGAGTATGTTGTAGTGATGGATGTGAGATGGGCTAGTGTCACTGATTGATGATGGTTATTTCTTACCCTTAGAAGTACCTCCCTCACTAAAAGGGAGTATTGGTTTTTGTAGCTCGAAGGTACTCCAAGCATTCAGGATAAAGGGTTTGGAGGAATGAGTTCCACAAGTGGCCTTGTGGGCTAGAAACCAAGCTTATGGTTTTATACCCATCGATGTTTGGGCCAAAACCATGATGATATTGTGACATGTGATGGATAAGGATGATATTAGATGACAAGATGAATCCAACACATAGAGAATCATCCAATTCTGATTTGTTTATGTTGAGATATGAATTTTTGAAGATATGATGGGTCAATTTGTCTAATTAGACAAGTCGACTTGAGGTTAAAGTTGTGCCCAAAGAAAAAATCGTTGGAGCCACTCGATGCATCTAAATATAGGTCAAGTGTGATGAAACTTGAGGTATAATAAGTGCATTCAACTTCATGTTTTATCTTTGTGATTTGGAGAGCGAGTCTAAGGCTAGAGAATGGAGTAAACGGTTTTTGAGCTTGGGAGAGTATCTATGTATTTGGTGCGGTTTCTATTTGTGGAATAGGCTACAACCCTAAAGCATCCAGGAAGGTGAAATAGGAGATGTTTGTGGGTATCATACGAATATCTCCTTACCTAGACCAAGTCGCAGCAAATCAAAGGTAGGGAGGAGGATTTTATGTGTTATTTTAGTGTGTTAAATATATGTGTATGGGTTGGAGGAGAGTGTTATAGGTACGACAATGTGAGGAGGTTATTTGTAGGGTCATGAAGCATTATGAGGCCTTCCTCACTAAGCCAAAACAACTGAAGGGAAGTGACAACCTAAACAAAGAAATTCCACTTTAGTTTGGGGGAGATTCATCTTGTTGTTGTGAGAAGGTGGCTCTAGTGTGCATTGTGGAGGAGCCTTGTGCCCTAATACAATGTTTTGACAGTTGAGAAGGAAGAAAAAGGTGACAACCTAGTTAGAGTATGACACACAAGTTTGGAGCAAGGGTTAAGGGTTGTATGGTATGCCCTGAGTAGTCCTATGAATGTATAGAACCCAAGGCAAGGATGCAATAATAGGTTGAGGTTGCAGATGACTCCTTAGTAATAGTTGGATGTTAGGTGGATGACAGTCCTAGATTAGGATAGTTGTGGACATCATGAGGAGAAATTCATCAATGGTAGTACATGTGTTAAGTGCAGAAGCATGAGGTTACTGAACAAAGGTATGTTAGTCCTCTTGAGTTGATGTGACTTGTAGGTCAATGGTCTCCTTTGAAAGGCATATTTGAGGATTTTGTTAGTAGCCATGTGGAAGGGTCTCCATAGGTGTTGGGTTGCCTAATTAGGAGCATATGTTAGAAAAATACTTGTCACCTACTGTGTATCGGAGGGTAGTGTTAGAGTGGACCAAGTGTGGACGTGGATTGGGCATTTATGGTCTGTTGGAGGACAACATGGTAGTGACCAAGTTGGAGCCTTGTGTTGATTGTCTTGATGGACTTAGGTGGTTCCTTGAGTGGAATAAGTTTAGCTTAAGTTTTGATTAGCTAGAGGGGTATCTGAGTAGTCATAGACTTGTGTGTGGAGAAGGACTTCTATAGTAGATGATGGGAAGTCCTCCTAGCCCATGTTCATTATGGGTGATGGACATCTTGCAATGATAGATGGTAGCCCTCTATGCCTTATTTTGGTCTTCATTAGAGAAACACAGGAATACCATAGTGGGTTGAAGTCTCTAAGTAGTTGAGGAGCAATAATGGGAAGTTGGGAGTTGTTCATAGACGGAGTTGTGAGTAACTCAATCAGATTCTTGATGTGTTCATGCATTGATGGACAAATGATCAACTAGTGAGTAGATTGGATAGCTGAGATTCAGTGGCTATACGGACTTAGAGCATTGATAAAGGCATGAGCTGCATATTGGGAGCCGAAGGATTGGGATAGGTACGAACGAGAGGAACTATTAGTGCATGCTACATCAGCCAAATGGTAAAAGTATCTTATATTATTCAATTGGATTAATATAATGAACTTGGGTTATTGTAGAAAACTATAAAAAATTGTCTATATTTTGAGCACTACTAGATTTAATGTTGTCTATATTCCATTCTGCAAAGTAGTTTCGTTGTGATCCATGGTTTGGTAGCGTCAAAGATTTAAGACTCTATCCCAAACAATAGGCTCATGGAAATTTAACAATATTCAAGTATATATATTTACATCATAAATGAGAAAGAGTATTACTTTCCCCCAGCTCTTATTTTATGCAAAATTCTCAGTGCAATATATATATATATATAGATCTCTCTCTCTCTCTCTCTATATATATATATATATAGGATGTCATGAAGGGGGAGTACCCTCAACTTTTTAAATGATGACTTATATATATATATATATATATATATATATATATATATATATATGTATGTATATATATATATATATATATATATATGTATATGTATATATATATATATATATAGATATAGATATATATAGATATATATATATATATATATATATATAGATATATATAGATATATATATATATATATATATATATATATATATATATATATATATATATATATATATATATATATATATATATATATAAGTCATCATTTAAAAAGTTGAGGGTACTCCCCCTTCATGACATATTATTGCTCCCAATTAGCATCATGTCTATTGAGCAGGGTCCATTGTACCTTTACCATGTCGACTTCCTGATCCTGGAAGACCTTGATCATTGTATCCAAAATATATACTAGTTGTACCTAGAAATATCATTCAAGTTCCTCTTGAATAATATGTCAATCAATCACCTAATGAATACTAGAAATATAATTTTTGAGAAAAGGTAGATGGAATTCATCATGAGCATTCATCGATGTGGGTAATGGAAATCTATATGTAGCAAAACAAATCCCCTTTGTATTCTTCGATGGCCCTATTAGGTCCTGTTTTCATTGCTATGACACCATCCAAAATTTTGCTGCAACTAAATTTTGGAGTTTACCATCATTGTTGTATCTAGAGTCGTTTTGATTATCAAGTGTTGTTTCCTATTATACTATGTGTCTCAAGTGTCTTTGGATTGCGTCAAGTGTTGTCATATTGATTAAAACATATTTTAGTGTAGTTTGTGGTCATAACATCTTTGTTATTGTAAAATGACACTTTTGGTTTGCAGTCGCACACACATCACTTGTTATACTTTGGGAATGCCTACAAAGTGGCATTTCAATGAATATTTACCATTGTTCGAGTTTTTCCAAGTTTTCTTGATGATTCAGTGTACGTCACAGTTGGTTCTATGTCTAAACTCATCTTATTCACCCCGCGCCCCATATCCGATACTTGGACAAATTTTTGGTTTGAAGTGAACTCATTAAGGCTAAGAGTGCATGCTCTGACTCTAAAGCTTTGACAAGGAATCCTTCATTGTTTTGAACTGCAAGATGTTCCCTCCAAGGACACTAGGCACAATCTTCAACCGTATTTCCCTTTCCTGACTCTGAACTGTGCCCTTCCAAAGACCAAGGTTTCCTTGAGCACACTCCTTTGACCCAAATAAGCACACCCTACTTGAGCATATTGGTGCAGTCTAAAGGCCTTAAGCTTCACCCTTCAACCTTCCTTGATGTGCCATGTGCCCTCTTTGACACCTTCATCACATGAAAACACTCTTAAGGAATGAATCCATAGCCCTTAGCTTTCAAGGTTGAGCCTTGTGTCCTCCTGGGTCTCTTGAGTGCATGACAGGGAAAGTTTTAGGGGTTAATATCCATACGTGGGCTAATTTTCAATGATTTTTCCAAAAATAAAATTGCCATTTTCCATGTGTTTCTAAAACGATTCACCCAAAAATTGTATTAAAAATTTTTCTTACCTTAAAAATCACCAAAATTGTATATTGATAAATATAAAATAATTATGAATATAAATATTTTTATACAAATATTGTCAGACATTTTACAGTTTTCATATTAGGGACTAGTAAGATTCACCAGAGTTTATAAACTTTAAGATAAACTTCCATCCTTAATTTTTTCCTTGGTCCATGAGCACACCTCGAAGGCCTGAATCCTTCCTCCTTTAGACTTCAAGAGTGCACCATGCACCCTCCATCTCCCCCTTGATTTCATATCACACTTGGGAGGCCCAAAGATCCAACCTTTATCCTTCAGACTTGCGCCATGCACCCTGTCTTGAGTGTCTTCTTCCTTTAAGTGCATGAGCACATGTCCAAGCTTCCAAGCCTCTCCTCTTTAGCCCTTAAACCTTTCAAAGTGCACCCATGTGCCCTTGAACCTATTTTTTTCCTCATGAGCACATCAGAATTATTTGAATAGAAAATATGCATGAATCATGTGGTAGAATAGGATTTTTTCTAGTTTATAGTTACTTTACATAAGTGATTGCAAACATGAGTATCCCAAAAACACTGTGGCAAGCACCCATGGGGAATATTTGGCAAGGATACAAAATAAAGGAAGCTCAGAAAGAATGAAGAATACAATTGAATATTGATGATAAAAGAAACACTAGAGACTCCATTAAATTAAAGACCATTTGGAGGGTAAGGACATCAATTATCGAAGCTACTCGAAGAACCAAAATGCAACTAGAATCCATGTCACCACTAGAGAATGTCCATATCATCAGTCAATATTAGTCTGAGTCATCAAAGATAGTGACATGTCAAGTTTCATCACATGATGATGTGGAAATCATGATGTATTTTTGTAATCATTGTAAATAAAAATAAGTGGAAGTCCAAGAGTCATGTATGAACTAAAGATTCATGGAGCTAGTGGTGTTCATTTCATTTATGTATCTTGGGACTTTTGCTTAATGTTGAAGCATTCTAGGAAAACACATTTTAACACATGGATTGTGAATGTTTCTAAGATTATTCTTTGAATGTCTATGGTTCATGTTTTCTTCCATTAATACTAGATTAATTGAACTATTTTAGTTACTTCAATGCTCCTTTTTGGGAATGTGTTGTTATGCTATGATGATCATCACATCCTTGTGAACTATTTTACTTGATGTTAAGCATGTCTTACTTATTTGTGTGTGTCTCCATTAGGATAGTACTATTACTTATCTCTTAAAATATCACTTAATATTCCCTTTGCATTATAAGAACCTTGATACATTGAAAACTGAACATTCGCAATGTATACTAGCTTGCTATTTCGAAAGGACACTTATGCTTCTCTCCCATGCTGACATCTAAAGCCCAGGAGCATGATTAAGTAAAAATATAGTCAGGTTGTATTTCGGATGGCACTCCTACACCAAAATATGTGAGGTCTAGTGGGGAATTTATATCAACGAGATACCCTATAAGCTTATGGTATCCAACATCATCAACATTATGACACTAGAAGGAGGTTGGCCAATTTTTTATGACTAATAACTCCACACACCCAAATCATTCCTCTTCCAGACAAGGTAGAAATATTTTTAGAAACACTTTGAATCCTATTCCTGAAGGAGGAGGACCTTTTGAGTCATTTCTAGAATCAACTTGTGAGGTCACCTATGAGAAAATATAGGCAATTCAACACATAACCTGTCAATATGGAAATTCAATCAGATTAATCCCTGCAGTGTAGAATCTTCCACATTTTTTGAAGAAGAAAGAAACAATGAGTACTAGTGTATTATTTTCTACAATGGAATCTTGTGTATTCGCCACCCCTGAAGAGTTGGAAGAATCTGCACACGATACATAACATGAACAACAAATTCCACCTCATAACGAGGGGTATGAGGAGGATACAGTTATTATTTCTAACGACCTCATCAACAGATTAGGTAGTGAATATGCATTAGATTATGGTGAGGAAGAATGTAGAGACAAGAACATGGCAGACCAATATTTGGATTGGATGACCCAATGGCCTCTTTGTCTTTCAAACAATTTGCATAAGATGCCAATACATCAGGAAAATTTTATCTCAAAGTATGATCTTGATAAGGAGACTCTTAGATAGTTGGCATTGTTTGTTTGGCTAGTGGAAGTAAGTGTGTTGGCATTGACGTCAATAGTCATGATGAGAGATCAAGTTCGGCAGTGGGCATTTCCTGATAGTTATCAAGTGTGTTGGCATTGATGTCAACTAGATCAACATGGATGTATGTGCTAGCATGATGTTAGGCAAGACAACACTGATGTCTACTAGGCTAGTTGTGAAGGTAGTAGATGTTAGAATTGATGTTCTTGTTGTGCCAAGTTGAGGGGTATTCCCATGGTTGTTCCAATATCTGGTAGAGAATCACCATAGTAGTAGGATTATTGGTGAAGCCATAAAATGATGACTATGGTTGTGGGGGGGTCCCATGGTTGCTGCATTTCTCTATAGAGAATCATCATAGTAGAAGGCTTAATGGAGAAGCCATAAAACAATGGTTACGATGGTTTTGAGTCCAATACTTTGGGGGACATTGCCTCAAGATATTAGATTAGATACTTTGAGAGTTAGCACAGTAGGTAAGTGATCATAAATATATTTCCAATGGTATGTGTAAGTCCATGAATGGGTCCCGGGATCAAAAGTTATTGAGAACCGAAGTAAGGACTTTGAAGTCCTTTGGAGGAGGCCAAATTTTGGACCCTAAATTTTAGGTCGTCAAAATGGATGAATCTTGGAAGGCCAAAATATTGAAATGCATAATATGAAAGGTCAAAGCCTCATAATATTGAAGTAGGGACACATATCCGAGTAAGCAGAACATCAAACCCTCGGAGGTTCGGAACCTAGGAACATCAGAGGTCAGGGATTTCATAATGCCATCGTAATTAATTTTTTTGAAAGTTCCAATTCCATGGGGTTGATTCTCGGAAATTTGAAACTTCATGAGGTTGGAATATCAAAGGTTGGAAACTCATAACTTCTTGTTAATTGAATTCTTTAAAAGCATCAAGGGTTGCAAGGAACAAGAATTATAAAGGAATTCATTTGCAAAACCAAAGAGCCAAGTAACCTTTCTCTCTCCTCTGACAGGACACATGGCAGTTGGTGATTGGCCTTCAGGAGTTGACGATGGGAGATGATATCAGCATGATGTGGTAATATGGGGGACATGTGTTAAGAAGATTCAACACCATTGGGTGGCCTAATGGGGATAATCCAGGTGACATGTGTCACCATTAAGGAAACATCATGTGGAGATTATGATGAGAGGATGACATCATCTTAGAGGTCTGAATATTAGAGGTTGGAATTTCGTAACTCCTCTATAATTATTTTTGAATAAATTCTCAATGCTAGGGACCTTTCGATGTTGAATGATTCTTGGTTGTGGAATGCCATGTAACCAGGGGCAGAGAGAAAATACACAAGGATATAGGTTCCTTGTGGCACCTTGAGTGCCTTAGCACGTAAGTTCTATGTCATCTGTCATAGCACCAGGTCATATGGTGAAAAGTGGAAGAGGCTATGGAAAAGGTGCTAAAGGCCAATCATGTACTCGCTCCGAAACTACAATACAAAGGAGTAGGAAGTTTCCAATCAAAGCACCTTGTCCCATGGTGTAAAATCAATAGAAGGCTAACTAGAAGAGGCTAAAGGTGAGGATCAGAATCTCGTAATTTCATAATATCAATTTAATAAAAGTTACGATATGTAGGGGATCTGATATAACAACACATAGGTGTGTGGAAAAGGAACAAGTTGGAAAATAAATATTATGTTTTCATAGTAATGTGGGTTGATGGATTCAATGGAAACTTTGATAGGTAGGAGATAGACATAGAGGTTGTTGCGCTAAGGGATAAATGACCACGATTGTGTAGGATAATTTAAATGCTGTCTATCGGTGAAATGAGACATGCCATACCTCATCTTGCATGCATGCTACAAGGTAATAAATGAAGAACAAAGAAGCCATTCTGAAGTACTTTTCAAGATATGTTAGCCATGAATAAGCATGGAGAGCCTTGTTGGAGTGTGTAGGTTGACCCTGAGAGTCTATGTTGTTGCGTGAATAACTGAGAAGAGCCTACCAAGAAAATAGGTTCAGAAGAGATTATGGAATAAAATGGGTCAAGTGCTGACTATATGTGTTGACAGTAGAGGGTCGAGAACATAAAACAAATTGTTACATGCATTGTGAGTTAACAATGAGATGTTGTAGAGTGAGTAGAGGATAGTGTGTTGCATGGGCCAAGGCCAGAGAAGAATAAAGAGTTTATCAAGAAAAGTGGTTTCCAATTATAATGAGAAGAAGGGTATGTTTTGAGTTTTGGTTGGAGCCCACATACAGGAATTTGGTGCTTCCATATCTAGTGGGTGTTTGAAGAAAGCTTGGTGGTAGGTACCTCCTACAAGTTGGTTCTTGGATAAATCCAAGATGTTGCAAGTTGGTGCTTGCAACAAATCTATGAAGTTAGTTCTTCACATGGTGCTTTTCGTAAGTTGATCAGGTGTCTACAAAGGGAGGGAGTTGGTGCTTCCCACTAGTGGTTGCTAGAAAATAATAAAAGGGAGTTGGTGCTTCCTATGAGTGGTGGATCACAAACAAATTGATTAAATAGAGTAGGTATTGTTATTTTACATCAATAACAACAACAAGATTAGTGGATTTTTCCCAAAAGGGTTTCAACATTAAACATTTGCGTCTCATGTTCTTTCTTCTCATGATGTGTATGATTTTATTGGTTGCTATGGATACAGTTATTATTTACCAATGATTTTTATCATATAATGGATTCCAAATTTGAATGATTAAAGATAAATTGGCATAGAAGTGAAAATTGGCCTTAATACTGATTCACCCCCACTCTCAATATTAACAATGTTTCCAACAATTAATATTAGAGTCAATAGTCCTTCGGGAATAACTTAACTACTACAAGTAGATCAGAGGAAAATAATGGCTAATCAAATTTGGCTAACAGTAGAAGGAGTTACATTTTTAATTGGATCAGACTAAGAGCTCTGGAAGATCAAAATGGAAGCCTACTTGATGGTAGTCAATGAATAAATTTGGTTATATGTGATATATGGAGAGGGGAATGAGCTCAATATAGAAGCCGAGTAAATAATCATGAAAGGGTTGTATAACAAATATGATGATAAAGTAAGGTGTTTTTCTCTAGGAAAGGAAATTTTGGAAAAATTGCAATGTCTATATGGAGGAGAAAGCTAGATAGCTCAAGAGGAGGTCGAAGAACCTTACTTCTCAAGAAGTGGGCTTGAATCTATGGAGGGCTGTTGATAAGAAGAAAATAAAGAAAAAGGAGAAGGCATCTAAAAGGAAATATGCTCGAAATATTGAAGATATTTATTACTATGAGAAATATATTGATCTTCAATCCAAGGATGATGAAGAAGAATACCTTGATGAGAGGCCATGTTTCTCAGAAGTTAAGCTATTTCTTTCTTTTAAATGTAAAGAAGTAGGTCATTCATTATCTAGATAATGATGTGAATCAATTGAGGATAGAGATAGCCATGCATCTAGTAGTAGTAATGAAGATATACCCAGTCTAGTAGTAATAGAAAATGAGGGATCTTCTTAAGGAGAAAAGAGTATATCCCATAAATGGAATAGGGGTATCATTCGAAGTGGTGAATATGGAATACTCCTCAGACCAGCGGAAGATTCCATGGACAAAATGATGGATTTATACCTTTGTGATGGCTCATCGAATACCTCTAATAGAAAAGAAAATGATCTAGATGAAAGGATATATTTGGGAAAGCAGTTGATATGTGCTCTAAAAGATATCAAGGAGCTATCAGAAGAAAATCTCAAGCAAAAGTAGCATTTTCACGAGTATGATCTTCAGAATGAGAATTTGATCAAAACAATAGTTTATCTTAATTCTCAATAAGAAGAGGCCAGAAGGTTGAATGGCATATCTACCGATAAGGTAAATGATAGAGAATATTACGGCGAGAGACTACAAGCTGAAGTAGTGTCATTGAGACATGATATACAAAATAAAAATAAAGAAGTGTCTCAATATCAGAAGCTTGAGTAGAGCAAGAAGGACTTAGATGAAATGATTGCTAAGAAAATATCCCCTCTCACCATGGTTGGTTTGGGGTTCAAAGAAGAAACAAGCTCCAAGAAGGAAAAGGCTGAAGGGTAAGCTATCCAAATAAGGGAAGTTGGAGGTTCCAACAAAAAAAAAGGGAAAATAAATTGTTGGATAGCACCAACAACAACGTTGACTGCAAAAGAGAGTTAGGTAGCAGAAAGAAAGATTGCAAGGCAGTAATGCAAACTGCCATGGAAGGAACATAAAAAACAAATGGAAGTTCATCGAAATCTTGTTTATGGGTATTGTTTTTCTTGCAATAATTTTGGATATAAATTCATAGACTATAGATGGCATGCAAGAAAACATGATATGTTAGGTATAAACGACCCAAGAATGAAAAAATTAGCGAAGAGTAGTCATGTTGACAATAGTAAAGGATTCGACAACATTGTTGGCATATATGGCAACTTCTTCACCCCATTCTTAAGAAATATTTAATGCTAGACTTGTGGCAATCTTGGGCACAAGAGAGTAAGTTGCAGATATGGGGAGAAAAAGAATGCTTCTCAGTATATGCATGAAAATGTAGCAACTCGGGATGTGAAGACAAGAAGAAAGAGTGGATTAGAAGAATAGATCTTTGCCTTTAGTGCTCAATGTGAAAATATCAAGATGAAAAGAGGAGGAAGAAATCTGAAGATAACCACGAAGAATGAACCTCCTACTCTTGTAGCAGACCCCTCTGTAAGGAAGAAAGGAAGCAAAAAGATTTGGGTGAAGAAATAGGAGGTGAAGGAGAAGATTACTCTACCCATGTTTAACCAAGAGGAAGCCCAAACATGGGAAAATAATAATTTGGAACGTAATGCCTCTAACAAGGCTAAAAAAAAAAAAGGCTTGGATGAAGAAAGATGATAATCTACTCTGTGGGAGTAGATCCTCTTTTATGCTTCACTATAGGAAGAGAGCAACATCAAGGGAAGTCGAATAAGTCAGATGCTGGAAATAATAAAGAATAGCTAGAGAGGTGCATTTCAACTTTGGAGGTGTCGTCGAGTCCCCTTGCTAATTATAGTGATAAATTTGTTTATTTTTAATGTATCAGCATTACAAACGAAGAAATGGGTGAAGAGAGTAGGGTTTCAGGAGGAGTACACAACAACATCTTATGTTTTAGGAACAAGAAGATGAGCTGAAGTAGAAGTGTGGAATGACAAGAGCCCCATAGTTAAGTCAGGTCTACGGGATCAACTTTCATGCAGGAATGAGGAAGAAGAGGTAGGAGATAAGAGAGCATTGGCTCAGGGGGAGCTATTTTGATAGTATTAGAAGGAAACAATTATCAGCCTCAGGAAGAAAGATTGCACAGAGAATGAAAGGTTTGCATATTTGGTGAAATAACCTTATTTCATTTAAGTTGTGAATTTTGCCTAGAAATGTTGCATTCATGAAGCACAATAGGTATAAACATTCAATGTCCCTTAGTATTTAGTTGGTATCACTATGTCAATTGATGGTCTGGGTTCATATGGACTAGCCTTTTTGTGTAAGTGTACATTTAATTTTGAGAAAGAGCTATAATATGTTCCCTGGTATAATATCCAATTTGTATCAATTTCTTAGTGAAATTTTTATTATTTAACAAACAGTCCCTATTGTAGAATTATGATCTCAAGGGGAGAAGTATTTAAGATGATCAAGAGAAGTAACATAGAGGATGAAGCAACAACACCAGTGAAGAGAAAGGTCAATGAATCACTAATGATTGATATTTGTAGCATTAGAAATACCATGAGAAATTTTAACGGGTATCAATTTCCTTTTAATTGGTACAAAATATAAATTGGCAAAGAGAGTATTCAGTCAAAAACCATTAGGTGTCAAAAAATGGCAGCATTCAAAGTAGAGGAAGTATATGTTCTGGGGGAGAATATCTAATATGTCCAATTTATAGCATAGAAACTATTAGCCCTTGAAGGAAATTTTGTTGAGCAGAATGCACATCAACATCTAGACCCTCGGCCATTGACAATTAGTGATTAAATGGGGAAGAAGAAGCATCCTGTAATCCCCTTTCCATTGATGTTAAATGGGGATAAAAGCTTATTGTAGAAATTGTGATGGACCATGCAGAGGAGAGAATTCCATTTGTGGCTCATTCAAGGAGATGTGAAGAAGTATGAGGATTAGACATCAATGTGGATAACAGAAGAGGCATTTCCAACAATTCCAGAGGGGGATATTTTTGGACAGTTGACATTGTCTATCTGGCTAGTTGTAGTAAGTGCATTGGCATTGATGTCAACAATCATGATGAGAAATCAAGCTGGGAAGTTGGCATTTCCTGACAATTAGGAAGTGTGTTGGCATTGATGTGAACCACATCAACATGTATGTATGTGCTAGCATGATGTTAGGTAAGACAATATTGATGTCCACTAGGCTAGTTATGATGGAAGAGGTTGCTAGCATTGGCGTACTTGATGTTTCAAGCTCAAAGGGAGTCGCATGGTTTTTGTAGTCTCTAGTAGAGAACAACCATAGTATAATGCTTATTGGAGAAGATATAAAATGATGAATATGGTTTTGGGGGAGTTCCATGGTTGTTGTAGTTCTCTGTACAAAATTATCATAGAATCAGGTTTATTGTAGAAGTCATAAAATGATGGCTATGATGGTTGGGAGTCCTAGAATTTGGAGGAGATTCTACATGAAGAGATAAGCTCGGATACTCTTAGAGTTATCATAGTTGGTTAGTTCTAGAAAATATCTTTCGAATGGTCTATGAAATTCCATGAATGGGTCTCGAGATCAAAAGATATTGACAACCGAAGTAAAGACCTCGAAGTCCTTTGGAGGAGGCCGAATTTCGGGATGTTGAAAGGGCTAAATCTTAGAAGGATGAAATATCAGAAGGCTAAATTTTGGAGATTGGAGCCTCAGAATATCATAGCAGGGTTGAGTATTGGAGTAAGTATAACATTAGACCCTCGAAGCTTCAGAACTTAAAGAACATCACAAGTCAGGGATTTTGTAACCCCACCTTAATTTATTTCTGTGAAAGTTATGATGGCAGGGGGTTGATTCTCGAAACTTCATAACTTCGGGATGTTGGAACATTGGAGGTCAAAACCTTGTAGCTTCTTGTTAACTTAATTCCTTGAAAGAACCAAGGGTTGCAAGGAATAAGAATTATAAAGGAATTCATTCACAAAACCAAAGAACTAGCGATCCTTTCTCCCTCCTTTGATAGGACATATGGCAACAGGTGATTGGCCCTCAGTAGTTGATGATGGAAGATGATGTCAACGTGACATGGGAGTATGAAGGACACATGGTACAAAACTTCAACATTATGGGGTGGCCTAATGGGGAAAATCTAGGTGACACGTGTCACCACTAAAGGGACACCATGCAGATATGATGATAAGAGCATGATGTCATCTCGAAGGTTGGAATATTGGACGTGGAGATTTCGTAACTCCTCTATAATTGATTTTTTAGAAGGTCCCATTACTAGGGAATTTTTGATGTTGAATGGCGCTTGATTATGGAAGCCCAAAGAACTAGGTACGGAGAGAAAATACACAAGGAGATAGACCGTCATTGGGATCCTGAAGGTGCTAACACCTGAGTTTTATGTTCCCAGTCAAAACGCATCCCCATACAGTGAAACATAGAAGGGGCTAAGAAATGGGAGCTAAAGGCCAATCGGTAACTCGTGATTTTGTAACCAACAATAATAAACATTTATGATGTTTCAAAGCTCTAAAACTGAAATACAAAGGTGTATGAAGTTGTCGGTCACAACACCAGTCCCATGGTGGGAAATCAACAGGAGGCTAAGAAGAAGGGGCTAAAGGAAAAGATAGGAATCTCAGGATTTCGTAACATCTATTTAATAAAAGTTACGATATGTACGCACTTCGATATAATATGACAGATGTTATGATATATGAAGGAACTAACAACTAAAGATTAAATGTTCATAGTAAGGTTAGTCGATGGATTCAATGGTGACTATCATAGGCAGGAGGGTAAGACAACGATTGTTGGGTCAAGGGAGCATGGACCATAATTCCGTAGGATAATTTAAATGGAGTCTATCAGTAAGCTAATACATGCCATCCCTGATCTTTCTTACAAGCTACAAGGGAATAAAAGAAGAATGGACAAGCCATGTCCAAGTACCTGTCAAGCTCTATGATCCGTGAATAATATTGGATAGCCTCATTGGCCTGTGCTAGATGACTAAGATTTAATTCTTAGCATGGGCACACTTTGGTGCCCATTCTTTGGTTTAATTCAATAGCATAATTCAAGTATTAGACTCAACAAAAAGAAGGAGTTCCATCCATTGGTACACTTGAGTAGTCTGAATGGTGGGAAAAAACCCAAGATTGTAGTTGAGCAACTGGGGGGAAAGAAGTCTAGTTTCCAGTGAGCTGTGTCAGGAGATCTGTGCGTGAGTGCACTGTTGAGGAAAGATTGAGTGATCCTTTCTTGCATAGAACATGTTAAGTGTGCCTAAGTAGTGGATAGTGACCTTGAGTGCCTGTTTTGTTTTGTGAGCGATTGAGAAGAGCCTATGAATAGAAGAGGTTGAGAAGAGAATATGGAACAAAAGGGTCGGAGTGGAAACTATATGTATTGAGAGAAGAGGGTCGAGAATAGAAGATAGAGTGTTGCATGGGCTCTGAGTTGACAATGAGCTACTACAAAGTGATCAGAGGATAGTGGGTTACGTGGGCCCAGTGGGTTGGATCCTACATATATGATGTTCATGCTTCCATCTCTAGTGCATGTATCAAGAAATCTAGGGGGTTGGTGCCTCCTGCAATTTGGTTCCTACAACAAATCCATGAAATTGGTGCTTCACATGATTCTTCTGGTAAGTTGATTAGGTATCTGCAAAAGGAGGGACTTGGTGCTTCCTGCTAGTGCTTGATAGAAAATAATCAAAGGGAGTTGGTTCTTCTTATGAGTGGTGGCTCAGAAGCATATTAATGTAATAGAGAGGGTGCTCTTATTTTACATAAAAAATAAACAACAAGATTTGGTGGCTTTTCTTGAAATAATTTCCATGTTAAACATTTGTCTCTCATGTGTTTTCTTCTCATGATGTGTATCCTTGTATTGGTTGATATGGATGCAATTATTATTTCTGAATGATTTCCCTCATAAAATGGATTCCAAATTCCCCATAGACACTCAACCACATGATTAAATTACTATCGATTAGTACACAATTGCCTTTCCCAACATTATTTCCCATCTCATAAAGGAAGCTAGAACAACAACATTGACACTAAACTTTGTAGAAGTGATCACCGTTGAGAAGAAATTACATGTGATTGGGATCATTATGAATGATTAATAATCCAAATATTTGAGAGAGACTAGTAGGAAGTCACAACCTTCTTCTAGTAAGGCCAAAGAGAATGATTCATGAGACACTAGAAGCTTGACCAAGATGGTGCAGATGCTGACCAATGAGATTTTAGAACTAAATAAAAGGTTAAATGAGACTTCCACTAGAAGAAAGGCACCCAAGTCTTTCCCTTTTCGAAGGAGAAATAGTATCAATAACAATCAACATAGAAATTTTGCTTGAAGCTCAAATGTTGTGATGAACATAAAAGTCATCGGAATGCACAATTATTTTTATTTCCATCAGGAATATCACTCAGAAAATACATGCCCTCAATGGAACCACAACACTAATGCCTTTTCTATGCACATCATGGATACTCTATTAGTAGACGAGTAGACAAAACAAACTGAGGAAATAGAAGAAGCTATGGTGGCTAAAGAATGAAAAAGCATTGGACATCCAGTGAATGCATATCAATATATCTACAATGCTAATAAGAGGGAGGTTTTTGAACCAACATAGAACGATCCCCCTCCTCAGAAGAAAAATGGTTCATATAGTTTAAGGAGTAAAGGGCCTATATATGAAAAGGAGTTTACTAGACAAAAATTTAAGGAGAAATTGTTGAGAAGAATCTCACCACCTATCAATCCTACATAGAATACACAAAGTAAGCCTAGAGTGGAAGCTAAGTCTAGGAGAACTTCCTCAAGTAACAAGAGTAAGTCTAGAAATTTGAAAGCATTGAATAAAGCCAGTTGTCTAGATACTTCAACATTTCATACTATAGGTGGAACACTTGATTATAAAATTGTGGAAGATATGAAGAAGATGCAAGCCAAAATTTCCATCTATGTGCTTGCAATGATCATAGGCCAGCATGAACTTATTGTTCAAACTTTTTCGTAACCTTCAATAGGTGATAAAGATTCCTCCTCTTAGAAGGTGTCAGGTAACTCTTCTTTTCCTCTTGAATCTATAGTAAATTCTTTAACATTAGAAGCTATCACTCTTTGCCCACCATTTTTATTAGTGTTTGAAATATTTAATTAAAATGTCCATAATTGTTTAGTCAACTCTGGTGCATCTGTGAATGTCATGGCCATATGCATAGCAAATAAAATAAACGCAAAATGGGAGAAAATTGTTGCATAGACCATTCATCTGGATAGGTGCCTTTCCCAAGCTATTAATTAGTTTAAGAATGTGCTTATTAGATTACTAAAATATGACCGAGTTCACCAATGTATAAATATTGTAATTGTGGACATACAGAAGCCTATGGTGTACTACTTAACAGAGTTTGGTATAGAAAATTACAAGGATATTTTGCAAACAACTAGTCAAATTTGTGGCTTCCATATAAGGGAAGGAATAATCAGATTTGAGTGAATAGTGAGCCATACACGAAACATACCATGATACATCTTGAGGGCCACAACGAGACTCTTGTTCTTTTTTTTTGGGGGGGGAATTGTTTTCTTGAAACTAACGTCGGGTACTATCGCGAACAACCATCACCCATTCCACCTAATACACAATTATAACTCCTTCATTTTTATCTACTTGGTGCAAGTGAAACATGTAATATAGATGTGCATAATAACTGTAATAGTAGTAATATTAGTATAAGAAACATCTTAGTATCTTATAATGCTTGAAAATAATATTTTTATAGTTCAAAGATTCAAGACAGTTCTACAGTAGGTTGTGTTCTTATAGATCCCCGCAATTAGAATCATATCCTTTCATTTCATCTGGAGTTCATGTGCACCAATAACACTGTTGAATATAAAGCACTCATAATCAGAATAAGGAAAGCTATTGACCTGAAGGTAGAAATTCTCAAGGTAATTGGTGATTCAGAAGTGGTTACTTATTAGCTACAAGATACTATACATTGTGTTTCACTGCATCTTAAAAACTACCAGCAGGGGGTATGGTGTTTAATCAATATATCAAAGCTTTCAATATCATTTTTGTTCCTAGAGTTAGAAATGTTGAAACAAATGCATTAGAAAATGAATTCACTAAGATGTTTCCATTGAAAAGTGATTTTTCTATTGAAATTATATATAAACCATATGAGCCAGACAATGTCACTAACTTACACGTCTTGAATGATGACCAAAATATATTGCATTTTATGGCTAATGTTGATGTATTGACATATGCTTCCATAGACGAGGATGAGAATGATTGAGATTTTAAGGATGAATGCAATGTAATGAAGGGAAAAATTATTCCCAAGGGTGTGATGTCCTTGGAGAAATTATATCACCTGCAGAACTGATTCAAAGGCCCAACCAACATAAAGACTCATAGTTCATAGTTATCATATGAACAATTCAATTTTGGAACTCCAGAAGATCTAAAGTATGTGAACCTCGGTACTTGTTGTTCTCCACAAGAACAATGGGTGTTGATCCACTTATTCAAAGGGTATTGTGATGTGTTTGCATAGACATATGACAATTTGAAGACTTATGATACTCATATTAACTAACGCGTCATCTCTATAAAAGAAGGGTTGAAACTATTCCAACAAAAACTATGGAAAGTTCATCTAACACTAGAACCCATTATATAGAAGGAATTGAGAAATATATTGAATGCTCAGATCATATTTAAATTTTTACATTCCATGCGGTTTTCCAATTTGGTCCCAGTCAGAAAGAAGTATGGAAGGTTAATATTATGTGTAGATTTTCACAATCTTAATCAGGCTTCTGATAAGGATAACTATCCAGTGCCATCCATGGAGCAGATACTCCAGATAGTATATGGGTTTGAAATTCTTTCACTACTATATGGGTTCTTAGGTTATAATCAAGTGCTAGTAGTGGAACCAGACAGATTCAAAACTACATTCTAGATCAAATAGGGAACATTCACTTTCAAAATCATGTCATTTCAACTTATAAACACAAGTGCATCCTTCAAAAGAGTAATGGACATTTCCTTTCAATGCCTAATAGGTTAGAGAATTTTCCTTCATTTGGATGATGTTATTGTGTTCTCCAAGAAAATATTTGATGAGCCCCATAATTGGGTAATTCTATGGGTTCATTTTTCCTCCTAACTTAGCTTAATCCACCATTATCATTAGTTTATTGCATGCTTTTTATTATATTTATGCTAATAGAGTGAGTTGGGTTGGTCATTATGCCATGGAGTCTAATGTGTGTTTAATGCAGATTTTTTGTCAATTTTGGAGATAAAGTACTATATTTAATGGACATTTGGCAGCAAATATTCGAAGAAGACAAGGGAGAGGATTTATAGGAGGGTGCCCACCTCATTTATGACTCCCTACTTCGAATTCTCCTTCAGGAATCTTGGAGCACAAGCAGCCACATCAATGCACCAAAGAGGCAGCTGAGAAAGTGGAGGATAACTCTTGTTTATCTCAAGTTTTGGGAGAAAAGCCTCCCTGATTTTAAGGAAGATGTTGGGATCTTCATTTGTATAAGTAGAAAGGCATAGGGCCTCATTAGGTTGTTGGAAGTTAGTCAAATTTTTGAATTTTTATTGCAGCTTTGCTTTGCTTAACTTCGAGCCTACTTTGGTTGATAGTTTCATGTAATATTATTATTATTTTGATAATGAAGATGAGATATTGTTCAAGATAGCACTGAGTTACCTCAGGGGGCTGAGGATATTCGGTTAGCGCCCAATCCAAGTATCCAAGCTCCTCTTTTTTTGTATTTATATTCTTTGTTTCAGTTTATTAATTAGTTTTTGTTAGATAGATCTCTTTCTTAGTTAAGAATACGTTGCTTTTGGTAATTTAAAAGGTTGTTTCCATTTCGGTTTTCTGTAGCAAGTTGAACAGTGATAGGAAAAAGATAAAAAAAGGTCATCAAAAGATCCTTGGCCTCTTTTCCTCCCTCTGGGACCATGAACTGAGGCCAAGACCCTCTTGCTGCCACAAAAAAACACAGATTTTCCTTTTCCATAGGATTTCTGGTGTTGTAGTTTGTTAGAAGGTTAATGCTTGGATGTAGATATATTCCACCATGCTCATTTTTGTCCTTGCAATAAATTTCCTTCCATGCTTTCTTTCCATGTAGCATTTTTCAGCATTTACTTTCCTAGATCAAAATTTAGACTAGCTTGATGCAAAGTTCTATTTTTTTTATGTAGCTAGTTTCCTTGCTTGCTTAATCTCATGATGTAAGTTTCAGTTCTCTTGCAGAAATCCTCTTCTCACAATAATTCATCAAATTATCCATCACCATTCCTCTTTGATCTACGTTCTGCAGGTCACCCAAGTCCCTCACAAATCTACCCTAGTTTTCTGCACTTTTTTCATGAAATTTCCTCTCTTTCCTTGAACAATTCCAACCATATTTATCTTTCTTGATCCTTCTTGATAAACCCTGGACACCTTAACACATAACCCTAGCCTTTAGCTACCCTTTCCACCCACTTTCCCCCTTAAAAACCTCCAAAACAGCTCTTGGCGTCCTCCTGTAGACCTCCTATAGATCCCCTGCAACATCCTGTAGATTTTCTTGTAGGTGTCTTTTTGAAGTCCACTTGTAGGAAAGGCCTTCAAAAGTGCACCTGGTACCTCCTAGGACCCATCCCCACCTTCCTACACCTCTGCAAACTCCAAAGTCACCCTCCGCCGCCACCTAATCGTTTACACATTGACAAACATATAAATTACATACATGACAATTTCACCTAAAAATACATAAAAATCCAAAACGATGTTTTTTTTCATTCCCTTCTAGAAATAGCTTGAGTAGATGTTGTTTACTTCCTAAGTAGGTAATGGCATTCATTTTATGGTTTTTCATCTCTCTTTCTACAAAAGTAGGATTAGTTGGTTAATTAGGGTTTGCTAGGTTTACTTCACATTTCATTCTTATTTTCATTTTTGCAAGTAGAGTAGCCTCTGTAGAGTATTCTTTCCTTTATTTCATCACATATAAAGCTTCTTATGGAATTCATAGAAGTTGGCTTGAGCTCCTAGTGATCTTGCGCCAGCTGACCAAGTGACAACCTCAAGTAAGAACTAGTACTTGTGCATACATCACCGTCACTTCCAAGTTCTTTTACAAACTATGGGGTTGATAAAAGTAAAGAAGGAAGCCTAGGAGTTGTATCATTATTGCTGAAATACTGGTGCTCACTAATATTAGATCACATACTTCATATAAAACATATTTTCAAACTGTGTCAAAAATATGGGATTTCCCTTAATCCCAAGAAGAGCATCTTTGGTGTGTCCTAACAAATCCTGTTGGGACACATCTTGGAAAAGATCATAATTAATATTGATCCTAAGAGGGTCAAATCCATCATGCAGATCTTGTTCACGGTGAATATGAAAGCCATGCAATATTTCTTAGGAAAAAATAATTTCTTGAGAAAATACATCTCTCATTATGTTTAGATAGTCAAGCCCATATAGGAGATGATCAAGAAGCATGCAATATACAAATGAAATAAACGGGAAGAGGATGATTTTTCCTAGATTAAGAAATCCATTATCAATGCACCTGCACTTTTAAGTCTAGATTATGGCAAACATTTCTTGCTCTATGCTTTTCCTTTGAACTTGTCAATTGTGCTTCAATACTGGTGCTCACTAATATTAGATCACATACTTCATATAAAACATATTCTCAAATTGTGTCAAAAAAATGGGATTTCCCTTACTCCCAAGAAGAGCATCTTTGGTGTGTCCTAACAAATCTTACTGGGACACATCTTGGAAAAGATCATAATTAATATTGATCCTGAGAAGGTCAAATCCATCATGCAGATCTCGTTCACGGTGAATATGAAAGCCATGCAATATTTCTTAGGAAAAAATAATTCCTTGAGAAAATACATCTCTCATTATGCTTAGATAGTCAAGCCCATATAGGAGATGATCAAGAAACATGAAATATACAAATGAAACAAATGGGAAGAGGATGATTTTTCCAAGATTAAGAAATCCATTATCGATGCACCTGCACTTTTAATTCCATATTATGGCAAACATTCCTTGCTCTATGCTTTTGCTTTGAACTTGTCAATTGTTGCCTTGTTGACTAATAAATATATGGAAGGAAATGAATGATCATTATCCTTTATGAGCACTAGTCTTGAAAGGCTCGAGTCAAATTATCCTAACATCGACAAACGAGCATATGAATTATACAAGGTAGTTAAGTACATCACACCCTACATATTGAAAGCTCACATATTCATAGGTGTACCTCATCTAGTAGTATGAACATTGTTTGTGCAACAAGAACTGGGTGAGAAGAGGGTTGATTGGACGACCTGTCTTCAAGAGTATCATCTGAAGTTCAAACTGATTCATACCATAGAGGTTCATGACCTATGTAAGTTGACTACCAAAGTAAGATATACTCCTAAACAATATCTTTCAGGATGGGATTAGGAGATCAAAATGTATAATATTGAACATGTTCTTCAATCCACATCTACAACACCACGGTATGCATATCTATGGAAATTTCTAGAGCATGGAATATTTCCCTCACACTTCTCGAACAAGAAGAAAAAGGAAATGTGACTAAAATATATCCCTTACCAATTATTCCATGGAGTGCTTTTTTGTATGCACCATAATGGTTTCCTGCTAAGGTGCCTTGAGGCACACAATACATACAAGGTCATGAAATATTTAGACAATGGACTAACAGGTGGCCATTATGTGGGTGACACTACAACAGATCAGATTATGTGTCTTGAGTGTTATTGGCTGACTATTTTCAAGGATGCTCATGATTTTTTCTACAAGTGCTAAGAATGTAAGAGATGCACCGGTTGCGATTAGAGGTCAACCACCCCACTGCTATATAGAAGTAACTGAAGAACCATTCCAACTATGGGGACTTGATGTTATTGGTGTTTTTTTCCTTGTTCATTAAAGAAACACTGATATATATTAATAGTGATAGATTCCTTCCCTTAGTGGTTAGAAGTAGTTCCTCTCAAACAATTAAATGACTAGGAATTCATACACTTCTCACAACAAAACATTATGACTAGGTTTTTCCTTCCTACATCACTTGTCTTTGGTAATGCGACACATTTTTCATTGTTAAATATTTATGAATTCACATTAAAAAATGGAATTGTATTTAAACATGCATCTAATCAATCTCTAGAGGGAAATAGTTTGGCCGAATCCATAAAAAAGAATCTTATCCTTATAATGAAGAAGACCATTTTCTTTGAGTGAAGGAACTAGCATAAATAATTGACCCTCTTTGGGATAACACTCTTACTCCAAATCCTTTGCTAAGAACCTTGCCATGATTCCTCATTTATAGTAAAGAATATACCTTGACTCTGACCTTTTGTCTTTCAGCCTTGCAACCCTCTGAAGATTCACAAGGAAAACCTTGCCTCCTAGTTCAAAGCATGATAAATACCCTACTTAAACTTAAGGAATAAAGGCACAAGTCCAAAGACTGATTTTTTGTACATCATAACTGTGTAAAGAATTGTTTTGATAAGAATTCCATAGGGGAAAAGAGCTTTGATGTGGGTGACCTTGTCCTTAAGTGGGATAAACCCCATTTAGAAAAGGGGAAAGACACCAAGTTGTAGCCTTTGTGGATTGGACCAGTTGTTGCTGATGAAAAGTTCAGCTAAAATTATATCAAGCTGAAATAATTAGATGAGAAGATTAAACCCCTTCTTGTAAATAGTTGACATTTAAAGAATCACTTTTGATAGAAGCTACAAGTTGCAGTTCTCTTACACTTGTTTTTTTTCTCCTTCTTTTGTTTTTTTTTTTGTTCGTTATGTAAGTCATGTCTAGTTGTGTCTTGTTTGTTGGTCAGTGTACATAAATAAGACCCTTGAATTTCTCCTTCATGGCCTCCATGAGGGCCTGCTCGCCACCTTTTCTGCCAAACATCATGGCCGGATTGTCCCCTGTATAGGGCAACTTCATGGTCCTATGGATCAGCCTGTTGGTGATGGGTATCGGCTCCTCTAGCCATAGACACCCATCATCCACAAAGCATAGTAGCTGCCTGATGATCAATACTACAATTGGGGTACGATTGTAGTGTGGTACCCATAGCAGGTTGAGAAGAGCCCACCTTGTCTACTCCCCTGAGCCACTTTCACAGTTCCAATGTAGTCATGCCGGTGGTTGTGTGAACAACGCGACAGATGAGTTTTTCTGTCGCCAAGTGTGGGAACTTTTCATGGTCAGCTAAGTCCAAATATTCTAGTTTCAATAGAGGAACCCCCCCCCCCCAAGTGCAGTCCTTCAAATACAATCTCATCTAGCAATAGAGGTGTGTGCAAGGTGACCTTGCTTTTTTTAATATCCTTTGGCACCTTGGTCTTACCCTTGTATGAATGGATGTACTCAGGAGACTTAGTGATAGAATCATAACCCTCGATTTCAACTTCCTCCACTTCCACCCCAAAATCCTAATCATCCATCAGGATGTCCTCAATTTCTTCCTCCTTCGGCTCCAAGTTAATGGTTTTTCCATTTTCCTATGCAGTGGGCGTGTCCTTCTGTCGGTTTCTTCTAGGCGATGCACGCACCAATATCGTAGCCTGCTTGCCCTTTTTGTCCTGCGCACTATCCTTGGTTGAGGTCATCTTCGGTCTAGGCATCTGTGGTGATCTGGGGACTTCATCTAATACCTCTGCAACCTCTAGAGTAGCTCCCTCTACCTCCTTAACAAACTTTGACATAGCCCCCTCAACTATCACTGCTTCAACGTCCATAGCTTCAGAATCTGGGAGAAAATCACAGATGAAATTACATTTGAATTCTGGGAATCAATCAAACACTCGGTAGTTGAGCAATTCTTCGAGGAATGTATGGATCATGCACATCTAAGAGCTCACCAATGCAATGTTAAAAATGCCAAGATTTTTTCATTGGGCCTCCACCTGTAATTTATAGGCCATTTTGAATTCAAATCTCGCTGTTCCCCCCACATTCGGTTCATTAATGCCGCATTGACGGCATATTTCGAAGGATCTTACCCATAAGTTTGTCTTAAATGCTAGCCACCAATTCCATTTGGCCACATTGTTATCGTCAAATAATGAACAATGACTTTAACAGTCACTTTCCAGCCGACCTACACAATTTTTCCCTGGGTAGCACAACTCTCTTCGCGTTGTCATGAACCTATGACATGTCCTCGTTCCACACAATCCTCCAATCACGCAGTTCCCCAACACGGGTAGTGTAGTTTATAGTTTCGTGCCTCCTTTCAGCTGCCTTGAGTGCTAAGACTATGCTATCTTCATATAGTCACCTAGCTGGATCACCGATGTATGGCTTCAATCGGTTGCCATTCACCTTTCCTGGGAAGAGGACTCCATTTAATTTAACCAACTGAACTACTCCACCATCAGTAATCTCCTTAGTGACATAGGGCCCTAACTAGTGCATTTTGAATTTCCCTGGAAATTTATCAAACTTACTGTCATATAATAAAACCAAATCAGTTACTTAAAATGTGTGCACCTCAATGTGTCGATCATGCCATACTTTTTCACACTGCTTTTGGACCTGTTGGTGAAATCCAGGCAGAAATATTTCTTCCTCAAGATCGGCAAGCTACATGAGCCTCTCTTCCATGGCTCCGCTATCCATCATACCCATGAGTGTCACTATGTGCAAAATAGGCACAATATATTCCATGGGCATCAGTACTTCAACACCATATACAAGCCTAAAGGGTGTCTATCCTATCAACTTTTTGTACGTCGTTCGATAGGACCATATTACGGCGGGTATGCATAGGTCCCAATCACTTCGCTGAGCGTTGCAAACCTTGTTCAGTTTGTTCTATAGTAACTTATTGAATTCTTCCACCATCCCATTACCCTGTGGGTGATAAGGCAGGCTTTTCTGGTGACACACCTCAAATTTCTCCATCAGTGTGCTGATCGTATCTTTCAGAAAGTGTGTACCACAATAACTCATCAAAATATTCGGACACGCAAATTGCGTTAGTACATACTCAAAGAGAAACTTCACAGTGATCGCACTTGTGCAGTCCTTCACAGGCTGTGCCTCCTCCCATCAAGTCAAATACTCAATCACAGTGATAATGTACCACACTCCTGTCTTCCTTCCTTGGGGCTAAATGGGTCACAAAAAATCTATCGCCCATTTCTCAAAAGGTTGTAACATCATCTGTGGGTGAAGAGGTAGCTCATCACTTCGCGATGGTCGACCAATCCTCTGACACACATCACATGCCCTGTAGTAGGCTTTGGAATCCTGATGGATGGTTGGCCACCATAACCCTATGTGTAGAATCTTATGTGCGGTCACTTTTCCTACATAATGGCCTCCCATTGCACCCCCATGAACATCCACGAGGATACTGCTCCTTTCAAACTCCGTTAGATATCATCGTGATACTTCATCAAATCCCATTTTGTACAAATGTTAGGTAATGATAGAAAATTTTGTCGCACGGACCACTAACTCCTTTTTCTATTGGACAATGTAGCCTTGTCGGGTAGTTCGTATTGTTAGGAAGTGTATGATGTCTTCAAAGTGACCATCTGGAATGCACACTACAAATAGTTGTGCTTTAGGCAATCCCTCCTCCAAATTAGTGGGCTATTCCCTAGTTTCGATGGTGACAGATGGTCTAGTCTTGCATTCAGTCATCCGAGCTTCACAATAACTTCAAAATCATACTCTTGTAACAATAACAACCACCTACAGATTCTCCCCCACAACACAGACTTATTGACCAGGTATTCCAACATAGAGTGATCTGTATACATCTTAAAATGTCCACCCAACAAATAGTGTCTAAACTTTTGGAGTGTGTATACCATGGCTAATCCTTCGTGCTTGGTGGTGGAATAGTTCTTCTCAGCCTTGGATAACCTCCTACTTGTGAATGTTATAGGATGGTCCAATTCTCCTTCGCTGGCCTGTGTCAGTACTGCTCCCAGTGCTATACATGATGTGTCTACATCTACATGAAACTACTTCTTCTAATCTAGGAAGATTAAAATCAGCATGATGACCATTTTTCCTTTCAATACATCCAAGCTCTTCTGGCAGTCCTTGTTCTAACAGAATGTGACATCCATTTTCAACAACTTCTCCATAGGCATGGTGATATGGGCATAGCCCTCGATAAAATTCCTATAGTACCTAGTATGTCCCAAGGTTGTGCGCAACTGCCTTACACTCCTCAACACCTCCAAGTTAGGTATCACTGTGATCTTCATGGGATCTACCATCAGTCCCTGTCTACAAACCACATGATGCAGCAGAGTCCCAAAAGGAACACAAAATATACATTACTTTAGATTGAGCACAATCTGGTACCTTTAACAGGTATCAAGAATTATGCGCAAACTTGCCACATGGTGTTTTACCAACCCAAACCCAATCTAGTCATCATAGTACACCTCCAGAACCTTATGAATGAATTCTTTGAATGCAGCAATGACTACACACGAAAAAATTGCAAGCCCATTCTTCAATCTAAAAGGCATTACAGTGTACTCAAAAGTCCCCATTCAGTCGTGAAGGTCATCTTGCTTCTATCTTTAGGCACGATTTTGATCTGATGGTACCCTGAGAACCCATCAGTGAAGGATTATGCTTCCTAGCCACCTACATTATCCAATACCTCATTAGTGAATGGAGTCGAGAAAGGATCATGTATGCAAGCGTCATTCAACTTCCTAAGATCTATGCATATCCTTATTTCATCGTTCTGCTTCTTTTCCTGTACCACCATTAGGCTTACACAATTAGATTCTTTTACGGGCTCAATGATGTTTTCCCGAGCATCTTCTCTAGCTCTAAGTGGACCTTCTCCTTATACTTTGGATTGAGACAGTAAGGTCTTTTCTTAACCGGCTTCGCATCGGGTTTTAACATGATCTTCATAATGCCTAGGTCTCCTATTATTTTGTTTAACACTGTAAACCTAGTATCGAACAAATCGTGGTATTAGCGGAGAAATTTGGTGACCTTATCTACCATCTATCCATCCCAGTAATCTCCAATATTTGTGAATTTGGGCTACACCTCCATACCAATATTTACCTGTTTCATTTTTAGTGACACGGTTATATCGAATTCTCAATCTACAGTCCCTCGACCTCACAGTGACCCTTAGTTTTAGGGATATTAACCTTTCATGGATCCTCGTCTTCTTCTCCAGCAGTCACATTATAGCATTCTAGTGTGTGGCTTAGTTGAGTAGTCCAATTAGGTTAAATTAGATCCAAGGGATCATGCAGTATACTAAATATTTCTACTTTAACTTCTTGTTGCTCTTCATCAATATAATCAAACTTTTCTTCGAAGTTGAAGGTCATTATGAATCCTTCGTGCAGAATATCCCATTCACTTGTGCCATGGCAGAGCTCTGTCTCCAAGTACCCGTTCATCGGGATGACATTCAAGGTGTGATAGAACAAGTGCACCCATTCAGTTTGGGGCTTTGCTTTGTAAGCCTTAGCCCATTTGGCCAAGTGTGCATGCAGATCTTGTTTCTCATCATACTTATCTCTGACTCATACCATCGGCTTCCCAAATCGTGTTCTCGTCATCCTCCTACACTTGCGCCAATCATCAAAACTACTCTTGTGCATACCTCACCATCTAGTGGGCGTAGCGAGGAGTGCCCAGTCCAAAGCCTGGAAGTGCTGCTTCTCTGGTACTTCCCTCTAATATGCATCCAAAAACACAGCCACATCATTCAAGCCATTGTAAATGGGTAGATTTC
The DNA here is from genome assembly GCA_031772625.1 of Pinus tabuliformis. Taxonomy (NCBI): domain Eukaryota; kingdom Viridiplantae; phylum Streptophyta; class Pinopsida; order Pinales; family Pinaceae; genus Pinus; species Pinus tabuliformis. Next base: position 964,752,950 of record CM062812.1, read on the forward strand.
TTACCTCTGATGACACAGTGCAGCGACTTGGTCATCATGTTACATCTCAGCGTGGTTTCTTCATGTAGCCAATTCTTCCAATGCTCTAACTCTTCATCCAAGTCTGAGGTGCAGTAACTCTCATGATCCCATGTAATTAATCCATCCACTATCAAATTCATTGAATCTTGGTCTCATGCTGTTATCTTTTATATGTAGTCCAAATCGTCATCGTTTTTGTAATCGCAAAATGTTTTCGTATAGCGTGATCCTTTAGTAGGATATAGCGGTACTATTACACAAATCAATTTATTTTCAAATATCATCTTTCGCTTCTTTAGGTTGATTACCTCATTCATGTCAGTGGCCCAATCAATGCCAAGAACCGCAGGTAGGGGTTGCTATCATCCACAATTTCTATTACTTCAAAATCATCAAATCCACTCGTGCCTTCAATATCTATAGTTACTCCTTGCAACCATCCCATGGGGATGATATTCTGTTGATTGGCCATCTTAAACTGAATCAGAGACCATTGTAGCATGGGTCTGCCCATCTGCTCCCAAGTCTATTTTGGAAAAATGTTCATGTTAGACCCCAGATCTAGAATAACCTAATCCATTTCATATTCTCCTATCTACACGATGAGTCTCATCTCACACCTTGTCCTTGCCTTATGATTACCAATATTCCATACCATGCGTGGTTCACCCGGATTGTTTCCAGCACATCTATTTATAAGTTCCTGTAACCCCTTCACAACCTTACTATCACACGATAACTTCATGTAGGTCTCTAGAAAGGTCATAAGCATAAAAAGGTCCATTTCTCGATCAGGCTTACCCCAGCTCCCTGAGGTAGAGGCCTTAGCGAAGCTCTTCTTTTCTTCCATGAAAATTTCATGTGCATGCTCCAAATAAAATTCAACATCCTTTGCCAGAGCTTTGCGAACCCATGCACTGTCTTCAAGCTATTTCCCCTTATCGTCGCCCATTACAATCCCACTTTGGAGCACTATATTCAAATTCAGATTCTCTTCACGAGGCTCAGACCTAATCATCTTCAAGTTTTGAGTTGACTACGGTGTTAGCACCCCTTTGTCACGTATCCTTGCTATCAGTGTAGGACATTCCTCCATATCATGATCAAACTGTGTACAATATTTTCATGACGAACGCATAGGGTTAGTGCATTCACGAGCATAATGTCATGGTCCTCCACAATTGTAACAGATCAGCTATCCCTAACCTCTGCCAGTTCCTCCTCTGCCTCAGCCTCGTTCATGCCTGTGAAAGCCTGTTCATGCCATCCCAATGCTCTTGTCAGAAGGTCACGTTTCTACCTGATCTCTATAGGCAAGTGTTTTGTCCATCATCAATTCATAACTTCAGTATTTGTGCTCATCATGCCCTACTAACCTACAAAAGTATCAGAACAGTTGTTGTGGTGCTTGTACAAACTTCTACAGCAAATAAAAATTATCAGTTGTATGTTTCCTTACTCCCTAACATATAGCGCAGCACAACATAGGCCTCCCACTCAGTCCTAATTGGGCTTCCAGCCTCAAAGGCATCAGTCCTCCTCCTGTAATATAGTTCACAAAGACCGAGCAGTGTTCTTTTTCATGCCCCTAACCTTTACATTTTAGGCACCATATCTCTTTGCGTGCCTCGGGTCGAGTTGTTTTTTCCTGCTTCAAAATTTTCATTTCAAGGAAAATATTTTGCAACTACACATCGATCTACTTAAACCCTAGATTTAGATCTTGCATCGGTGTCTCATGCAGCCTTATTTCAATCTCCAAGGCCTCTGCCTAAGTTGTCATCTTCTGTTGTGACAGTGAAACCCTTAGGTTAGGCAGGAGCGAAGCCACGAACCATTCGCAGTTCTATCCATGTGTTAAGTTCATATTAGCTTCACAGATTTTACACTTAAATATCTGATCCAATTCCCAAGGTGTCTCACCTGGTTTCATTGTTATTTCTTTGAACCCCACAATCGACTGCACCTCAGATTTAGGCCTATTGAACTCTTTATTCAATGCAGTATGGATTTCTACCAACTCAGCATTTGGGTTATCATTGGAGTACTTGATGTGCCAAGTTAACATGCAAACCTGCAAAGTGCTAACTAATGTTGCCTTCCTCATATGATCTTTTGTGATGCCCTGAGCTTCCCATATAGCTTTTATCATGAACCATAACTGGTGCAGGTCCTCATTCCTCAAGCCCTTAAATAAAGGTAGTTTCACTATATTCTCCATATTGGAATATGGTGGAGGTGGTGTAGGGGAGGTGGCAGTGGCGGGAATCCCTATTTTATTAACTAAATTGCACTTCGCGGAGAAGCCTACGCTACTCCCTCTTCCTCACCCAGTGGAGGTGAAATCAATGGGCTATATTCAGGACCCTTTCTTCCTTCATTCCTGTAATTCTTTCCACTTCACGTAGCTTTGAACATCAAGGTAGTTGCATAACCATTTTTTTTCACAATAACATCTTAATACAAGTATTTAAAGTCTTCAAGTACTTACCTCATGGAGCTTTGAAAAAGCGTCACTCTGCCTCGTTGTAACTAACTGAGGTATCAACCATGAATTTAGTCATAAGACCTCCTATGATACGATCAAGCCAATGATTGACAACATGAATGATCTTATCCTCAAGAGATTCCAGTCACTAACTAACTCCGGGGTCTAGACAATAGGACTGTCAAGCCCCCACCTTCCTTGGCTATCCGCTAGATTCACTATCCACTCGTATAACTCAACTGGGAATGAACAAGAAAAGATCTCATGGATTTCTATATACAGCTACGTGTCTACCGACTGCTCTTTATTTTTTGGATTCCACTGATATGACATCACACATCCCTTATGCAGATTCTTATCCCGGCAATGGAAAAAATTGTTGGCTTTATGGGGCCTGACCTAGGTTCAACACTAGTTAGCCAAACAAATCCCTACACTAGTGGCCCTTTCAACATGAACCTGCAGAGCATGGACCAAAGTCTCACCCGAAACAATATGGGGGGATGTTGGAACAAAGTTTTTGCACCCTGAGATGGTCGTGATGTCAGTTTATACCCTGTGCCCCTACTTTCACACAGATTGTTAAGCCTTAAGTCTCTGTCATTCTAGCCTTTATTCTACCCTTCATTAACTCCACAGAGATGTAAATTGACCTCCACGTAGCCCTAACCCATCGTCCAGGTACCTTCGCATAGCTATGACAACGTATTATATAGGTTCCCAAGTTATCTCAAGTGTGTTACTTATCTTACTAATCTATCACAGTTAGAGCCTCGTAAATTGATATCCTTACTTATGTTCAATTAAGTAATACAATCACATAGATGCATGCATCATGTGAACATTCTAAACTAAACCCAAAACACAATATAATCAGATGCATTAACAAGAACTGAATACACAAAATTTGCAGAATACTTGTCTTTATTAATATCTTCGAGTTCAATACAAACTATATGTGCCCTGCGCACACTGCTGGAGGGGTTTGCGCACTCAGCTGCAGACTTCCACCTTTGGCCTCTGCGCACTCAGCTGCAGAGCCTCTACCTATGCTAAGACCCAAAACACTTAGACTTCTCTACCAAGACTCCAATGTTTTTTTTTCTCTGTACTTTTCTTCCTTTTTATAGCTTACTTGCTTGGCTCCTTTTTATACAATCCCATGGTATGTGGACCATGGGTAGATCTTTATAGCTGACTTGACACTTTACAAAATAAAGGTAGACAACCCTTTATGACTCATGAGCCCTTCGTAGTCCACGACCATGGAATGCAGAGACTTTACAACTTTATGACAAAAATATCCAAAACATGGGCTTTTAGCCCCAAAACTGCTCTTGGGGGAACCCGTTCCCAACAATTCCCGATGCTAAAAACTTAGCCTATCCACGTCGTTCGACTCCGCTTGCATCAGAATCTGGTAATCCTCATTCACTTATTAATTCTTGGTCTTTCTGTGGCGTCAGAGGTGAATATCCAGCTTAATGTCTCTGTGCTTTTGTTTGCAGGTTACCTAGTAGGGTTTCAAAGCGGTGGGTAAGGTTTAGGGTTCCAGAGGCTAGCTTGGAAGGAACAAATGTCCACCTTCAGGTCGGTAATTGCATTTATTCCCCTATGGCTCTCATGAAAAATTATTCGTGTCATGCAGAAAAAGGAATGGCCTCTTAACGTTTTTCTTCAGAAGAGAACCTCAAAGGTTCATGGTTTTCACTTCAAGCTTGTCAATGGAGCTAAGAACTAATTCAAGTTCATTTTTGAAATTTTTCAAGGTTTAAGCTTTGTTTTTAGGAGGGTTTCACCCTAGGGTTTATCACCCGTGCTTAAATGTGAAACTTAATTTTTGTTAATATATGTATATCAAACATGATTTATTATTCCTTTCAATTTGAGATCCATTTCTTTGTATTGCATATTTGTTTCTTTTCATTTGTAGACCTATTGTTGCATCGTCGGCCAGTTTAACTGGTCAAGATTTCTCGATGTAACTTTGTTGTCGAGGGTCATAGTCTCTCAGACTATAAGATTCAAACTACCTTTGTTGAGTTCAATTTAATTAATAAATGCTTCCCGACAACTTATATGTGTTCTTCTCTTTGTAATGGTGAGAATGAATGTTGTAGGTTATTTCTTTTTTCTGCTCATTTGATATTATTGAAGCTACTATCATTTTGTGTGCTATTAATTAATTCACTTATAGTTAGCAGCTACCCTGATAACAGGGTTTCCTTTATTTAAGGTAAAAGTCGCAGATTCCACCTTCAACCATGAGGAATCGCCTCCTCACTCTCCCAATGGGAACGACCAAAAGGTAAGTACAGTAAATAGGTTCAGTATTTTTCTTACCATTGCTTAAACGTGACTGAAGTTCTCTATTCAAAAATGAAGAGTTGTTTTTCTTAGGTTCACAATGCAATAGAAAATCTCTCGTTGTTAATTATTATAAATCAACAAAAGTACCCATAGTTATTCCTATACCTGTATAGATGTTTTATATTCATTCTTATTATGATAGTGTTACTGCTTTGGGGTGACATGCATGATTTTTATCTATATTTAGAGGGTATTACTAGTAAATTGAAGAACATTAATTGTAGGGTGCATAATCGTAACAAGAATCCATTCACCATCATATTCTTAGGTACAATTCTCGCCTTTTAATTATGAAAATATTTAACAACACTAACGCACCTTTTAACTAAGCAATTATTTTAACAACAGTAACAGGTTGATATAATATAATTTATGTAGTTAAAGGTTGAAGGATGAAGCTCTTGTCTGAACCACTATTGGAGCCCGACTAGGGATTGTAACAGTTGCGAATGCATAACTCGCAACTGCACACAACCATCTCCCCTACTGCGTTGTCATCATCACTGTTACAGTCGGGTGGGTTCACCCTTCGATTTTGTTGTCTTCTGTCTCCATGGTTCGTCTCTTTTCACTGTCCTTGGAATGACTGCAAGATGTCGGATATGCATGAAGGCATGGTCGATTATTCGGCGGACCCTAATCCCTATGAGCCCATTTGTTTGAGCCCTAATGATTTTCGATATGTATTGGTTACTCGGTTCTTAGGAATTTCATATATGTTACACACTGATTTTCCACATAGCCTTACAATCTCGTCCCTTCCATGTCTAGTTTGTCATTCTCCACACTCTATATTACCTCTCTGGGCCTTAACCTACCTCCGCTTTCTCTAGCTATGCTTCACCTTCTTTCTACTTGCATCCCACCCTCCCACTCATTTGACTCTCTTCCACAGGTTTCATCATCCCATCCATCTTGCTCTAGCCTCCCCACCTAAGTAGGGTTTGTTCCTCTAGCTGACTTCTCTCCATTATAGTCAGATTCCTCCCCTTTCCCTCATACCGTAATGTAGCCCAGGCTATCTACCTCCCAATCTAGATGCTTCGATGCGTTGACAGTGAACCCTTGATCAGGTAACCTTTTACCTCAGCAGGACATCTTGAATGCATAGGACCCCCTTTAGGACCACCCAACGACCCCTCACTCTGGTAAGGTCAAGAAATTGAAGTGTGTGAAAGCCTCATGTAAGGAACCACTACAAGAAAAAATGTCATTGATGACGGTCATGCCTGTGGTAGACCTTTAAGGTTTGTCACCAATGTTTCATATGGTGAGGGTCTTTAAAAAGTGTTGTTTTAAGTGTATATAGTGATGGTCCTTTAACATTTGTCACCAAATCCATTTTCAATGACACTTTTGGTCAGGGTCATTAAAGGCCTGTCACTAATTCTCTCTTTGGTGACACTTTTGGTGAGGGTCGTTAAAGGCCCATCACTAATTCTCTCTTTGGTCACACTTCTAGTGATGATCTTTTATTGACCCTCACCAATGCTCTTTTTGGTTACTTTTAGTGACGATAAAAAAATGTTCATCATCTTTAATCATTCCAATGAGTTTTTCATGATGCTTCATGCCTGTGATGGACCTTTAAGGTCTATCACCAATCTATCATATGGTGTCGGTATTTAAAAAATGTTGTTGTAAGTGTATCTAGTGATGGTCCTGTCACACGGAATGAGTCAATCTTGCGGATAAGATTGACCTTCCTAGAATCTAACGATATCTAGTGACAAGCAATCCAATCAAAAACTATCCTTCTCTAAATATGCAATATATAAACAAAGGCGAACAAGTGTTTTAGGCCTACCTTGGGTCCAATGCAAGTTTGTGGAAGCCTCGCTCCTTTGATCCAAATGAGCTCCCTAGTAGTGAATTTGCAAACACAAATTAAATAGCACCTAAAAATCCAATATCATAAAGCATACTTATCATGAAGATCAAGGAATTCATGAAACAAATGACATAAGACAATTTGTTGAGAAAAATGAATCTGATTGTATTAATTCAAATCAAAGAAGAACTTTACAACCTGTGCCTTGATGTTGTACAAGCTCCTCCCAGGGTCCAACAAGAAGTCTCCTCTACTTTGACAAGTTTCACTCTCTTCCCAATGAAGCCAAAAGGGTATGTTGATCTCTCCTCTCAAGCTTAACTAGGAAGTCTCAATTCCACTGGCATTTACCCTCAAAAATGTTCAGCTTCTAACCCCCCTAGCAACCAGCCCAATGCCTTAATTTATAGTGCAATGGAGGGAAGTTACTAGGTCCTCCTTCGAAGGGATAAAGCCCTCCTTCAAAGGGATAGCTCCTCTCATCAAGGGATTAGCTCTTTCTCTTTTGGGATGCATGAACCACCTAAGAGCGAACAATCCACGTCAAAATTCCTTCTAGAATCATCTAGAATTAACCCAAAGTGATTTTTTTAGAATAAACTTGCGCCTTTTTGACTTTCACAGGGGTCCGTATCCACTCCTTTAGGGATAGAGCGGGCAGGTCTATAGGTATTGTGAATAGGGGGTGCGAGACCGCAGCCAATAGTGAGAGAAAGTGCAGAACTAGAGCTTTGTTGATGTTCAATGTCTTTCTCTCATTTTCAAAACTTGACTTGAAGAGCTGAGGTCTGAGACTTGCTTAGGAGGATAGTACAAGTGATGATAGACCCATACTGACTGCAAATAGTCACGGTGACGATATTTTTGTGTAACAAATTGCCCCCTAAAGTGCAAAGTCTATAGTAGATGAGGATTTCATTTATCATCTAGGAAGAGTGAAGTACTTTATCATTTCGAGGATCATCTTGTGGAGAGCCCGGTTGGAACCTGTAAAAACATTCAATGAAAAATATATATATGAGATCATATCATCGCTGAGGTAGGCATTCCCATACTCAAATAAAAATTGACTAGAAAACTAACTACTCCTCTAATATAGGAATGATCTTGTAATACATCACAAGTATATACACATGTAGACACAGTATGGACGCAACCATCTGTTTATGAATAGTCCACAATATAATGAATACAAAATTCCTTGCAGCCTGGATGGTAGAAACTAGATCTAGGGTCTTCATTTCTACTTCCCGAAATAGTATGATTCTAACCATGCGAATGAATGTGTTGAAGTTGAACATGGTAGAAACCACTTGATTACCAAGCAATGATGTAAATTGTTAACAAGTGTGAGAGAAACCACCAGTAATGTCAATGGCTCTCAAAGTACTCAGTACAATCCATGATATGTGAATAGATGTGTTGATTTCGAACATGTCACAGAATCCTTTGATCGAAGGTCAATGATGCAACCTCTCGTCAGACGTGAGAAGCCTGCCATTGAGGCATGCAAATCCCAAGGTACTAATGATTTCTAGATGATCTTTCTAGATAATGAGATGAAGTCGATAGAAAGTGATCCGTTGTAGGCAATCCCACAACACGAAATCATAGATCAAGTTGAAGAAATTTAGTTGCAAGGACTGACTTAGGGATGGTCAAGATGGATGACAGATATTTTGCAGATGAATGGCTTATTGGCACTGACCTCTTGAACACATAAGAACACAACAGATGGTTTGGTGACAATTGACCCAAACATAATACCCAGAAACCAACTAAAGACTTTCAATGTGGTTTGATCAACTGTTAGGCAAAGGATTTCCCAACCCAAGTGAATAAAAATGTCGTGTTCAAGAGTGGTTAAAAAGTATGACAAACAGGCTCGTTTTTCTCTCTTTTCCCCCACCATTTCTGGCAAGTACCTCTTTATTTTTGACAAGCTTGAGGAGGATAACATTTGCTTGATTATAAGCTCATCCTTCGGATGAGTCCAACTTAGTTTAAATTCGAACCCTAAGAAGGAGTGGTCATTTCCTGTTTGTAATTGAACAGGTCCTTTACTGTTAAATTTTAACGAGTCTAGTATAGGAGAAACTCGGCGTTTTTCAATTTTAGAGAGTCTGAAAAACTTAAGAAGACTCCATGGTTGACCTTTTTCATAAATTTGTGTCTCCCAAGCCCAAAAAAGTATAAAATAATACTTGAGAGAACCTCTTGATCATTACAACCAAGGAGTACTTTTCGTAATTAGTGCCTCTGATCTGAAAAAGTAAAAAAGCGATCAATGACACGTCGTTTTTATAACTAATATCGAATTTGAAACGACAAAAATCTGGCAATCTTTTCATGTTTTTACGGTCAGGAAAAGAGCTGTAAGCGGACTGTCTTTTTAGTTCCATTTTAATGAGTTTAAAAAGAAAAACGCGGCGATATTTTCATGTTTTAGGAGTCAGAAAAGAGCGTAAAGGTGACTCTAATATTTTTTCGTCGAAAATGACCGATTCTGCCTAAAAAATCCGTTATCCTGAACAAAAACACAAACACTACTCATACCTGTTTAAAATGGATAAAAATGCTGCAAAAGTTGCCTTTCTAAATTCAAACATAAACAAATTAACAATCTATTTATTCAAAAAACTTATAAAAAGGGCTTTCGTCAATTCATTTTTACCATTTGAGATTTGGGTGAGAAAATAGAGCTTTTGGTCATAAACTACTCGTGAATATTGCGGAAAATCCGTCCGTCGGAATCGAGTGCAATCTCCTCTAGGTAATCCACATCATCCTACTCTTCAATTTTATCCATTTCAATTTGTTTTTTAGGGTTTTATTTCATTTTTTAGAGGATGTTTTGGCTAGAAACCCGCACACGGGGGCCCACAGGCACAACATAGGTAATCTGCGGACTCTGACTTTTTCTCAATGGGGAAAAAGTTAGGGGTCTGCACCTGCCATGAAGGCAAGGTGCAGACCCACGCACTGTCTCTAACAGAGAGGGTGTGGTCCCCGCAGCAAGGGTTTTTAACCCTAAATTTCTCAAAATTCACCCAAACAATTCAATTTTTTGCGTTCTAATTTGCCTTTTTGTTGGATGTAGAGTATACATCATGCTTGATTGGTGAGAATGGGAGCATGAGGATGTAGATCTTGCCGCCTTAAATCACCAACCTTCGATCGATGCATTGAAGGCATGCGACTTGTACAAATTCTGGGCCATACTTGGCATGAGGGCCCAGGTGGACTTCTTGCAGTGGCTGGTAGATAGGTGGAGCATACAGGACCAATGCCTCTTAATTGGTGGCCACCAGCTTGAAATGGAGCTGGCAGACATATAGTTTTTGACTGGTTTGCATAAGAGAGGTGAATACTTGACTCTATTCGGGACTAGGCCATGTGGCCAATCTGTCGATAGCCTCCGGCTAGAGTTCTGTAACAACCAGAGTAGAGACAAAGGGATAGACATCAAAACCATATCCCATCCTGAACTCATGGTGATCGCGTTTACTGTTACCAGGCTCTATGGGAGCGCCGCACTACATATAGCCACTGGATCCCAGATGCGGATGGCAGTTGACTACTTTCGAGGTACTGTCTTCAACTGGTGCAATGCTATGTTGGCTAATGTAAAAGGCCAACTGACCAGAGCCAAGAACGGACAACTAAAGACCTTTGGATATGGTGCTTTAGTTATGAGCTTTGGTCTGGAGAGGGTCCTAATGTTGGTCCCACAGCACCTCACTGTTGGAGCTGGACTTACTCGAGAGCCCAAACTGATGCGATGGGTTGCAGTTATGGCCCGTCATCCTGATGAGGGGATAGAGGTCATTCGATTCAAACCTGAGTATTTACATTGGTTGGAAAACTAGGTTTTGCTATTCAGGACTTTCCTTACGCTGGGGTAGATTTTCGCGGTGACCCAGAAATGGCTCTTCCACCAGGAGAACAATGGGATGACTCAGGTAAAATCATTTTCAACATTTTCCTAATTTAATTTTTTGTTTTGTTTTTATCTCGTCCCAAAATTGATAGTAAGAGTTTCCAATGTAGATGTGGGTCCATAGTGACCAGCGGCTCTCCGGCCTTATGAGAGGAAACAACCAACTGCAGTTGCACCAGCCCCATAGGACGAATCAGCAGAGACCTTGGTTGAATTGGAGAGCCATCTAGTGCTTTTGATAGGAGGCATTCCAGAGACCTGCATAGATGACATTCCTCGTCGACTACAACGCTATGTGATTGGGGTCCCAGGACCTTTTAGGAGGTTCCCTTGTAAGGTGGCCCATACAGTGGTTTCTTATAGAGATCATCCCCAGTGATAGGATGATCGCCTATTGTAGACACATATGACATTTTTGCTTTTTGTACTTATCATTTTTGCCGATAATAAGGTGTTTTTCAACCTATGATCGAGGACGATGTATATTTTGACACACTCCTATAGTATATTATATCACTATTACTGGCTTATCTTGTAAAACATGTTATGGAATCTTTTTAAATTTATTTGTATGATTATTGAAAATGTCTACTTAACATTCGAGAAGCAATTGCATCTGGTAATGTATTTAAAGATCTTGGAATATGTTGATATTCAATATAATCAAATTCACGTTCCAAGAGATGCACTCTCAAAAATAATCTCAATAACACTGGATTTCTAATGGCATATACTCTATTAAGCTGTAATACAACGAGTTCAGAATATAACCTCACTATCAAACTCCGAATCCCAAATGAAATAGATTCAGATAATAACTCAATCACTACATTATACTCTGCAATGTTGTTCCTTGTTTGACTGAGGCTTACCCCATGCATAGATACCAACTCGTGAGAGGGTGAATAAATAACCCAAGCTGCGGAAGAAATGTTTCGTGTATTGCAACAAGCACCATCAGCAAAACCAATTTATGTTTGGAGAGGCATCAATATCTGCAATATCAAGAGTAAAACCAAGATAAGCAGGAATAATGACGAAAAACACTCTCCAAGCTAAGCACACTTTTTAAACTAAAACACATCAGCTAGAAAGAAAACTAACCTAACTAAAAATCTCCACACCCATATTTTAAACATAATACCTCTTCAGGTAAAGACCATTTTTGGGTTTACATAAAGAGTCCCTGTCAAAGTCTACCAATTCATAGGCCCTTTTTGCTAGCTTTCGCTCGACAACACAGGGACCATGCCACATAGGAACGAATTTTCCAACGCCTAATTTATCATTAACTTGATCATACAATAAGACTAGGTCTCCTTCCAAAAAATTTCGAGGGGTCACATTTCGATCATACTGAGCTTTAATATGTTTTGCATGAGTTTCTATCGCCAATGCAGCATCACGTCGATTCTCATCTAGTTGAGTTAAGTATAACAAATGTTTTTCCTCTTCGGAAGTGGCTGGAAGTAACTCGATGGTCATTTGCAATGACGGTATTTCGCATTCAATGGGTAACACAACTTCCAGACCATAAACTAGTTGGAAAGGAGTGAACCCTGTTGACGTTTTTACTGAGGTTCGATACGCCAAAAGCGCTGAAAGTAGCATGTTATGCCAATTCGATCGATGAATCCCAATAATCCGTCAGATCATGATGACTAGAACTTTGTTGATGGCTTCAACCAGACCATTATCTTGTGGATAATAAGGAGTTGAACTATCATGACGCAAGCCAAGCTGGCATGTAAGTTCAGTCATCATAACGTTTCAAAAATGACGCCCCTGATCAGTGATAATCTCTTGTGGAACATCAAACCTAGCAATTATATAATTGAACATGAAAATCACTGCTATTTTGCTGTCTACCTCAAATGTAGGCATCGCCTCAGCCCACTTGGTAAAATAATCTATCACAAGGATGATATACGCATGCCCCCCGGCCGAGTGAGGGTTACATGTAATAAAATCGATACCCCATTTTGAAAATGGACCGACGGCAATTATAGGGTAGATAGGAGCAGGTAGAGTGCACATCTTTTGATAAAAAATTTGGCAATTGTGGCATTTTCAGACCGCGTTAATACAATATTTAAACAAAGATAGCTAGAAGTAGCCAGCACGCAATATCTTTTGGGCTGTGGCATACCCAGACATATGACCGCAACATGCTCCAGAGTGACAGACATTTAGAACCCTTTTAGCTTCCTCGTGAGTTAAACAACGTCAAAAAATAGAGTCCACCCCACGACCATAAAGAGTATCTCCAATAATTCTGAATAGTTGGGACTGGAATTGTATTTTTCGACGTTCTGACCTTGATATTTCTAGCCGAAAGGATTGGGTCCGGAGATAAAAAATTATATCCCCATACCATGGATCTAAAGTGCTGATTAGAAACAAGGATTCGTCTACAATGGGCTCCTCCGCCACAGTTTCCGTGTCAGTACGCGGGAAGTCACACATTAACTCCACAAAAACTAACGATTTCTTCGACTTAGACTTTTCAAATTCCAAGTCAAACTCTTATAGGATCACAATCCATTTGGAGTACTTGCCCCCTAGCAATTTCTTGGTCAAAATACAGATCATAGGGTTGCAATCAGATATTATTGTAGTTTTATGTAGTAAAATGTAATGACGAAAACGTTGGAGAGCTTGAACAGTTGCCAATGCCAATTTCTCCACATGTAAGTATTTTAGCTCAGTTGGATTTAAAGTTCGAGTAAGGTAATATATCACATGTTCATTATCGATTTCATCTTCCTGAACTAACACCATTCCAATGGTGGAATGGGAGGCGGCGAGATACAAGAAGTAGTCTTGGTTGTAGTTGGGAGGATGCAATAATGGTGCATGGATCAACGCGTGTTTTAGTGCATCAAAAGATTTCTTAGCTATCTCATTCCAATAGAATGGAGTATTCTGTTTCAACAACCAGGTAAAACCCTTTGTAATCTCGGCGTAGTTAGGAATGAATCGTCGTAAGAAGTTTTCTTTCCCTTGAAAACTTTGGAGTTGGCGAAGACTCGAAGGAGGAGGCAATTTGACAATAGCTTCAACCTTCGAGGGATCGATGTGAATGCCAGCTTTCAAAACAACAAACCCCAGTAACCAACCCGTTTCTATACAGAAAACAAACTTCTCTAGATTCAACCTAATCCGATAATGCCTACACCTCATAAATATTGCTTGTACATGGATGAGATGATCAACTCGATGTAATGAATCAGCAGGAAAATCATGGAGATAGGGTTGCACAATGTGCTTGATGTCATGAAACGCATAAGACATAGCCCTTTGAAAAGTTGCCCCAGCATTCTTGAGCCCAAAAGGTAATTTGCAGTAAGAAAATGTCCCCCATGGACAAATGAAAGCCGTTTTCATTTGATCGGTAGGTAGAATATTGATTTGATTGTATCCGGAAAAAACATCCATGAAGGAGAATATTTCGCTGCCAGCACAATCATCAATGATTTGATCGATATAGGGAGTTGGGTAATTGTCTTCTGGACAAGCTCAATTAATGTCCCTATAATCAATACATATTCTTATTTTCCCTTGCTTTTTATTAACGGAACAATATTCGATACCCAATCCATTAATGGAATCAGATAATTGAAACCTGCTTTGAGTAGTTTTTCAACTTCTGCTTTAATAGCAGCAGTTTTTCTCGGGTGAATCTGACGCAAACGTTGCCGGACGGGTTTAGCGTCCAGGTAAGTTTTGATTTCATGGACAACAATTGCAGGTCCATTCCTGGCATTTCCTCATATGACCAGGTAAACATGTCACAGAATTCTTGAAATAGGGCCTTATAGGTTTGAATTTCATCTTCCGTACACGAGGCACCTATATGAATGTTTTCAACAATTCCAGGCTTAACCGAAATATCAATAGGAAAAGTTTGAGAAATGTTTCCCAAATTTAACTTTGAATCAGGATTTTTCATTGGATTCTGAGGTTCCTTGACATATTCAGTCATAAAAATTGATGAAAAATCATTTTCAAAATGATCACTCTCGGGTAAAAACGAAGATCTATGATGGAGATCTTCCCATGGTAAATCATTGACACATAGGATTTCACGAATTTTCTCATCAGTGTGAACAAGTTCGGAAAACGTTGTTGAATCCGAGTTTGATGTGAAAAGTGATTCCTCATGGACCACATTCTTAAGTCAATTTTGGTTGAAGATGGGTTGGTAAATAACTGCACGGCCTGATACGCAATTTCATATGGACTCAAAGGCATAACAACACCAAATGAGTCTATCTCAGATTGAGAAGGTACGATCCAAGGATCATCATAAACAATGGTGTCTGACGATATCATATGAATGGCTGTAGTAGAAGAAGATGCATTGATAGGAGGAAAAGGAAAAGTTCCTAGTAAACTAGAATCTTTAAATAGTCCTACTCCAACATCCTTATACGGGATAGTCGTTTTTCCGACATGCTGAATACTTTCAGAAGAGGCTGGGTCAGATGAAAAATAAGTCAGCTGGTCTATAGTTATGATATTTACATTATGAGGGAACTTTATAAGCCGAAATACCGATGAAACGACAGCTGTCATAGCGTAAGACCAACTACGACCCAAGAGAAGGTTGTAATCTAGAGGGGCATCAACCACCTCCACATCTAGATTAACAGTTTTGCCTTCAACCCCTATAGGTAGATCCTGTAGAATGCCAAACGGATGAAACCCACGACCATCAAAGGCCTTTAGAATCGTCAGGGATTGATTTAGTGAAGGAGAGCAAAGCGATCTCCAACACTGTATCGACATAATACATGTTGAGGCTCCCTCATCAATCACAGTCCTATAAATAGGTCTGTTTTTTACTAACACTGGGATCTGGAAAGCCATTTGATGAGGTAAGCGCGGTGTACTATTTTCTAGATCGAAAATTATAAGGTTCGAGTCTTGAATGTCAACAACTCCTATAGGTGACAATAGTAATTTACGTTGCGCTGGACATGATTGCGCACTTCCAAAGACGACATTGCTAAAGGTGAAACAACTAAATCTTCAACAATGTTATAGTTCTGAGCTGCTCTCGCATGTGGATTGAAAGGTGACTTTAGAAGTATATCCTTGGTGGGCAGTTTGATTACTAAGTCTGGGTTAGGTTTCTCAATCTGTAGTGGATCGGAACCGGGAGCTGAGGTTGATGGGTTAGTATGAGAAGATTCTGCTTCTTTACCATCATAAGATCCTAACATGGGACATCATCAGTATGGGTTATTCGTTGGCATTTGAGGAAGAACCTATCATATTACCGTCTTGACCTGGAAAAGGATCCTTCAAAACAATAGGCGTTTGGGAACCTTTGACAAATTTCGCAACCTCTGCACGATGAGGGAAGTCTCTTGTAAAATGCTCTTCATCAAAAATGAGACAAGGATAACGAGGTTTGCGTTTCTCATTATTTGATTCTGCTTTTTCTGGTTTCTCTTTTGAATTTTATCTTTTTTATTTTTCTTCTTCCCTTTATTCTTACCAGCAGATTTTGATTTGGCTGTAGATGATTCTACAACATGAATATCAGTGGAAATTTCCGTGGAAGAATCTCCTTTCGGGGAATCTAGCAAGGTTATGATAGGAGAAGAATTCGTGGAAGACTTCTTCTTACTTTTGGTATTAACCATACCAATCATACCATCAGTGGCATGAGACCCTGAATGAGCTGCAGTGATTTGATTTTGCTTCGAAAGATCAGGGATTTTCTCATGTAACGTAACTAACTGAGTATAAACTAAGTCAAGGTACTGTGCTTGAGAAATTACTTGCTCTTTAGTAATGACTGCGGCCTTAGCTACATCCTCAGTTATCTTTGGTAATAAAGATTTTACAAACCATTCGGCTAAGATCTGATCCGGAATAAAAACCTTCACTAAACGTTGTCGACGTCTCCATTCATGAATGTGATCTGAAATGTAGGTGGACGTCGACTACTTTAATGAAGTTAATAATTCCGTGCCATTGTCATACCTGACCTGCAACTGAAAATGAGTTAAAAAAGAAGTAGCTAAATGACTAAAATTATAAAAAGTGGCTCGCGGTAACTCAGTGTACCACTTGGACGCAAGACCAATTAGAGTGCGCTGGAAAAGCCTTAAACATATTGAGTCATCTGAAATGGAATTAGACTCACACCAGAGGTGATAAGTCATCACATGGTTCGACGGGTCCTCTCCTGATTTGCTTGCAAACTTAGGTATATCACTAGGCAAGTTATTCGGCGTTGGCGGCCAAAACGGAAAATAGTTAATGGGATCGTTCCTAAGGTGCGACAAGTCAGGCAAGTCTGAAGTTGCGATAAACGGTAACTGAAGGTTAGGGTCCCTAAAACTCTGGGTCATGAGACCAGCCCCAGGAGGAGGATATCGAGGATAACTAGGTATTGGAATTGCATTTGGGATATTATATCCTCCCGGAAAACCAAGATTAACTGGACCATACTGGGGTGTTGAGGTTGTTGATATGTATACCCAGGGTACGGTTGATACTGGTAGACTGGCTGTTGCACAGTAGGACCGAATTGGTATTGTCCCTGGTACGGTTGATAAGTAAATTGAGGTTGACTTGTGACAATCGTACTTGAACCAGGTTGTCCTACAGGCATCTGAACCGAAGTTTGAATTGTGGATCCAGACTGAGGTAAAGATGTCTGAGGAGTTGATATAGGAACAATAGAAACCGGAGCTATCAATACTCCAGAAGTAGGTGGGATAGATTGAACAAATGTTATAGCAGTTGCAGCAGCCATTTGAGGCGGAGTATGAGGCGTAGTAGGCCCAGGATGAGAAACTACAGAAGGTATAGAAGTTTGAATAGTTGATTGGACATGTTGCTGGAGTGAACCAGAAACTAAGGGTTGTCTAGTTTGAGATGACAACTGTACATTCGGTTGCAATACTTGTTGAGTTTGTGATGGATCCCACACTAAGTTCATTCCATGGTACATACCCATAATAGGTTGAGAATATTGAGGACCATAACCAAGTTGAGGGTAGGGTTGATAATTCAGAGGTGGTTGGAAACCTTGGTTCGAGTACTGACCTTGGGGTTGATAACCTTGAGGCACGTACTGATACTGGGGTTGACCTTGAGGTACATATTGATACTGGGGTTGACCCTAAGGTACATATTGAGTCTGGGGTTGACCTTGAGGAACGTACTGTCCCGTAGGTATGTACTGTCCTTAAGGTTGCCTCCCAGGTGATAATTAAGGATTTTGAGGCTTCCCCCCAGGCGCTTACTGGCCACCTTGAGGTTGAGGATTGGGAATAGTACCTGACATCATGAGAATATCTTCTACACTCAATGGCTTAGTACCATTGTTTCCAGTTAATAACCCTTCTTCAATGGGTTGAGGAGATGCTCCCGAAAAAGTACCAGTAAGTGACTAATACCTAGAGGGAACATAAGGATTGTCGTACAAAAAGGATTTTGGAGATTGAGAAAACACGGACGACTGTCTTGAAATATTTAACAGAGGATAGTAACCTCTAGGTGTTGGGTGATAAGGAATACGAGGTGGTGAAAAACTTAGTCCTCGGTTTTCCAAAAAATTGGTCAATGAAAGATACCGAGCACTGCTCCTGGGTGGAATGTAAAAGATTGATTCACACTCCCTAAGTCCTATAACAGGTTGATTTTCAGGGATAGGGATGCCTATTTCTTCTTCAGGAGTAGCAAGTTCTTCAATAGCTATAAGTCAAGAAGGAAGATTTTGGTTAATTATTCTTTCTACCCTGGGTGAACTAGGACAACTAGAAGTTGGAGAGGTAAACCCCGATGTTGGAGTAGCAGCAAATTCACTTTCAGGTTCAGATATTTCAGGTTCCTCACTTAAATCACTAGTAGATGAAAAGCTACTAGTAATTTCAGAAACAGACAAAGATTATGGATTATAATATGCTACTAAAGCTTGAAAATTAGGATGTACCACCAAAGAAGACTCTCCTTCTTCAGGTGACCCAACTCTACTGTCTCTAGGAGTTACGAGGGCTCTTAACCCTTCAGGCTGGCTTGGTGAAAACTTAGGAGGTTGGCCCCGAAGTCTATGGGACTTCCTCGGTAATTCAACCACGATTTAAAATTTTAACTACTTCACACGAAAACAAAGTAAAATCTAAATGAAAACCACCTAAAGGCTCTAAATAACCAAAAAAATTTGAATCACACACCTAAACAATCTAGGAGATCAAACCAAACACAAACATTAACTTTCCGTAGTGAAAACACTAGTTGGTGATGAAATCCAACGTCGCAGAGTTCAATACAGAAATGGCGGTTGGAAAAATTACCCCGAAAACCTGCTTAATGAATAGACTGGCACAAGTTCCTCCACTAAACCATCTCGAGTGAAGAGAACCCCCCAGAAAATCCAAGTAACTCTAGCCGACGTCTGCTCCAGGTACAGTGGGATCTTCCCACCACTGTCACCTTAGGAAGAATCCTATAGAATATGGTCACTATGGTTACCAACAGAAACAAATATACCTGGGGGAACATTCTACGATCCGATATGCATACAAGGGCAGAGTAACAAGCTAAATCCCCTTGAAGGCTCCTTGACATAATCCAAGGTTCACCAACAACTGACCCCAGGCTCCTCGACAATGGTTAATCCGAGGTTTACCATTTTTAATATGTGAATAACTGGGGTCGTTCCCAATGAGGAAGGATTAATTCCCACACTGGTTCGGACATGATCTCGTGCTTCTCCATTAAGAGGATCTTTCCTAGAGCATAGATGCAACAATTGGATTTTTCTCCTACCGCAAGATACAACTACTTGTTTGTTTTACTGTCTTGGAGAGTTAATTACTCCCTACACCAAGACACTAGCCTAAGCTATGTTGGTGTATTAGAGCCCTAGAAACAAAAAGGTTACTAGATAGATTTTGTTGGAGATCAAATGCACAACAGAATTAAAACAAATACACAACAGTTGAATCAAGCACATAAAGACACAGAGAATTAACGTGGTTCATCCAACCATTCTGGGCTACGTCCACCAAACTAAGGTATCAACAATATTTTATTAATCAAACAGGAGATTACATCAATTCTCACACACACTACACCCAGCACCCAGCTATTCGTATGACTACCTATTTTATAGAAAGGAGAATCTAACTACTTCTCTCATCAAATTTAGGATGCATTAAATCTCTCCCAACAACCTGTAGATAATCCAGCAACAGATTTTCCATTGTTGTCACACACTGGGATTTTGCCTATTTTGACTAAAACAGAAAATCTCAACAATCTCCACCTTGACACCAATTCGCCTGATGCCCTGTTATTATTATTTTATCTTTTTTGCAAGCCAAGAGAAGCCAAACACCAGCATAGCTTCTCCAACAAAACTGGTTTCGTGAACATGTCTGCACAGTTCTCCTTTGTATGCACCTTTTCAAGAGAAACTCCCCTTTCAGTGATAACCTGTCTTACAAAATGATACTTGATTGGAATATGCTTTGATTTACTATGATAGGCCGGATTCTTAGCCAAATGTATTGCACTTTGACTGTCACAAAGTAACCTGATGTTGTCCTGTAATCTACCAAACTCACCAAGCAATCCTTTCAACCAAACCGCCTCTTTGCAAGCATGCGAAGCAGCAATATATTCTGCTTCAGTAGTGGATAAAGCAACAATGTTTTGTAGCTTTGACATCCAGCTAATAGCTCCACCTGCAAGAGTAAAGACATACCCTGAAGTTGACCTTCTCTTATCCAAGTCACCTACAAAATCAGAATCAACATATCCGCAAACAGATTCACTACTTTTATTGTAAGTAATACAATAACTACTTGTGCCTCTCATATACCGAAGCACCCATTTTACTGCTGACCAATGCTCTTTACCCGGATTTGCCATGTACCTGCTGACAACCCCAACTGCATGTGAAATATCTGGTCGCGTACACACCATCGCATACAACAAACATCCTACTACATTGGCATACAGAATTCGAGACATATAATCCTTTTCTTCATCTATATTAGGACATAAACTTCAAGAAAGCTTAAAATGGGAAGCTAAAGGGACTGAAACAGGCTTCACATTATTCATACCAAACCTCAAAAGTATTTTCTCAACATACTTCTGTTGTGATAGCCACAGCTTACCATTGCTCCTGTCTCTGAAAATCTCCATGCCCAAAATCTGTCTTGCCGCTCCTAGATCTTTCATATCAAACGTCCTTTCCATCTGAGTCTTCAACCTGTTGATTTCTTCAATGCCTTTGCTTGCTAAAATCATATCATCAACATACAACACTAAGATAATGAACATGCCATTATTTAACTGCTTAAAGTAAACACAATGATCATATTCACTTCTTACATATTTCTGACTCAACATGAAAGAATCAAACTTCTTATACCACTGTTGAGGCGACTGCTTCAGGCCATATAATGACTTCTTGAGCCTGCAGACAAATTTCGCATTGCGATGCTGAACAAACCCTTCTGGTTGTTCCATATATATTTCCTCATCTAAATCACCATGTAGAAATGCAGTCTTAACATCTAACTGCTGCAACTCCAAATCAAACAAAGCCACTAATGCTAACACAATTCTAATTGAAACAATTTTAACCACTGGTGAAAATATCTCATGAAAGTCTATGCCAGCTTTTTGAGAAAACCCTTTTGCAACCAGTCTCGCTTTATACCTGTCTTCCGTATCATTCACACCCCGTTTCAGCTTGAACACCCACTTGCATCCCACAGTTTTCCTGCCTTTGGGAAGTTCAACCAGATCCCACGTACCATTCATACCTAAGGCCATCATTTCTTTCTTCATGGCTTCTTTCCATTTGTCACTATTTGAACCTTCTACAGCTTCCTGATAACACAAAGGTTCATCATCATTAGCGATCAAAGCAACTGAAGTAACATGATCATCATACCTTCTCGGAGGGCATTTGATCCTTGTAGACCTCCTTAAGAATGTTTCTGGTGCTTCCACAATTGGCTGTCTGTCAACTGCAGGAATTTCTTCATGATCGCCATCTAAGACCTGTTCATGTCCTCCATCTGAACCCTATTCATAATCTGATTCTGAAACATGTTCATGACTAGAATCTGAACTATGGTCATTATGACTATCATTAGAAATGCTATCAAACTGAATATGCTGGAAATCAGATACATCATCCTGTTTCAATCTTCTATCTACATCTAACTGTACAAGAGAGGATTCATTAAACTTTACATCTCTGTTGATGATGATTTTGTAGGTAGTAGGATCCCACAATCTAAATCCCTTTATTCCATCACCATACCCAACAAAGATATACCTTTTCGATTTCAGATCTAATTTAGTTCGCTGATGTTTAGGCACTAGAGCATATGCATCACAGCCAAACACTGTGAGTTTAGAATAGTCACAAGGGTGTCCTGTCCATACCTCTTGCGGAACCTTGCAGCCAATTGTCGTTGATGGAGATCATTTTATCACATAACAAGTTGTTGCCACCGCTTCCGTCCACAACTCCTTTTGCAACCCAGCGTTACTCAGCATACACCTTGCTCTCTCTAGAAGAGTCTTGTTCATGCGTTTAGCAACTCCATTCTGCTGAGGAGTACAAACCGTGGTCTTATGTCTTTCGATCCCTGCATCCTTGCAATAGCTGTCAAACTCCTTGGAGGAAAACTGACCACCATTGTCAGTTCTTAAACATTTTATAGTTATACCAGTGTTGTTTTCTACCAATGCTCTAAACTTCTTGAAAACTGTAAAAACATCAGACTTCTCTTTCAACATGTAGACCCATACTTTCCGAGAAAAGTCATCAATAAACGACACAAAATACGACGAGCCACCATACGACGCTGTAGGGGCTGGACCCCAAACATCTGAATGAATATAATCAAGTATCCCTTTACTAGTATGTTTGTCTGTTTTAAACTTTTGTTTACTTTGTTTTCCAAACAAGCAATGTTTACAGAAATCTAATTTTCCAGATCTTAGATTAGGAAGTAACTTTCGGTCAGCCAAAATTTTCAATCCTCTTTCACTCATATGCCCCAATATTTGATGCCATAATTGAATGGAACTACTGTCATGTTCAGACACAGACACATGATCTGACCCAGTTCTACCTTCCAACTGAAATAGATTTCCTACTTTCTTAGCTTTCATAACTAGTAAGATGCCTTTGTAAATTTTCATTACTCCACCTTGAATTACAGTTTTATATCCATTTGAATCAAGTGCTCCTAATGAAATCAAATTTTTCCTTAAATCTGGTACATGCCTCACATCAGTTAACATTTTGGTTGTGCCATCAAACATTTGTAGTTGTACACTTCCTATTCCAACAATACTGCAAGTGACATCATTACCCATGTACACGACTCCATCATCAACTGATCTATATGTTTTAAACCAGTCTCTATGTAAACACATGTGGTTAGATGCCCTGGAATCTAACAACCAATGTTGATCATGTTTTGACATATTAACAGACAATACCTCATCACTCATACCTGAACCAGATATTGAACCTGTATCTGTGGTGTTGGCTTCCTTCTTTTCTGTCGAAGAGCCTTCTTTAGCAGCCTGCTTACGCTTCCAGCAATCCTTTTTCAGATGTCCAGCCTTGCCACAATGCCAGCACTTCACCTTTGGCTTCTTTCCTTTGGACTTTGAGCGAGAGTCGCTATGCTTTCCCCCGGAGTGTCTCTCTCGTGAGCGACCTCTGGCCATCATTACCTCTAATGTAGAGGTGTCTGCATTCGACCTCTTCCTCGTTTTCTCAGCTAACAAGGCTCCAATAACATCGTCAAACTCAAGGATATCTGATGTACTAAAGCTTATGGAAGTAACAAAGTGATCCCAAGATTCGGGCAATGAACACAATAGAGTTATTTCCTTATCCTATGAATCAAATTTCACATCTAGACTGTCTAATTGCACCAGTAAGGTATTAAAAACATTCAGGTGATCAGCAATCGAGGTACCTTCTTTCATCCGCAAACCGTAAAGCTGCCGCTTCAGGAGAATCTGATTTGTCAAATATTTCGTCATATAGAGCTTCTCAAGCTTCGACCACAGGCCTGCGGCAGTTTTCTCTGACACAATGTTGAACAGAACATCGTCCGCCAGACATAACCGAATTGCGCTCAGAGCTCTATCATCCATCTCATCCCATTCATCCTCCGTCATGGAAGGAGGCCTTTTGTTTTTCCCCAACAATGCTTTCGCCACACCTTGTTCAACCAGCAAATCGTGCATCTTTACCTTCTAGATCTCGAAATTATTTTTCCCATTAAATTTCTCGATTTCAAAATGGGCACTCTGTGTTTTGGCCATCTCGTCACAAAAAACAAAGAATCTCCAATTTTAATTTAATAAGAAAACAAAATTGAATCTGTATAAATGCCTTTGCCTCACAAACCTCTATGCTTTGTTGTATAAAACTCAGATTAGCATGTAAAATACAAATGCCGCTTGCTAATAACTACAAGGACCGCGCCAATTTAAAAACGCTGTAAGTGATTACAAATTGGCGCGTTTATACCTTTAAAAACCGTGCTAACCAAAGAATTGGCGCATTGGCGCCCATAATTAAATAAAATTCGCGCTAATTTAGGTGGCTGGCGCGACTGCTCTTTAATTATCCGCGCCAATAAACAGCAAACGACAAAAAAATAACCAACGCACCGTGTTCTGGCAAACGTTGCGTGCAAAGAACGTAGATCCAGGTTAATTACCGATTCCGTAGATCCATGCTATGTATATAACATAACCACGCCGCTTTAATATAATTCCAACACAATCGCCACGCAGTTTTCACATACATATATCCACGCTGTTTTGTTATAATTCATTGCACGCAGGTTTCAATACATATCAGCACTAAATATATATATCTACGCTGTTTAGTTAAAAACATACCCACGCTGGTCATACATTCATCGCCACACAGTGTTTTTGTTAAATGTACAATGCACCTTTGTTTTTTAAATATGTACCAATGCTTTGGAATGCAACGTTATTTCCACTTATGCAAACGTTGAAACATCGTTCACCAAACAGCAATGATCCATGGAGCATATGGGTTGTCTTCACCACCGCACCACCGGTTCACGTAAATGGCTTGTCTTCACCACCGCACCAGGAAAATCCACGCCGTTTTTTTTTTTTTTAAATATATCCGCGTCGGTTTGTAATAGAAAAGTGTCAACGCAGCAGTGATATACACCCATCCGCTGCACAGCTCCACGCTCCTGCGCTCCACCTACAGCACGCTCCACCTCCAACTGCTCTGATAGCAATTATTGGAGATCAGATGCACAACAGAATTAAAACAAATACACAACAGCTGAATCAAGCACATAAAGACACAGAGAATTAACGTGGTTCACCCAACCATTCTGGGCTACGTCCACCAAACTAAGGCATCGGCAATATTTTATTAATCAAACAGGAGATTACATCAATTCTCACACACACTACACCCAGCTATTCGTATGACTACCTATTTTATAGAAAGGAGAATCTAACTACTTCTCTCATCAAATTTAGGATGCATTAAATCTCTCCCAACAACCTGGAGATAATCCAGCAACAGATTTTCCATTGTTGTCACACACTGGGATTTTGCCTATTTTGACTAAAACAGAAAATCTCAACAGATTTTACTTTAAGCGTTATTTTTATTGGTTTTTGTTTAAGTCAAGAGGTGCGGAGATGAAACTTGTGGTGTGAAGACTTGACTCGAAATCACTAAAAAATGCACTTAAGATGATTAAGCAATCTTTTCCCTTCAATGAAATTCTAGCTAGGAAAGAGTTTAAGAATGCAAATTCTTGTAAATAAAAATCTTTCTTAACAAACAAATTAAAAGAAGATCTTTTTGTCTTTTCCAATGCACTCAAAACGAGACAACTAGTTATTTTCACAAAAATTTCCCTTTTCTTTCAAACATTCAAACTCTACAAAAACAACCTTTTCCAAAAGAGATTTTTTATTTTTTATAAAACACTCAAAACTATGGAAATAACTAATCTTGAGATCTATAAACTATAAAAAAATATTTAAAGTCAAAGCGTACAAGATGTCTTTTTCAAGGATGTTTTACTTAGCTATGAGAAAACTAGGACTAATTTGTCCAGAATCACAAATCAGTCAAAAAACAACCAATTTTTGTTTTCTTTTCTAAAAATGAAATCCAAACTTTTAACACAAGCCTTTTCGAAGTTTCGCAAAGAGAAAACATAAGATGGATTCCTCAACAAAGGTAGATTTTGCAAATGGTCAGACTCATAAGAAGGCCAGTAAGAACTAAGGTGATCTGAGGCTTCTACAGCTTCTAAGCTCTGAGCTACTACAAGACCAAAATGAAAATCAAGCCCGGCAACTAAAACTTCTAGGAATTTCACCTAAAACCCTAACACCAATGGAATTAACCTAAGGAAAGCTCTTAACAAGTCATATGCAGGTTTGGGCAGGAGATAACAACATCTAAACAAAAACTAAGCTGACTAGAAGAGAAAAACTTAGGTTTTCCAAAATTTTGACAGGGTCCGCAGTCCCACATTTCACACAGGTGCGGTACCGCTCTATGCTAAAAGAAAAAGTGCGGATAGGTCCCCACCGTGTTGCAAGCCGAGGGTGTGGTCCTCTCCCAAAGTTATGAAAAACAAAAAATAATCCTAGATCTACTAAATCTACCCAATTCCACACACAACAAGCCAAAAACAGAAACAAAAACACAGTTTCTCAAGTCAAAGTAAAGCAAATAAAGAAAGCAAGTCCCCAGCGGAGTCGCCATTTTGTCACACGGAATGAGTTGATCTTGCAGACAATATTGACCTTCCTAGAATCTAACGATATCTAGTGACAAGCAAGCCAATCAAAAACTATCCTTCTCTAGATTTGCAATATATAAACAAAGGCAAACAAGTGTTTTAGGCCTACCTTGGGTCCAATGCAAGTTTGTGGAAGCCTTGCTCCTTTGATCCAAATGAGCTCCTTTGTAGCGAATCTGAAAACACAAACAAGAAAATAAATTAAATAGCACCTGAAGAGACAATATCATAAAACATACTTATCATGATGATCAAGGAATTCATGAAACAAATGACATAAGACAATTTGTTGATAAAAATGAATCTGATTGTATTAATTCAAATCAAAGAAGAACTTTACAACCTATGCCTTGATGTTGTACAAGCTCCTCCTAGGGTCCAACAAGAAGTCTCCTCTACTTTGACAAGTTTCACTCTCTTCCCAATGAAGCCAAAAAGGTATGTGATCTCTCGTCTCAAGATTAACTAGGAAGTTTCAATTCCACCAGCATTTACCCTCAAAAATGTTCAGCTTCTAACCCCCATAGCAACTAGCCCAATGCCTTAATTTATAGCGCAATGGAGGGAAGTTACTAGGTCCTCCTTCAAAGGGATAGCTCCTCTCATCAAGGGATTAGCTCCTTCTCTTTTGGGATGCATGAACCACGTAAGAGCGAACAATCCACGTCAAAATTCCTTCAAGAGTCATCTAGAATTAACCCAAAGTGACTTTTTTAGAATAAACTTGTGCCTTTTTTACTTTCACAGGGGTCTGTGCCCACTCCTTTAGGGACAGAGCGGGCAGGTCTACAGGTATTGTGAAAAGGGGGTGCGGGACCACAGGCAATAGTGAGAGAAAGTGCGGAACCAGAGCTTTGTTGATTTTCAATGTCTTTCTCTCATTTTCAAAGATCGACTTGAAGAGCTGAGGTCTGAGACATGCTTAGGAGGACAGTACAAGTGATGATAGACCCATACTGACTGCAAATAGTCATGGTGACGATATGTTTGTGTAACAGGTCCTTTAAGGTTTGTCACTAGAGCCATTTTCAATGACACTTTTGGTGAGGATCATTAAAGGCCCATCACTAACTCTCTCTTTGTTGACACTTTTCGTGAGGGTCGTTAAAGGCCCATCATGAATTCTCTCTTTGGTGACACTTCTAGTGACGATATTTTGTTGACCCTCACCAATTCTATTTTTGGTTAATTTTGGTGATGATAAGAAAATTTCCATCATCATTGATCATTCCAATGAGTTTTTGATGATGTTATGTACTTGTTACTATATTTTTTTTCAAAAGATAATCATTTAAGACCATTGTTGTGGAGTCTTTTTCATTATGTGTCCAAGGTCATAGTGGTTATAGTCAGTCAATTTGTTAAGAAGTAATTAGTGTGTATCATTTCCCTCAAGTCATAAGAACATAGTTTTCCTATGAGTCAACACATGAACTAGGAAAAAAAGTGCTATGCAAAGCAGACAATAAGAATAACACCATAAAATTAAATCAAACCATCATACCACAAAACTATATGGAATGTGTTAGCACGCCTTTTCATTCCTTAGCACGCCCTAACACTCCTTAGATATCATGCCCTCACAACTACTCTTACATTTTTTACAGCATGGAAACCCAAAAAAATCCTGCCTCATTTATAACAACAACTTAGCTATAACAACATCTTGACCAAGTTACAATTACTACAACTAGACTATGCCTTGTTCACCTAAGAACTTGCTATAACTCATATTAGGCTACTCATGTATAATTTCAACCTATCCAACTTAACAAGTTATGAAGACAAGGATCACATCCAACCGTGGTTGTAAAATTAAACAACTAAGAAACAAATTTTACATCTTGACATTCCATAAGATCTGGCATGCCTAATAATCCCTTGACACTATATAACACATGTTATTATCCCCTGCATTTCTTGGAATGATTTGGCACTCCCTAGCACTACCTCACACTTAGCACACCTCATACTCACTAGATAACACTCTTTGTCACACACTTATTCATTCATTTACATGCATTTGAAACTACTTCTCCCTTGCGTTTCCCTAGAACTTGCCCCTAACACTCCCTAGCATGTGATGGTGCCAGACCTTGGCGCCTAGAACTTCTTGGCATGCCTTAGCCCTTGACATGTTTTGGCATGCGTAAAATGCCTTGGAACTATCTATCATGTGTTAGCACTTCTTGAAACTCCTTAGAACACCTTGGAAAACCCTAGCTATCATGCCCTCATAGATAGGCTTAATTTTTTTGCGACTTGGGAATCCTACCAAGTCATTGACAAAACAATGTTGTGCCCAACCTAAATTCTCCCTTTCTCTAAAACTACATTGTACACACCTTAACACAACCATAGGCTTCCCTCCTTCAAGTACTATTTTGAACTTATCCTAAAACACTTCGTCCTTTGGACACCTGGAATTCACTGACACTCCTTGGCACAATGCACTTTTATTTGTTCATTTCCAAGCATTTTGACCTAGTTCTAATTTGTGATGCCTTGGCACTTGCTAGTATACCTTTTCAATCCCTCCTTAGCACACCCGGAACTCACTAACAATTAGTTTCCATGCATTTGAAATCAGTGCTCCCTTGTGTTTCCCTGGAACTTGGCCCTCACACTCCCTAGCACACATGGATAAAATATTTGAAAAATTTGCCCATATCCTACAATCTAGGGTTTCGTTTTTGACTAACTAAAAATGTGATAACTGAATATCTAATCATGGGATATGATATAAAAAACCTAAAAATTCATTAGCCAAATATATTTGTGGTCGACCATGCCAATTTGGAGGTCCACCAATTCGAATTTCAAAAAGTTCTAGAATCCTGTCAGTAATTTTGGCTTGGAAAAATTGTGAAACATGGGTCTCAAAGTGCCACCTGTAACTCCAAGACAGTAACTATTGTGTAAACATTGAGAGATATTTTTGTTTTCAGGTATGTTATGAAAAAAACTTCTCCCATTTTCAAAAATACTTTCCCATTTGTTCAAAATCAAAGCTTGAAGTTGGTCACACAGAAACATAACAAATCCATGCAGAAGTGCAACAATTAGTTGACCTAAAATTTTGATGACTTGATTGAGGTTTTGAGCATTTTTGAAGACCAGTGAAGAAACTTGGAGAAGTGAACTACACTCTGGAGCCTTTAAACCATGCAAAAACATTATTTTAGCCTCTTCAAACTTGATTCCAAAACTAACCATCCAGAAGAACATCGAAAAGAGCAGCAAGGAATAAAAACTCATATATATTTAACCATAACACCTATGAAAAAATTGAAGGAGGTTATTGTTATTGGTTCGATTCTTAAATAAAACCTCCTTTTGTTTTCCAAAATTCATCTGCATTTGGTCATATATATCTTTTGAAAATGATGATAAAGACATAGTCAAAAGCACAACAACTCTCTTGTAGCAATTGTATTTTGGTAGTATCTCCCAAAAGGTAAATACAAATGGGCTGAAATTTTTACAAAAGTTAATATCATCGTAATGAACCTCCAAAAAAATTTCAGCCCAATTAGAGTCACAAATAGCGATAAAATCCCAAACTAGTTGTAGATTATGATGGGTCATTTCTCAAAAACTGTGCATCATCTTGATCTGAAATTGAGTGGGTGTTTTCATTTCATCCCCATGCATATCCTGTAAAAATTTAGTGGAAAACTGGTGTGAGGTTTAAGGGATATGATGAGAACATGGTGACTAGGTAAAAGCACAACACAAAAGAGCAACAACTTAGGGGAAGAGAATGAGAGGGAAGGGAGGTAGGAAAAACTATGGGGAAAATATGGGGAATAGCTACGAGTGTCGGAAAATAATAGAAGTGGAATTTCTCAAAAATAGTGATAAAAAGTGGGGGGAAGGTCAAAACACAAACCTAACATAAAAGTGCAACAATTTTCTAGGGTTTTTAGTAAAATAAGGAAATTAAAGG
Source organism: Pinus tabuliformis (assembly GCA_031772625.1). NCBI lineage: Eukaryota > Viridiplantae > Streptophyta > Pinopsida > Pinales > Pinaceae > Pinus > Pinus tabuliformis. The sequence continues at coordinate 964,783,394 of CM062812.1, forward strand.
ATTTTGATAAGGGGAATGATGGAGAATCGTTAGTGAAGTATGTTTAAGGAGGTATAAGATTAAAATGAAGGACTTTGACTACTAAATGAAGTTACGAACCATGAATAAGGGAAAGCGCAACAAAAACCCTAGTAGAAGAATTTTGACTGAATCTTTGAGGAAAGAAGGTGCAAGTATGATCGATAGGGTTTAGATGACCATGATTAATCAAAAGACTCATGAAATATGGAGATGACCTACCATGATGAAATTATCCTCATTTTCAGATTGGGAGTAGCAATGAAACCTTTACAGTGACTCATACTCTTTGCTTTATAACCTGGAAAATTTTGTTAGTATAGACCAAAATTTGACTTTTGACCTCGATTGACTTGAAATATTAATAAATCTTGATTACTATGGAACATAGTACCCTAAGAGAGACCATATCATATGTTGATCAATATCACTAGGTTTTATGCACAACTTTCATGCTTCTATACATCAAGTAACCATATGGAAGAGTCCTTATTTCATCTAGTATTTAACCAAGACATGCCACGCACATGATTCCAAATATATTTCTGCATCTAACTCTTCCTACCATATCTCTGAATACATGAATTCTACTTTATAAAGAAGGTCTCTTATCTAAAGATGCACATACCTCTTTCCTTGATTTTGTCATCTACTCAACATCTTTCACAAATTGCCTCTTTCTTTCAAGTAAATGTCTATGATGAGGCTCCTTTATCAAGATGATAAAATACTTCAATTATGCATTCATGGTGCAACTAAACTAGTAAACTTCTTTGATTCTTTCTTCCATAATATGCCATATTTCATCCACAAACTTCTAGTGGAATATACTCTTTCCAAGATTCTTCCATATATTGAATAACCTTCTCATCAGGGATCCTTGTGATCCTTTCCTGCTAGAAGACTATTTCTATAACATGCCATGCCCACAAGAGGCAATCTCTGAGGTAAAAAATATTTTTCAATGTATCATCAGTGAGAAATTTGGCTTGTGCAAACAAGGAAAAATCCATGTCAATGTTACAGTGATATGAAACATAAATAAGGGTCCTTTAAAAGGGAAAAATCGTGCATGTTACCATCTCCCATGGACATGCACGAATTTGCGTGTCAATGAACTTAGATCATTGCTTTATAACTTGTAATCAATGGGATTGTTTACTCTTAGCTCCTTAAGCTTCAAAAAGAAGAAACATGCCTAGTCAGGACTTAGGAATTAGGACCTCAAAATGCTGACCATTCATCACATGTTCTAGGCATTAAGCACACATTCCCGCAAGAAAATAAATTCTATGCATATTTTGTCTCGAAGCCCTCTACCATATAAAGACCTTACACTCTCGAAGAACTAGAGAACCAATATTCTTGTGACATCAGTAATTCAAGAAATATGTCCAAAACTTGATTTGAACATAGTCAATGTGTACATCAAATAAGCCACGATCTGCATATTCTCTGCACCAACATACATGGAGACTGAATCCTTAGATTGAATCATAATAACTAAACTAGTTGCCTCATACCAACTTATTTATACACTTAGGTTAACCAAACTTGTGTTATAGGTCTCTATATAAGGGATCTGGCTTGTTGTGATAATTCAGGAATACACCACAAATTTGTACATAATACATAGACTAGAATGAACTGTTACTTTCATTTGATGCCATAGAGCTAAGCTTGTGTCTAGATCCTCAAGATCTATTTTCAACATAACAATTTTCAACGCTTTGTCAAGTATGTGAATTCCAAAAAAATCCTTAGATACGGATGGCCTAAGAAATTATATCAAAAGTTAAGCATCAAAACACTTGAGCGAAACATTTTCATGATAGAGGACTTCATAAGAATGGAACTAGTGTGCCCGAGATGATTCAGAAGTAGAACAGAGATTGAATATGTATGTTAGCACTCAGGTCTGCAAATTAGTGAGTATGCCAAACAATTGTCTTTGTATTCTTCAATGGCCCTATTAGGTCCTGTTTTCATTTCTATGACACCGTCGAAAATTTTGCTGCAACTAAATTTTGGATCTTACCATCATTTTTGTATCTAGAGTCGTTTTGATTATCAACTGTTGTTACTTATTATACTATGTGTCTTAAGGGTCTTTGGATTGTGTCAAGTGTTGTCACATTGATTAAAACATCTTTTAGTGTAGTTTTGGGTCATAACATCTTTTTTATTGTAAAACGACACTTTTGGGTCATAGTCATGAACACATCACTCGTTACACTTCGGGAATGTCTACAAAGTGGCATTTCAATGAATATTTACCATTATTCTAGTTTTTCCAATTTTTCTTGATGAGTCAGTGTATGTCACAGTTGGTTCTATGTCTAAACTCATCTTATTCACCCCACACCCCATATCCGATACTTGGACAAATTTTTGGTTTGAAGTGAACTCATTAAGGCTAAGAGTGCATGATCTGACTCTAAAGCTTTGACAAGGAATCCTTCATTGTTTTAAACTACACGATGTTTCCTCCAATGGCACTAGGCACACTCCTCAACCCTCTTTCCCCGTCCTTACTCTAAACTGTGCCCTTCAAAAGACCAAGGCTTCCTTAAGCGCACTCCTTCGACTCAAATAAGCACACACTACATGAGCATATTGGTGCAGTCTGAAGGGCTTAAACTTCACCCTTTAACCTTCCCTGATGTGCCATGTGCCCTCTTTGACTCCTTCATTACATGAAAACACTCTCAAGGAATGAATCCATAGACTTTAGCCTTCAACATTGAGCCTTGTGTCCTCCTAAGTCTCTTGAGCGCATGACAAGGAAAATTTTAGGGGTTAATATTCATAGGTGGGATAATTTTCCATGATTTTTCCAAAAATAAAATTGCCAATTGCCATTTGTTTCTAAAAAAATTCACCAAAAAACTGTATTAAAAAAATTTATTATCTTCAAAATCACCAAAATTCAATATTAAAAAATATAAAATAATTATAAATATAAATATTTTTATACAAATATTGTCAAAGATTTTACAACTTTCATATTATGGACTAGTAAGATTCACCAGAGTTTCTAAACTTTAAGATAAGCTTCCATCCTTAATTTCTTCCTTGGTCCATCAGAACACCTTGAAGGCCTGAATCCTTTCTCCTTTAGACTTCAAGAGTGCACCATGCACCCTCCATCACCCTCTTGATTGCATAGCACACTTGGGAGGCCCAAAGATCCACCCTTTATCCTTCAAACTTGCACCATGCACCCTGTCTTCAGTGTCTTCTTCCTTTGAGTGCATGAGCACAAGCTTCTCCTCTTTATCCCTTAAACCTTTCAAATTCCGCCCATGGGCCCTTGAACCGATTTTTTTCCTCTTGAGTACATCAGAATGGTTTGAATATAAAATATGCTTGAATCATGGTAGAATTGGATATTTCTGGTTGATAGTTACTCGACATAAGTAATTGCAAACACGGGTATCCCAGAAACATTGTGGCAAGCACCCATGAGGAATATTTGGCAAGTATACCAAATAAAGGAAGCTCAGAAAGAACGAAGAATACAATTTAATATTGATGATAAAAGAAACACTAGAGACTCCATTAAATTAAAGACCATTTAGAGGGTAAGGACACCAATGATCGAAGCTTTTCGAAGAACAAAAGTACAACTAGAATCCATGTCACCGCTAGAGAATGTCCATGTCTTCAGTCAATATTAGTCTGAGTCATCAAAGATAGTGACATGTCAAGTTTCATCACATGATGATGTGGAAATCATGATGTATTTTTGTAATCATTGTAAAGAAAAATAAGTGGAAGTCCAAGAGTCATCTATGAACTAAAGATTCATGGAGCTAGTGGTGTTCATTTCATTTATGTATCTTGGGACTTTTGCTTAATGTTGAAGCCTTCTAGGGAAACACATTTTAACACATGGATTGTGAATGTTTCTAAGATTATCCTTTAAATATTTATGGTTCATGTTTTCTTCCATTAACTAGTACTAGATTAATTGAACTATTTTAGTTACTTCGGTGCTCCTTTTTGGGAATGTGTTGTTATGCTATAACGATCATCACATCCTTGTCAACCATTTCACTTGATGTTAAAGATTTCTTACTTATTCATGTGTCTCTCCATTAGGATAGTACTATTACTTCTCTCATAAAATCTCACTTAATATTCCCTTTGCATTATAAGAACCTTGATACATTCAAAACTGAACATTCACAAGGCATACTGGTTTGCTATTTCAAAAGGACACTTATGCCTCTCTCCCATGCTGAAATCTAAAGCCTAGTCACAGATTTAAGTAAAAAAATAGTCAAGTTGTATTTTGGATGGCACTCCTACACCAAAAGATGTGAGATCTAGTGGGGAATTTATATCAGTGAGATACCCTGTAAGCTGATGGTATCCAAAATCATAAACATTATGACACTAGAAGGAGGGTGGCCAATTTTTTATGACTAATAACTCAACAAACCCAAATCATTCCTCTTCCAGACAAGGTAGAAATATTTTGAGAAACACTTTCAGTCCTGTTCTTGAAGGAGGAGGATCGTCTGAGTCATGTCTAGAATAAACTTGCGAGGTCACCTATGAGAAAATTTGGGCAATTCAACGCATAACCTGTCAATATGGAAGGTCCATCAAATTAATCCCTGGAGTGTAGAATCTTCCACACTTTTTGAAGAATAAATAAACAAAGACCACTAGTGTATTAGTTTCTACAATGGAAGCTTTAGTATTTGCCACCCTTGAAGAGTTGGAAGAATCCACACATGATACATAACATGAAAAACATATTCCACCTCTTAACGAGGGGTATGAGGAGGATACAATTATTATTTCTAACGACCTCATCAACAGATTAGGTAGTGAATATTCATTAGATTATGATGAGGAATAATGCGGAGACAAGAACATGGCAAACCAATATTTGGATTGGATAACCCAATGGCCTCTTTCTATTTCAGAAAATTTGCATAAGATGCCAACACATCAGGAAAATTTTCTATCAAAGTATGATCTTGATAAGAAGACTCTTGGATAGTTGGCATTGTTTGTTTGGCTCATGGAAGTAAGTGTGTTGGCATTGACATCAATAGTCATGATGAGAGATCAGGTTGGGCAGTGGGCATTTCCTGACAGTTATCAACTGTGTTGGCATTGATTTCCACCAGATCAACATGGATGTATGTGCTAGCATGATGTTAGGCAAGACAACATTGATGTCTACTAGGCTAGTTGTGAAGGTAGTAGATTTTAGCATTGATGTGCTTGTGGTGTCAAGCTGAGGGGGATTCCCATGGTTGTTCCAATCTCTGGTAGAGAATCACCATATTAGTAGGCTTATTGGTGAAGTCGTAAAATGATGACTATGGTTGTGGGGGTGTCCTATGGTTGTTGTAGTTATCTATAGAGAATCATCATAGTAGAAGGCTTATTGGAGAAGCCATAAAATAATGGTTATGATGGTTTTGAGTCTAATACTTTGGAGGACATTGCCTCAAGATATTAGATTAGATACTCTGAGAGTTAGCACATTTGGTTAGTGATCATAAATTTATTTTCAATGGTATGTGTAAGTCCATGAATGGATCCCGGGATCAAAAGTTATTGACAACTAAAGTAAGGATTTTGAAGTCATTGGGAGGAGGCCAAATTTCGGACCCCGAGTTTCGGGACGTCAAAAGGTATGAATCTCAGAAGGCCAAAAATTGAAATGCATAATATGAAAGGTCAAAGCCTCATAATATTCAAGTATAGCTGGATATCCGAGTAGGTAGAACATCAGACTATCGGAGGTTCGGAACCTAGGAACATTGGAGGTCGGGGATTTCATAATGCAATCGTAATTAATTTTTGTTAAAGTTCCAATGCCAGGGGATCGATTCTTGGAAATTCTAAACTTCATGAGGTTGGAACATCAAAGGTTGGAAACTCATAACTTCTTGTTAATTGAATTCCTTAAAATAGTCAAGGGTTGCAAGGAATAAGCATTATAGAGGAATTCATTTGCAAAACCAAAGAGCTAGGTAACCTTTCTCTCTCCTTTGATAGGACACATGGCAGCAGGTGATTGGCCCTTGGGAGTTGACGATGGCATATGATTTTAGCATGATGTGGTAGTATGGAGGACATGTGTCAAAAAGATTCGACGCCATTGGGTGGCCTAATGGGGATAATCCAGGTGACATGCATCACCATTAAGGAAACACCATGTGGAGATTATGATGAGAGCATGACATTATCTTGGAGGTCCAAATATCAGAGGTCGGAATTTCATAACTCTATAATTATTTTTGAATAAATTATCAATGCTAGGGACCTTTTGATGTTGAATGGTGCTTGGTTGTGGAACCCCATCTAACTAGGGGCAGGGAGAAAATAGACAAGGATATAGGTTCCTTGCGGGACCTTCAGTGCCTTAGCACCTGGTCATATGGTGAAAAGTGGAAGGGGATAAGAAAAAGGTGTTGAAGGCCAATCAGGTACTCGTGATTTCATAGGCCACATTAATAAAAGGTTATGATATGTTGGAGCTTTGAAACTACAATACAGAGGAGTAGAAAGTTTCCAGTCAAAGTGCCTTGTCCCATTATGTAAAATCAATAGGAGGCTAACTAGAAGAGGCTAAGGTTTAGCATCAGAATCCCATAATTTCGTAATATCATTTTTATTAAAAGTTACGATATGTAGGGGATCTGATATAATAACACATAGGTGTGTGGAAAAGGAACGAGTTTAAAAATAAAGATTATGTTTTCATAGTAAGGTGGGTCGATGGAGTCAATGGAAACTTTGATGGGCAGGAGATAGAGGCAGAGGTTGTTGCGCTAAGGGAGAACTGACCATGATTATGCAAGATAATTTAAATGGTGTCTATCAGTGAAATGAGACATGCCATCCCTGATCTTGCATGCATGCTACAAGGTAATAAATGAAGAACAAAGAAGCCATGTTGAAGTACTTGTCAAGCTATGTTAGCCATGAATAAGCATGGAGAGCCTCGTTGGAGTGTGTAGGTTGAGTAAAATTTAATTCTCACCATGGAGACACTCTCGTGCTCATTTTTTGGTTTAATGCAATGAAAGAATTCAAGTATCAAATGTAATAGCAAGAAGGAGTGCCATGCATAGGTACACCTGGGCAGCGCGAATGTCAATATAGTGGTCAGGAGAGAGAGCATTATTCCTATTGCAGGAGAGGAACAAAACCCAATATTGTAGTTGAGAAACTTGGGGAAATTCACCTAGCTTCCAGTTAGATGTGTGGAGAGTATTGTGTGTTTGATTGCGTTGTTGAGGAAAGGCTGAGTAAGCCTGTGTTGTATAAAAGAGGATGATAGTTCCTATGCAGTGGAAAGAAACCCCGAGATTCATTGTTGTTGTGTGAATAGCTGAGAAGAGCCTACCAAAAAAAGAGGTTGAGAAGATACTATGGAATAAAATGGGCCAAGCGTTAACTGTATGTGTTGAGATTAGAGGGTCGAGAAAATAAGAAAAGTGCTACATGGGTTGTGAGTTAACAATGAGATGTTGTAGAGTGAGTAGAGGACATTGTGTTGCATGGGCTAAGGGCAGAGAAGAATAAAGAATATATCAGGATAAGTGGTTTCCAATTATAAAGAGAAAGGTATGTTTTGAGTGTGGATTGGACCCTACATACAGGAATTTGGTGCTTCCATATCTAGTGGGTGCTTGAAGAAATCTTGGTGGTAGGTGCCTCCTACAAGTTCGTTCTTGGATAAATCCAAGATGTTGCAAGTTGGTGCTTGCAACAAATCTATGAAGTTAGTTCTTCACATGGTGCTTTTGGTAAGTTGGTCAGGTTTCTACAAAGGGAGGGAGTTGGTGCTTCCCACTAGTGGGTGCTAGAAAACAATAAAAGGGAGTTGGTGCTTCCTATGAGTGGTGGATCACAAACAAATTGATTAAATACAGTAGGTTTTATTATTTTTCATCAATAAAATCAACAAGCTTAGTGGTTTTTTCCCAAAATGGTTTCGACATTAAACATTTGTGTCTCATGTGTTTTTTTCTCATGATGTGTATGATTTTATTGGTTGTTATGGATACATTTGTTATTTACCAGTGATTCGCTCATATAATGGATGCCAAATTTGAATGATTAAAGATAAATTGGCGTAGAAGTGAAAATTGGCCTTAATACTGATTCACCCCCCTTCTCAATATTAACACCGTTTCCAACAATTAGTATTAGAGCCAAGAGTCCTTTAGGAATAACTTAACTGCTACAAGTAGATCAGAGGAAAATAATGGCTAATCAAATTTGGCTAACAGTAGAAGGATTTCAATTTTTAATTAGATCAGACTACGAGCTCTGGAAGATCAAAATGGAAGCCTACTTGATGGTAGTCAATGAATAAATTTGGTTATATGTTATATATGGAGAGGGGAATGAGTTCAATATAGAATCCAAGTAAATAATCATGAAAGGGTTGTATAACAAATATGATGATGAAGTAAGGTGTTGTGATCCAGGAAAGGAAATGTTGGACAAATTGCAATGTCTATATGGAGGAGAAAGCTAGATAGCTCAGGAGGAGGTTGAAGAACATTACTTCTCAAGAAGTGGGCTTGAATCTATGAAGGGTGCTACTGATAAGAAGAAAATAAAGAAAAAGGAGAAGGCATTTAACAGGAAAGATGCTCAAAATATTGAAGATATCTATTATTATTAGAAAACTATTGATCTTGAATCCAAGGATGGTGAAGAGGAAGACCTTGATGAGAGGCCATGTTTCTCAGAAGTTAAGCTATTTCTTTCTTTTAAATGTAAATAGATAGGTCATTCATTATCTAGATAATGATGTGAAACAATTGAGGATAGAAATAGCCATGATCTAGTAGCAATAATGAAGATATACCTAGTTTAGTAGCAATAGAAAATGAGGGATCTTCTTAAGGAGAAGAGAGTATATTCCATAATGGGAATAGGGGTATCACTCGAAGTGATGAAGATGGAATACTCCTCAGACCAGTGGAAGATTCCATGGACAAAATGACGATTTATACCTTTGTGATGGCTCATCGAATACCCCTAATAGAAAAGAAAATGATCTAGATGAAAGGATATATTTGGGAAAGAGGTTGATGTGTGCTCTTAAAGATATCAAGGAGCTATCAGAAGAAAATTTCAAGAAAAAGTAGCATTTGCACGAGTATGATCTTCAGAATGAGAATTTGATCAAAACAATAGTTTATCTTAATTCTCAATAAAAAGAGGCTAGAAGGCTAAATGGCATATTGACCAATAAGGTAAATGATAGAGAATATTATGGTGAGAGACTACAAGCTGAAGTAGTCTCATTGAGACATGATATAGAAAATAAAAACAAAGAAGTGTCTCAATATCAAAAGCTTGAGTAGAGCAAGAAGGCCTTCGATGAAATGCTTGCTAAGAAAATATCCCCTCTCATCAAGATTGCTTTGGGTTTCAAAGAAGAAACAAGCTCCAAGAAGGAAAAGGCTGAAGGGTAAGCTATCCAAATAAGGGAAGTTGGAGGTTCCAACAAAAACAAGTGAAAATACGTTGTTGGATAGCACCAATAATGAGGTTGACTGCAAAAGAGAGTTAGATAGCAGAAAGAGAGAGTGCAAGGCAGTAATGAAAACTGCCATGGAAGGCACATAAAAAACCAATGGAAGTCCTTCCCCCTCAAGGAGAAATCCTTCAAAGAATAGGTAACTTAGTTCATCAAAATCTTGTTTATGGGTATTGCTTTTCTTGCAATAATTTTGGATATAAATTCATAGATTGTAGATGGCATGCAAGAAAATATGACATGTTAGGTATAAATGACCCAAGAATGAAAAAATTAGCAAAGAGTAGTTATGTTGACAATAGTAAAGGATTTGACAACATTGTTGGAATACATGGAAACTTCTTTACTCAATTCTTAAGAAATATTTAATGCTAGACTTGTGGCAATCTTGGGCACAAAAGAGTAAGTTGCAGATATGGGGAGAAAAAGCATGCTTATTAGTATATGTATGAAAATGTAGCAGCTCGGGATGTGAGGACAAGAAGAAAGAGTGGAGTAGAAGAATAGATCTCTTCCTTCAGTGCTCAGTGTCAAAATATCAAGATGAAAAGAGGAGGAAGAAATATGAAGATAACCACGAAGAATGATCCTCCTACTCTTGTAGCAGACCCCTCTATAAGGAATAAAGGAAGCAAAATGATTTGGGTGAAGAAATAGGAGGTGAAGGAGAAGATTACTCTACCCCTGTGCAACCAAGAGGAAGCCCAAACATGGGAGAATATAATTTGGAACGTAATGCCTCTATCAAGGCTCAACAAAAAAGGCTTGGATGAAGAAATATGCCAATCTACTCTGTGTGAGTAGATCCTTTTTTTCGCTTCACTATAGGAAGAGAGTGACCTCAAGGGAAGTCAAATAAGTCAAATGTTGGAAATAATAAAGAATAGCCAGAGAGGTGCATTTCAACTTTGGAGGTGTGGTCAAGTCCCCTTGCTGATTATAATGATAAATTTGTTTATTTTGAATGTATCACCATTACAAACGAAGAAAGGGGTGAAGGGAGCAGGGTTTCAGGGGGAGTACACAACAACATCTTATGTTTTGGGAATAAGAAGATCAGTTGTAGCAAAAGTGTGGAATGACAAGAGCCCCATAGTTAAGTCAGGTCCAGAGGATCAATTGTGATGCAAAAACGAGGAAGAAGAGGTAGTAGATCAGAGAGCATTGGCTCAGGGGGAGCTCCTTTGATAGTAGTAGAAGGAAACAATTATCAGCCCCAAGAAGAAAGATTGGACAGAGAATGAAAGGTTTGCATATTTGGTGAAATAACCTTATTTCATTTAAGTTGTGAATTTTGCCTAGAAATGTTGCATTCATGAAGCACAATAGGTATAAATATTCAATTTCCCTTAGTCTTTAGTTGGTATCACTATGCCAATTGATGGTCTGGGTTCATATGGACTAGCCTTTTTGTGTAAGTGTACATTTCATTTTGAGAAAGAGCTATAATATGTTGCCTGGTATAATATCCAATTTGTATCAATTTCTTTATGAAATTTTTATTATTTAAGCAATAGTCCCTATTGTAGAAGCATGATCTCAAGGGGAGAAGTGTTAAAGATGATCAAGAGAAGTAACCATAGAGGATGAAGCAACAACACCAGTGAAGAGAAAGGTCAATGAATCACTAATGATTGATATTTGTAGCAGTAGAAATACCTTGAGAAATTTTAATTGGTATCAATTTCTTTTCAATTGGTACAAAATATACATTGGTAAAGAGAGTATCCAGTCGAAAACCATTAGGTGTCAAAAAATGGAGGCATTCAAAGTAGAGGAAGTATATGTTCTGGGGGAGAATATCAAATATGTCCAATTTATAGCATAGCAACTATTATCCCTTGAAGGAAATTTTGTTGAGCAGAATTCACATCAACATCTAGACCCTCGGTCATTGACAGTCAATGATTAGATGGGGAAGAAGAAGCATCCTGTAAGCCCCTTTCCATTGATGTTAAATGGAGAGAGAAGCTGATTGTAGAAATTGTGATGGACCATGCAAACGAGAGAATTCCATTTGTGGCTCATTCGAGGAGATGTGAAGAAGAATGAGGATTGGACATCAATGTGGATAATAGAAGAGGCATTTCCATCAATTCCAAAAGGGGAGATTGTTGGATAGTTGACATGATCTATATGGGTAGCTGTAGTAAGTGTGATGGCATTGATGTTAACAGTCAAGATGAGAGATCAAGTTGGGAAGTTGGCATTTCCTCACAATTAGGAAGTGTGTTGGCATTGATGTGAACCACATCAACATGTATGTATGTGCTAGCATGATGTTAGGTAAGACAATATTTATGTCCACTAGGCTAGTTGTGATGGCAGAAGTTGCTAGCATTGGCATACTTGATGTTTCAAGCTTGGAGGGAGTCGCATGGATTTTTTAGTCTCTAATAGAGAATCACCATAGGAGAATGCTTATTTGAGAAGATGTAAAATGATGAATATGGTTTTGGGGGAGTCCCATGGTTGCTACAATTATTTATACAGAATTATCATAGAAGTAGGTTGATTGTAGAAGTCATAAAATGATGGCTATGATGGTTGGGAGTTCCATAATTTGGAGGATATTCTACCTGAAGAGATAAGCTTGGATACTCTTAGAGTTAGAAAAGTTGGTTAGTTTTAGAGAACATCTCTCCAATGGTCTATGAAAGTCCATGAATGTGTCTCGAGATCAAAACTTATTGACAACTGAAGTAAGGACCTAGAAGTCCTTAGGAGGAGGCTGAATTTTGGGATGTCGAAAGGGCTAAATCTCGGAAGGATGAAATATAAGAAGGCTAAATTTTGGAGGTCGGAGCCTCAGAATGTCATAGCAGGGCTGAGTATTGGAGAAAGTATAACATCAGACCCTTGAAGGTTCAGAACTTCAAAACATCACAGGTTGGGGATTTTGTAACCCCACCAAGATTTCTTTCGGTGAAAGTTATGATGACAATGGGATGATTCTCGAAACTTCATAACTTCGGGAGGTTGGAAAATTGGAGGTTGAAACCTTGTAAATTTTTGTTAATTTACTTCCCTAAAAGAACCAAGGATTGCAAAGAATAATTATAAAGGAATTTGTTCACAAAACCAAAGAACTAGGGATCCTTTCTCTCTCCTTTGATAGGACATATGGCAACAGGTGATTGGCCCCCAGTAGTTGATGGTTGTAGATGATGTCAACATGACATGGCAGTATGAAGGAAATGCGGTACAAAACTTCAATGCGATGGGGTGGCCTAATGGGGAAAATCTAGGTGACATGTGTCACCACTAAAGGGATGCCATGTGGATATGATGACAAGAGCATGATGTCATCTCAAAGGTCGGAATATCAGACATGGGGATTTCGTAACTCCTCTATAATTTAATTTTTAGAAGATCCCATTACTAGGGAGCTTCTGATGTTGAATGGAGATTGATCATGGAAGCGCAAAGAACCAGGGACAAAGATAAAATACACAAGGAGATAGACCCCCGATGGGATCTTGAAGGTGTTAGCACCTAAGTGTTATGTTTCCAGTCAAAACACATCCCCATACGGTGAAATACAGAAGGGGCTAAGAAATGGGAGCTAAAGGAAAATCGGTAACTCATGATTTTGTAACCCACATTAATAAACATTTATGGTATTTTAAAGATTTGAAACTGCAATATGGAGGTGTATGAAGTTTTTGGTCACAACATCGATCCCATTGTTGGGAATAAATAGGAGAATAAGTAGAAGGGGCTAAAGAACAAGATAGGAATCTTAGGATTTTGTAACATATATTTAATAAAAGTTACGATATGTAGGTGCTTCGATATAACATCACAAATGTGTATGATAGATGAAGGAGATGACAACTAGAGAGTAAATGTTCATAGTAAGGTTAGTCGATGGAGTCAATGGTGACTATTGTAGGCAGGAGGCTAAGACAAAGATTGTTGGGTCAAGGGAGCATGGACCATAATTCTGTAGGATAATTTAAATGGAGTCTATCAGTGAGCTAATACATGCCATCCGTGATCTTTATTACAAGCTACAAGGGAATAAAAGAAGAATGGACAAGCCATGTCCAAGTACCTTTCAAGCTCTATGATCCATGAATAAGATTGGATAGCCTCATTGGCATGTGCTAGATGACTAAGATTTAATTCTTATCATGGGGACACTCTAGTGCCCATTCTTTGGTTTAATGCATTAGCATAATTCAAGTATTAGGCTCAACAAAAAGAAGGTTTTTCATCCATAGGTACACTTGAGTAGCGTGAATGGTGGGATAAAACCCAAGGTTGTAGTTTAAAAATTGGGGGGAAAAGAAGTCTAGTTTCCAGTGAGCTGTGTCGGGAGCCCTGTGTGTGAGTGCACTGTTGAGGAAAGATTGAGTGATCCTTTCTTGCATAGAACATGCTAAGGGTGCCTAAGTACTTGATAGTGGCCTTGAGTGCCTGTTTTGTTTTGCGAGTGGCTAAGAAGAGCCTATGGAACAAAAGGGTCGGAGTGCAGAGTATATGTATTGAGAGAAGAGGGTCGAGAATAGAAGACAGAGTGTTGCATGGGCTCTGAGTTGACAATGAGCTACTGCAAAGTGATCATAAGATAGTAGCCTACGTGGGCTAAGGGAAAAGAGTAATAGAGATGATATGAGGCAATGTGGCTACCATTTATAGTGAGAAGAAGGTTATATTCTGAGTGTGGGTTGGAGCCTACATATATGATGTTCGTGCTTCCATCTCTAGTGCATGTATCAAGAAATATTGGGGGTTACTGCCTCTTGCAATTTGGTTCCTACAACAAATCCACGAAATTGCTGCTTCACATGGTTCTTCTGGTAAGTTGATTAGGTATCTGCAAAAGGAGGGAGTTGGTGCTTCCTGCTAGTGCTTGATAGAAAACAATCAAAGGGAGTTTGTTCTTCCTATGAGTGGTGGCTCAAAAACATATTAATGTAATAGGGAAGGTTCTCTTATTTTACATAAAAAATAAACATCAAGATTTGGTGGCTTTACCTGAAATAATTTCCATCTTAAACATTTTTGTTTCATGTGTTTGCTTCTCATGATGTGTATCCTTGTATTGGTTGATATGGATGCAGTTATTATTTCTCAAAGATTCCAAATTCCCCCTAGACACTCAACCACATGATTCAATTACCATTGATTAGTACACAATTGCCTTGCCCAACGTTATTTCCCATTTCATAAAGGAAACTACAACAACAACATTGGCACTAAACTTTGTAGAAGTTATCGCCATTGAGAAGAAATTGCATGTGATTAGGATCATTACGAATGATGAATAATCCAAATATTCCAGAGATACTAGTAGGAAGTCACAACCTTCTTCTAGTAAGGCCAAAGAGAATGATTCATGAGAAATTGGAAGATTGACCAAGATGGTGAAGACGCTGACCACTGAGATTTTAGAACTAAATAAAAGGTTAAACGAGACTTCCACTAGAAGAAAACCACCTGATTCTTTCTCTTTTTAGAGGAGAAATAGTAACAATAACAATCAACATGGAAATTCTGCATGAAGCTCAAATGTTGTGATGAACATAAAAGGCATGGGCATGCACAATTATTTTTGTTTCCATCAGGAATATCACTCAGAAAATACATGCCCTTAATGGAACCACAACGCTAACACCTTTCTATGCACATCGTGGATACTCTATTGGCAGACGAGTAGAAAAAACAAACCGAGGAAATAGAAGAAGCTATGGTGGCTAAAGAATGAAAAAATATTGGACATCCAGTGAATGCATATCAATATATCTACAATGCTAATAAGAAGGATGTTGATGAACCAACATAGAATGATCCCCCTCCTCAGAAGAAAAATGGTTGATACAGTTTAAGGAGTAAAGGGCCTATATATGAAAAGGAACTTACTAGGCACAAATTTAAGGAGAAATTGTTGAGAAGAAGTTCACCACCTATCAATACTACATAGAATGCACAAAGTAAGCCTAGAGGGGAAGCAAATTCTAGGAGAACTTCCTCGAGTAACAAGAGTAAGTCTATCACTTTGAAAGTATTGAATAAAGCCACTTGTCTAGACACTTCAACATTTCCTTCCATAGGAGGAACACTTGATTATAACATTGTGGGAGATCTAAAGAAGATGAAAGCCAAAATTTCCATCTATGAGCTTGTAAAGATCATAGGCCAGTGTGAACTTATTGTTCAAACTTTTTCGTAACCTTCAACAACAGATAAAGGTTCCTCCTCTTAAAAGGTGTCAGGTAACTCTTCTTTTCCTCTTGAATCTATAGTAAATGCTTTAACGTTAGAAGCTATCACTCTTTGCCCACCATTTTATTAAAGTTTGAAATATTTAATTAAAATGTCCATAATTGTTTAGTGAAGTCTGGTGCATCTGTGAATGTCATGGCCATATCCATAGCGAATAAAATAAATGTAAAATGGGAGAAAATTGATGCATAGATCATCCATCTTTATAGGTCTCTTTTCCAAGCTATTAATTAGCTTAAGTATGTGCTTATCAGATTATAAAAATATGAGTGAGTTCAGAATGTATAAATATTGTAATTGTGTACATATAGAAGCCTATGGTGTACTACTTAGCAGAGTTTGGTCTAGAAAATTACAAGGATATTTTTCAAAAGACTAGTCAAATTTGTGGCTTCCATATAAGGGAAGGAATAATCAGATTTGAGTGAACAGTGAGCCATACACGAAACACACCATGACACAATTTGAGGGCCGCAAAGAGCCTCTTGTTTTTGTTGATTTGATGTTTGGGAATTGTTTTCCTGAAACTGACGTCGGGTGCTATGACTAACAACCATCACCCATTCCACCTAATACACAACTATAACTCCTTCATTTTTATCTAATTGGTGGAAGTGAAACATGTAATATAGATGTGCATAATAATTGTAATACTAGTAATAGTAGTATAAGAATCATCTTAGTAGCTTATAATGCTTGGACATTATATTTTTATAGTTCAAAGACACAAGATGGTTCTACAGTAGGTTGTGTTCTTATAGGTCCCTGCAATTAGAATCATATAATTTCATTTCGTCTGGAGTTTGTGTGCACCAATAACACTGTTCTATACAAAGGACACATAATCAGATTAAAGAAATCTATTGACTTGAAGGTAGAAATTCTCAAGGTAATTGGTGATTCAGAAGTGGTTTCTTGTCAAGTACAAGATACTATACATTTTGTTTCACTGCATCTTAAAAACTACCCACAGGCGGTATGGTGTTTAACCAATTATTTCAAAACTTTCAATCTCATTTTTGTTCCTAGAGTTAGAAATGTTGAAACAAATGCATTAGAAAATGAATTCGTTGGGATGTTTCCATTGAAAAGTGATTTTTCTATTGAAATTATATATAAACCATATGAGCTAGACAATGTAACTAACTTACACATCTTCAATGACGGCCAAAATATATTGCATTTTATGGCTAATGTTGATGTATTGACATATTCTTCCATAGATGAGTATGAGAATGATTGAGACTTTTAGGATGGATGCAATGTAATGAAGGGAAAAATTATGCCCAGGGGTGTGATGTCCTTGGAGAAATTATATGACCTACAGAACCGATTCGGAGGCCCAACCAACTTAAAGGTTCATAGTTCAAAGTTATCATATGAACAATTCAATTTGGGATGTCTAGAATATCTAAAGTATGTGAACCTCGGTATTTGTTGTTCTCCACAAGAATGACGGATGTTGATCCACTTATTCAAAGGGTATTGGGATGTGTTTGCATAGACATACGACAATTTAAAGACTTATGACACTCGCATTAACTAATGCGTCATCTCTATAAAACAAGGGTTGAAATTATTCCAACAAAAGCTATGGAAAGTTCATCTAACACTAGAACCCTTTATATATAAGGAATTGAAAAATATATTGAATGCTCAGATCATATTTAAATTTTTACATTCCATGTGGGTTTCGAATCTAGTCCTAGTCAGAAAGAAGTATGGAAAGTTAAGATTATGTGTATATTTTCACAATCTTAATCAGGCTTCTAATAAGGATAACTATCCAATGCCATCCATGGAGCAGATACTCCAGATAGTATATGGGTCTGAAATTCTTTCACTACTATATGGGTTCTTAGGTTATAATCAAGTGCTAGTAGTGGAACCAAACATATTCAAAACTACATTCTAGATCAAATAAGGAACATTCACTTTAAAAATAATTCCATTTCAACTTATAAACACAGGTGCGACTTTCAAAAGAGTAATGGAGATTTCCTTTCAAAGCCTAATAGGTTAGAGCATTTTTCTTTATTTGGATGATGTTATTGTGTTCTCCAAGAAAATATTTGATGAGCCCTAGTAATGGGTAATTATATGGGCTCATTTTACCTCCTAACTTAGCTTAATCCACCATTCTCATTAGTTTATTCCATGCTTTTTATTACATTTATGCTAATAGAGTGAGTTGGGTTGGTCATTATTCCATGTAGTCTAATGTGTGTTTAATGAAGATTTTTGGTCAATTTTGGAGATAAAGTCCAAGAGTTAATGGAAATTTGGCAGCAAGTATTCAAAGAAGACAAGGGAGAGTATTTATATGAGGGTACCCCCATCATTTATGAATCACTACTTCTAATTCGCCTTCAGGAAGCTCGAAGCACAAGCAGCCACATCAATGCACCAAAGAGGCTGCCGAGCAAGTGGAGTATAACTCCTATTTATCTGAAGTTTTGGGAGCCAAGCCTCCCTGATTTTAAGGAAGCTATTGGGAGCTTCAGTTGTATAAGTAGGGAGGCCTAGGGCCTCATTTGGTTGTTGGAAGTTAGTCAAATTTTCGAATTTTTGTTGCAGCTTTTCTCTTCTGAACTTCGAGCTTACTTTTGTTGACAGTTTCATGCAATCTTATTATTATTTTGATAATGAAGACGAGATCTTGTTTGAGCTAGAACTGAGTTACCTTAGAGGGTTGAAGCTCTTGGGTTAGCGCCTAATCCATGTAGCCAAGCTCCTCTTGTTTTGTATTTATATGCTTTGTTTCAGTTTATGAATTAGTTGTTGTTGGATATATTTTTTTCTTAGTTAAGAATAGGTTGCTTTTGGAAATTTAAAAGCTTGTTTCCATTTCAGTTTTTTGTAGTAGGTTGAAAAGTGATAGGAAAAAGATACAAAAAGTCCATCAACAAATACTTGGCCTCCTTTCCTCCCTCTGGGACCATGAATTGTGGCCAATACCCTCTTACTGCCACAAAGAAACACAGATTTGCATTTTCCATAGGATTTTTAGTGTTGCAGTTTGTTAGAAGTTCAATGCTTTGTTGTAGATCTATTCCACCATGCTCATTTCTGTCCTTGCAATAAATATCCTTCTGTGATTTCTTTCCATGTAGCATTTTTCAGCATTTACTTTCCTAGATCAGAATTTAGACTAGCTTGATGCAAAGTTCTATTTTTTTTTTATGTAGCTAGTTTCCTTTCTTGCTTAATCTCATGATGTGAGTTTCAGTTCTCTTGCAGCAATCCTGTTTTCACAATAATTCAGCCAATCAACCATCACCATTCCTCTTTGATCTATGTTCCACAGGTCACCCAAGTCCCTCACAAATCGACCCTAGTTTTCTACACTTTTCTCATGAACTTTCTCTCTTTCCTTGAACAATTCCAACCATCTTTCTCTTTTCTGATCCTTCTTGATGAACCCTAGACACCTTAACACATCACCGTAGCCTTCAGCTACCCTTTCCACCTGCTCTCCCACCTTCAAAACCTCCAAAACTGCTCTCGGCATCCTCCTGTAAAGCTTGTTTAGATCCCTGGTAGCCTCTTGTAGATTTTCCTGTAGATGTCCTTTTGAATTTTGATTGCAAGAGAAGCCTCCAGAAGGCCACCTGGGACGTCCTAGAACCCATTCATAACTTCCTACACCTTTGCAAACTCCAAAGTCTCCATCCATCGCCACCTAATTGTTGCCACATTCACAAACAAATAAATTACATACATGACAATTTCACCTAAAAATACATAAAAATCCAAAAAGATGTTTTTTTCTAATTCCCTTCTAGAAATAGCTTGAGTAGATGTTTTTTGTTTCCTAAGTAGGTAATGGCATTCATTTTATGGTTTTTCATCTCTCTTTCAGCAAAAGTAGGATTAGTTGGTTAATTAGGGTTTTCTAGGTTTACTTCACATTTCAGTCCTCTTTTCATTTCTGCGAGTAGAGTAGCCTCTGTAGAGTAAGATTTCCTTTATTTTATCACATATAAAGCTTCTTCCAGAATTCATAGAAGTTGGCTTGAGCTCCTAGTGATCTTGCGCCAGCTGACCAACTGACAGCTTGTAGTAATAACTAGTACTTGTGCATACAACACTGTCTCTTCCAAGTTTGTTACGAACTACAGGGTTGATAAAATTAAAGAAGGAAGCCCAGGAGTTGCAGCATTATTCCTGCAATACTGGTTCTCACCACCTTTTGGTGCCATTGCAGGGGAAGCATCAGAGTATTTTTTGATTACTTCTTTTCTTCTATTTTCTACTGCAACATTATGCTAAGTAGTTTATTTTAGCAAAAGTAGAATAGTAATTTCCTTGCTTTCCTTTGTACATATCATTTGCTTTCATTTTTAGTTATGAAATTTCACTTCAGCAAGTTCATTTCAATTAATTGCAATTTGTTTTTTCAATCAATTTCAGTTTTGTAGGTACAAGTAAAAAGAAAAAAACAAAACAAAACAAAAAAATACAAAAAAAATGACCGAACGATTTCTTTTCGTCCCTCGTAGGAACAAAGATAATTCAGGAAAGTCCTTTCCCAACACCCCCACCACATCACATAGACACCCTTCTCTCTTCTTCAGTGGCAGTGACTAGAAAGAACCTTTATGTGAATAACCAGAGATATTTGAAGAACCTATAGGGGAAGAAGAAGAGGAAAACATCCCTCCTAAGACAATGGTTGAAAACAGAAATGCTAGGGGCAATGGAGAAAGAGTAGAGGGTACCTTTCCCATCTGAGATAACAATGGGGACACTAAAATGAGGAACATAAGCCCTTTAGCCCTACCTCACTTCCATGGATTGACTACAGAAGATCTTGACACCTTTTTATTTGAGTTTGTTATTATCTGTCGAACCTATGACTATGCAGAAGACGAGGAAAAGTTGAAACTATTTCCTTCTACTCTCAAGGATGCAGCATTGTGCTGGTTCATGGGGTTACCTGGAAATATCATCACAACTTGGGATCATATGTAGCAGGCCTCTAATAACAAATATCGAGACTACTATAGGTCAAAAGACACCAAGGGAAAAATCTTCCGAATGACCATGGGAAGTGATGAATCTTTGGAAGATTATGAAGAGAGGTTTCAGCTCAGTTATAAAAGTCTTAGGTGCACACTTGACCCCGAACCTCTAAAGTTGGTCCTGCTCAGGGGAATTCTGGAAGACCTTCTAGATATCCTCCATCTACTGGCTGGGGAGACACCTACCAACTATCTTATGAAGACATAAAGACTATTTTTAGAAACCATTCCAGGGTATCCAGAAAGAGAGGTAGGGGGAGTCAACCCATAGCGAGTACCTCCTCATCCAGCTCATCCCTCAAAAGTAAACTTGGAAACATGCTGAAAGAATTCAAGAGTGAGATGTTGCAAAATCTTGCCATGCAAATGGATACCTTGAATATCAAAAGGAAACAAGAGGAAGCAGAGAGGGCTTTGGCCATTTTCTGTCCTAGGTGCACTAGAATGCATCCTAGGAATGGATGTCCATTGAACTCTATAGAGGTTTTTTCAGTCTATGAAGAAGATCATTCTACAGATAAGTTCCCTTCTTTTCCTAGACTTAAAGCTGTATACCATGGGGCCGAAGGAGTCACTGAACCACTATATTTCATGAACCAAATGAGACTGTATGGACCTAGACCATACCAACAATGGATGCAAGGGACATCTCAAGCATACTAAAACCCCAACCAAGCCACTTCCATAACTTCTTGGGGCCCTCCTGCTCATCCTTCCTGGTCCACACCTCCTCCTTGGTCCTATCCATCTTAATATCATTCCCAATCATCTGCTCATGCATTTCAATCCTATGCTCAGCCACAACCTCAATGGAATGCATCTCATCTGGGGTGGAGGCCCCAGTACTAATATCCTCCCACTCTTTTCCCTCCACCACCTGCTCAACCACAACCATTGCTTCCTGCTCCACCAAGGCAACCCCAAATGCCTGTCCAACCGAACCCCAACCCAAACAATAGATAGGCCCAACAAGTATATATTGGGGAACCATCATGCCTAACTTATGTTGTGAAGATTTAGGATATTAACCTATGATCTGGGAAGGTTCCCCTAGATAGCCAGCCTCCCCCTTAGGAGGTTGAGGAACGTAAAGAGGAAAGTGAATTGAAAGTCATTCCACCCTTTCCTGAGAGACTATCTAGGACAACACAGCCCGTCCCAGAAGAAACTAAACTTCTGGGAGAATTTAAATAGTTATGTGTAAAGATACCACTTCTCCAAGCCATAAAGGATGTGCCTATCTACAATAGGATTATCAAAGATAAGTGCTTTAAGCTTCTAGGTAGGCACAAGAGAGATGCCCCAACCATCAATGTCATAGGACAACTATCCGACCTGATGTTGGGGCAGGTAATCAATCTAAAATATCTATACCCTGGAAGCCCAGTAGTTGATCTCCACATCAATGGCACCATGATCCCACATACCTTGATCAATCTGGGGGCTGCCATTAATGTGATGAAAAAGGACACCATGCTCAAACTCAATCTCCAGGGCTACCTGAGGAAGACCATGACAATACTATAGCTAGCAGACCACTCCACCATGACCCCTAAAGGGATTATAGAGGATGTGATGGCCTCCATTGATTCTTGGGAGTACCCCACCGGTTTCTTAGTTCTCCAGCCAAAGGCAAAGCTCACTGGGTATCCTCTCATCCTAGGAAGACCCTGGTTGGCCACTGCCGATGCTTACATAAGTTGTCAGGCTGGGAACATGACCATCAATAACGAGCATATGTCCAAGTAGCTAGTCCTATACCCTCCTACCCAACCCTTGCTAGAACATGATCTACCTCTCTGGTTGGAGGAGGAGGATGAGGATGAAGTCTATTCCGCACCACTGTGTGCAGTAAAAACTGTCATGGGGGTAAATCGCAAAATCAAGATGATATCATTGAAAATTTAATTTAGAATCCACCCCCCAGTATTTTTCCATTAGAAGATCAAGTGAAAGAAACCCAACACAAGACCTTAATTTATCTCTGTGTGGTTGAACCAACCTCTCTCCATGGTAAGAATATAGGGTTTGGCCCATAAATAACCTTGAAAATCAACTTATCCCTATCCACTTCACAGGAGAAGGAACTGTGCATCTTATTGAGAAAACATTTAGATGACTTCGCTTGGAGTTATAAGGAGATGAAAGGAGTGCACCCTTCAATATGTAATCATCATATATACATTAAGGAAGATTGCAAACTAGTCAGGCAACCTCAAAGGATGATGAATCCAGCCCTTAAAGACATTGTCAAGGAAGAATTGAAAAAATTACTTGATGCAGGATTCATCTACCCCATCTCTGACAGTGAATGGGTCTCTCCTTTGGTTCTAGTGCCAAAGAAAAATGGTAAGTGGACAATCTGTGTCGATTATTGGGAATTGAACAAGGCCACTAAAAAGGACCATTTTCCTTTTCCTTTCATAGATCAAGTGTTAGATGGTCTGGTGGGGAAAAAGTTTTTCTCCTTTCTAGATGGGTTTAGCGGGTACAATCAAATTCAAATCAGCCTAGAAGACCAAGATAAGACCACTTTAACTTGTCCTTGGGGTACCTTTGCATATGGAGTCCTTCCTTTGGGTTTGTGTAATGCTCCAACCACTTTCTAGGGAGTAGTATTGAGTATATTTTCTGAACTGGTTCATGATGCTGTGGAAATATTTATGGATGATTTTACCCCTTATGGTTCTAACTTTCACGAAGCCTTATCTAACATAGGAAAATTCTTGGACAAGTGTACTGAAATGAACCTATCCCTCAGTCCAGAAAAATGTGAATTTTTTATGACTGAAGGGACCGTGCTACGTCATGCAATATCTCAACAAGGATTGCAGTTGGACCCCAACAAAGTTGCCATCATCCAAAGGGTCCCACCTCCTCAAAATATGAGAGATGTCCGAAGTTTCCTAGGCTTAGCTGGATATTACAGAAGATTCATTAAAGATTTTAGTAAGTTAACCTCTCCGTTGTTTGGTCTTTTGGGAAAAGATGTCAAGTTCATATGGACTGAAAATTGTCAAGAAGCCCTAGATACCTTGAAAAGCAAACTTGTGACTGCCCCAATTTTGAGAGGCCCAAACTGGGCCCTACCTTTCCACATTCACACAGATGCCTCAAACAAAGCAATAGGAAAAGCCTTAGGACAAATTGATGAAAGGTTACCTTATGCCATATACTTTATAAG
This sequence comes from Pinus tabuliformis, assembly GCA_031772625.1. Classification (NCBI taxonomy): domain Eukaryota; kingdom Viridiplantae; phylum Streptophyta; class Pinopsida; order Pinales; family Pinaceae; genus Pinus; species Pinus tabuliformis. The sequence continues at coordinate 964,807,386 of CM062812.1, forward strand.
TAAAAAAAATTCAAAGACAAAGTTAAACTACACGGTGACCGAAAAGGAACTCCTGGCTGTAGTGCATTCCTTAAATAAATTTAGACATTACATCATAGGCTATCAAACCTTTGTACACATTGATCATGCCGCAATTAGGTATTTAATGAATAAACTAGATGTACATGCTCGTATTATTATATGGTTGCTTTTACTGCAGCAGTTTGATTTAACCATTGTTGATAAGCCTGGTAAAGAAAATGTTGTTGTTGACTTTTTGTCTAGAGTAAATTTTCCTACAGGTGAAGAAGGAATGGTCGATTATCAAATTCCAGATGAAAACCTATTTGTTATCTTAGTACTCTCTCTATGGTTTGCTGATATAGAAAATTACTTGGTTTCAACATAGTTCCAACCACACCTGTCCTCAAAAGAGAAGAGAAAGATCGTGAGGAAAAGCGCCCTTTCACCTGGATTAGGGCCAATCTCTTCAGCCATGGACCAGATCAGATCTTGAGAAGATGTGTCAGGGAGGAGGAATTTTTTGACATTCTCATAATTTGTCATGACAGGCCTTGTGGAGGCCATTTTGCTCAAAGAGGATTGCCTTCAAAATATTGCAAGCAAGCTACTATTGGCCCACTCTTCATCAAGATGTTAGGAGATATACCAACCAATGTGATCGGTGTCAAAGGATGGGGAAGCCTACTCCAAAGGATGAAATTCCCATGCAACCTCAAGTGACCTTTGAGCCATTTGAGAAGTAGGGAATGGACTTTGTGGGTCCTATCAACCCTCCTTCAAAAAGAATGCAATACATCATTCTGTTCATTGATTATCTGACAAAATGGGAAGAGACAAAAGCAATCAATGTAGCAACAAAGGAAAAGGTAGTTGAGTTTTTAAGAGAAAACATATTTTATAAGTTCAGATATCCAAGAGAACTCGTCACAGATCAAGGCAGTTAGTTCACTTCCAATTTGATTGAAGACCTACTCACACATCATAAAATCAAGCACAAGACTTCCACCCCTTACCATCCACAAGCCAATGGGAAGGTGGAAGTCACTAATAGATCTTTGGAAGGAATTCTTACCAAGGTAGTGAGCAGCAGCAGAAAATATTGGGTGGATAGACTAGTTGAGGCTACCTGGGCCTAGAACGGAACATGGAAGACCACCACAGGGTTAACACCCTATGAACTAGTCTATGGTATGAAGGCTTTGCTTTTAATATAATTTTAATACAATACACTAAGAATGGAAACTCATCTAGACCTAGACCTTAGCCACGCATAGAGGGAAAGACTACTCCAGCTCAATGGATTGGATGAACAAAGATTGTAGGCCCTTCTCCACACAGAGGTAGTTCATCTTCAAAGGAAGATATGGCATGACAAAAATATCAAGGAGAAGAAATTCGAAGAGGGAGATTGGGCTTTGCTCTATGACTCAAGGTTTAAATACTTCAAAGGTAAGATAAAGACAAAATGGTTAGGACCGTACACTGTGGAAAAATGTAAGGACAATGGTTTAGTTCTGATCAGAACCATTGATGAGGAAGCCATCCCCATGCTTGTCAATGGACGTAGGTTGAAAACTTATAGGAAGCCCCTCTCCAAGTGAGAGTTCATTGAAGATCTGAATAATATAGTGTTGTTAGTGGAGCAGGTCTTACCCTCCACTCCACCCACTCACTGAAGAAGCAGAAAAAACAAAAAAATAAGGACTTAGGTGAAAACCTCCATGAGGTGCTTGAGTCCCATCATTGGGTTGAAACCTCTTTTCAGGCGGCCCAGTAATGACAAAAACAAAAAAGAGAAAGAATAATATCCCTGGGTGAAAACCTCCCTTGGAGGTTCCCACGGCAGGCAATTAGGGTGAAAAGCTCCTTGAGGCACCCTAGTTATATTTAAAAAAAAAAAAAAACTAGAAAAGAAGGGAAAGAGAATTTACTTTTAATGTGTATTGCATATTATATATGGAACAAAGGAGCAAGAGAAGATTCCACTAATCCAATTTCACCTCCTCCACTCTTTTCTGCATCATTTCTAACCTTTCTTCCACCTCACTGTGTTTTTTTCCGAAGACTATGTATCCTATAGGAGGCTCCTATAGAAATCACATAGAGATAGAAATGGATTTTAAAAATAGTTTGAGGGGCTAGGGAATCTCATGAAGAGCATGTAGGCCTTCCTACAGATATCCACCCTCCTGGCCATCCATCCCACACCTACACCACCTCATCATCATCGATTTCTTTCCTTCCTGTCAAGAAAACACAGAAACCAGTTTTTTTTAGAGAAAAAAAAGAAAGGAAAAACACCTCCAAATCTCACCTGCAGCTTACCAAATGCCTCTCTATCTTCATCAACATCTCCACTATCATCCTCATAGCTCCCAATGCAATAACCAACTAAAATTTTTAAAGGGAGAACCAACTACAAGAGCTCCTATAGGATTTCATGTAGCAACTAATCCCCTTAAAATCAAGGCATAGTAGCAAATGAAGTGCGACCAAGGGATTGAAGAGGATAGTTGAAGCCAGATCTAGCCAAAGGATACTTGTAAAAAACAAACAAACCACACATCAGGAAGAAGAAATCATGCAGCAACTAAAATACAGTTATGTAGCAACTGAAATACGATCATGCAGCAACAAAGGAACCGAGAGGCACCACATCACGAACATTCAACTTGCAGGTAAGTGTCTAACCCTCTCCTCTGTTGCATCTGTGTAATTGGAAAATATGCATAAATGAATGAGATGGTTAGGGTTGAAAGAGAAAAGGTGGCCATTTAACTGGCCACCATCATCTAGTTGACTGTGCTCATCTGCAGATGCCACCACATGTGTGCCTAGTCAACTCACAGAAAAATCCAAAGGGCAGGTAGTGGAGGGTATGCAAACTCTGATGCAATGATGGGAAGTGACTGCAGGAAAGAGTCATGAAGAGCCATGATGATAAGGCAATGGGGACCAATGGTCCAAATTTGGCAACATACATTTTTTCCAACTTACCCCATCACTGGAAATATCTCAAAGAAGACATAAGAATTTATCATTAGGGTTACCACCCTCCCTCTTGGATTACTTTGGAGCAAAGATGAAAAGCCAATGGGACAGTATGCCAAGAAAATTGTTGGGTCGCTATAATATAAGTGATTACCCCATTACTATTGTAGTTGTCCCCTTATTAATATTGTTGTTCCCCTATTGTCCCCATATTGTTATTATTGTGCCCCATAGAATCTCTCTATTGTTATTTTTGTGGCTTTATATGATTATTGTTAGGTCGGCTGGGTTATATTGTGACTCCTTAGACTCCTATATATAGAAAGGAGGTTTTTTCATTTGAATCATCGAAGAATTGTTCATTTATGTAATGTAAAGGAGGTTTCCCCCTCAAAGAGGCTAAATTTTAAGGCATTGATCTATCTTTTCTATCTTTTTCTTGAGCTGGTTTCATAACATTTGGTATCAGAGCTTTGTATTCTAGGGTTTCGCTGCTCCAAATAGATCATCATGGCATTTTCACTATAACCTTTTTTTCTACTACATTTCAGAAGATAAAAAAACCCATTTGATAAGACATCACATTGAATCTTAGATCCAAATTTCAGATCTTTTCGTGCTACATTTGTGGAGATATGATATGAGGAAGTTGGTATTTTTGTAAACTCCTGAATTACATTCCAAACAGGTGACCTAGGGAAGATCTTCATAACTTTCTCTCTGAGCATCGAATTGAAATTTCATAAGAAGTTATCGAAAGAGGACAGATTGTAGTTTCTTGTATATATTTTTCAGAGCCAAAGGTCAAAACAGTGACTCGTGGCATGTCGTACAAGTTCTCTCTACTGAACTAGTCTATAATCGGGTCACTGTGGGAGATTTCGCATAACTCTTCCTTGGAGAATCCAATTTGGATCACACTGGTGGAATTGGAAAGAGGACACAGAGGGCTACTGCAGGTCACAATTTAAAAAATGTATAATTTGAAGGTATAGAGATACATCAGAGTCAATATCGAGCTCCTACCAATTGAAAAAAGGTGTGTAGATTTTTTAAAAATTTTGCTTAAGCTTGGTTTGAAAAATTATTTTGAACGAATTCAAAGGGCATAATAGAGCATTATTATCAGTAACTAATGCCCCAAGGAAAGAAAATGCAAACACCTAGTAAGCAACCTGAAAGCTCTAACATGAATCATGAAGAAGAGGAAGAAATGCTACATGATATATCAAAATTACAAGACCAAGTGCAACAAATGTCACTCTCACAAAAACTAATAGAAGCTAAGATAAAGGGCATGGAAGCTAAGATGGATGATTTTAGGATATATTTGAAGACATATTTGAAGAGAGACATGGCAGATTTGAAGACATATTTGACAAATTTTCTACAAGAAATACTTAGTAATGGTGAAAAGGTAGTAAAGGAAACTTATGATTCGAACAAAAGAAATGTTAATCATGATTTCATAGACTATAATGTGGGATCGAATACCCACCATATTCCAAAAATCGAGATGAGGAAGTTTTATGGCAAGGATCCGGCAACATGGGTATTACAGATGGAGCAATTTTTCGATCTCAATAATGAGCAAAACACACAAAAGGTACGTATTGCAACTTTATATTTGGAACGGAATCAGTTTCTATGGTATCAATGGGTTTGCTCTCGTAAACAAATTATCACTTGGACAATTTTTACGGAAGAATTGATAGCACATTATGAGGATACGAAAAGAAACACTTTTTTTATCTAATTGATAAGTCTCAAACAAAAGGGTTCAATAATGGAGCACATTGAGGAGTTCCAAAAATTGAACATAAGGGTAAAAAATATTCTAGAGGAGCATAGGATTGATGTGTTCATAGGAACTTTAAAGGATAATATCCAACATGATGTTTTCCTTTGGGAACCTAATTCATTAGAGAAGGCATTTAGATTAGCAAGAAAAATGTAAAGCAAGATTATGGCAACCAGGAAGCATACCACTCACAACTATAAAGATGGAAGTGTTGTTGCCCTTAGTATTCCACAACCTATAAGGTTGACACCAGAACAATTGGAAGAAAAAAGATCAAAATGGCTTTGTTACAGTTGTGATAGAAAATACACTAAAGGTCATAAGTGTGCTGAGAAGAAATTATTCTACATAGATTGTGAAGAGGAATAAGAAAAGGAGCAAGAAAGGTCAAAAGAAGAGGATATACTCCAGGAATAATGCCTAGATAAAGAAGAAATGAATTTGACCATATCTTGTAATGCATTGGTGGGAATTACCACTCCTCAAACCATCAAGATAGAAGGACAAATCAAGAAGAAAAAGGTAATAGTGTTGATTGATTTAGGAAGTACCTACAATTTTATTCATTGTAAGGTAGCAAAAGAATTGAATTGCTTCTTATGTACAACACCAGAGTGTCAAGTGATGGTTGCAAATGGAGGAACAATAAATTTCTCTGGAAAGTGTCATAATATCAAGCTATCCATGGGAGAATATGTATTGACTATCCCAATGCTTTCCATTCCAATGGGAGGTGTTGATGTTGTACTAGGAGTCCAATGGCTACAATCCTTGGGTACAATATCTTTTAATTTTCAAGAACTTTTCATGAAATTTCCTGTGGAAGGAAAGGAAGTTGAATTAAGGGGTATTGCAGGGAAACCAGGGAAGATAATTAGCTCTAACAGTATGATAAAGATGCTAAAAAAGGAACAAAGAGGTGTAATTGCACAATTATGTTCACTAGATGTTTCCACATTAGAACCATCTATTTCTCCAGATGTCCAAAAAGTTTTGGATAATCATTCCAAGGTATTTGAGACTACCAAAGGTCTCCCACCTATTCATGATCATGATCATGCTATTCATCTGATTCCAAGAAGTGTTCCTCCAAACATCAGGCCATACAGATATCCCTATGCCCAAAAGAGTGAAATTGAACATATGGTTGCAGAAATGCTAGAGGCTGGTATAATTCAACCAAGTCAAAGTTCTTTCTCTGCTCCAGTAGTATTGGTGCACAAGAAGGATGGATCATGGTGCATGTGTTCGGATTATAGGGAGCTCAACAAGCTCACTATTAAAGATAAGTTTCCCATTCATGTCATTGATGAATTACTGGATGAATTGCATGGATCAATTTACTTCACCAAGTTGGATCTTCATTCAGGATATCATCAAATTAGAATGAAGACTGAAGATATTTCGAAAACAACATTTAGAACTCATGAGGGTCATTATGAATTTTTGGTCATGCCTTTTGGCCTTACCAATGCACCTTCAACATTTCAAGGTTTGATGAATTCAATTTTCAAACCATTCCTTAGAAAATTTGTGTTAGTATTTTTTGATGATATACTAATCTACAACAAATCTTGAAAGGATCATGTTGAACATGTTGATAGGGTGCTACAACTATTGGAGGAGAAACAATTATATGCAAAAAGATCCAAATGTTTCTTTGGAGTACAAGAGGTGGAATATCTGGGTCATATTGTATCTCATGAAGGAGTTAAGGTAGACCCTAGCAAAATTAAAACCATTAAGCAATGGAAAATCCCCACATCCATAAAACATCTGCGAGGATTTCTCGGGTTGATAGGGTATTATCGCAAGTTTGTTAAGAATTATGGGAGAATAGCAGCACCTCTAACAACATTATTGAATAAAGATGCATTTTCATGGACTCCAGAAGCAACAAAAGCCTTCGAACATATTAAAGAGGTAATGTGCCAAGCACCGGTCTTAGCTACACCAAACTTCAGAAAAATGTTTATTGTGGAATGTGATGCTTCAGGAAATGGAGTTGGTGTTGTTTTAATGCAAGATGAAAGACCCATTTCTTTTGAAATTCGTCCAATCAAGGGAAATGTTTTACACAAAGCTATTTATGAGAAGGAAATGTTGGCAATACTCAATGCACTTAAGAAATGGAGACCCTACCTACTGGGAAGACACTTCAAGGTAAAAACAAATCATGATAGCCTTAAATACTTTTTAGAACAAAGATTATCCTCTGAAGAGCAACAAAAGTGGGTCACAAAGATGTTGGGTTATGACTTTGAAATCATCTACAAAAAAGGGAAGAAAAATGTGGTGGCAGATGAACTCTCAAGAAAGGATGAGGATATGGAAGCATTATTGTGTGCCATTTGCATAATCTAAGCAGATTGGATAAATGAAGCAAGGGAGGAATGGAAGAATGACGAAGAAGTGTGGGCACTTATTTAAAAGTTACAACAAGATTCTAGTACGTCTGATACATTTAGTTGGAAAAATGATTTGTTATGGTACAAAGATCGCTTATACCTCTCTAAGAATTCCTAGCTAAAACAAAAGATTCTTATGGAATTGAGCACTTCCCCCTTAGGAGGGCACTCAGGATTTTTAAAAAATTACCTCAGGGTTAAGAAGGAAGTTTTTTGGGATGGCCTTAAATTAGATATTCAAAAGTTTTTCGTGGAATGTTTGGTTAAATAAAGTGGAAACAATTAAGACACTGGGTCTATTACAACATTTATCCATTCCAAGCCAATGTTGGTAGGAGGTTTCAATGGATTTTATCACAGGTTTACCCAAGTCTGATGGAAAGAGTGTCATCATGGTGGTAGTTCACATACTTACCAAGTATGCACACTTTTTTGCATTATCACATCCATTTAAAGCTAGTACAGTTTCTACTACATTTATGGAAATAATTCAAAAGCTACATGGAAACCCAAAGATTAATGTAAGTGACACAGATCCCATTTTCACTGGAATTTTTTGGATAGAATTATTTTCTTGTCTTGGTACATAGTTAGCTCATAGCTCATCTTACCATCCTCAATCTGATGGGAAAACTGAGATAGTAAACAAATGTTTGAAAGGATATCTTCGTTGCTTTGTATCTGATAAACAGACACAACAGGTCAAATGGTTGCCTCTGGCTGAATGGTGGTATAACACTTCCTTCCATACAGTAACAATTATGACCCCATTTATGGCACTTTATGGGTATCATCCACCATCCATCACATCATATTTAAGACAAAATTCTAAGGTTCAAGCAGTGGAACATCACATCGAATATCAACAACAAGTCCTCCAACTCTTAAAGGATAACCTCGTGTTGGCACAAAATAGAATGAAACAACATGCAGATCAACATCACAGGTAAAGAATTTTTGATGTAGGTGATTGGGTATTCCTACGGCTACAAACATATAAGAAAATGTCCCTCAAGCAAGCTAAGAAGGATAATAAATTATCACCAAAGTATTATGGTCTGTACAAGGTGTTGCAAAAGATTGGTACTATGGCATACAAATTGGAGCTTCCTGCAGCTTCTCGATTGCACCCAGTTTTCCATGTTTCATGTTTAAATAAGGTTATAGGTGACAAGCTCCCAGTTCAAACAATATTGACAGAACTTGACAAGGAAGGAAAAATTTTATTGGAACCAGAAGCAGTCACAGAAATAATAACTCGACAGCTACGAAATTGATCAATTTCGGAGTATCTTATCAACTGGAAGAACTTATACGCTGAAGATTCCATATGGGAGGATGAGAATTTTATACAGAAGCATCCAGAACTACTCAAGCGTTGAGGACAAATTTTTTTTGGAGAGGAGCATATTGGGTCCCTATAATACTAGTGATTACCCCATTACTATTGTAGTTGTAACCATTATTAATATTGTTGTGCCCCTATTGTCCCCATATTGTTATTATTGTGCCCCATAGAATCCCTCTATTGTTATTTTTGTGGATTTATATAATTATTGTTAGGCCGGTTGAGTTATATTATGACTCCTTAGACTCCTATATATAGAAAGGAGGTTTTTTCATTTGAATCATTGAAGAATTGTTCATTTATGCAATGTAAAGGAGGTTTCCCCCTCGAAGAGGCTGAATTTTAAGGTGCTGATCTATCTTTTCTATCTTTTTCTTGAGCTAGTTTCATAGCAAGAACCTTCTTCCAAAACAATGAACATCCTATAGAAGACAAAAATTGCATTAGGAGGACAAGCATACCTTACCCTTGGGATGAGGTAGATTACTAGATTATGAAATATATTTCCTAGGATAGGAGGTATAGCATAGTTTATGGCTACCATTTCAGACTCCTCCATGAGCTGAGATATGGCATGGACACTCCAGCACCCCAGAAACTAAGCATCCCTTATTTTCTCCTATAGTCCCTCATAGATTCCAGCATTAATTTGAAGGCAGGAGGTCCAGATCAGTTGGCTCACCATGGGTTGATTAAACTATTAGTGGAAGAAGCCCCCCACACCTTCACAATCCCCATAGCATGCAAAATATTTAGAAACATGACAGAAGAAGATGATATAAAGGCTCTCACATATGATCACAATCCTTCTAATAGTGAGGAGGAAGAGCAGCAAGGGGAAGAAGGGGAGGAAACTGAGGAACAAATAGAGGAGGAAGACACCAAAATAGAGAAAGAGGAAACTAAACTAGAGGAGGAAGAAACCAAAATAGAGCAAGAGGAAACAAAACCAGCAGAGACAGAGAAGACAAAAGGAGAGGAAAAAGGGGCAGAAAATATAGAAGCGTCCCCTGAGACCTTAGAAAATGAGGCAACAACTACTCTTGCTACCCTCAGCACCCCAGTTAAACCCAAACAAAAGAAGAAGAGGCAAACATCAATGTATTTCAGGGCCCAGAAAAGCACAAGGATTAAAATAGGAAAACCACAACCATGTTCAATAATGGCTATTATAATTGAAGATTCACCCACTGTCAAAGGGGGAGAATCTCCCCCTAAAACCCCCATCACATGTGAAAGAGGAAGTCCCAGATCTTCCACCTGGAAGGAAAGAGTGCAACTACAGGACTCAAAAATAGCTCTATAGGAGGCACAGACTGTTCTATAGGAGACCCTAAATAAGCTACAGGAGACTGAAAAACTTGAGGAAAGGGTAGAGGAACAGCCAAAGGGGAAGGAGGAAACAATAGAGATTAAAGAACCTAACCCCGAACCTAGTTTGGTCTCTTACTACAATCTTCTTGAGGGGGGGAAATCATTCCACATAAATTTTTAGTCCCACATTTCTTTGAGCTGGAAAAAGAAAGAATAAGGAGCCATAGATGGATGCAAATCACCAAATCCAAGGGGTTAAAGGATATTGGCCACATGGAGAACAAGCTTATAAAAATGGGTAGGGAGTTAAGTGCTGTAAGACATAGAGAGGCAATCACAAGAACTCACATGGAAACAGAAAATGCGTTGCTAAGAAGATAGTTGCAAGAAAAGGAGACATAATTAGCATGCATGGCCAGCTGGTCTATGGAGGCACTATAGTGCTAAACACCAAAAAAATCATATGGTCTATACCTCAAAGACCAATGGCTATAGTTTCAGATCAAGACTTTGGCATAGAGAGGCACAATTCCTTTCCAAGATTATAGATAGTTCATGGACCTATGTGACCAAAGTTCAGTAGAAGAGAAGGCAAAGATAGAAACGTTTTATTTGCATAACATGGCCCTCACCGATATCAACATATGGGGCCCCAATGCTAGGCTATGGGACTTGCAACTGATGGCCAACATAAACCAAAAAGTTGATGGCAAAAGAGAAAAATGAACCCTTAATTATCAGAGTTGAGCCATAATATCCCATGACTCTCATCAGCACACACTAGCTCCTTGAAAATAATCCTCAAAGTGCCCCTTAAGTATATCAATGATTAGGCTTAGGCCATTGCACATTTTGAGGATATGGAAAGATTACTTGGAGAAGAATGTATTCATGATTGTGTGAGGAGATGGAACACTCTCCCAAATAGTCTGCAAATCAGGGAGTATCACTCCCCAACAAGGATGAAAGAAGCATTAAGGAGAGTGCCACTCTACAAGCTCTTTATGCAGAATTTGAAGGCCAATTGGATTTGCCTCAAGTTGAGTCCCCCACTGCTACTAGGCCTGGTGGAAGGTATAAAAGAGGAAGAAGAAGAACAAGAGTGGGAAGAGGTCGATAGAAAGGCAAGATTCCATGACAAAGAAGAGGACCTCACAGCAGAAGCATGGGATGTCAGGGAGGCCATCAGGGCCATCAAAGATGAGGAGATGGATTGAGTTGCTTAGAGGATGAGCAACACCTTCAGTAGGGGGTGATATTGAGCCCCATAAATGGGTAAGTATATGGGCTCCTTTTGCCTCCTAACATATCTTAATCCACCATTCTCATTATTTTATTTTATGTTTTGTATTAGATTTGTGCTAATAGAGTGAGTTGGGTTGGTCCTTATGCCATGGAGTCTAATGTATGTTTAATGCAGATTTTTGGTCAATTTTGGAGATAAAATCCAAGATTTAATGGACATTTGGCAACATGTAGTCGAAGAAGACAAGGGAGAGGATTTATAGGAGGGTTCCCCCCTCATTTATGACTCCCTAATTTGAATTCTCCTTCAGGAGCAGCCACATCAATGCACCAAAGAGGTAGCCGAGCAAATGGAAGATAACTCCTGTTTATCTCAAGTTTTGGGAGCCAAGCCTCCCTAATTTTAAGGAATTTGTTGGGAACATCAAGTGTATAAGTAGAGAGGCCTAGGGCCTCATTAGGTTTTTGAAAGTTAGTCAAATTTTCGAATTTTTGTTGCAGCTTTTCTTTGCTCAACTTCAAGCTTACTTTTGTTGATAGTTTCATTTAATCTTATTGTTATTTTGATAATGAAGATGAGATCTTGTTTGAGCTAGCACTGAGTTACCTCAAACGGATGAAGCTCTCGGGTTAGTGCCCAATCCAAGTAGCCAAGGTCCTCTTGTTTTGTATTTATATTCTTTTTTTTAGTTTATGAATTAGTTGTTGTCAAATAGATTTCTTTCTTAGTTAAGAATAGGTTGCTTTTGGTAATTTAAAAGGTTGTTTCCATTTTAGTTTGTTGTAGAAGGTTCAACAGTGATAGGTAAAAGATACAAAAAGGCCATCAACAGAGCCTTGGCCTGCTTCCCTCCCTCTAGGACCATGAACTAAGGCCAAGGCCCTCCTGCTACCACAAAAAAACACCGATTTTCCTTTTCCATAGGATTTCTGGTGTTGCAGTTTGTTAGAAGGTTAATGATTTGTTGTAGGTCTATTCCACCATGCTCATTTCTATCCTTGTGATAAATTTCCTTCCATGCTTTCTTTCCATGTAGCATTTTTCAGCATTTACTTTCCTAGATGAGAATTTAGACTAGCTTGATGCAAAGTTCTGTTTTTTTTTTTATGTAGCTAGCTTCCTTGCTTAATTAATCTCATGATGTGATTTTCAGTTCTCTTGTAGCAATCCTCTTCTCATAATAAGTCAGCCAATCAGCCATCACCATTCCTCTTTGATATGCTCCACATGTCACCCAAGTCCCTCACAAATCTGCCCTAGTTTTCTGCACTTTTCTCATGAACTTTCCTCTCTTTCCTTGAACAAGTCCAACCATCTTTCTCTTTCTTGATCCTTCTTGATGAACCATAGACACCTTAACACATCACCATAGCCTTAAAATACCTTTTCCACCCACTTTCCCACCTTCCAAACCTCCAAAACGGCTCTCAACATCCTCTTGTAGACATCCTGTAGATCCCCTGTAGCCTCCTGTAGAGTTTCCTGTAGGTGTCTTTTTGAAGTCTGATTGTAGGAAAAGCCTCTAGAAGGCCACCCGGGACCTCCTAGAACCCATCCACACCTTTGTAAACCTCTACAAACTCCAAAGTCACCCTCCATCACCACCTAATCGCTGCCACATTCACAAACAAATAAATTACATACATGACAATTTCACCTAAAAATACATAAAATTCCAAAAAGATGTTTTTTTCTCATTCCCTTCTAGAAATAGCTTGATTAGATGTTGTTTACTTCCTAAGTAGGTAATGGCATTCATTTTATGGTTTTTCATCTCTCTTTCAGCAAAAGTAGGATTAGTTGGTTAATTAGGGTTTGCTAGGTTTACTTCACATTTCAGTCTTCTTTTCATTTCTACAATTATAGTAGCCTCTGTAGAGTAAGCTTTCCTTTGTTTCATCACATATAAAGCTTCTTCTAGAATTCATAGAAGTTGGCTTGATCTCCTAGTGATCTTGTGCCAGCTGACCAAGTGATAACCTGCAGAAAGAACTAGTACTTGGGCATACAACATAGTCGCTTCCAATTTTGTTACGAACTACTGGGTTGATAAAAGTAAAGTAGAAAGCCTAGGAGTTGCAACATTATTGCTGCAATACTAGTGCTCACCAATATTAGATCACATACTTCATATAAAACATATTTTCAAGTTGTTTAAAAAATATTGGCTTTCCCTTAATCCCAAGAAGAGAATCTTTGGTGTGTCCTAAGAAATCCTGTTGGGACACATCTCAGAAAAAATCATAATTTATATTGATTCTGAGAGGGTCAAATCCATCAGGTAGATCTCATTCACGGTGAATATTAAATCCATGCAATATTTCTTAGGAAAATGTATTTTCTTGAGAAAATACATCTCTCATTATGCTTAGATAGTCAAGCCCATATAGGAGATGATCAAGAAACATGCAATATACAAATGAAATAAATGGGAAAAAGAATGATTTTTCCTAGATTAAGAAATCCATTATCAATGCACCTACACTTTTAACTCCAGATTATGGCAAACATTTCTTTCTCTATGCTTTTGCTTTGAACTTGTCAATTGTGGCCTTGTTGGCTCAGAAATATATGGAAGGAAGTGAATGAACATTATCCTGTAGGTTTTAACCCTATACAGAAATTACCTGCATACGAATTCTTAAACAAAGAAAATAAACAATGCGAGAGCATAACCCATAAAACACATATGCACAGAGATTTTTTCCCTGGATCCCAAAACCGGGACTACCAGCTTGATTTTTCATTATGTTCCTTTCAATGTTACAATACATATTTATACATGCCGAAGCATCCAATACCATGGACCGAAAAACCATCGCATCCAATACCATGTGCGAAAATCAAGCACAAAACCATAGGTAGGTTCGCCCAACCTAATATAGGGTCCAAAAAGATTTTTCCCAGGGCGCTGCCGCCCCCCCTGTGACCCCCCCGCTGCGCAATCGGCACAACGAAGGGGGGCTACCACCCCCATCTAACCCCTCGTTTAACTACGTCGGTTAGTCATGGAAAGAATATAACACAACCGAACAATCTCCCACTTGTTGTTTTCTTTCCACAAGGGGCCACAGGAGAGCTTAGTCATTTTTCCAGCCCTGAAACACCCATTGTTTCTCTACACCAAGAGAACTTCTCAGAGCTCACAGATTTTGTCAATGCATCTGTAGTATTCTTCAAAGTGTCCACCTTTACCAGCAACACCTTTTTGTCTTCTATCATATCCCTCACAAAGTGATACTGAACATCAATGTGCTTTGTCTTTGAATGATAAGCAGGGTTCTTTGCCAAGAAAATTGCACTTTGGCTGTCACAGTCTATTCTTATAGCTCCCTGTACTAACCCCATACTTGAACACAATCTCTGCAACCAAACTACTTCCTTGCTTGTATGAGTGGCTGCCATGTATTTTGCCTCTGTAGTTGATAATGCCACTACAGATTTTTTCTTACTCATCCAACTGACTGCACCTCCAAATAGGTTAAACACATACCCACTTGTAGATCTTCTCTGATCCAGATCTCCAGCCCAGTCTGCATCAACAAAACCATGAATATTAAACACTCTGTCTGTTGTTGGGAAAAGTATCCAATGCGGAATGACCCTATCCAACTCCAAGGGTGATAGTACCTCAGCAACAATCAAAGCAAAGCTATTCAAGATTACTTCTTTATGAGATGTAAGAGAGAGTAGGAAGAGATCCACTAACCGATGTCTTCCGCTAATGATTGATCCAATCTTCTCTCTTTGCTGCTTGCTCCCAGCTCCTTGCTCTTTCACTGGCCCAGCTACACCAAGATCCTGCAAAATCACAAGAGAGGGAAACTACAAGAAGCATACATTCATAATTGATTCAAGGATTAGAATAAATCAAATATACAAGTATCAACATGCCATTGAGACACATGCATATAGAAGAACCTCAAATGCTTTATTAATGGAAGAAGTAAAGTTCAGGAAGTGATACAACCATAAAAGGCCCAATCCAGCATCACCTCCCAGCAGAAAGAAATCTCCTCTTCACCTCCTTCAAGCAAATCACCCAATAGTTCTATACTCAAACCAACAGCACTTCCTTACAGTCACAAGATTCTAGCCTCCCTAGACCTCATGAGAGAGCTCTATATATAGGAGTTTTGGAGAAAGTATGAGTCAGCTTGAGGCTGGCATGAAGCTGACTAGTGTCCTCTCCCACTTCAGTTATTCTTCAGTTCTTGAGTCCACTTGGAGGTTCTTGATTCCACTTGGAGATCTAGACCCTCTTACACATCACTAGGCGAATTCCCTGATCCAAGTGTCATTTTGGAAGCTTCCTGGGCATTGACACCTTGAGGAATGACTGTGCCACTTGGCCAATCTCGCCCAGCGCAGGTAGCCTTCATTCCAGTTGACATTCAGCGCAGGTACCGAGTGGAGCAGTTGACATTCGGCGTAGATGCTCAGTGGAGCAGTTGACATGATCCAGAAATAGCTTGTTTTTGAGTGTTTTCAGGTGGAGAACTGATTTTCAGTGCTGTGGTTTGCTGACCTTGTTCCTCTAGGGGTAGGAACAACTTGTTTAGGGACTTTGGATCCCTTAGATTATTGACATTTCATGCTTCATGCTGTAAGGCACAAAAATGTCTATAACAGTTGCCCCCTAAAGTATGAGGTCGTTTATCGGGTGAAATGCTTTATCAGGAGGATCCGAAGTTCATTCCATCGCTGAGAGGTGACCTGTAATAAAATACAATACAATACATTATTTTTCATTCTGCTTTCATGATCTAGCTGAGGCGGGCATTCCCATGCTCAGCTTTATAAATTCATTTTGGTACATAAAACAGACGATCGTCTGATGATAGACTGATCATTCTCTGCTGAAATTATCATCCTTTGAGTAGGATGATCATCTGCTGCAATGATGTACATGTCAAATGTCTTTATGTTTCCTGAATATATATCGCAGCCCGAATGGATGAAACTAGATCCGGGGTCTTCAAACTCATTCGATCTTCACTCTAAGTACAAGTTGATCCATGTGAGAATTGCGCTGAAGTCGAACATGGAAAGACATCGCTTGATTACCGGTCAATGATGTAAACCGTTAACAAGCGCGAGAGGAATCACCGATAATGATAATGACCCTCAAGGTACTGCAGTACAATTCACGTGGTGTGAATATAGGACTTGGCGTCGAACACCATGCAAAATCTTCTGGTCGAAGGTCATTGATGTATACCTGTCGCCAGAAGTGAGAAACTTGCCATTGAGGCATGCAAGCTTCAAAGTATTGAGGGGTGTGTTCCTAGATCAACTTCTTGGATAACGAGCTGAAGTCGACAAGAAGCGATCCATCAAAGGAGGGCCTTAATGAATCCCACATCAGTGACACGGAACGGAGCTAATGATTTTAGTGGAGGTGAAAACAATCTGTGAAATATGATTCAGGGTGGCGATCATGGGTGGATGAACGATAATGTATGGCAGTGGATGGGACATGGTTGACTCTTTCTGAACAACATCTCTTGAACATATAACGACACTGATGCGATGGATCGGTAGCATTACCCCAAATGTGGATGGTTTGGCGAAGACCATGGTGATGAGACCGGTGAATGAAACAACCCAACCCGATGTGATACAGAGGAAAAGTGTCATGTTCAAGAGCGACTTGCTACCATTAAAGCTTTGAGGTTCTCCCAATTTTTCCCCAGTCATTTCTGACCAGTACCTGTTTATTTTTGTCAAGCTTGAGGAGGATAACATATGCTTGTTCTATAACCTGCCCTTCGGGCAAGCCCATCGCTATGTTTTAACAAGCCTAGTGATAGGGAAACTCGTTCTCGTCTAAAGACAAGTTTGTCGCTATTTAATCATTTTAACAAGTCTAATGATAAGGAAAACTTGGTCCTTTTCATTTTTAGAGAGTCTGAAAAGGTACAGAAAGTTAACTCCAAAATTCCTTTTTCGTCATCTAATCCCTTAAGTCCGAAAAAGTATAAAACAATACAGAAGGGATGAGTTTTCGATAATTTTAACGAGCCGAATAAAACAAGTGCTCGACCCTTTTGTGTAATAATCCCTCAGGTCCAAAAAGATTAAAATCTAGAGGAGGGATAGCTCTTCCAGTCACTTTAACGAGCTGGAAGGCCAAAACTCGGCAAACTTTTCATATTTTACGAGTCAGTTGAAAAGAGCTCAAAGAAGACTTGTCTTTTGAGGAACGAGTGATAAACAGGGATAGCAGTAGATTCCAGGTACAGGTTGGAATTTTCCAATCACGGCAGTGTCACAAGGATGGCTAGGTGAAATCACTCTTTGCAGCTGTTCCTCAAAATGGGTAAACAATCATATGGGGGTGAACGATCGGCCAAATGGAATGGAGGTGGCAGGTGCAAACACGACCAAGGCTTTTTATGGCTAATAAATTTACGATCACAATGGTTATTTACCAAAATAGGTTCATTTTTTAATGAGCTTAAACTCTGGAGGAAACTCTTGCTCACGCTTTTCTATTTTTTAACGAGCATAAATTCCACGGTAAAACTGCTCGATCTTATGTTTATTTTTTAACGAGCATGAACTATGTGCTAAAACTGCTCGGATCTCGCTTTTCTATTTTTTAACGAGCATAAATTCCGTGGTAAAACTGCTCGATTTTATGGTCAAATTTTGATTTTTTACCATTACTAGCTTTTCTCTTTTCAAGTATAGTACTGCATTTTCAATTGCTGCAGCAAAATTTGTTAGAAATGAATAATATTTGCATGAAAATGAGATTATAACCCTAATATTTCACTTTGAACTACGTAAAAAGCTATTTAAAAGGTGTTTTTACCTCTCATTTACCATTTCATTTGCATTTGGTTTGTTGGAGCTCTAGAGGTGCCTCTTCCCCCTTGATTTTCATCAGCTGATTCCGGGAGATTCTGCGGACGATTTTCGGCGCCGTCTGGACCAGGTAGGAGCTAAACCCTAGCTCTTTCTTTTCATGGTTTCATTTTCCAGTTTTAGGCCTGTTTTTCAGTGTTTCTGAGCCCCAGGGGTTTTGCAAAATCGCCCTAACTTTAGCGCAGGTTCCCCATTTGAAACCTGCGCTGAAGGTCAAGCTTCCTTAAGGCAGACTGACCCTCAGCGCAGGTGGGAGACTCTCTGCCTGCGCTGGGCTCAGAAAAATGGGTTTTCAGGTCATTTTTTGATGAATTTTCGCCAGTTTTTCATCAAAATCAGGAACTTACTCCTTCTCTTGTTTTCTTTGCAGGGAACTTTGAACAAAATGTCTCTTACGTGGCGAGAACGAGAACATGAAGAGGAGGACATGATTTCCCTTCATGACCCTGTCATGGTGAACGCGCTGCGGAACTGTGGCCTGCTGAAGTTTTTTCGTATCTCTAGCATGAGGGCACAGATTACTTTGCTGCAGTATATGTTTGATGCTTGGGATCCTGTTAACCAAGTATTCCAGATTAGGGGAAAGTCCATCCCCTTGACCATAGAGGACATGTACTTCTTGACTGGGTTGTCAAGACGAGGTGCCCCCATTTCCTTGTCAGGTACGGCCCGGGGGACTGATTCCACCAGAGATTATGTCCGCCAGTATTGCAGGGAAGGTTCTCAGCCGAGCAGAGACGGCAAGATTGTTATCCGTGAGATTACTGACAGGTCTCTCAGGTCCATTCTGTATACCATTGGTAGGATGGCTGGTAGCGCAGCTTTACATGTTGCCAACAGATCTTATATGCAGCATGCCTTGGAGTGTCTCCAACCGAAAGTATTCAACTGGTGTGATGCAGTACTTGTTCAGATGAAAAGTCAATTGACCAAGGTAAAGGATGGGAATCTGAAGAAATTTGGATTTGGTTCTATTCTGACTTCCTTTGCCTTGGAGAAAATCCCACTGATGCAGCCCCAGTACATCATACTCGACTTGCCTTCTCCGACCGAGCCACGCATGCAGAGGTGGGTTGATCACATGTCGAGGCATGCTGGTCAACCTCAGATTACTTTTACTGAGGCCTTCTTCAGGTGGTTCGAGCGCCAGGAGATGGTCTTCTCCGAGTATCCATATGTGGGTATGGATTTCCGAGGTGACCCGGATTTGGTGTTACCGGATGGCGAACAGTGGGGCGCTATTGGTAAATTCTTTGACCATATTACTGTTTACTGTTCTTATTCATAATGTTGTTGTGCTTTATTCTATCAAGACTTTTAATCATACTCTTGGGTGCATGCAGATGTTGGTCCTGTCCATCCAGCAGTTCGTCCGAGACCGCCAGT
Source organism: Pinus tabuliformis (assembly GCA_031772625.1). NCBI lineage: Eukaryota > Viridiplantae > Streptophyta > Pinopsida > Pinales > Pinaceae > Pinus > Pinus tabuliformis. The sequence continues at coordinate 964,826,756 of CM062812.1, forward strand.
TGCTGCCCCGGCAGCAGAGCCTGCTAGGAGAGCTATCCTCTGTGACCTTGACGATACTGAGACCCTTACAACTGTGCAGGAGCAGGTTGAGAGCTTTACTCTCGGCATTCCCTATGTGAGGATTGATGAGTTACCTTTACAGCTGCAGCGACACACCACTGGCGTGCCTAGACGATGGACTCGTCTCTTGCGCATGATTGCACAGGCCGTGACGTGCTATCATGAGCACCACTAGGCTAGGGTGCCCCCTAGCATCTTTTTGAGTTTTAGGTCATATGACCAATTTTGTCTTGGTTACAGAACATTATGTATGAACTATAAACAGCTTATATGTATTTTGATTTTCGAGTTTTATCCTGTTTGAGTTATATGATCCATATGTACAATCTTTGATGATGTGTCCTTTTTATAAATGTTGCAAATGTCTATCTAACACATAGTTTGCCAATGAGTCAGTTAATGTGTTTAAGTTTCTTGAAATATGTTGATATTGAATTGAATCAAATCGTCTCTCCAAGATCTTGACCCTTAGGAACATGCGATAAATAGCTGGATTGCGAACAGAATATATACCATTGAGTTGTAGTATTACGAGCTGTGAGTCTAGCCTAACAATTAGTCGGCGTATGCCACGTGTGATGGCATCAGAGAGTAGTTCTATCAACGTGCTATGCTCAACGATGTTATTCGTTGATTGCCCAATACACACACCTCTGAAACTTACTAACTCGCTGCTTGGATCAAAAATGGCCCAGGCTGCGGAAGATAGGTTCCGCGAACTACGACTCGCTCCGTCGGCATATCCAACAGATGTCTCCAGAAGGTTCGACATCTGCAACAAATGAAAAAGGTGGATCACTCGACCAGAACAAATACCTTAGTGAAAACAAAATACAACAAAAGCATGCAGGTTACTATTTAAGCATAGTAACGCTTGAGGTACAGCCCGTTGCGGGGCTGCGCCAGTGGAATTCCATCGTAATCCATTAACTCGTAGGCTCCTTTTGCTAACACCCTTTTAACAATATAGGGGCCCATCCATAAGGACTTGAATTTCCCTGCTCCCAATTTATCGGATTCTTGGTCATAAAGCAAGACCAAATCACCTTCTGAGAAGACACGGGGTTTGACATTTTTGTCGAACTGAGCCTTGACTCGTTTCTTATGGGCCTCGTTAGCGAAAGCGGCATCACGACGGGTTTCATCCAATTGGATTAATTCCAAGAAACGAGCCTCTTCTTCTGAAGTTTTGGGGAGAAGATCGATTGTGAGTTTAAGCAACGAAATTTCGCACTGGATTGGCAAGACTGCTTCCAGGCCATACACCAGTTGAAAAGGTGTGAACCCGGTTGCGTTCTTTACCGAGGTTCGGTAAGCCCACAAGGCTGAATACAGGATTAGGTGCCACCTTCTTTTATGAACCCCGATCATCCTTTGCAACATACGCTTCAGGACCTTGTTGATTGCTTCAACTTGTCCGTTGGCTTGCAGATAGTATGGGGTAGAGCTGTCGTGAGATAGCCCTAGCTTGGCAGCTAATTTGACCATCATGTGATTGTGAAAATGTGACCCATGATCTGTAACTATAGCCTGTGGTACGCCGAACCTGGCGACTACATGATTGAAAAAGAAAAGGGCAGCTGTTTCACCAATGTTATCCAATGTAGGCATCGCCTCGGCCCATTTGGTAAAATAGTCAACAGCGACTACTATATACCCATGCCCCCCGGTCGAGGTGGGGTTACATTGCATGAAATCGATGCCCCACTTGTCGAAGGGCCCAACAACAACTATCGGCTGTAAACGTGCGGGTGGTCGTCTGGTTTTGCTATCAAAAATTTGACAAGCATGGCAACTTCTGACTGCGGTTATGCAATCTTTGAACATGGTTGGCCAGAAGTATCCTGCTCGTAAGATTTTTTGTGCTGTTGCATATCCAGATTGATGCCCCCCACAAGCTCCTAAATGACATTCATTCAGGGCTTTTTCGGCCTCCTCATGGGTAAGGCACCTTCTCAGAACTGTATCGACACCACGACAGTAAAGTGAATCACCGACGATCATGTAGTCTTTTGCTTGGTATCGTATACGTTTTTGTTCGGAGCGAGAGGTGTTAGGCTTGAATTTTTGGGTTTGGAGATAAACTATGATATCTCCATACCACTCATCGCTTGTAGATATCAGAAACAAATTTTCGTCCACGATTGACTCTTCCGATGTTTCATCGTTGGACGACGATGGGAAATCACATAATAATTCTGCGAAAACTAGAGCTTTCTTTGATTTGGATTTTACAAATTCCAGATCAAACTCTTGAAGGATCGCTATCCATTTTGAATATTTGCCCCCCAGCAACTGTCCCGACAGTATATAAGTCATGGGGTTGCAATCTGACAAGATGGTAGTTTTCCGAAAGAGGACATAATGTCGAAACCTTTGAATCGCTTGAATAGCTGCAAGCGCTAGTTTTTCAACATAAGAATATTTACTTTCTGTATCATTTAAGTTTTTACTTAAATAATATATAGGATGTTCAATTCCATCGACTTCTTGAACTAAAACCATCACAATGGTCATATCCGCTGCAGCCAGATACAGGTTAAAATCTTTTTGATAGTCTGGGGCGTACATTAATGATGCTTTTACTAGACAATCTTTCAGAGCATCAAAGGAAGCTTGCACCACCTGGTCCCAAACGAAAGGTACATCCTTTTTCAAAAGACGAGTATAACCCTTAGCAAGTTCTGCGTAATTTGGAATGAACCTCCTCAGAAAGTTTGCTTTCCCTTGGAGTTTCTGAATCTGAAGCAAATTTGAAGGTGGAGGCAAATTAATGATTTCCTAAACCTTGCAGGGGTCGAGACGAATCCCATCCTTAGAGACTAAAAAGCCAAGTAAACGACCAGAACCGACGCAAAACACACATTTGTGTGGATTGATTCTTATCTTGTAGTGTCGGCAACGTAGAAATATCGCTCTTAAATGCTGCGAGTGATCAGTCTGCTTTCGCGAATGAGCCGGAAGATCGTCGAGATAAGGTTGAACAATGTTCTTGATGTCATGGAAGGCATAATTCATCGCCCTCTGAAACGTCGCCCCTGCGTTCTTTAAACCAAAGGGTAATTTTCGATAAGCGAATGTGCCCCACGGACAAATAAATGCAGTCTTTGACTGGTCCTGTGGGCGGATATTTATTTGATTATACCCGGAAAATCCATCCATAAATGAAAAGATTTCACATCCGGCGCATTCATCAATTATCTAGTCGATGAAGGGTGTAGGGTAGTTGTCCTTCGGACAAGCTTGGTTTACATCCCTATAGTTGACACACACTCTAATCGTCCCTTGTTTTTTCATAACAGGGACAATATTCGATACCCAATCGGTTAGAGGAACCGGGTAGATGAATCTAGCATGGAGAAGTTTTTCAACTTCTGCCTTAATGGCCGCGGCTTTCTTGGGGTGCACCTGCCGAAGCCGTTGTCTTACTGGTTTGACATCAGGATACATTTTAATTTCATGTTCAACGATACTCGAGTCAATGCCTGGCATTTCATCATATGACCAAGCAAAGACATCTCTAAATTCGCGAAAAAGAGCGTTATATATTTCCAGTTCTGAAGGGGAACAACCTTTTCCGACATAAATATTCTCTACAACATCTGTTTTGGTCGAGATATTTATGGCTATAGTCTCTTCAATATTGGATAGGTTTCGCTCGAAATCCACCGTATTTACAGTATTTGTTAGGAATTCAAATACTGAAGGGTGATAAAGGTCACTTTGAGTATCTTCTTCATATTCTGGAAGAAGGGAACGATGGTGGTGATCATTCCATGGTGCCCCCTCAATCATCATTGATTGTAAGATTCCTTCGTCAGTCCCATGTACTTTCGACCAAGGATCTAATGGGGTTCCATATTCTCTAGACCTATCTACCCAAATGCTTGACGAGCGTTGATTTGGGCTCGCCTCCCATGCTTGAAACATTGATTGCTACAATATTTCCAAAGGGCTTGGGGACAAAACCATTGCACGATCCATGTTGACCTTCATGGAAGATATCATGTTGCAGGTTGCTACAAACGGTATATTTCCCATATAAATAGGAGGTGGTAGCGCGAAAGTTCCCATCAATGTGGGGTCTTTCAATAATCCTACTCCGATATCTTGAATCGAATGGTTACTCTCATGGATCATGGGAATGCTTCCTGTAACTTGTGAACCATTAGGGAGGAAGTTCTGTTGGTCGACGACCGTTATCCCTCCTTCAAATGGGAATGCGATCTTCCTAAAATAAGTCGACACGACAGCTGCCATGGCATAAATCCATGGTCTACCCAGTAGGATGTTATAGTCAAGATTTCCATCAATGACCTCAACATCAATTTCTACTGTCTTTCCTCCTAGTTCAACTTTCAAGTTATTAAGGATACCGTAAGGGGTATAAGTCCTTCCGTCGAAAGCTTTTAATGTCGTCGATGATCGAGACAAGGTTGGAGATCCTAAAGTTTTCCAGCAGCTCATCGACATAATACATGTCGATGCCCCTCATCAATAATCATTCTGTGAACAGTTTTGTTGAGGGCTTTCACTTGAATAAGGAAAGCTAGTTGAGCTGGTAACTGAGGATCATATCCCTTGTGATCAAAGGATACAAGATTGGAATCCTTAGGATCAACCCCACCAATTGCTGATAACAACGCCTGCCTTTGGGTTGGACAATTTTGTAATACCTCAAGAGTCGACATAGCGGATGGCGATTGTGCCAAATCTTCCACTATGTTATAATGTTGCGCCGCTCTGGCGCGAGGATTAAATGTCGACTTGTGTACTACACCCTTTGGCGGTTTTATTGTTAATTCAGGGATGATGGGTGGTACAACTTCTGTCGAAGTTGTTGTCGAACTACTCGGTTGATCTTTACCTTTTTCGTTCGACAGCTGAGGATTCCCGTAATCTTTGTTCCTTGTCGAAATCAAAGCATCATCTTGCTGTTTTGAAACCGACAACATAAGTACTTGCGACGGGGAAGCATTTCCACTATCAACCAGATTTTGACCTGGGTTGGGAAATGGATCAGTTAACACAGCTGAGGTTTGGGAACTTTTAAAGAACCTCTTTAACTCAGCTTTGAATGGGCAATTCTTTGTGCCATGATCCTTATCATCACATATTAGACATGGATAATTTTGTTTCCCTTTCCCAGGAGGGTTTGAAGAATTTTTTCCAGGGGATGACTCACCCTGTTTCTTCTTCTTCCCTTTGTTTTGTTTCTTCTTGCTTCCTGGTTGATTGGTTTCTTTGCCCTTATCTTCTGATACGGCATTTACTTCCGAAGCAAGAATTTCTTCTTTTGCATTTTGATCTGAATTCTTACGGGCTTTCTTTGACGAAGCCTTTATCGATTTCGCGTTTGCCGTGCCAATCACACTGTCACCGGCATGAGAGTCACTATTTGATTTAGGAGGGGGAGGAATTGAAAATTCCGGTCTAGGGGCGTCGGGTATTTTGTCGTAGAGCGTGCCGGACTGAGTATAAACTAAGTCCAAATACTGTGCACGAGCAATAACTTGCTCCTCTTTTACGACTCCCCCCTTGGCCACATCTTCCGTAATAGCCGGAAGTAACGACTTTATGACCCATTCAGCTAATAGCTGATCAGGAACATATGTTTTCACCATCCTACGATGACGACGCCACTCATGTATATGATCAGATATATGGGTGGCAGTTGTCTGCTTGAAGTTGGTTAATATTTCTGTTCCCGTTTCATACCTTATCGGTAATTGAAAATGGGTTAAGAAAGTCGTGGCTAGGGAACTAAAATTGTCGAAAGAGGCTCTTGGCAATTCAATATACCATTTAGCCGCTGGACCTGTCAATGTCCTCTGAAAAAGGCGAAGCCTTATCGAATCGTCGTTTAGGGTGTTCGACGAACACCACAGATGAAAAGTCATCACGTGATTCGATGGGTCTTCACCTGGATTTCCATTGAATTTAGGAATGTCAGATGGAAGTTTATGAGGAATCGCTGGCCACCAAGGGGCATAAGCAATCGGATCGTTGGTTAACCGGTGTAAATCAAGTAACTCTAAAGTCGCCACGAATGGTAACTGTTGATTCAGGTTAGGCGAAGCATAACCAGGGTACGATGGAATCGCTTGAGCAGTGGGCCTTTGCATACCAGCATAATGTAATTGATGTTGGTATGACTGATACGGTTGGTGGACTTGACCACTGTAAAGTGGTTGGTTTTGACCGTTTTGGATATACGGTTGTCCACTATTCGCAAAGATCTGCTGCTCAGAACCTTGGTACACTTGCTGGAATTGCGGTTGTTGGTATTGCACAAGCCATGGTTGTGAAGCCATGTTCTGTTGTGCTATGCTAACCGTTGGACCAAGGTGTGGGGTAATTGTACCCGTTTGTACTTGTGTCGCCCCACCAGTTGGCGATTGTGGTTGTGACCCATGATCAAGTGGCTGTTGCATTACAACCTGAGAAATCTGAGGTTGACATGCAACAGGTATCGCTTGAACTTGTGACACTGTTACAATAGCCGGTGTGGTTGGGATGTTCGTCACAGGTACACACTGTTGCATAGAATATACAACTCTTGGTTGTTGAGGTAGCATAGGTACCCAACTACTTGATGCAATTCCAGTATAACCTGAATACTGTTGAGAACTGCCGTATGGATATCCTCCCGGAGGAGGTAATGAAAGGGCATACTGCCCCCCATATGGTAGCAATCTGGAACTCAGAGGGATTGTTAGTCCTTGAGGACTAGATGGCCCAAATTGACCTCCATGAGGATCAATCTGTCGAGTCTCAACATAAGAGTTGCCGGGTATTACTCCGGATGAACAAACTGGAACAGACCACACTGTCGAAATAGTCCCTTGGTGGACTCCTTCTAGTGGTTGAGAGCTAGTCGGGACAGCTGGTATGCCGGCAAACATCGTTGGAGTGACGGCAGGGGCTTCTGTTGTCGCTGTGTCATTTGACACAGTCCTAGATGATGACGGTTGTTTAGACATTTTAAGTCTATCCAATAGATTGCCTAGCGATTCTACAGGAACTTCCACTTGTGGTGGATTAACTTCTGATGAAGGAAATAGAGTGACCCCGACTCCAAAATGAGTTGGAGTACTTGCTTGCGGATCCTCTGCAATTTCCTCTATCGCAATCAAACCTAGTGGAAGAGGAAGACCGTCAGGTCCGTAAAATATTTCTGGTGCCGAAGAAGTGGTTGTTTCGACAGCGACAGTTGTTTGAGGAACAAAACTCTCTGGACCGGTTACAGATGGAACTGGTTCAGTTACACAAGTATTTGCCCCCAGACTAGGATCAGTATTACTGTCCTTCTGTGGCTGTTGAACTTCTTCTATAGAGGCAGGGTTTCCAGAAATGTTTGGAGTAACCGGAACCTCAGATGTAGTTGGAACACTTGTTCTAACTTTTAAAGGAGATTTTGAACCGGTTAAACGAGTTCGCTTTGTCCGTACTGTTTTCGATTCCGGAGACAAAGACGGTTGACTCGTAAGCCTCCGCGAACGACGGGGTTTCAATTGACTTTCTTCCACGATTGCGGATTACTCGATCAACCAAAATATTAAAAGGGGAAATTTGTGTTTCCGAATTGAATGAATTTTATTAGACGCTTTTAGACACAACTTGCTTTTTCACTTTTTAAGAGTCGAGAAAAAGCTAAAGATGACTCTAGTCTCCTTCGATGTTTTAACGAGCCCGAAGTGACAAATGCTCGGATGGACTTTTTCAGTTATAGAGTTTGAAAAAGGCCAAAAGAAACTGCTCTGGAGATCTAGGCAGAGGGTGTGCCAAACCTTTCGCAAAACCACAGAATACGTTTTACGGTACGAGTGGTCGATCTTCGTGAATGTTGTGTTCACTGCATTGCGATCAGTAGGGCGGCCGACACGGCTTCCTATGGATAAAAGATATATGCCTATAGGGGTCTCCCAATATATACGCGACGGTACGTGGGAGCACAAGTCCGTATTAGTGCCACCGACTCTCAGGAGGAATCACCCACCTTCGTCGAGATCGACAGTCACTACGTTTAACGACGCCGGAACACGTCTCTAGCTTAGACCTCTATGTGTTTGCGTTATGTTTCAAAGCGTTGTTAGGTTCATTCAATATATTTTAAGTTGATCTTTTTAAAGTTTTCCTTTCAAGGTTCACCACGAGATGTTTGATACAAATTCCTAAATGCAGTCTAAGATGAGAAGCAAGCTTTTTCAATCTTTTCGACTTATGAAAATCTTAACTACTGAGGGAAAAGAAAGACATCATCTTTTCACACAGATCAAAGAGCATACACTAATGCACTTTTCCCTAAATCAACATGCAAACTTATCAAATGCAAAATGCAAGTATTTCTTTTCTCTTTCTTAATGTTGGTGCGATACAAAAAGAAAGTTGTTGTATAACTTTGGATTCAATTTCAAGTGAAAGCAAACAAGCTTGTCCAAAATCAAAAGACACCTTAAGATTTACTTGTTTCGACACCAGAAATGTACAAATTCAAACCATATGACGAAAGCAAAAGCTCAATCAGCTATGAACAGCAAACAAACTAACTCTTAAGATCAGAACGACACTTTATCACAGGTCTAGATCTCAGAGGCCTACAACAAGACTAGTTCACTTTCATTATGGGAAACTGTAAATGATACAAGAAATACAAAAAGAACAAACACAGTTTCTTCATACAACCGAGGCGAAATAGTGGCAAGGAAAGTTGGTTTTAGATAGGTACACTGACTGGTAACAGGCAACAAAAACAAGAGTGAAAACAGGGCAATAAACAGGAGGGAACCCCAGTAGCACTAGGCAAAACTGGTTCAGTGCAGGTAGTACACTGGCAGTTTGACCTTCAGCGCAGGTAGCCCCTTCGGGAACTGCGCTGAAATGCAGACTGCCTTCACAGTGCCTGCACTGAAGAGACAAACTTTCGTTTTTCTCAGTTTCCGGGTCACGGATTGCTCAAAAATTCACAGTTTTTGGCCAAATCAGAAGCTATCAGTCAAGTACACACTAAGGGATGAAAAGGAGGATGAAAAGCTATCACTAAGATCTATTTAGAGTCCTTGTGAATCAGCTCTTCAAATCATAAACATGCCCAGAAACTGAGCTAGAGTAGCTGCCCTCTACTTTGCATTTGAAAGCTCCAAATGCAGTTCGATTCGGTACTCCCTGTGTTTATGAAATGAATAGCAAAAACACAAACAAACAACAAGATACGATCCCCAGCGGAGTCGCCAATTTGTTGTTGGGAAAAGTATCCAATACAGAATGACCCTATCCCACTCTAAGGGTGATAGTACCTCAGCAACAACCAAAGCAAAGCTATTCAAGATTACTTCTTTATGAGATGTAAGAGAGAGTAGGAAGAGATCCACTAACCGATGTCTTCCGCTAATGATTGATCCAATCTTCTCTCTTTGCTGCTTTCTCCCAGCTCCTTACTCTTTCACTGGCCCAGCTACACCAAGATCCTGCAAAATCACAAGAGAGGGAAACTACAAGAAGCATACATTCATAATTGATTCAAGGATTAGAATAAATCAAATATACAAGTATCAACACGCCATTGAGACACATGCATATAGAAGAACCTCAAATGCTTTATTAATGGAAGAAGTAAAGTTCAGGAAGTGATACAACCATAAAAGGCCCAATCAAGCATCACCTCCCAGCAGAAAGAAATCTCCTCTTCACCTCCTTCAAGCAAATCACCGAATAGTTCTATACTCAAACCAACAGCACTTCCTTACAGTCACAAGATTCCAGCCTCCCTAGACCTCATGAGAGAGCTCTATATATAGGAGTTTTGGAGAAAGGATGAGTCAGCTTGAGGCTGGCATGAAGCTGACTAGTGTCCTCTCCCACTTCAGTTATTCTTCAGTTCTTGAGTCCACTTGGAGGTTCTTGCTTCCACTTGGAGATCTAGACCCTCTTACTCATCACTAGGCGAATTCCCTGATCCAAGTGTCATTTTGGAAGCTTCCTGGGCATTGACACCTTGAGGAATGACTGTGCCACTTGGCCAATCTCGCCCAGCGCAGGTAGCCTTCATTCCAGTTGACATTCAGCGTAGGTACCGAGTGGAGCAGTTGACATTCAGCGCAGATGCTCAGTGGAGCAGTTGAAATGATCCATAAATAGCTTGTTTTTGAGTGTTTTCAGGTGGAGAACTGATTTTCAGTGCTGTGGTTTGCTGACCTTGTTCCTCTAGGGGTAGGAACAACATGTTTAGGGACTTTGGATCCCTTAGATTATTGACATTTCATGCTTCATGTTGTAAGGCACAAAAATGTCTATAACACTGTCCAATCCTGGTCTTCCTTGGTAGCACAAACCATAATCACTAGTGCCACGCAAATACCTGAAAACCCGCTTCACTGTTGTCCAGTGCTCCTTCCCAGGTTTTGACATAAACCTACTCAATACTCCCACTGCATGTGCAATGTCTGGTCTAGTACAGACCATTGCATACATCAGGCTACCGACTGCACTTGCATATGGAACACGGGACATGTCCTCTTCCTCTTCTTGTGTCTTGGGACATTGTTCAACAGATAACCTCACACCTACAAGAATAGGAACCTTCACCGGTTTATTATCCTGCATATTAAACCTCTGCAGTATTGTCTCGACATACTTCCTCTGGCTTAACCAGAGCTTCCTCTTTGCCCGATCTCTTTTAATTTCCATGCCCAAAATATAGTTTGCAGCACCAAGATCTTTCATGTCAAATTTGGATGACAATTGGGTCTTCAAATCCTGGATAATTTCTTTGTCATTTCCAACCAGCAACATATCATCCACATACAGGACCAGATAAATAACACGGTCACCAATTAATTTAAAATACACACAATGATCTGCTTTACTTCTGGTGAAGCCAAGTCCCCGTATAAATGTATCAAATTTCTGATACCACATCCTTGGTGACTATTTTAACCCATACAGAGAATTATTTAACTTGCATACGAGTTCTTTCTTACCCTTCACCACAAAGCCTTCAGGTTGCTTCATGTAGATTTCCTCTTCCAAATCCCCGTGAAGAAATGCTGTCTTCACATCCATCTGTTCTACCTCAAAATCAAAAGCAACAACAACAGATAAAAGTAATCTAATAGAAGCTACCTTGGCAACAGGAGAAAAAATATCACCAAAATCAATTCCCGGCACCTGGGAATAACCTTTTGCTACCAACCGAGCTTTGTATTTCTCCACCTTTCCTTCTGCATTAGTCTTCTTCTTGAACACCCATTTGCTGCCAATGGGTTTCCTTCCTGCTGGCAACTCTACCAGATCCCAAGCCTCATTTTTGTGCAAAGATGCCATTTCATCAACCATGGACTCTTTCCAGAGTTTTCCATCCTCTGAATCCACTGCTTCCTTCATATTTCTGGGATCATCATCAGTAACAGACAAAGCAAAATTTGAACTGAAAGCAGATGGAATATACCTTTCTGGCTGCCTTCTTTCTCGACCTGATCTTCTCACAGCCGGAGTTAGTGGCTCTTCATCTTCTGATTCCTCCTCTGCTGCAGAGTCTGATTCTTCCTCCTTTGGCTCAAACTCTATCTTCTCAGGTTCCTTTGGTTGGACTTCATGTTGAATAACATCTTTTACCTCTCTGAACACCACATCTCGGTTGTACACAACCTTCCGCGTGACTGGGTTCCAAAGCTTATAACCCTTTAAACCATCCTTATACCCAATAAAGATGCACTTTTCATATTTACTATCCAACTTGGTTCGTTTCTCCTTTGGAACATGTACATATGCAACACATCCAAATACCCTCAGATGTGAAAGAGAGGGTTTCTTACCAGTCCATACTTCTTGTGGAGTCTTATCCTCCAACGCCGATGAAGGTGGTCTGTTTATCAGGTAACATGCAGTATCCACCGCCTCTGCCCAGAATTCCTGTCCTAACCTGGCACCACTGAGCATGCTTCTTGCCCTTTCCATCAACGTCTTGTTCATTCTTTCTGCGACTCCATTTTGTTGAGGTGTATATGGAGTAGTCTTCTGCCGTGCTATACCACACTTCTTACAAAATTCTTCAAATTCCTTGCTGCAAAATTCTCCACCATTATCTGTCCTCAACACCTTTATCTTCTTCTCTGTCTGATTTTCCACCAAAGCCTTAAATTCTTTAAACCTGTCAAAGACTTCAGATTTCTTCTTAAGGAAATATATCCATGTATTCCTTGAGAAGTCATCTATGAATGATACATAGTACACAGACTTACCTAGTGATGGAACCTTCACAGGTCCAAACGCATCACTATGCACAAGCTCTAATATCTGTTTCGTCCTCTTACCACCAGAGGGGAAACTCACTCGATTCTGCTTCCCATACACACAATTTTCACAGAAATTGAAATCCAGAGAGCTATCATTCATACCTTCTACCATACCTTTACTATGAAGTATTCGAAGGCCCTTCTCTCCAATATGTCCAAGCCTTTGATGCCACAACATGGTCTTCTCTCCAGAGACCACTAGATTTTCTACTCCATTTTCAGGAACCATAGAACTATTGCACCCATCAACAATAGTGCTACCTTGCAGTTTGTACAGAGTTCCAGTCCGAACTCCCCGCATCAATATCAGTGCTCCTCGAACCATCTTGTAGGTATCTTTCTCGAACACCGTCTTTACACCTGCATCATCCAACTTGCTTACAGAAATCAGATTTCTGGCCAATGCAGGAATATGTAGAACACCCGGAAGTGTTCTAACCCTTCCACCTTGCAACTTCAACTTTACTTTTCCCCGACCAATGATTCTAGACTTCCTATCATCTCCTAAGAAGACATCACCACCATCATATTTCTCATACTCGCAGAACCACTCTCTATGGGGAGTGAAGTGAAAGGATGCACCTGAGTCAATCAACCATGCCTCATGATCTACATGTGTACTTGAAGAAGCCAAGTACACATCCCCACCTTCATCTGAGGTGGTTTTCGCCTCTACAGAAGGAGCATCATTAGATCCCTTTCCTTTATCAGGAGCTTTAGATTTACAATCCCTTCTGAAGTGTCCTTCCTTTCCGCATTTCCAGCACACCACCTTTGTAGGTTTTCCTGGAGATTTAGATCTCCCTCTAGATTTAGATCTCCCACTCGATGACTTATTTTTGTTTCTGTTCTGGGACCGTCCTCGTACAGACAAGGCATCACCATTCTGGCTGTCCATATTCTTCCGTCTCATCTCCTCCGTCAGCAAGGCTGAGACTATTTCATCAAACTGCAAAGCAGTTGCAATGCTACCTATTGCAATAACCAGACTATCCCACGAATCTGGTAGAGAACACAATAGACTGATGCACTTATCTTCATCTGAAATTTTAATATCAACAGATAATAACTGACTTACCACAGTATTAAACGCATTCAAATGCTCTGTCATCGAGTCTCCATCTTTCATCCTCAGGTTATACAGCTTTTTCCGCAGGAACAATTTATTCACCAGAGACTTAGATTGGTACAAAGTCCCTAACTTGACCCACAAAGCCTTCGTCGTAGCTTCCCCTGATACATTCAACAATACTGAATCTGAGACACACAATCGTATTGTGCTCTTTGCCTTCCGATCCAACTTCTTCCATTCTTCATCGGTCACTCCCGATGGTTTAGTACTCGGATCTACCGCGATCCACTGATCTTTATCCACCAACAGATCCTCCATCTTGAGTTTCCACAACTCAAAATTCTGACCATTGAACTTCTCAATCTCGATCTTTCCACTGCTTGCCATCTTCTTTCACAACCAAAATCGATCTCGCAGATCTCCCACTGAACGGGGTCTACCACAGGCCCGAGCGAAACCCCTCAGCAACAAAGGCGTCCCCTTGAAGCCAAAACAGCTCCGATACCAAATGTAGGTTTTAACCCTATACAGAAATTACCTGCATACGAATTCTTAAACAAATAAAATAAACAATGCGAGAGCATAACCCATAAAACACATATGCACAGAGATTTTTTCCCTGGATCCCAAAACCGGGACTACCAGCTTGATTTTTCATTATGTTCCTTTCAATGTTACAATACATATTTATACATGTCGAAGCATCCAATACCATGGACCGAAAAACCATCGCATCCAATACCATGTGCGAAAATCATGCACAAAACCATAGGTAGGTTCGCCCAACCTAATATAGGGTCCAAAAAAAAATTTCCCGGGGTGCTGCCCCGGACCCCGTAGAGGGGGGCTACCCACCCCCCTCAAACCCCCCGGACAGGGGGGCCGGCACGTGACCCCCCTGCTGTGCAATCGGTGCAACGAAGGGGGGCTACCACCCCCCTCTAACCCCCCGTTTAACTACGTCGGTTAGTCGTGGAAAGAATATAACACAACCCAACATATCCTTTATGAGAACTAGTCTTGAAAGGCCCAAGTCGATTTATCCTAACATCGACAAACAAGCATATGAATTATACAAGGCAGTTAAGTACATCACACCCTACATATTGAAAGCTCACACATTAATAGTTGTACCTCATCCAGTAGTATGAACATTATTTGTGCAACAAGACCTAGGTGAGAAGGGGGTTGATTGGATGACCTGTCTTCAAGAGTATCATCTGCAATTCAAACTGATTCATACCATAAAGGGTCATGACCTATGTAAGTTGTCTATCAAAGTAAGATATACTCCTAAACGATATCTTTCAGGATGGGAGTAGGAGATCAAAATTTTTAATATTGAACGTGTTCGTCAATCCACATCTACAACACCACGGCATGCATATCTATGGAAATTTCTAGAGCATGGAAGATTTCCCTCACACTTCTCAAACAAGAAGAAAAAGGAAATATGACTAAAATATCTCCCTTACCAATTATTCCATGGAGTGCTTTTTTGTATGCACCATAATGGTTTCTTGCTAAGGTGCCTTGATGCACACAATACATACAAGGTCATGAAATATTTAGACAATCTCATCTGGTAATAGAGGTGTGTGCAAGGCGACCTTGCTTTTGTTAATATCCTTTGGCACCTTGGTCTTGCCCTTGCGTGGACAGACATACTCGGGAAACTTAATGATAAGGTCAGAATCCTCGATTTCAACTTTCTCCACTTCCACCCCAAAATCCTCATCATCTATCAGGATGTCCTTAATTTCTTCCTCCTCCGGCTCTAAGTTAATGGTTCTTCCCTTTTCCTTTGCAGTGGGCTTGTCCTTCTGTGGGTTTCTTCTAGGCGATGCGCGTGCCAGTATCGTAGCCTGCTTGCCCTTTTTGTCCTTCGCACTCTCCTTGGTCGAGGTCATCTTCAGTTTAGGCATTTGTGGTGATCTAGTGACTTTAGCTAATACCTTTGCAACCTCTGGAGTAGCTCCCTCTACTTCCTTAACAAACTCTGACATAGCCCCCTTAGTTGTCACTACTTCAACATCCATAGCTTTGGATCCTGGGAGAAAATCACAAATGAAATTACAGTTGAATTATGGGAATCGATCAAACACTCAGTAGTTGAGCAATTCTTCGAGGAATGCATGGGTCATGCACGTTTGAGAGCTCACCAATGTAATGTTCAAAATATGCAGTGTTTTTCGTTGGGCCTCCACCTGTAATTTATAGGCCATTTTGAATTCAAATTTGACTATTCCCCCCACATTTCGTTCATTAATGTTGGATTGTCGACATATTTCCAAGGATCTTACCCATAAGTTTGTCTTAAATGCTATCCACCTGTTCCATTTGGCCACATTATTATCATCAAATCACAAACAATGACTTTAACGATCACTTTCCAGCTGAGCTACGAAATGTTTCCCTCAGTAGCATAACTCTCTTCATGTTGTCATGAACCTATGACATCTCCTCATTCCACACAATCCTTAAATCATGCAGTTCGCCAACACGAGTAGTGTAGTTTATAGTCGTTCACCTCCTTTCAGCTGCTTGGAGTGCTAAGACTATGCTACCTTCATATAGTCTCCTAACCAGATCACCAATGTATGGCTTCAATTGGTTGCCATTCACCTTTCTTCGGAAGGGGTCTCAATTTAATTTCACCAACTAAACTACTCCGCCATCGGTAATCTCCTTAATGACATAGGGCCCTAGCCAATGCATTATAAATTTCCATGGAAATTTATCAAACTTATTGTCATATAACAGAACCAAATCATTTACCTGAAATGTGCATAGCTCAATGTATCGATCATCCATGCTTTTTCGAACTGCTTTTGGACCTATTGGTGAAATCCAACTAGAAATATTTCTTCCTCAAGCTCAGAAAGCGATATGAGCCTCTCTTCCAGTGCTCCGTGATCGGTCATACACATGAGTGTCGCTATGCACAAAATAGGCACAATATATTCCATGGGCATCAGTACTTCAACACCATATACAAGTCTAAAGGGTGTCTTCCAATCAACTTTTTGCACGTCGTTCGATAAGCCCATAGTACAACAGGGATGCATAGGTCCCAATGACTTTTCTGAGCATTGCAAACCTTGTTCATTATGTTCTCCAACATCTTATTGAATTCTTCCACCATCCTATTAGCTTGTGGGTGATAAGGCATGATTTTCTGGTAATATACCTCAAATTTCTCCGTCAGCGCGCTGATCATCTCATTCAAAAAGTGTGTACCAATATCACTCATCAAAATATTCAGACACCCAAATGGCGTTAGTACATACTCAAAGAGAAACTTTGCAGTGATCACGCCTGTGCATTCCTTTACAAGCTATGCCTCCTCCCACCAAGTCAAATAGTCAGTCACAGTGATATTGTACCACACTCTTGTCTTCTTTCCTTGGGGCTAAATGGGTCACACAAAATCTATCACCTATTTCTCAGAAGGTTGTAATGTCATATATGGGTTCAAAGGCAGCTCATCTTTCTGTGATGGCCTACCAGTCCTTTGACACACATCACATACCCTGCAGTAGGCTTTGGAATCTTGATGGAGGGTTAGCCACCACAACCCTATGCATAGAATATTCTGCGTAGTCACTCTTCCTGCATAATGGCCTCCCAATGCAGTCCCATGAACATCCACGAGGATACTACTCCTTTCAAACTCAGGTACATATCATCATAATACTTCATTAGATCCCATTTGGAAAAATGTCAGGTAATGACAGAAACGTTTGTTGCGCGCACGACTAACTCATTTTTCTGTTAGACAGTGTAGCCTTCTCGGGTAGTTCCTATTGTTAGGAAGTGTATGATGTCTTCAAAGTGACCATACACAACATGCACTACAAATAATTATGTGTCAGGCAATCCCTGCTCCAAATTAGTGGGCTCTTCCCTAGTTTCGATGTGTGACATATGGTCTGGTCCCACGTTCAGTCATCTAGGCTTCACAATAACTTCGAAATCATACTCCTGAAACAATAAAAACCACCTACAGATTCTCCCCCACAACACAGACTTATTGACTAGGTGTTCCAATGCAGAGTGATCCGTATACATCTTAAAATGTCCACCCAACAAATAGTGTATAAACTTTTGGAGCGTGTATACCATGGCTAATCCTTCACACTTGGTGGTGGAATAGTTCTTCTCAACCTTGGATAACCTCCTGCTTGTGAATGCTATAGGATGGTCCAACTCACCTTCGCTGGCTTATGTCAGTACTAGTCTCAATGCTATACATGATGTGTCTACATGTACTTGAAACTCCTTCTTCAAATCGGGGAAGACTAAAATCAGTGTGGTGACCATTTTTCCTTTCAATAAATCTAAGCTCTTCTGGCAGTCCTCATTTCAACAAAATGTGACATCCATTTTCAACAACTTCTCCATAGGCGAGGTGATCTGGGCATAGCCCTTGATAAACTTCCTATAGTACATAGTATGTCCCAAGGTTGTGCGGAACTGTCTTACACTCCTTGACGCCTCCAAGTTAGGTATCACTGAGATATTCATGGGATATACCATCAGTCCCTATCTACATACCACATGACCCAGCAGAGTCCCAAAAGGAACACAAAATATACATTTCTTTATATTGAGCGCAATCTGGTACCTTTAACAGGTATCGAGCATTAAGCACAAACTTTCCACATGGTATTTTACCAACCCAAACACAATCCAGTCATCAAAGTACAGCTCTAGAAACTTATGAACGAATTCTTTGAATGCAGCAATGGCTACACACGAAAAAATCACAGGCACATTCTTCAATCTGAAAGGCATTACAGTGTACTAAAAAATCCCCATTCAGTCACAAAGGTCATCTTGCTTCTATCTTTAGGCACGATTTTGATCTGATGGTACCCAGAGAACCGATCAGTGAAGGAGTATGCTTCCTAGCCACCTACATTATCCAATACCTCGCCAGTGAATGGAGTTGAGAAAGGATCATGTATGCAAGCATCATTCAACTTCCTAAGATCTACGCATATCCTTATTTCATCCTTCTACTTGTTTTCCTGTACCACCATTGGGCTTATCCAATTAGACTCTTCTATAGGCTCAATGATGTCTGTCGTAAGCATCTTGTCTAGCTCTAAGTGGACCTTCTCCTTATACTTTAGATTGAGACAGTAAGGTATTTTCTTAACCAACTTCACGTCGGGTTTTAACATGATTTTCATAATTCCTAGGTCTCCTATTATCCCCTTTAACATCATAAACTTGGTATCCAACAAATGCTGGTATTCGTGTAGCAGTTTGGTGACCTTATCTACTATCGTGTCATCCCAATAATCTCCAATCTTTGTGAATTTTGGCTCCACCTCCATAGCAATATTTACATGTTTCATTTTCAGTGGCATTGTTATATCAAATTCTCAACTTGTAGTCCCTCGACCTCGCAGTGACCCTCAGTTTCAAGGATATT
The DNA here is from genome assembly GCA_031772625.1 of Pinus tabuliformis. Taxonomy (NCBI): domain Eukaryota; kingdom Viridiplantae; phylum Streptophyta; class Pinopsida; order Pinales; family Pinaceae; genus Pinus; species Pinus tabuliformis. The sequence goes on from CM062812.1 coordinate 964,845,624, forward strand.
AATCTTTCGTGGATCCTCTTATTCTTCTTCAACAGTCATGTTATAACATTCTACTGTGTGGCTTAGCTGAGTAGTCCAATTAGGTTGAATTAGATCCAAGGGATCATGCAATATCCTAAAGATTGCTACTTTAGCTTCTTGTAGTGCTTCATTAATACATTCAAACTCATCTTCGAAATTTAACATCATTATGAATCATTTGTGTAGAATATCCCATTCACTTGTGCTATGGCGAAGCTCTATCTCCAAGTACCAGTTCATCGGGATGACATTAACGGTGTGATAGAACAAGTGCACCCATTCAGGTTGGGGCTTTTCTCCATAAGCCTTAGCCCATTTGGCCAAGTGTGCGCGCAGATCATATTTCCTATCATACTTATCTGCGACTCATACCATCGGCTTCCCAAAGCATGTTCTCATCATCCTCCTAAACTTGCACCAATCATCAAAACTACTCTTGTGCATACCTCACCATCTCAAGGGCGTAGCAAGGAATTCCCAGTCCAAATCCTGGAAGTGCTACTTCTCTGGTACTTCCCTCTCAAATGTGTCCAAAAACACATCCACATCATTCAAGCCATTGTAAGTGGGTATATTTCTTACCTCTGATGACACACAGTGCAGCGAGTGGGTCATCATGTTACATCTCAACATGGTTACTTCATTTAGCCAATTCTGCTAGCACTCTAATTCTTCATCTGAGTCTGAGGTGAAGTAACTCTCATGATCCCATGTAATTTATCCATCTGTTATTGAATTCACTAAATCTTGGTCTCATGCTATTATCTTATATATGCAGTCCAAATCGTCATCGTTTTCATAATCGCGGAATGATTCCGTATAGCGTGATCCTTTAGCAAGATCTAGTGGTACTATTAAACGAAGTGATTTCTGTTCAAATATCATCTTTTGCTTATTTAGGTTGATTACCCCATTCATGTTAGTGGCCCAATCAATGCCAAGGAGCATAGGTAGGGGTTGCTGTCATCGACAATTTATATTACTTCAAAATTAGTGAATGCACTCGCGCCTTCAATATCTACAGTTACTCCTTGCAACCGTCCCATGCAGATGATATTTTGTTGATTGGCCATCCTAAACTGAATCAGAGACCACTGTACCGCGGGTCTCCCCATCTGCTCCCAAGTTTGTTTTGGAAAAAAATTTGTATTTGACCCCAGATCCAGAATAACCTAATCCATTTCATATTCTCTTATCTGCACTGTGAGTCTCATCTCATGCCTTGTCCTTTCCTTATGCTTACCAATCTTCCGTACCATCTGTGGTTCACCTAGAGTGTTTCCAACACATCTATTTATAAGTTTCTGTAACACCTTCACAGCCTTGCTATCACGCAATAGCTTCACATAGGTCTCTATAAAGGTCATAAGCATAAAAGGGTCTGTTTCCCGATCAGGTTTACCCCGAATCCCTGAGGTAGAGGCCTCAGCGAAGCTCTTCTTTGCTTCCATGAAAGTTTCATGTGCATTCTCCAAATAAAATTCAACCTCCTTCACCGAAGCTTTGCTAAGCCATGCACTGCCTTCGGGCTATTTCCCCTTATCGTCGCCCATCGCAATCCCACTTTGGAGCATTATATTCACATTCAGATTCTCTTCGTGAGGCTTAGCCCTAGTCATCTACAAATTCTAAGTCGGTTGCGTTGTTAGTAACCCTTTTTCGTGTATCCTTGCTATCAGTGTATGGTAGTCCTCCATCTCATGATAAAACTGAGTACAATATTTTCACGATGAATGCATAGGGTTAGTGCATTCAAGAGCATAATGTCCTGGTCCTCCACAATTGTAATAGATCAGTTGTCCCTAACCTCTGCCAGCTCCTCCTCTGCCTCTTCCTCATTCATGCCCCTGAACGCCTGTTCATGCCATCCCAACGCTCTCATCAGGGGGTCACGTTTCTACGTGAACTCTATAGGTAGGTGTTTTTTCCAACATCAATTCATAACTTCGGTAGTTGCGCTCATCATGCCCTACTAACCTACAGAAGTTTCACAATAGTTTTTGCTTGTACAAACTTCTACAACAAATGAAAATTATTAGTTGTATGTTTCCATGCTACTTGACATATAGTGCACCACAACATAGGGCCCCCGCTCAATCTTGATTGGGCTTCCAGCTTCAAAGGCATCGGTCCTCCTCCTGTAATATAGTTTGAAAATACCAAGTAGTGGTCTTTGTCATGCCTCTGACCTTTACATTTCAAGCACCATATCTCTTCACGTGCCTCGGGTTGAGTTTTTTTTTCCTACTTCAAACTTTGCATTTCAAGGCAAAGATTTTGCAACTACGCATGGATCTACTAAAACCCCAGATTCAATTCTTGCATTGGTGTCTCATGCATCCTTATTGCAATCTCCAAGGCCTCTACATGAGTTGTAATCTTCTGTTGTGAAAGTGTAACCCTTAGGTCAGGCAAGAGCGAAGCCACAAACCATTCGCGGTGCTATCCATGTGTTAAGTTCATATTAGCTTCATGGATTTTACACTTCAATATCTAATCCTATTCCCAAGGTGTCTCACCTGGTTTAATCATTATTTCTTTGAACCCCACAATCGATTGTGCCTTAAATTTAGGCCTATTGAACTGTTTATTCAATGCGGTATGGATTTCTGCCAACCCAACATTTGGGTTATCATTACAGTACTTGATGTAGCAAGTTAACATGCGATCCTGTAAAGCGCTAATGAATGTTGCCTTCTTCATGTGATCATTTGTGAGACCCTGAGCTTCCCATATAGCTTTTACGATGAACCATAACTGGTCTAGGTCCTCATTCCCCAAGCCCTTAAACAAAGGTAGGTTCATTGAATTTGCCATATTGAACTATGGTGGAGGTGGTGTAGGGAGAGGTGGCAGTCGCGAGAATCCCTATTTTATTAATTGAATTGCACTTCGCAGAGAAGCTTGTGCTACTCCCTCTTTGTCACCCAATGGAGGTGAAATCAATGGGCTATATTTAGGACCCTTTCTTCCTTCATTCCTGTAAGTCTTTCTTCTTCACGTAGCTCTAAACATCAAGGTAGTTGCATAACCATTTTTTCGCACAATAACATCTTAATCCAAGTATTTAAAGACTTCAAGTATTTACCTTGCGGAGCTTTGAAAAAGCATCGCTCTACCTCGCTGTAACTAACTGAGCTATCGACCACGAATTTAGTCACAAGTCCTCCTATGATACGATCAAGCTAATGATCGACACCGTGAATGATCTTATCCTCAAAAAATTCTAGTCTCTATACTAACTCTGGGGTCCATACATGTTGTTGGGAAAAGTATCCAATACCGAATGACCCTATCCCACTCTAAGGGTGATAGTACCTCAGCAACAACTGAATGCAAAGCTATTCAAGATTACTTCTTTATGAGATGAGAGAGAGAAAAGAAGGATGATCTACTAACCGTTATCTTGCGCTAATAGTCGATCCAATCCTCACTCCTTGCTGCTTGCTCCTAGCTCCTTGCTCTTTCACCGGCCCAGCTACACAAAGATCCTGTAAAAGCACAAAGAAAGGAAACTACAAGAAGCATACATCCATAACTGATTCAAGGATTAGAATAAATCAAATATACAAGCATCAATTCGCCATAGAGACACATGCATATAGAAGAACCTCGAATACTTTATTAATGGAAGAAGTAAAGTTCTGAGAGTGTTACAACCATAATAGGCCCAATCCAGCAACACCTCCCAGCAGAAAGAAATCTCCTCTTCACCTCCTTCAAAGCAATCACCCAATAGTTCTATACACAAACCAACAACACTTCCTTACTTGCACAAAATTCCAGCCTCCATAGACCTCATGAGAGAGCTCTATATATAGGAGATTTGGAGAAAGGATGAGTCAGCTTGAGACTGACATGAATCTGACTAGTGTCCTCTCCCACTTTAGTTAAACTTCAGTTCTTGAGTCCACTTGGAGATTCTTTCTTCCACTTGGAGATCAAGACCCTCTTACTCATCACAAGGCGAATTCATTGACCCAAGTGTCAGTTTGGAAGCTTCCTGGGCAATTGACACCTTGCAGAATGACTGTGCCACTTGGCCAATCTTGCCCAGCGCAGGTAGCCTTCATCAGTTTTGACATTCAGCGCAGGTACAGAGTGGAGCAGTTGACATTCAGCGCAGATGCTCAGTGGAGCAGTTGACATGATCCAGAAACAGCTTGTTTTTGAGTGTTTTCAGGTGGAGAACTGATTTTCAGTGCTGTGGTTTGCTGACCTTGTTCCTCTGGGGCTAGGAACAACATGTTTAGGGACTTTGGATCCCTCAGATTATTGACATTTCATGCTTCATGCTGTAAGGCACAAAAATGTCTATAACAGTTGCCCCCTAAAGTATGAGGTCGTTTATCGGGTGAAATGCTTTATCAGGAGGATCCGAAGTTCATTCAATCGCTGAGAGGTGCCCTGTAATAAAATACAATACAATACATTATTTTTCATTCTGCTTTCATGATCTAGCTGAGGCGGGCATTCCCATGCTCAGCTTTATAAATTCATTTTGGTACATAGAACAGACGATCATCTGATGGTAGACTGATAATTCTCTGCTGAAATTATCATCCTTTGAGTAGGATGATCATCTGTTGCAATGATGTACATAACAAATGTCTTTATATCCTGAATATATATATCGCAGCCTGGATGGATGAAACTAGATCCGGGGTCTTCAAACTCATTCGATCTTCGCTCTAAGTACAAGTCGATCCATGTGAGAATTGCGCTGAAGTCGAACATGGAAAGACATCGCTTGATTACCGGTCAATAATGTAAACCGTTAACAAGCGCGAGAGGAATCACCAATAATGACAATGACCCTCAAGGTACTGCAGTACAATTCACGTGGTGTGAATAAAGGACTTGCCGTCGAACACCACGCAAAATCTTCTGGTCGAAGGTCATTGATGTATACCTGTCGCCGGAAGTGAGAAACTTGCCATTGAGGCATGCAAGCTTCAAAGTACTGGGGGGTTTGTTCCTAGATCAACTTCTTGGATAATGAGCTGAAGTCGACAAGAAGCGATCCGTCAAAGGAGGGCCTTAATGAATCCCACATCAGTGACACGGAACGGAGCTAATGATTTTAGTGGAGGTGAAACAATCTGTGAAATATGATTCAGGGTGGTGATCATGGGTGGATGAAGGATAATGTATGGCAGTGGATGGGACACGGTTGACTCTTTCTGAACACATCTCTTGAACATATAACGACACTGATGTGATGGATCGGTAGCATTACCCCAAATGTGGATGGTTTGGCGAGGACCATGGTGATGAGACCGGTCAATGAAACAAACCAACCCGATGTGATACGGAGGACAAAGTGTCATGTTCAAGAGTGACTTGCTACCATTAAAGCTTTGAGGTTCTCCCAATTTTTCCCCAGTCATTTCTGACCAGTACCTCTTTATTTTTGTCAAGCTTGAGGAGGATAACATATGCTTGTTCTATAACCTGCCCTTAGGGCAAGCCCATCGCTATGTTTTAACGAGCCTAGCGATAGGGAAACTCGTTCTCGTCTAAAGACAAGTTTGTCGCTATTTAATCATTTTAACGAGTCTAACGACAAGGAAAACTCGGTCCTTTTCAATTTTAGAGAGTCTGAAAAGGTACAGAAAGTCAACTCCAAAATTCCTTTTTCGTCATCTAATCCCTTAAGTCCGAAAAAGTATAAAACAATACAGAAGGGATGAGTTTTCGATTACTTTAACGAGCCGAATAAAACAATCGCTCGACCTTTTTGTGTAATAATCCCTCAGGTCCAAAAAGATTAAAATCTAGAGGAGGGATAGCTCTTCCGGTCACTTTAACGAGCTGGAAGGCCAAAACTCGGCAAACTTTTCATATTTTACGAGTCAGATGAAAAGAGCTCAAAGAAGACTCATCTTTTGAGGAACGAGTGATAAACAGGGGTAGCAGCAGATTCCAGGTATAGGTTGGAATTTTCCAATCACGGCAGTGTCACAAGGATGGCTAAGTGAAATCACTCTTCGCAGCTGTTCCTCAAAATGGGTAAACAATCATATGGAGGTGAACGATTGGCCAAATGAAATGGAGGTGGCAGGTGCAAACATGACCAAGGCTTTCATGGCTAATAAATTTACGATCACAATGGTTATTTATCAGAATAGGTTCATTTTTTAATGAGCTTAAACTCTGGAGGAAACTCTTGCTCAAAAGCTTATGTTTATTTTTTAACGAGCATGAACTATGACGCTAAAACTGCTCGGATCTCGTTTTTCTATTTTTTAACGAGCATAAATTCCGCGGTAAAACTGCTCGATATACCAGTCATAAGATAAGAATGTCTCCTGTGAGATAGCTATTTTTTATGGAGCTTTATCTCACGAAGCTATGCTCCTCATCCTTTCTTTATGCAAGTTCGGAAACGGCTAATCCTACGAGTTTAAACGGTTAGACCTACAAGTTTAAAGGGAGGACCTAAAAATTTAAAAAAAATAAATAGTCATCCCTTGCTTGCACTCCAAAAGGTTTGCATGCCCCCAGGTATAAAATAGAGTTTCAAGGTTACCCCTCAATTTGCAGATAAAACATTTGTTTTACCGGGAGAGGCCTACCTCTTTCAGGCTACCCAAAGATTGTTCTGTTATTCTTTCAATAGAACACTTCCTCGGCAATGTCTACCGAAATAGACAAGGGTGAATGACCTTTGTCAAACACGTGACTTTGACAAAAGAATCTAATTCTAGAACAACCCCTCTTCCATCCACGGACGGGGTACGGACTAGTCATATTCTCCCGCGGAAACCTACCTTATACCCAAGGTTTTCTCTGCCCAAAGCAGACCAGGATGCATGCCCCCTGGGTTCCAGTCCCACCTTTCCGAATCACTCGCACTCATCGGGAAGGAGGACTGGGGGTGGAGACATTTCTTGGGTGAATAGACCATTGAGGGTTGGTATTTGACTATTCGCGATGCGTGATCCCGGAAATGAAAGTTGGTCTACGAGCTTGACCATTCTTCCTTCGTGTGGAAAACACATTACTCTAAAGAGTGAGGAGACTATAGCTCCCATGCAATATATATAGTCTCATCCAAGGAGTAGGTTATAATCCAAGGGTCCTTGAACGACCATCACGTTCATTTGAACGGTCTTCCCTTTCAATGTAACAGGCACATTGGGGAGGATCCCTAATGGTCGACTGGTTCCTTTATCAAAACCCGAGAGATTTCTCATCTCAGGCAAAAGCTCTGGGGAACCTAGTGCTTTCCAAGCAATAGAGGAAAGGATACTCACAGATGCCCCTTCATCAATGATAGTTCCAGCCATTACCATTTTGTAGATTTGGACTATGATTCTGAACGGTATACTGGCTGGTAATGGGGGTCTGCCTAGTTGGTTCCAATCAAAAGACACAACCAAGTTGCTCGGTGGTGGGACCGAATACATGGCCGGATACGATCCTGACGATGTTCCTTCCTGTGATAAAGGAATGGGCACATTGCCCTGATGCTCATCAGAATCTGTGTTGATGAAAAGAATCTGGATGGTGTCATCCTTATTCTCTTCAGTGAGGGTGTCATTTGAAGATGAATCTTCAGTGACGGTGTCATTTGAGGATGAAACCTCTAAAGGAAGAACCGGGTCAACTGCCGTATCGACCTTTAGACTTTCATCTGGTCTAGATTCAGTAGGTTCATTTTCAATGACCGACGCTTCAGCTGACCACTTGAGCAGGCCAGCTGTATTTTCAACCAACGAAGGACTCGGCACGAGTTTTTTGTATCAAGGAGGAAGTATTACCGGTGAAACAGGACGATCTTCCAAAACTCTCTTCGCTTCGTCTAAGAAGGGACAACGGTGGATGGCGTGACCGCCTTCACACAGTCTGCAGGGGGATCTTGATCCCCCTCTTTGTCTTGAACCTTCACTTTCGCTGGTTGACGGTATGCAATCAACATGGCTATCAGAGGTTGATGCTCCCGAATTGTGCAAACGAGGTGACCAGTCCCTTAGTATCCGGGGAATACAGGGACAATCTCTATGGAAGTGGTCTCCCCTACATATGACACATGGCGATTTAGGCCCGGTCTGTGCTGTTTGTGGGTTTTTGTCAGATGTCTTTTGCTTGCCCCCAGTCGCCTTAGGCTCCCTCTTCTTCTTCTCTTTCTTCTTCTTCTCCTTCTTCTCCATGGGAGCTTGGCTTTTGCCGGCTCTACCTTTCGAAGATGAAGGATTGGAGGAAGAGTTATAGGAAGTTGAAGGCTGGTGGGCACCTCTAGACTGATCTAACTGTTGACTCAACTGTTCAGGAACCATGGTGGTCTGAACTAGATTAGTTGAGAAAAGCCAAATAGGCAGGCCAATTGTCAGTCCTGGAAGCGACAATGTGGCCATGTGGGGCGCACCAACTTCTCCCCAAGAGGAGAATGGACTAGGATTTCCATCATGTGGAGTTCCTTGGTTGGGGCGTTCCATATTCTCAACTTTAAGATCAACGCGGGAATAGGAGGTGATTATGTTCCGTTTAAAACAAATTTTATAACGATGCTTAGACACAACTTGATTTTTCACTTTTTAAGAGTCGAGAAAAAGCTAAAGATGACTCTAGTCTCCTTCGATGTTTTAACGAGCCCAAAGTGACAAATGCTCGGATGGACTTTTTCAGTTATAGAGTTTGAAAAAGGCCAAAAGAAACTGCTCTGGAGTTCTAGGCAGAGGGTGTGCCAAACTTTTCGCGAAACCACAGAATACGTTTTACGGTACGAGTGGTCGATCTTCGTGAATGCTGTGTTCACTGCATTGCGATCAGTAGGGCGGCCGACATGGTTTCCTATTGGATAAAGGCTTTATTCCTATAGGGGTCTCCCAATATATACGCGACGGTACGTGGGAGCACAAGTCCGTATTGATACTTATCGCTTCACCGTGGAGGAATCACCCAACCACTCAACGCTAAGATATCACGTTTAACGACGCCGGAACACGTCTCTAACTTAGACCTCTATGTGTTTGCGTTATGTTTCAATGCGTTGTTATGTAAATTCAATTTATTTTAAGGTTGATCTTGTTTAGCCGTTTGCCTTTATGGATCACCACGAGATGTATGATAACACTCCTAAATGCAGTCTAAGATGATAAGCAAGCTTTTAAATCTTTCAACTTTGAAAACCTTAACTACCGAGGGAAAAGAAAGATAACACCTTTTCACACAGATCATAGAGCACACACTAATGCATTTTTCCTAAATCAACATGCAAACTGTCATAATGCACATGCACAATGCAAGTATTTCTTTTCTCTTTCTTAATGTTGGCGTAATGCAAAAGGAAAGCTGTTGTATAATTTTGAATTCAATTTCAAGTGAAAGCAAACAAGCTTGTCCAAAATCAAAAGACACCTTAAGATTTACTTGTTTCGACACTAGAAATATATAAACTCAAACCATATGACGAAAGCAAAAGCTCAATCAGCTATGAACAGCAAACAAACTAACTCTTAAGATCAAAACGACACTTTATCACAGGTCTAGATCTAAGAGGCCACAGCAAGACTAGTTCACTTTCGTTATGGGAAACTGTAAATGTACAAGAAATACACAAAGAACAAACACAGTTTCTTTATACAACTGAGGTGGAATAGTGACAAGGAAAGTTGGTTTCAGATAGGCCTACTGACTGGTAACAAACAACAAAAACAAGAGTGAAAACAGGGCAAGACACAGCAGGAAACCCCAGCAGCACAAGGCAGGACTGGTCCAGCGCAGGTGAAACACTGCCTGTTTGACCTTCAGCGCAGGTAGCCCCTTTGGGAACTGCGCTGAAATGCAAACAACCTTTGTACAGCCAGCACTGAAGAACAAAACTTTCGTTTCTGGTGGTTTCCGGGTCACAGATTGCTCAAAAATTCACAGTTTTTGCTCAAATCAGAAGATATCAGTCAAGGACACACTAAGGGATGACAAGGAGGATGAAAAGCTATCACTAAGAGCTTTATTAGAGTCCTTGTGGATCAGCTCTTCAAATCATAAACTTGCCCAGAAACTGAGCTAGAGTAGCTGCCCTCTACTTTGTATTTGAATGATTCAAACACAGTTCGATTCGGTACTCCCTTTGTTTATGAAATGAATAGCAAAAACACAAACAACCAACAAGGTACGATCCCCAGCGGAGTCGCCAATTTGTTGTTGGGAAAAGTATCCAATATGGAATGACCCTATCCCACTCTAAGGGTGATAGTACCTCAGCAACAACTGAATGCAAAGCTATTCAAGATTACTTCTTTATGAGATGAGAGAGAGAAAAGAAGGATGATCTACTAACCGTTATCTTGCGCTAATAGTCGATCCAATCCTCACTCCTTGCTGCTTGCTCCTAGCTCCTTGCTCTTTCACCGGCCCAGCTACACAAAGATCCTGTAAAAGCACAAAGAAAGGAAACTACAAGAAGCATACATCCATAACTGATTCAAGGATTAGAATAAATCAAATATACAAGCATCAATTCGCCATAGAGACACATGCATATAGAAGAACCTCGAATACTTTATTAATGGAAGAAGTAAAGTTCTGAGAGTGTTACAACCATAATAGGCCCAATCCAGCAACACCTCCCAGCAGAAAGAAATCTCCTCTTCACCTCCTTCAAAGCAATCACCCAATAGTTCTATATAGAAACCAACAGCACTTCCTTACTTGCACAAAATTCCAGCCTCCATAGACCTCATGAGAGAGCTCTATATATAGGAGATTTGGAGAAAGGATGAGTCAGCTTGAGACTGACATGAAGCTGACTAGTGTCCTCTCCCACTTTAGTTAAACTCAGTTCTTGAGTCCACTTGGAGATTCTTGCTTCCACTTGGAGATCAAGACCCTCTTACTCATCACAAGGCGAATTCCTTGACCCAAGTGTCAGTTTGGAAGCTTCCTAGGCAATTGACACCTTGCAGAATGATTGTGCCACTTGGCCAATCTCGCCCAACGCAGGTAGCCTTCATCAGTTTTGACATTCAGCGCATGTACAGAGTGGAGGAGTTGACATTCAGTGCAGATGCTTAGTGGAGCAGTTGACATGATCCATAAACAGCTTGTTTGTGAGTGTTTTCAGGTGGAGAACTGATTTTCAGTGCTGTGGTTTGATGACCTTGTTCCTCTGGGGGTAGGAACAACATGTTTAGGGACTTTGGATCCCTCAGATTATTGACATTTCATGCTTCATGCTGTAAGGCACAAAAATGTCTATAACAATACAATAGGACCGTCAAGCCTCCACCTTCCTTGGCTATCCACTAGATTTGTGATCCACTCATATAACTCAACTGGGAATGAATAAAGAAAGATCTCATGGATTTCTGTATATAGGTACCTGTCCAGCAACTGTTCCTTTGTTAGCCGCAGGTTTCTATTCTCCTATGCAACAAATTCGTGGATCTTCCTATCCAAGCAATCCTTGACCTATTTCTTAGTTGGATTCCACTGACCCAGGTTCAACACTAGTTATCCAAACAAATCCATACACTACTGGCCCTTTCAGCATTAGCCTGCAGAGCATGGACAGAGGTTTCACCCGAAACAATATGGCGGGATGCCGGAACCATGTTTCCACACCCTAAGATGGTTGTGATGTCAGTTTATACCCTTTGCCCCTACTTTCACGTAGATTGTTAAGCCTTAGGGCTCTGTCATTCTACCCTTTATTCCACCCTTCATTATCTTTACGAAGGTGTATGATTGACCTTCATGTAGCCCTAACCCGTGGTCCAACTACCTTTGCGCTGCCATGACAACGTATTATATAGGTTCCCAAGTTATCTAAAGTGTGTTACTTATCTTACTAATCTATCACAGTTAGAGCCACGTAAACTGATATCCTTACTTGTGTTCAATTAACTAATACAATCACATAGATTCACAGATCACGTGAAAATTGTAAATTAAACACAAAACACAATATAATAAGATGCATTAACAAGAAATAAATACACAAAATTTGTAGAATACTTCTCTTTATTTATATCTTCCAGTTCAATAAAAACTATATCTGCCTTATGCACACTGCTCTAGGGGTTTGCGCACTCAGCTGCAGACTTCCACCCTTAGCCTCTGCGCATTCGGCTATAGAGATTCTACCTACGCTAAGACCCGAAACACTTAGATTTCTCTACCAAGACTCCAATGTTTTTTTTTCTCTCTACTCTTCTTCTTTTTCAGAGCTTACTTACTTGGCTCCTTTTTATACAATCCCATGGTCTGCGGACCATGGGCAGATCTTTACAGCCGACTTGAGACTTTACAAAATAAGGGCGGACAACCCTTTATGACTCTTGACCCCTTTGCACTCCACGACCACAGAATGTAGAGACTTTACAAGTTTATTACAAAAATATCCAAAACATGGGCTTTTAGCCCAAAAACTACTCTTGGGGGAACCCGTTCCCAACAATTCCCGATGCTCAACACTCAGCCATTCCTTTCTGAGCATGATTTATTATTCCTTTCCATTTGATATCCATTGCTCTATATTGCATATTTGTTTATTTTCATTTGCAGACCTATTGTTGCATCGTCGGCTAGGTTAACTAGTCAATATTCCTTGATGTAACTTTGTTGTTGAGGGTCACAGTCTCTCAGACTATAAGATTCAAATTACCTCTGTTGAGTTCAATTTAGTTATGAAATTCTTCCCCAGAACTTATATGTGTTCTTCTCTTTGTAATGGTGAGAATGAATGTTGTAGGTTATTTCTTTTTTCTACTCATTTGATATTATTGAAGCTACTATCATTTTGTGTTCTATGAATTAATTCACTTATACTTAATAGCTACCCTAATAACAGGGTCTCCTTTATTTAAGGTAAAAGTCACAGATTCCACCTTCAAGCACAAGGAACCGCCTTGTCGCTCTCCTAATGGGAATGACCAAAAGGTAAATACGGTGAATAGGTTCAGTATTTTTCTTACTATTGCTTAAACATGACTCAAGTTCTCTATTCATAATGCAGAGTTATTTTTTTTAGGTTCGCAATGCAATAGAAAATCTCTTGTTTTTAATTATTCTAAATCAACACAAGTACCCATAATTATTCCTATATCTGTAGAGATGTTTTATATTCATTTTTATTATGATAGTGTTACCGCTTTGGGGTGCCATGCATGATTTTTCTCTCTATTTAGAGCGTATTACTAGTAAATTGAAGAACATTACTCATAGGGTGCATAACCGTAACAAGAATCCATTCACCATCCTATTCTTAGGTACAATCCTCGCCTTTTAATTATGCAAATCTGTAACAACACTAACCAACCTTTTAACTAAGAAATTCTTTTAACAATAGTAACAATTTGATATAATATAATTTATGTAGTTAAAGGTAAAAGGATGAAGCTCCGGTCTAAACCACTATTAGAGCACGACTAGGGATTGTAACAGTTGCAAATGCATAACCCGCAATTGCACACAACCATATCCCCTACCGTGTTTTCATCATCACCATCAGAGTCGGCTAGGTTCACCCTTCGATTTCACTGTCATCTATCTCCATGGTCCGTCTCTTTTCTCTGTCCTTGGGATTGACTGTAGCATGTTGGATATGGATGAGGGCGTGGTTGATTATTTGGCTCACCCTAATCACTACGAGCCCATCTCGTTGAGCCATAAAAATTCGCCATATGTATTGGTTACTCGGTTCTTAGGAATACCATATCTGTTAAACACTGATTTTCCGCCCGCCCCTTTCAATCTCAGCCCTTCCATGTCTAGTTTTTCTTTCTCCACACTCTCTATTACCTCTCCAGGCCTTGACCTCCGTCCCCTTTGTCTGGCTACGCTTCACCTTCTTTCTACTTGCATCCCACCCTCATCCTCAATTGACTCTCTTCCACTAGCTTCATCATCCCATCCATCCTGCTCCAGCCTCCCCACCTAAGTAGGGTTTGTTCCTCCAACTAACTTCTCTCCATTCTAGTCAGATTCATCCCCTTTCCCTCATACTACAGTGCAGCCTAGGCTATCTACCTCCCCATCTGGATGCTTCGATGTGTTGACAATGAACCCTTGGTCCAGTAACCTTTTATCTTAGTAGGACATCCCGAATGCATAGGAACCCCTTCAGGACCACCCAATGACCCCTCACTCTGGTAATGTCAAGAAATTGAAGTGTGTCAAAGCCTCCCATAAGGAACCACTACAAGAAAAAATGTCATTGATGAGGTTCATGCCTATGGTATACCTTTAAGGTTCATCACCAATGTTTCATATGGTGACGGTCTTTAAAAAGCATTGTTTTAAGTGTATATAGTGATGGTCCTTTAATGTTTGTCACCAAAGCCATTTTCAATGACACTTTTCATGAGGGTCATTGAAGGCCCGTCACTAATTCTCTCTTTAGTGAGATTTTTGGTGAGGGTCATTAAAGGCCCATCACCAATTCTGTCTTTGGTGACACTTCTAGTGACAATATTTTGTTGACCCTCACCAATGCTCTTTTTGGTTACTTTTGGTGATGGTCAAAAAAAGTTTGTCATCTTTGATCATTCCAATGAGTTTTTTATGACGCTTCATGTCTGTGACAGACCTTTAAGGTCTATCACCAATGTCGCATATGGTGTCGGCCTTTAAAAAAATGTTGTTGTAAGTGTATATAGTGATGGTCCTTTAAGGTTTGTCACCAGATCCATTTTCAACGACACTTTTGGTGAGGGTCATTAAAGGGCCATCACTAACTTTCTCTTTGTTGACACTTTTGGTGAGGGTCGTTAAAGGCCATCATTAATTCTCTCTTTGGTGACACTTCTAGTGATGATAATTTATTGACCCTCACCAATTCTCTTTTTGGTTACTTTTGGTAATGATAAAAAAAATTCCATCATCATTGATCATTGCAATAAGTTTTTGATGATGCTATGTACTTGTTACTATATTTTTTGCCAAAAGATAATAATTTAAAACCATTGTTGTGGAGTCTTTCTGATTATGTGTCCAAGGTCATAGTGGTTATAGTCAGTCAATTTGTTAAGAATTTATTAGTGTGTATCATTTCCCTCAAGTCATAAGAACATAGTTTTCCTATGAGTCAACACATGAACTAGGAAAAATAGTGCTATGCAAAGCAGACAATAAAAATATTACCATAAAATTAAATCAAACCATCATACCACAAAGCTATCTAGAATGTGTTAGCACGCCTTTTCATTCCTTAGCATGCCCTGACACTCCTTAACTATCATGCCCTCACAACTACTATTACACTTTTTACAACGTGGGAACCCAAAAAAATCCTACCTCAATTATAAAAACAACTTAGTTATAACAACAGCTTGACCAAGTTACAATTACTACAACTAGACTATGCCTTGCTCACTTAAGAACTTGCTATAACTCATATTAGGCTACTCATGTATAATTTCAACTTATCCAACTTAACAAGTTACGAAAACAAGGATCACATCCAACCGTGGCCATAAAATTAAACAACTAAGCAACAAATTTTACATCTTGACATGCGATAACATTTGGCATGCCTAATAATCCCTTGGCACTATACAACACGTGTTAGCATCCTCTGCATTTCTTGGAATGATTTGGAACTCCCTAGCACTACCTGACACTTAGCACACCTCATACTCGCTAGATAACACTCTTTATCACATGCTTATTCATTCATTTACATGCATTTGAAACTACTTCTCCCTTGTGTTTCCCTAGAACTTGGCCCTAACACTCCCTAGCATGTGCTGGTGCCAAATCTTGGTGCCTAGAACTTCTTGGCATGCCTTAGTCCTTGAAATGTCTTGGCATGCCTAAAATTCCTATCTAGCATGTGTTAGTACTTCCTAAAATTCCCTGGAACACCTTGGAACACCTTCGCTATCATGCCCTCATAGATAGCCTTACTTTTTTCGCGACTTCGGAACCCAACCAAGTCATTGAAAAAATAATGTTGTGCCCAACCTAAATTCTCCCTTTCTCTGAAACTAGTTTGTACACAACTTAACACAACAATAGGCTTGCCTCCTTCAAGTACTATTTTGAACTTATCCTAACACACTTCATCCTTGGGACACCTGGAATTCACTGACACTCCTTGGCACACTGTACCTTTATTTGTTCATTTCCAAGTATTTTGACCTAGTTCTACCTTGTGATGCCTTAGCACTAGATAGTATACCTCTTCACTCACTCCTTAGCACACCTGGAACTCACTAACAATTAGTTTCCATGCATTTGAAATTAGTGCTCCCTTGTGTTTCCCTGGCACATTGCCCTCACACTCCCTAGCATGCTTGGATAAAATATTTGCAAAATTTGCCCATATCCTACTATCTAGGTTTTGGTTTTTGACTAACCAAAAATTTGATAACTGAAGATCTAATCATGGGATATGATAGAAAGAACCTCAAAATTCATTAGCCAAGTATATTTGTGGTCAACCATGCCAATTTGGAGGTCCACCAAGTTGAATT
The DNA here is from genome assembly GCA_031772625.1 of Pinus tabuliformis. Classification (NCBI taxonomy): domain Eukaryota; kingdom Viridiplantae; phylum Streptophyta; class Pinopsida; order Pinales; family Pinaceae; genus Pinus; species Pinus tabuliformis. The sequence continues at coordinate 964,862,066 of CM062812.1, forward strand.
TCAAAAAGTTCTAGAACCTTGTCAGTAATTCTGGTTTGGTGAAATTGTGAAAGATGGGTCTCAAAGTGCCACTTGTAACTCCAAGACAGTAACTGTTGTGTAAACACTGAGAGAGGTTTTTGTTTTCAGGTATCTTATGAACAAAAAACTCCTCCCATTTTCAAAAATACTTTCCCCTTTGTTCAGAATCCAAGCTTGAAGTTGGTCACATAGAAACACAACAAATCCATGCAGAAGCACAACAAATATGTGACCTGAAATTTTGATGACTTGATTGAGGTTTTGAGTGTTTTTGAAGACCAATGAAGAAACTTGCAGATGTCCACTACACTTTGGAGCCTTTAAACCATACAAAAACATCATTTTAGCCTCTTCAAACTTTATTCCAATACTGACCATCTAGAAGCACATCGAAAAGAGCAGCAAGGAATATAAGCTCATATATATTTAACCATAACACTTGTGAAAAAACTGAAGGAGGTTATTGTTCTTGGTTTGATTCTTAAATAAAACCTCATTTTGTTTTCCAAAATTCATCTCCATTTGGTCATATATATCTTTTTAAAATGATGATAAAAAGAGAGTCAAAAGCACAACAACTCTCTTGTAGCAATTGTATTTTGGTAGTATCTCCCAAAAGGTAAATCCAAATGGGCTGAAATTTTTACAAAAGTTAATATCATTGTAATGAACCTCTAAAAGAGTTTCAGTCCAATTAGGATCACAAATAGTGATAAAATCCCAAACTGGTTGTAGATGTTTATGGGTCATTTCTCGAAAACCATGCATCATCTTGATCTGAAATTGAGTGGGTGTTTTTGTTTCATCCTGATGCATATCCTATACAAATTTAGTGGAAAACTGGTGTGAGGTTTAAGAGATATGATGAGAACATGGTCACTAGGTAAAAGCACAACACAGAAGAGTTGCAACTTAGGGGAATGTAATGAGAGGGGAGGGAGGTAGGAAAAATTATGTGAAAAATATGGGGAATAGCTATGGATGTTAGGAAAATAATAGAAGTGGAATTTATCAAAAATAATGATAAAAAGGGGGGAAAAAGGAAATTTCTAGGGTTTTTGGTAAAATAAGGAAATGAAAGGATTTTGATGAGGGGAATGATGGAGAATGGTTAGTGAAGGATGGTTAAGGAGGTATAATATTAAAATTAAGGCCTTTGAATCCTAAATGAAGTTACGGACCATGAAAAAGGGAAGTCACAATAAAAACCCGGGAAAGCGCAACCAAAACCCTAGTAGAAGAATTTTGACAAAATCTCTAAGGAAAGAAGGTGCAAGTATGATTTATAGGGTTTGGATGACTATGATTAATCAAAAGACTCATGAAATATCAATATGACCTACCATGATGAAATTATATTCATTTTCAGAGTTGGAGTAGCAATGAAACCTATACAGTGACTCATACTCTTTACTTTATAACCTGGAAAATTTTGGTAGTATAGACCAAAATTTGACTTTTGACCTCGATTGACTTGAAATATTAACAAATCCTTATTACTATGGAACATAGGACCCTAAAAAAAACCATATCATATGTCAATCAATATCACCAAGTTTTATGCATAACTTTCATGCTTATATACATCGAGTACCCATATGGAAGAGTCCTTATTTCATCTAGTATTTAACCAAGACATACCATGCACATGATTCCAAATATATTTCTGCATCTAACTCTTCCTACCATATCTCTGAATACAGGAATTCTACTTTATAAATAAGGTCTCTTATCTAAAGATGCACATACCTCTTTCCTTGATTTTGTCATCTAGTCAACATCTTTCATGAACTGCCTCTTTGTTTCAAGTAAATGTCTACGATGAGGCTCCTTTATCAAGATGATAAAATACTTCAATTATGCCTTCATGGTGCAACTAAACTAGTAAACTTCTTTGATGTTTTCTTCGATAAGATGCCATATTGCATCCACAAACTTCTAGTGGAATATACTCTTTCCAAGATTCTTTCATATATTGAAGAACCTTCTCATCAAGGATCCTTGTGATCCTTTCCTGCTAGAAGAATATTTCTATAACATGCCATGCCCGCAAGAGGAGATATTTGAGGTAAAAAAATATTTGTCAATGTATCATTAGTGAGAAAGCGGCTTGTTGCTAACAAGGAAAAATCCTTGTCACTGCTACAGTGATATGAAACATAAATAACGATCCTTTAAAAGGGAAAAATGGTGCCTATTATCATCTCCCATGGATATGTACAAATTTGCATGTCAATGAACTTAGATAATTGCTTTATAACTTGTAATCAACGAGATTGTTTACTCTTAGCTCCTTAAGCTTAAAAAATAAGAAGCATGCCCAGTCAGGACTTAGGAGTCAAGACCTCAGAATGATGACCATTCATCACATGTTCTAGGCATTAAGCACACTCATTCGCACAAGCAAATAAATTCTATGCATATTCTGTCTCGAAGCCCTCTACCATATAAGGACTGTACACTCTCGAAGAACAAGAGAAACAATATCCTTGTGACATCAGTAATTCTAGAACTATGTCCCAAAACTTCATTTGAACGTAGTCAATGTGTACATCAAATAAGCCATGATCTGCATATTCTCTGCACCAACATATATGGAGACTGAACCCTTAGATCGAATCATAATAACTAAACTAGCTCACTCATACCCACTTAGTTTATGCTCAGGTCAACCAAACTTGTGTTTTTGGTCTCTATATAAGGGATCCGACCTGCTGTGATAATTTAGGAATACACCACAAATTTGTACATAATAAATAGACCAGACTGAATTGTTACTTTCATTTGATGCCATAGATCTAAGCTTGTGTCTAGATCCTCAAGATCTATTTTCAACATAACAATTTTCAACACTTTGTCAAGGATACGAATTCCAAAAAAAATCCTCAGATATTGCTCGCCTCATAAACTATATCAGAAGTTAAGCATCAAAACACTTGAGTGAAACATTGTCATGACAGAGGACTTCACAAGAATGGAACTAGTGTGCCTGAGGTCATTCAGAAGTATAACAGAGATTAAATATATATGTTAGCACTCAGGTTTGCAAATTAGTGAGTATGCCAAACAATTTCCATATTTAGCAACATTAGCATACATGTACGTAAATTAGTGTTGCACTATATACAAGCCAACTTCAAGGAATTAAGCTATCCTTTCGTAGTAGACTTCCCTGGATAAGTGATCGATCCATACCACAAAGAACATAGAAGTGTGTGCCTAGAAGTCTAAAATAACCTGTGGAGTAAACCAGATCGAAGATAACCTTTGAAAGGATGACAATCAAGCTTTCTAGAGTTCATATATGTCCTCTTCGCAACTTCAATTGTGAACAAGACTGTAACATTATCATCAATTTATAGGTATTATAACCTATCACCATTTCTACTAAGAAGTATCGATCCCATAATTAAAGCTGGACCATAAATAGTGGTGAGCTTGAGGTCACATACATAGAGTAGTACCACATACATATAATTGTGAGGGAACCAAGAAAGATCACTACTCGAGATTCTATTTTTTTTTTTAACTTTATGACAGCTGTAAGACTTGCAAACTTCCAGGAGGACTACTTCTTGAGAGATGGCTTCCACAGAATTCCTATTCTGCTACTTCATGTTGGGTATAGAATATTTCATGGAGACTAATTATCCTCAAACTGAGAGAGGATTGTGTTTGCAAAAATCAAGTGCTTCCACTACTTGTGACCAAAAATTTATTGAGGTCTATTTCTAGGATCACAATGAACCTACTGTAAATCAACATCTCCATAGGTTGACTCACCGTATATAAGCAGTTTGAATTTTGAATATCTATATATATATATATATATATATATATATATATATATATATATATATATATATATATATATATATATATATATATATATATATGCATATATATGTGTGTTTGTGTGTGTGTGTGTGTGTTGATTAGGTCACTGTAGGAAGTGTAAGATTCATACTATCAACACATATCCTTATCACTACATTAGTCTCCATATATCCTATTTCCCTCATCTAGGAAAGTCAATGAAATTAAAATTTATGAGGTTAAAATAGATTATTGTCTAGAATTTAAGTCATTGTTATGAGTTTTGTTGAATGTTATTGTCCATATGACATATACAATGCTAATACCTTATTCACTGTGTCATGACTAATATAGGATGATCGTGAATTGCCATTAACAGAGTCTAGAGTGTAGGTTTGGAGGATATATACAAGACTTAGATAAGCCATGCCTTAGAAAAATGTGAGCCTTAAAGAATCACATATGGGTTTGAAGAAACTTCTTGAGAAGGTGCATATAGAGGCAATATGTAGTCATAATGAGTTACTACCACACCATTATAGATCTATTTTGATGATCCATATACCATAGAAGAATGAATGTGTTGAAAATATCACGGAAAGAGGTATAACGAGGCATTGCTAATACAGTGATGCAAAATATAGTGATATCTATAGCTTGATTTTGAGGAAATAAAATATTGTTGAAGTGTAACTATAATTTCCAAGGCTAAGTGTGAATAAAAATTCCTCTCTTAGGTCCATTACCGCAATTCAACAATGCCTTTTTAATGTTCACCTTCAATCAAATTCTTACATACTTTTCCCTCAGGACCACACATTCGGGGAGCTATCCATTCACTTTTATAGGAAAATCTGTGCAAAATCAGTTTCAGTAGAGAGTCTTGACAAGTTGGAAAATGATATTGTGGATACATTGTGCTTTCTTGAAAAGTACTTTACTCCTTCATTCTTGAATATAATGTTGAATTTGAATGTACATTTGGCATGTGAGCTTCGATATTGTGGCCTAGTTGGATATAGATAGATGTACCCCTTTGAGAGGTATGCGAACTTTACTTTTTATCAAGCACAAAAACAAGATGATTTTTTTTAAAGCTTTTGACATTACTTAATTCTCTTTTTATTTTTATTTTGTAGGAACATAAAAGTATATAAGAGCTATGTTAAAAACGAAAAGAGGCCTGAAGGATGCATTGGTGAAATCTATATTGTGGAGGAATCAATAAATTTTTGTGGAGGATACTTGAAAGGTATGGAAGCTATTGGATCCACACATGGTAAAAATGAAGTGTGGGATAAGGAAGTTGAAGAATTTATCCTTCATGGAAAGCCATTATCTACTCCAATTCCTTCAGAACTAGATGACATTAGTCGGGAACAAGCCCATAGGTGGGTTCTATTTCACACAAACGAAGTTGATCGATGGATAGAGTAACATATTTGGCCTGTATTTTTTTGTCTCTTTGTTTATGGTTTAACAAAACATAGATCCATGGATAGATCAAAATATTTTACCTTTATAAATATTTTATTCATATTTTATCAAAACACATTAACCAACATATCTATTGTCCATAATTGTTGAATTAGGATGCAAATAATGGAGATTGCCAACCCAATTACCCAAATGGAAAAAGATGAAGCTGTATTGTAGAACTCCAAACCCATAATTTCAATAGTCTGTTAATACAATACGTAACTATATTATTTATACTACAGGTGTACTTAAAAATAAGTCTATGGGAATATTGTTATGTAGGAAATTAAATATTTTTTCAGAGGTTAAATGTATGAATCCTAACCATATTTAAAAATCTAAAAGTATACAGGTCGATGGAGATGTAAAAGGTGTTTTATACACTTAAATGGCTAGCACATCACCCCAGGAAAGTCGTGAATAAGTACAAGGGATTCCTAATCAATGGTTATAGATTCAATACAAAAAGCATATAGAATGAGAGAACCACCCAAAATAGTGGCGTGTGTATGGAAGCTCAAACAATGATGAGGTCAAGTTCCAAAGATGTAACCCTGCACTTCAAAACACAACATTTTATGGAGTGGTAGAAGAAATAATTACATTGGACTATTTTTCTATGGAGTACACATTGTTCAAATGTAATTGGATTGATGTATACAATAAGAGAGGGATCAAGACTGATGATTTGGGTTTTACAATGGTGAATATGAAGAAACTCTTAAGTCAAAATCATTAGCAAGATGATCCATTTATTCTACCATCGCAAGCTAAACAAGTATTCTATGTACAAGATCTAGTTGAGACTGACTGGTATGTAGTGTTAACATGTCCTCCAAAAGGATTGAGAAATAATACATCATATGAACCTGAGTATGCAAATTTGTCATAGGTTGTATACTTTCAAGAAACAAAATGTGTAAGTGAAGAACATATTGATGATGTCGATGTCAATGTTGACATGAACGTGGATTATGTCCGTTCAAATTATGAAGGAATATGGTTTGATATTAAGAAATAAAAGATATCAATTTTGCTATTTTGTTTTGAGAACTCAAAAATTGATATTTGGTTATGAAGAGAGTTCCATTTGTTTCTTATATATAAAATTCTTTAGACCCATTTAGTATATCTATTTTTAGTCCCTCCCTACGACAGAGACTACTGTTTTTGGCTTGCACCATTAATCTTGTCAAATTGAACACATAGAAAAATGATATGTGAGAAGTTTTTCTAACTTTTATATTTTTATATTTTTTAATATTGAAATTCTAATTTTCTATATTATTATTGGACCAAAGCCCTAAAATTTACTCATTGAAAAGAACACAAAAAATACAAATTTATTTAGCACATTCCATTTGTTTAGCCTTCTTCTGCGATTATTGGTTCCACACATTCAAAAAAACAAAGGTGGGTCTTGGGAATGATTTGGGTGCACTAAGGAGATCACCTACCTGTTGATTTCACATGACTTATGCGTGTTGGATGTGTAATTCTCAATAACAACATATTTTTATCTCATAAGGAGAAACATTGCTATAATATAGTAGAGCTCATCTTAGGACACTATTAGCAACTTTATTACGGGATGGCACTTACTCATCTCATCAAGGACACCTCAAGTGGGTCATCTATATCACATATATTTGGAATTTCTCTTTTTGATTACGGGATATCCCCAAAGATCAATTTTAGGAAATTTCATTCTAACTAAATAAGAATAATCTTCTTTTTTAATCCTCGATGAAGAAAAATAATGGTCATTAGATACACGGAAAATATATTTTGGATATTGTAGAATGCCAAATGATAAGGGTTTTGATTTAAGATAAGATTATCTAGTCCCACTCATTGATTCTTTTCATCATAGTTGTAAGGATGAGAAGAGTTTTTCACTGCAAACTTTAGCTAGCAGGAAGGAATTCTTGGTTGAATCTAATCAACTAGTAGTGGTAACATCATCCCAATTGGCTAATTCTATATGTTGGATGAAATTTTTTGCACCTCTTGTTGGTTCTTAGCTTCTTTTATGCCTTATTTTATGCCATAGAAGCTTATTGTTATCCTGTAATGGAAGACTAGTAAAACGTAGATATCGGTTAAGATTTATCTTTTCATATCGCAAAAGGTTAGAGATGCATCCACACACACATAGGAGTAGTACACTCATCCCTAACATATATGCTATGGTTTTATTATGCCTAGGCCAAGGAGATACTTATCAGTGATGTAAATTGGATTTGATGTGGAGACTATGAAAAATAATAATATTATATGGCACATTAGACAATCTGAACACGTTTGAAATCCTCCTATTGCATAGATACATACCTTAACAGATAGTGAAACCATCATAAATGAATAGGGCACCATTAATGGCTTTGACAAGCCTCTGACCTCTCTCCGTATAACAATTGATGGGTTGAAACCCTATAGCTGGAAGTAAGGAAGGATGTGTTCACATTTTGGTTGCGGACCATCATAGTTGGATGGGGAAACTTCAATGTCTCAATGCAAGTTTTGTTTAGCCTATCAATAAAAGACATCCTGCCACTATTATGGAAACCCCCGGAAATTCCAGTTTTCCCATTTGATATTGCTAATGTGGTATTTCTGCATTGAACCACTCAAAATTAGGTTTTGACACTATGAAAAAATGTGAAATGAGAGCGATATGCTAGAGTAAGTATCATGCTAACTATTTACATTGTCAGAGGGGTTTGCATAATGGGTCGTGACATTAGGTAGGAAGTAATTGGTGTTTATATAGCTCTCAACCATAACTTTCAACCCTAACTGCTCTCATGGTGGTGCCCTTTCATGGTGGATAGTTCAATTTAACCTCCTCATCTATTATGCGGTTACTAAAATCCTCTCCTATTTTTTTTTTTGAACCTCACTAACTTCATGGGGAATAACACATTTGGCTATCCAAACAACCATATAAAAAATTTGCGGCTTGCTCGACCTCAAAGAAAGCCAAGGGGATATAGCTCACTTATGGCCTAACACATATTGACCTAACATAACTACCTAATAGTCTTGCCTGATAGTGCAAAAAAAAACACCTGTGTGGTTGAGCCCCCCCAATCTCGTCCATGACAATATAGGTGACAATTAGGCCCCCCATGGGGATCTCCATGGGCTCATGTAGCAGCCTTACACCTTAGCATGTGGGGACCTGAATACTGAATAACTCTATTCCTTGCTTAGTGGAACCTCTCAGCGGTTGTGGAACCTCATCTAGAGACACGACCTTCCTTATGGTACAATCAATTTCCAATGGATATACCATTTGAGGTGTTGGTGTTTCAACTCTATCTTGGTCAGTACCTACCACCTCATCTTATTTGGTTGATTGAAACTGATCACCTATTCGTTGAACTTCATCTCTAATTAAAGGAATCATGGAAGGAATTAACACGTTCATATAAAATAATATCTATATTATATCATCCTATGAAGAATGTGATTCATTTGACCCTGTAGAATTTGGGCTTACCTCATCATAGTGCTCACAATGGGGATATGGCCACTTACCCACATAGACTATCATGTTGCTGGTAACACCCAATCGATTTACCATAGGTCCATTCAGCCTTACCTGGTAAGATATTGAATCCTAAATAGCTCTTCTTGATGACGTGGGAATTTCCTTAGAACAATCAAATTGACATACTTTAGTCTCCCTTCATCAGTAACCATGATAATAGGAGAAAACTATAGAGAAAAATATTTGGATATTTCCCATTATACCCTTTCCATTAGATAGAATGGTGATGAGATCTGGACCATATACCTGGTGAAAAGAGTAGAAGGTGGAGTTCAGGATGGGGCTTTGGAGATGGATTGACTAACCCCACTGAACTAATTTGTATTAGCTAACTAGGATCAAGGTGCTAAAAATGGCCTACTTGTAGTATGGGAGGAGGGGGTCTCAGAAACTTACCATACATATTGGTGTTTTGTAACATCCTCTTGGTGTTCCCTTATGAGAAGTGCCGAAGCTTAGGCCTGCTTGGACACTCGTTGTGGAAAACATACTAATGCGGGAGATCCCAAGAACTAAGAAAGTTTTGGGGATCTATTTGTGCCAACCAAATATAACATGGGGTGGACATGGGTATTGTGTCTAGTGGGTTGCACTCTAGATGACGCATTGTGGTAGTGGAACTCCTATCAGTGGTTGTAGAAAATCATAATAGGTCTTAACCAATACCAAGCCACAGGAGGTTTCAGCGAATGGGTGGGTGCTTAAGAGATCACATACCCCTCTTGAACAAGTAAGGTTTTGAATATTTGGTCCAATAAAGAAATGAACATGGTGAAATTGCTTCAAAATTCAAGTTGTGCACTTAGGGATAATTTTTTAAGGTCTAGATGATATGGCAATGTCTGAGTCTAGTGGAGGAACGTTTTTGGTTATTTTTAGTAGTTAAGTGCTCACTCTAACAGCCAAGGGCAATCTAGGACATACACAACCCGAGATCTAGGCCATAAATTTAGGTCAAAAACTATGTAATGCAAAGCCATACATAGAGAGTGTAGCACCATGATTTGATTTATTACTGTCCCACATATATATGGAATGATTGATTCCTATGTACAAAAGTTAAAGGTAAAAGCCTTCATGTCTTCCTATATTCACATAACAATGTGGTTGTTACTATGGTCGTATTTATTCTCCATGGTTCCTTCAGAAGTCAAAAACCTTCTAGCCTTCCATGACTCATGATTGGTTCATGATTTATGGTTAAAATCCACAAAGCGCTTACCTTTCCATGTTCTTGGTTCATGTCTTCCATGGTTGTTGTGTATTGGTTCTTTTAGGAGAAAGGTTGCTCTGTTAAGCCCTAGCTTCTGTAATAGGTGTGGTATGTATGTGTTCATCATAACTATCGAGTACTCACTAGGATATGTATACCACCTTACCACACATAATGAATCTACCATGAGCATGGGCTCACTCATGTTGGTTACTGAACTAATATGGGGAAAATGGCCGACCCATGCAGACTACACTACATCATAGTGAAACTTAGATTAGAAGACAATGTAGCTACATTCAAAGGGTAGGGTTTGAAAGCACAAATTTTTCAGTAAGTGTGCACCTTAAAACCCTTGCTTAGTCTGAAAGAAAGAATATAAAATTCTATTCAGTGTGAACCCGAGCCTATGCCACAATAGCCATCATAGAAAAACCTGGAGCCATAATCGGAGCCATAGCTAGACCTAGAGCCATAACCAGGAGGGTCATAGTAGCCTAAGCCAAGGAGAGATTACATAAATCCTAGAGATGATACAGTGCCTAATTCTACTAGGTATAATTTAAATTGAACAATATGATAATAAAACATGATTGAAATCAAACTTTTATTTTTATTTTTACATTAAATATGTAACATAAAAAATAAACATTGATATTTTACATAAATAGAAAACATTAATTTAAAAAACACAATCATAAAACAATAAAATATATATTTTATTGTTCTAGAAACCTTCCTTCCAATGCAATTGTGCACCACACAAAATATATCCCCATCCACCTTTATCCACCTTAGGCCTGTACACAACTCCATCCATCGTTGGACGAGAATACCAACAGGCACAAGTGCTGAAGAGGCCACATGAAAAATATCCACTCAGGCATCAAGAATTTGTTTGTTTCCTGCCAATTCCCTCATTTCCAGTTTCCACGGGCCAGTGAGGGCTTTGGCTCTCTGTTTTCATTTGCAGCCTTCATCTGCTCCATGGAACTTCACATCCACAGTTTCATTTGTCGAGCTAAATCACGACTTCCGTTTCCATGAACGTTTCATTTTCTGAGCTGCATCAGGGTTTCATGTGTCGAGCTCCAAACTACAATTTTACTAGTGCTAGAGAGTTTGATCTTCATAGCCATGGATGAGGTGACATCCAAGGAGAAGCGGCTCCACAAGCTATTCCTGTAGCTGCATTGACATTATTTGGCCCTAGTAAACTTCAGTGTCCAGTGAAAGGAGCTTGAAAACCACTTCAACGACTTGGAGAAGTGCATATAGAAGCACTTCGAAGAGCTGATATGTGTTGCAAACCCGATCACATTGGTTCTGCAAACCCTGAAAGGATTTTATCCAGATGGTAAATAGACTACAAATATTGATGCACAAAGACATGCCCGTGCTTTTCTCTTGGAGTCCCTTCCTTTTGTTTTTTCATCAGACAGGGTCTCCTCGGAGGCGACAAAAGAGACTTAGAAAATTGCTGCTAAATGGAAATTTAAGGTCACTACAATGATAAGCTATAGAACCATGATCACTAATGGAAGGATCCGACATGGAAGTAAATCTGCGAGTGAAGGAAACAGATCATGTGCCTATGAAATGGATCCATAAAATTCTAGTGATTTTTTGACCGTTGATCCCCTAATTTTTTTTTTAATGAAAAAATCTTAATGGTAAAACCCTAGACCCCATTCCTCATCAAGGTTTGATGTATCCTCATGTCAAAATATGCTCTTGACATCTGATCTATCAAGGCATTCTCTACTTACCTCTTTAGGCAATGGCCAAGGATCCATGAGTACTTCTTTATTGGCTTGTTTGTTGAGCAATAATTTTGACGTGAATGTGTCAATAATATGTGTATTTATAGGTAATTTCTTATGACCTCATATTCTGAATGAAGATGTCAAACCTGATCTACAATTTGAAGTGCTAAAGATTTGACTGACAGATTCATTGAAATCCCAAAAGCTTAACCCAATAGAGTTTCAAGGGGAGGTCTCCTTCAAGGAGTTATACAATCTCTGAGGAAGTTTAAAGACAATGGAGTGATCTATATCACAAGATATTCAACAAGTCTTACCTCAATAAAATAGGAATTCCAGCTTTTGATGGCAAAAGAAAAATCCATGCAATGACCTGGATTCACAATTTAGAGACATATTTTCAATCAAACCAATGAATTAAGAAGAGGTGACCAATTTTGTAGTACTTAAATTGGAGTGATTCAACAATGATTGGTGGAATCAATGGATACAATCTATACCAGAGGACATTTCCATTGGTTATGACACTTTTGAGGAAAAATTTATATCTGCTTTATTTTTTTTTATAAAATTGTTGTCAATGAATTCCTTCAATAAAAAAATGTAAGACTTTGGATGGGATATTTGGTAAAGCAGTGCAGGTGATATTATCCCACGAGGGTTCATTCCCTCATGTACATGTTATCCCCTCATCAGACAATAAAAACAACTTCTGTGTAAATGGCCCCTAGTGCAAATAGTCTTTTGTCTCGATGTTGACTTTTTCCTCATTGTGGATTTTAATTTATTTTATTATTTGGCAACAATTTTTAATTCAATGTACATCTTCTGACAAAATATGGATCCATGATGTGGGCGATTTTCATGTTTCAATGCATAGAGAAATTTGGAATTTAATCATGAGGAAACATCTTTGGTAAATTATCCATCTATTTTGTCTAAAAAGTCATTTTCCTCCCATTTTTATCCATGAAGCCCGTGGTGTTTCTTAATGAAAAAATACCAATATTGACAAAAGTTAATTAGTTTGGGTTCAAGGCATTTTAATTTAATATGCTACTTTCATATTAATTTCTGAATCGAATTGACTAATAATTACCAAATTTTGCAATGTGCATATGCCTCCACAGTTCCTCATTGGTAGTCTCAAAAAATATCTACATCAGGCTACTGTAATAACTTCCTAAGAAAGAGGATCTTGACTACATGTGGAACTATCCTAGAAGAGATCTGTCTCCACCCTCTAGAAATGGAAGAAAGAAAAGGATTGATTTTATAGAGGTTTTGTTGAAATGGAGAAGAGGACGTAATTTACACAAGTTAGTAATATGGGAATTTCAATGTAGAAAATGAAAGGAAAATTGGAATATTATAGAGAGGGACTTCCCTAGAGAGATAAAAGAACTGCAAATAAACCACAAGAACTATTATAGAATGGGGAAAAGAAAAGGAAATCTCAAAGGAAATAATAATACTATCAAAGGTAGTTCAATCCCATATGTGAAATGCAAATCCAAGAATAGTACAGTTAAAATTCCATGGAAGGATAAATAAACTCTACCTCAAATGAACAAGCTAGAACAAATTGAGATGTAAAAGGAGGAGGTGACAAGAATGTAATGAAGATTGAGGTTATGGAACATGGTATATTTGTTGATTGGAGGAGATTGAGACCTTGTAGCATTTCCACATTCACTACATGGGACACAACCACATCATATTTCTAATGGATGGAATCAATTGGACAAAACAATTTTAGAGTAGCCAAATGGAGGTAATTGGGAGGAGGGCCACCATCATGATGAACCACAAGTGTTTTTGTCTTCTCATATCCACTTCCGTCAAATATTTTCACAATAAAATTTGCGTCATCTACATGCCTAAAACAACATTATCTTCAGGCTGTATCCAGTGATAAGAGACAATTTTTTCCCAATCTTCTATAAAAATTGTTATTTTATTAGACAAATGCACCCTTGTCTACCATAAGTGACTACATGAGCCTTCCAAAATTGCAACTTTGAGACCCTTAATTTGACTTCATTTAAATTGGTCTAGAGACACCTCTAGAATGGATGAAAATATTTTCTCATTATAGAGGTAGATATTTGTCAATAATCTCTGATGAGTTCCAAACTTCCATTTATGGTTTTCTATGTTCAAGGACTTATTCTTTTAAAATCTAACTGCCTAATTTGTGATAAAAACTATTTTGACTCTCTCATTCCTGAATATAATTTAGCATTTTTTGTTATTAGTCTAGTAGAAAAATAATTTTCTACCATCTTTAGCTATTGAATTTCATTTCCTAAATGAAAACTTAGGCCCTTTAGAATTAGAATCCCCTATTATGGAGGTAGTTATTTGTAAGTATATCACCTCTACCAAGTTCCATTAGTGGTTTACAATGTTTGAAGAATTATTCCTCATAGAGTTAAATCCATCATTTGTGAGAACTATTTCATAATGTTTCACCCAATATATTTTCTTTGGTTGTCAGACCCTAAGCTATGCTAATATTGGGAAATTATATCTTTTGGGGTGTTCATTTACGAATGCTTTGATAAACACTCTTGTTCTAGCTTTGCTTATGCATTCATGATGTTTTTCTTAATTTTAGCCATGTACTTAGCTCTTTTTTTGTTGCTGATATTGTGGCTATAGGAGTTGCTTAGGAAATTCGATTATGTAGTTACAATGGATGTATTGTTTTAGTCCCATTGATCTAGTTTTGTGGTCTTTTGATGGACAGTAATAAAGTTATCTTGTCTTAGATTCGATATTTTAAGTTTCAAAATAGAATATACATCATTTTTCTTTTTTAAGTTTCAAAAACAAGTCTTTAAAATTGTCCTACAACTAGTGGCTAGCCCTGATTCTATTCCATGACTATTTATAAATAGTTTGCCTAGTCTACATGAAGGTGGCCTTTAAAAAAAGAGATTTTTTCTTTCTACATTCAGTGAGAAGGATACAACAAGTACTACATTAGCAACATATGGACACCTGAAACAAATTCTAGGGGTTTTGAAACATGCATCAGAAAAAAAATATTTTAGTAGATGATAATTATATCCCTCCCCTAGACTCTTGTTCAATAAGGGACCCTTCCTGTAGTAACAGAGTTTTTTTTTCTTATAACTGATCAGCCATACTATTAAACTCTTTAGAGATACGTGCAAAATATATACCATCAAATCTCCTCTTAACCTCCAAGAACTAATTTATGATAGGTCAAGTAACAAATTATATGTTGTGCACTTAATATTAGACCAATTGACCATCAACTTCGAGCCTCAAAACACTTGTAAATTTTCTATACACTATATTTTGTTGTTTTCTAGAGTAGCCACACATCATAAATTTCTATTTGGTTGCTTGTGCCAGGTCCTACTACTAAATTTATTTTTAAATGGTGATGTCGATCCACAAATAGAATGAAACCAACCCACACAAACTTGGAACTCTTTGACAAGCTCCATCAAAAAACACCCAAGCCTAGTTGTGGCTATATTTCTATTTCATTTAGAATTCTGGATGCTTACTCTTTTGAGGAAGATCAATTTCCGCTGAAAGTATACCTAGTTTTATTGGCAACTTGTGTTGGTCTCAATTGTAGATCTTAGAATATTATTATGTTTCTGGATAACTAAATACCCCAAATCACAAAAGATTGTAATGCCCTGAAAACTTTTACAGATTTATCGACAATCAAAGGATAAAAACATCCAGTAAGAATCCTCTGCTCCCATTTACTTGTCCCACACCAACTCCTCCAAAAGGATTAGTCTAAAAAGGCAGCAATGGTATGGTTTCTCAATGAGAGAATTGAAAGTCAATGGAAGATCCATCCTAAGACCTCAAATGGCTATGTCATGCATTCTTTCATAATCTAATATATGATTAATTTCTCCTGGAAATACTACTGAATGTAGGTGAAAAAACCCCACCCCCATGATATATTGGCACCAAGCTACCATGCCGATTTGATATGGGACCAATTAGTTACTTGTCAACTTTCTTATCATTTCCATCGTCTCTATGCCCATATGAACTGGAACTATACTCTATTCATTCTTTTCAATACATAATATATTATGGGCTATCTATAGGTGAGCTTAAAAATAGGAAACAAGCAAGTCGTCCATGGATTACTCACTTGTCTTACACAAAAGACATATTCTAGGATGCCCTTATCCCAGGTTAATTTTTTTTGTCTAAAGCTAACCAGTGAAAGATTTCAGCTTTAAGAGGAATTTTTAACTTTCAAACTAAGTGCCACCATGGGGATTTTTCCCTCGTCATTTCTTCTTCCATCATTACCTTGTATTCCAATTTGGAAATATATTCATATTTTTTAGAAATTTTAATCATTAATGGCACTAGAAGTTAAGCTATGGTTTCCGGCCTCAGTTTTTACCCCTCAGAAATTCAAATCCCATGCTAAATTCAAGCCTAGAGATAAAAAATTCTTGCCATCATTTGTTGTTGCATTTTCCCTGGAATAAATCCCTAAGATATGGATATCTCTTATTAGCTTACACAGTTTGAAATTACCTTTATAGCCAATCTAGGGGACTTCCCCTATTATCACCTCGTTCCTTTGAATCCTCCATGTTATCCATTTTCCAATTAATGGGAATGTTTTCACCAAATGTTTCCAAACAATAGAATTTCCATTGAAATGTTCCCTTTCTTCTGTAAACTAATCTTATGTAGAAATCATTCACAAATGGTTGGTTTTCATAATTTCATCCTACAGACCTTCATTGTAGACTAACCTCTTCAAATTTTTAGTAGCTAGAGCTAGATTGAAGGGATTTGTATTTTTTTATGCCCCACCCTCTACCTTCTTTAAAATCTACCACCTGGCTCCACTTACCTAAATAAATTCCTTTCATTTTCCTTTTGTTTTCAATTTTTTTGTTAACATATATATATATATATATATATATATATATATATATATATTTTCAAACAATAGAATTTCCATTGAAATGTTCCCTTTCTTCTGTAAACTAATCTTATGTAGAAATCATTCACAAATGGTTGGTTTTCATAATTTCATCCTACAGACCTTCATTGTAGACTAACCTCTTCAAACTTTTAGTAGCTAGAGCTAGATTGAAGAGATTTGTATTTTTTTATGCCCCACCCTCTAGCTTCTTTAAAATCTACCACCTGGCTCCACTTACCTAAATAAATTCCTTTCATTTTCCTTTTGTTTTCAATTTTTTTGTTAATATATATATATATATCTATATATATATATATATATATATATATATTTCCAAACAATAGAATTTCCATTGAAATGTTCCCTTTCTTCTGTAAACTAATCTTATTCAGAAATCATTCGCAAATGGTTGGTTTTCATAATTTTATCCTACAGAACTTCATTGTCGACTAACCTCTTCAAACTTTTAGTAGCTAGAGCTATATTGAAGAGATTTGTAGTTTTTTATGCCCCACCCTCCATCTTCTTTAAAATCTACCACCTAGCTCCATTTAACTAAATAAATTCCTTTCATTTTCCTTCTGTTTTCAATTTCTTTGTTTATATATATATATTGTGTTTATGATTACCTTAGGGATATGGACAATGGTCATTCAATGCACAAGAATAATTTCCAGCACGGCCTTGACTAGCGCTAATCACCCTCCCCTAGAGAACCATCAATTGCACCATAATGAAATTCGAGCTTCAGTTTTTCTCTACAACCAAGTTCAATCATAATAAATATAATGAGCAGGCTTTAAGATCCCAAGTATATGGTTCCTTGATCTAATTCCATAAGATTCAATGGAAACAACATCGTGACTTAGGCTTTTTCTTCCTCTGCCAAAGCATTGACCAACATTGTAGAATTCCTCATAGTGATTTTCATACTATATTTTTGCAGTAAATATGCATTATACCATTTAACTACCTTAGTGATTCTTACCCAGATGTGATGATATCGTCAACAAACAATAGATGCAAATATTCAAAGTCAGAAATTCTTACTCCTTTCACTATCGCTCTTCTCCTTGCATCTGTGATCAGCATACACCATCAACCACTAATAGGAAACGAAATGGTGATAGAGAGAACCCTTGACACAAACCTGAATATGCATTAAAGAAACTTTTGGGGGAACTGTTGATTATAACTATAAAAGGAACTGAAGTTAGGCATCCCATTAACCATTCTACAATTTGCAAGTTTGTTCCCAGTTGAATCAAAAGTAGTCTAAGAAAGAGTTAATTCATTTTGTCCTACACCTTTGCAATTTATAGCATCATTGCCACAACATGAAGCTTGTGAGTTTCAATTGTATGTATTCTTTCATATATTGTTCCCACAGCAACATAGATTTTCCTATTATAAAGGAGAATGAATTCTCCTTCATAAATTCAACTATCCATCCATTGGGTATACGATTTTTAGTTTTTTGGAGTTTAAAACTTCTTTTATCTCCTCTTTAGACACCTCTTCCTCGAATTCTATGCTCATTTCATCAATGATAATGCTGGGAAATAGCCTGCTATTTCTCTTGATCTCTGTTGGGTCCCTATAATACTAGTGATTACTCCATTACTATTGTAGTTATACCCCCTATTTATATTGTTGTGCCCCTATTACCTCCATATTGTTATTTCTGTGCCCCTTAGAATCCCTCTATTGTTATTTTTGTGGCTTTATATTATTATTGTTAGGTCGGCTGGATTATATTGTGACTCCTTAGACTCCTATATATAGAAAGGAGGTTTTGTCATTTGTATCATCCAAGAATTGTTCATTTATGTAATGTAAAGGAGGTTGCCCCCTCGAAGAGGCTGAATTCTAAGGCGTGGATCTCTCTTTTCTATCTTTTTGTGAGCTAGTTTCATAACATTTGGTATCAGAGCTTTGGATTCTAGGGTTTCGCTGCTCCAAACAGGTCATCGTGGAATTTTCGCTATAACTTTTTTTTTGTGATGGTTCAGAAGTCGCAAAAAAAACCCATTTGAGAAGAAATCGCGCTGAACCTTGGGTCAGAATTTCAGAGCTTTTCGCGCAAAATTTGCGGAGATATGATCTGAAGAAGTTGGTCTTTTTGCAGACTCCTGAATTACATTCAAAACAGGTGACCTGAGGAAAATCGTCATAACGTTCTCTCTGGGGATCGGATTGAAATTTCGTAAGAAGGTACAGAAAGAGAACGGACTGTAGTTTCTTGTATGTGTGTTTCAGATTCAAAGGTTGAAACAGGGACTCGTGGCAAGTCGTACAACTTCGCTCTACTGAACCAGTCTAAAAGCAAGTCACTGTGGGAGATTTCACATAACTCTTCCTTGGAGAATCCAATTTGGCTCAGACTTGTGGCATTGGAAAGAGGACAGAGAAGGATACTACAGGTAGTACTTTTAGAATTGGATGATCCTAAATTACAGAGATACATCAGATTCAATATTAGGCTTCTATAAAGTGAAAAAAGGTGTGTAGTGTTTTTTTAATTTTTGTGTAAGCTTGGTTTAACGGAATTCAAAGGGCATAGTAAATCATTATTATCGGTAACTGATGCCCCGAGGAAAGAAAATGAAAACACCTAGTAAGGAACCTGAAAGCTCTAGCATGACTCATGAAGAAGAGGAAGAAATGCTACATGATATATCAAAATTACAAGAACAAGTGCAACAAATGTCACGCTCACAAAAGCTAACAGAAGCTAAGATAAGTGGCATGGAATCTAAGGTAAATGGTGTGGAATCTAAGATAAAGGGCATGGAATCTAAGATGGAGGATTAGATGGCAAATTTGAAGATAGATTTGAATACAAACATGGAAGAGTTGAAGAAGTTGCTACAAGAAAGGGTCACTAATGGTGAAAAGGTAGTAAAGGAAACTCATGATGAGAACAAAAGAAATGTTAATCATGATTCCATAGACTCTAATGTTGGATCAAAGACTCACCATGTTCCAAAAATCGATATGAGGAAGTTTGATGGCAAGGATCCCGCCACATGGATATTACAGATGGAGCAATTCTTCGATCTCAATAATGTGCAAAACACACAAAAGGTACGTATGGCAACTTTATATTTGGAACCAAATCAGTTTGTATGGTATCAATGGCTTTGTTCTCGTAAACAATTTATCACTTGGGCAATTTTTACGGAAGAATTGATAGCACATTATGAGGATACAAAAAGCAACACTTTTTTTAGCCAATTGATAAGTCTCAAACAAAAGGGTTCAATAATGGAGCACATTGAGGAGTTCCAAAAATTGAACATAAGGGTAAAAGATATTCCAGAGGAGCATAGGATTGATGTGTTCATAGGGTCTTTAAAGGATAATATCCAACATGATGTGCGCCTTTGGGAACCTGATTCATTAGAGAAGGCATTCAGGTTAGCAAGAAAAATGGAAAGCAAAATTATGGCAACTAGGAAGCATACCATTCACAACTATAAAGACGGAAGTGTTGTTGCCCATAGTCTTCCACAACCTACAAGGTTGACACCACAACAATTGGAAGAAAAAAGAGAAAAAGGGCTTTGTTACAATTGTGATAGCAAATACACAAAAGGTCATAAGTGTGCTGAGAAGAAATTATTCTACATAGATTGTGAAGAGGAAGAAGAAAAGGAGCAAGAAAGGTCAAAAGAAGAGAATATATTCCAGGAACAAAGCCTAGATGAAGAACAAATAAATCCGACCATATCTTGTAATGCATTGGCGGGAATTACCACTCCTCAAACCATCAAGATAGAAGGACAAATCAAGAAGAAAAAGGTAATAGTGTTGATTGATTCAGGAAGCACCCACAATTTTATTCATTGTAGGGTAGCAAAAGAATTGAATTGCTTCCTATATCCAGCACCAGAGTGTCAAGTGATGATTGCAAATGGAGGAACAATAAATTGTTCTGGAAAGTGCCATAATATCAAGCTATCCATGGGAGAATATGTATTGACTAGCCCAATGCTTTCCATTCCAATGGGAGGTGCTGATGTTGTACTAGGAGTCCAATGGCTACAATCCTTGGGTACAATAGCTTTTAATTTTCAAGAACTTTTCATGAAATTTTCTGTGGAAGGAAAGGAAGTTGAATTAAGGGGTATTGCAGGGAAACCAGGAAAGATAATCAGCTCTAATGGAATGACAAAGCTTCTAAAAAAGGAGCAAAGAGGTGTAATTGCACAATTATGTTCACTAGATGTTTCCACATTGGAATCATCTATTTCTCCAGATCTCCAAAAAGTCCTGGACAATCATTCCAAGGTATTTGAGACTCCCAAAGGTCTCCCACCTATGCGTGATCATGATCATGCTATTCATCTGATTCCAGGAAGTGTTCCTCCAAACATCAGGCCGTACAGATATCCCTATGTCCAAAAAAGTGAAATTGAACGTATGGTTGCAGAAATGCTAGAGGCTGGTATAATTCAACCGAGTCAAAGTTCTTTCTCAGCTCCAGTAGTATTGGTGCACAAGAAGGATGGATCATGGCGCATGTGTCCAGATTATAGGGAGCTCAACAAGCTCACTATTAAAGATAAGTTCCCCATTCCTGTTATTGATGAATTACTGGATGAATTGCATGGATCAATTTACTTCACCAAGTTGGATCTTCGTTCGGGATATCATCAAATCAGAATGAAGATTGAAGACATTCCGAAAACAACATTTAGAACTCATGAGGGTCATTATGAATTTTTGGTCATGCCTTTTGGCCTTACCAATGCACCTTCAACATTTCAAGGTTTGATGAATTCAATTTTCAAACCATTCCTTAGAAAATTTGTGTTAGTATTTTTTGATGATATACTAATCTACAGCAAGTCTTGGAAGGATCATGTTGAACATGTTGACAGGGTGCTACAACTATTGGAGGAGAAACAATTATATGCAAAAAGATCCAAATGTTTCTTTGGAGTCCAGGAGGTGGAATATTTGGGTCATATTGTATCTCATGAAGGAGTTAAGGTAGACCCTAGCAAAATTAAAGCCATTAAGGAATGGAAAATCCCCACATCCATAAAGCATCTGCGAGGATTTCTTGGGTTGACAGGGTATTATCGCAAGTTTGTTAAGAATTATGGGAGAATAGCAGCACCTCTAACAACATTATTGAAGAAAGATTCATTTTCATGGACTTCGGAAGCAACAAAGGCCTTTGAACATCTTAAAGAGGCAATGTGCCAAGCACCGGTCTTAGCTACACCAGACTTCACAAAAACCTTTATTGTGGAATGTGATGCTTCAGGAAATGGAATTGGTGCTGTTCTAATGCAAGATGAAAGACCCATTGCTTTTGAAAGTCGTCCAATCAAGGGAAAGTTTTTAAGCAAAGCTATTTATGAGAAGGAAATGTTGGCAATACTCCATGCACTTAAGAAATGGCGACCCTACCTAATGGGAAGACACTTCAAGGTAAAAACGGATCATGATAGCCTTAAATACTTTTTAGAACAAAGATTATCCTCTGAAGAGCAACAAAAGTGGGTCACAAAGATGTTGGGTTATGACTTTGAAATCATCTACAAAAAAGGGAAGAAAAATGTGGTGGCAGATGCACTCTCAAGAAAGGATGAGGATGTGGAAGCATTGTTGTGTGCCATTTCTATTATCCAACCAGATTGGATAAACGAAGCAAGGGAGGAATGGAAGAATGACGAAGAAGTGTGGGCACTTATTCAAAAGCTACAACAAGATTCCAGTACTTCTGATACATTTAGCTGGCAAAATGATTCGTTATGGTACAAAGATCGCTTATACCTCTGTAAGAATTCCCAGCTAAAACAAAAGATTCTTATGGAATTGCACACTTCTCCCTTAGGAGGGCACTCAGGATTTTTAAAAACTTACCACAGGGTTAAGAAGGAATTTTTTTGGGATGGCCTTAAATCAGATATTCAAAAGTTTGTGGCGGAATGTTTGGTTTGCCAGCAAAATAAAGTTGAAACAATTAAGACACCGGGTCTATTACAACCTTTATCCATTCCAAGCCAACGTTGGGAGGAGGTTTCAATGGATTTTATCACAGGTTTACCCAAGTCTGAGGGAAAGAGTGTCATCATGGTGGTAGTTGACAGACTTACCAAGTATGCACACTTTTGTGCATTATCACATCCATTTAAAGCCAGTACAGTTTCTACTGCATTTATGGAAACAGTTCAAAAGCTACATGGAAACCCAAAGATTATTGTAAGTGACAGAGATCCCATTTTCACTGGAAATTTTTGGACAGAATTATTTTCTTGTCTTGGTACTCAGTTAGCTCATAGCTCATCTTATCATCCTCAATCTGATGGGCAAACTGAGATAGTAAACAAATGTTTGGAAGGATATCTTCGTTGCTTTGTATCTGATAAACAGACACAATGGGTCAAATGGTTGCCTCTGGCTGAATGGTGGTATAACACTTCCTTCCATACAGCAACAAAAATGACCCCATTTATGGCACTTTATGGGTATCAACCACCATCCATCACATCATATTTAAGAGAAAATTCTAAGGTTCAGGCAGTGGAACATCACATCGAACATCAACAACAAGTCCTCCAACTCTTAAAGGATAACCTCGTGTTGGCACAAAATAGAATGAAACAACAGGCAGATCAACATCGCAGTGAAAGAAGTTTTGATGTAGGTGATTGGGTATTCCTACGGCTACAACCATATAAGCAAATGTCCCTAAAGCAAGCTAAGAAGGATAATAAATTATCACCAAAGTATTATGGTCCGTACAAGGTGTTGGAAAAGATTGGTACTATGGCATACAAATTGGAGCTTCCTGCAGCTTCTCGATTGCACCCAGTTTTCCATGTTTCATGTTTAAAGAAGGTTATAGGTGACAAGCTCCCAATTCAAACAATATTGCCAGAACTTGACGAGGAAGGAAAAATTATATTGGAACCGGAAGCAATCACAGAAACAAGAACTCGACAGCTACGAAATCGATCAATTTCAGAGTATCTTATCAAGTGGAAGAACTTATCCGCTGAAGATTCCACATGGGAGGATGAGAATTTTATGCAGAAGTATCCAGAACTGCTCAAGCGTTGAGGACAACACTTTTTTGAAGGAGAGGGGCATGTTGGGTCCCTATAATACTAGTGATTACCCCATTACTATTGTAGTTATACCCCCTATTTATATTGTTGTGCCCCTATTACCCCCATATTGTTATTTCTGTGCCCCTTAGAATCCCTCTATTATTATTTTTGTGGCTTTATATTATTATTCTTAGGTCGGCTGGATTATATTGTGGCTCCTTAGACTCCTATATATAGAAAGGAGGTTTTGTCATTTGTATCATCCAAGAATTGTTCATTTATGTAATGTAAAGGAGGTTGCCCCCTCGAAGAGGCTGAATTCTAAGGCGTGGATATCTCTTTTCTATCTTTTTGTGAGCTGGTTTCATAACAATCTCACAAATATTTGATGCCATTATACTTTTAAATTTTTTTTTTCTCACTTCAGTTATCACCTTAAAAGACTTATTAACACTAGAGCTATCTGGCTTATTGATTTCCCAAATAATGTTAATGTTTCTTGTATGACTTGCATACTTGTGAAAAGGTTTAGTATTCTTACCACTTTCAAAGAACAAGATGGTTATCCTTTTTATCTCAGTTTCTTTTTCCTCTTTCAAAAACACCCCTACTTTATTATTATTAGAGGTTTTTAATTCATTTTTCGACATCCTTTAAATCTTTTTGAACAAAGCTTTGTGCTCAATCTGTAGCTTCACCTTTTACCCTTTTCAGATTGTCAATGAATTCCTTCATGTCTCTGTCCTCACTTTTACTATCGTAATGTCTTCAATTCTTGATGACCACAGGCTTGGAATCATTTTTATTTATCCAACAGGTGATTAAACTTAAAGGGGGTTGGATACTTATTACTCTCTGATTTAATTTGCAGCAATATAAGGCGAGCTTCCCTAAAAAATTTGTGTTCTCACTCTCTGAATCTAACATCAACTGAGTAGAAATGAATGATTTACCTATCCTTTTTGAAATTCCACTTCTGCCTTTTTAGTTATTTCTCTAGGTAGGTGCTTACTTAATTGGTTCTACATCAATCAACTTTTGAACTTCAAAGAAATGACTGAAAAATCATTTAGAAATGGGGTTTTTCTTGCTGTTAAGGCCCCACTAATTCTCAAACATGCCCTTTCCCTCCTCCTTTTTTGAAACCATGAATTTTCTTTAGAGATATTAGAGTTTCCTCCAATGGATACTTGGTGGTGATCCTGATCAAGTGCTAAAACCCCTTCTAGACCCCAAAATCACCTATAACATTCTTTCTCTGATCTTGGATGGTAAGAAGCCTTGAACATATCATCACCTTTATTTTGTGAGCCCTCTTTAACTAGTTTACCACCTAAACAGGACAAAGAATGAATCTAATGAAGCTTATGAATACTAGATTCCATGGTCTAAAGAATGGATAACTGACATGAAGAGAATGCCACAATTTACTCAAGCAAAATATGGACCCAAATTCTAGTGGGGGGCTTTAAATTCCCCTAAACCTTACTTAATGTTACAAACAATTTTGGAACACCCAATAATGAAAGAGGATTATTTTAGTACTATTTGATAGCATGAAGAATTGATAGAAGGGAACCTACCTCGAAAAGTCAGATGAAGATCATGTGTTCCTTCAACCACTTTAGGACCACATTCCTGAGACTAGCACATATCACCTTCCAAAGATGGAAGTTGGAACAACATATGAATCAATAGTCTTGAGATTTGCTTGCCCTTTTTCTTCTACCCTATCTAGACTTCAAACTAGCCTCCAAATTAGAATTTGTAGACACCACCATTCATACTTTTTTCTCTCTCTAAAATCTTCCCACATAATTGTGTGAGAGCCAATCCAATGAAATGGGACTTTCATTGTTCATAAGTCCAACTTCTAGTTTAAAATCTATTTTCCTTGGGAAATATCAACATCTGCAGGAAATCTCAGTATTTTCATGAATTTCAGTTTCTTCTACCGTTTTGACCACTTTCCAATATTTGAAACTGAAAATTTTCTCTAAGGAGATAAAATTGACCTATAGCATTACTGACCCTTCCAAAATTTATGAATTCCTCCACAACTCTAAAGGGAGATTGAATCTATTGCAAAGATGGTTATTCCTCCTTTGGGTGAAAACCTAGTTTCGACTTTTTATACATAGTCTGGAGGGCCCCCCACATCCAATCTTGGTTGAGAAGTAGGTTCTCATCCTCCTAGCTTTTCAACATAAAACAAGTCCAACCCCGAACTAAAATATGTAGTGAATGTTGAGTTTTGTAGCTCAAAAGGTACTTCTAGACTTGTGTATTGACTAGAAAGACCTTGATTTGCCTTGTTATGACCTTGAAAAATGATGAGCCTTGCTTGTTATAATGGTTTCTCAGACATTTCTCAGAACAACTCCTACAACGTTTTCCATCTGCTATGCTGAGAAAATGCAACTGAGAAGAATGCAACTTAAAGCAAAATTCCAAATCCGAAATCTGCATAAAAAATATTCACACTACTTTTCCGTGTATGCAAAGCCAAAATGAAAATCAGGCAAACTCTTCAGAATGGCTCTCACCTTTAATAATGTCCAATTACATGTAGTATGGAAACCACCAATGCCAGTGTGCATTAACTGTCACAAAGGGGATCGGACAGTTGTCCATTCCCATGAACTCAACACATTTCACTTGACCAATAGATGAGTCACATATGTAGATGACAGGTATGTAAGAGTTCATCCCTACATATTTATTTCTATCGTGTCTCTATTTTTTTAAATTGTATTACCCTTCTTATAGTTAGATATTTACTTATAAAAAGTTAGTTGTTCATGTTTCAATCTTTCAATTTACCACATGATATTTGATGGTGAAGGCACTACGATATAACATTAGTGTAAATATTTGAAAAAAAATCTACAAAAACGTAAATCAAACCAGACGATATGAAAGGCAAAAAAATAAGAAAACAGGTGTCAAACTATGTATAGAACATGTGGTTGAATAATAACAATAATAGCTGAATTACTCAATCCAAAACGAATTCCTTGTCTCCGTGTGACTTCAAAATGTATGTACAATAGCTTCACATCTTCATTGTGTTACTTTGGACAAACCAGCTAAGCTACTTACAGTCAAATAAATTGCTATGGCACATGGTACTTTTATAAATAGATTTCACAAAGTGGGAATTGTCAATGTAAAAGAGTGTGAGAAGAAGAATATCTCATGTAAAAAATGAAGTAAAGATATTTGAAATCTGAAAGGATAAGTCACAAAACTTTGAAAGTTATTAATGTTAAACAAAATATTGATAGAGGTCACTGAATTTGTAGTCTTTATAGATGGATTAAAGGACACTATTAAAGGTATGTCAATGACTCAAGGCTAGTTCTCCAAATCCACGTAAATATTTTTTCAAACTATACATCTAAATCCTAAGATCAAATGAATGTTAATCTACTCCTTGTCAAGTGTGAGGTTGAGTTTACTTGCAAAGGTTTCTATACTTGTTCAATTGTTTACAATTTGATGTGTATCTTTATGTAGAAATATGCCTTGTCTAACAATTTCATCCTTCAGAGAGATGATGATTATGTTTAGTATACCTTCAGCAGAAAGGTTTGTTTACTAGTTGGCTGATCATTTAACTCTTCAGTAATAGATGATTATTATGCTTAATATGCCTTCAGCGGAAAGGTTGGTTTACGAGTTGGTTGATGATTTAATTCATCATACATAGATGATTATTATGATTAATATGCCTTCAATAGAAAGGTTTCTTAAACTTGCTGACTCTTGTGCTCTAAATTATTTTGAAATTGCTTACAAAGTTTTGGGCTATACAAGTTGTTTCAAGACTTGGGCTTCTAATTGGTTGATTGTGGTCCTGCATGACATGTTTGGTCTTGTTTCTTACAAATGTTATGGAAAAATTGTGCAGTTAAAGGAAAATGGATGCTTTAAAGTTTGTCTTTGCATTTGCAATTGTAGAAAAATTTCCACTTGTGCCTTTATTGAAGGAATATCTTGAGCATCAAAGTAAAGCATCAGAAGAAATAGCAAAAATATGAAGAGATCATGTTGGGTCACTAGTATGTTTATTCTTATTGGTGTGGTTGATGCTCCCCTATCAGTATAAACTATCAAAATAATAACTTTTCATTAGACATATTCTCTGAACACTCCCATGTCTTATTGCAAAATTCAACAACCTCAAAAGAAATTCACTCATTGAACAATGTAATAAAGTACATTGAAGTGCTTCACATCTATAAAATTTACCATATGCGTTATTGAGTCTTTGGATGTGGTTATACTTTCAAAGCACACACATACAAGAAGACAAGAAATAATATGCCCGACTAATTTCAAGAAATCTTCCTACGAATAGGGTGTTCCCTTCCATAAACCTGATGACTCACTCTGCTTCTTTCTAGTGAACAAGTTTGCGACTTGTTTTATGTATTTCTTTGCATCCTTGGCTTGTGAGATAAGTATGCAATAGGAAACCTTTCATTTTCTATACTAACACTCTTAAAAAATAATAAAGTATTCAAATTATCTTTGCAGCTCACATTTTGGTTTTTCAATTATCGAAATTCTTACCTATATTGATGAGATCATCTACAACCGAGGCCATAATGACAGTATATGTTAGAGTTTTATCTATGTTGCACGAAAGGTGTTTTTTCTTCAGCAGCACTACAATACATTACAATTTCCATTTAGTGGAGAAGTGTACCCAGTAGCAGCCTCGGTCTCTCTGAAAATGGGTTTAATTCACAGTAGACTATATATGTTGTTTTGAAGGTGTTTCTCCTTCAATAGTAATTCATTTCAGTAGATCCTTAAAATCTGCACCTTCAACAGATGCATACATCCTTGGGGTACATGCTACAGATTCTAGTTTTGTTGTGAGGGTATAACAACAATGAAAGAAGCGCATTGATTTTAGGCATCTTATGGTTGGTGTATGCAAGAATTCTTGTATAGTGTTTCCCAAACTTATATAGAGCCATATTTCGTATACTTTTATAGTTTGACTTAGATGCTCACTTTTCTTAATTTAGTTGTTTTTCTTAGTACTATTTTATGCACAGATTTATCTTTAAGAAAAGTGCATAGTAGAGAAGGGTTCTATATTTTGAGAAGGGGACACTCTTCTAGGTAGGAGGTACTCTATTCTAGGGATCTTTTGTCATGAATTTTAGGTGCTTTATCCCAGACAGAGTTCCAAGTGCCTTCCTCCTTGACAAAGTCCCTTCCAGACAAGACACCGGTGGATAGAGTTCCAAGTCCTGAAATTATCCGAAAACCCACTTGAGCCAAGCTATCTAGCCTAAAATCCTTTACATTTTCGTCATCTCTTGTCTGTGATTTCATAGAGAGAGCCCTATCCAGTTTGGTAAGGCTAGATACCAAAATAAAATCTTGGCCTTTGGTTACATTTGTCGATCTCCTCATCAGCCTGGGACATTGTGGAGGATAAAAGACGGCATGAAAACTAGTGAGTTCCAAGGTGTTCTATTGAACGTAATGTTCCCACGTCATGGAAAAATGTAATGCTAGTTGTGAGGTCATGACTGCCAAGGTGTGTTAGATAATGCTAGGGCATGCTAACATGTGCCAGATATTACAAAGACATGTCAAACAAGCTAATATGTTCCAAGTGCTAAGGCATGCCAAAATGTGCAAGGGTTCCAAGTCCTTGTGTCCTCTTCTTCCATATGTTATCCACTTATGACAGTTCCTTTCCAATTTTTGGTGCATTTTCTAGTTATAGGTCATTTATAGGTTATAAATGTCCAGAGTTTCACTTCTAATTGAGTATGAAACTGAACATATTGATTCTCTTATACATAACTATTTTTCCCTCCAACCACTTTTCATAACTTCAATAACCATTAGGTAGGGACCTGCAGCTTCGATGTTGCTTTGCTTGTTTAGTAAAATATTTCCAAGACTTTAATTTATTGAAAGTTTTAGAATTTACGATTTATGAAGTTTCAACATCTAATTTTTATAAGTATAATTCTTTAAAGGGTGGTACCTCAATGGAAGAGCACTTGCTTTACAAATAGGAGGTTGGTAGTTCGATTCCATCGTTTACTGACATCGACATGGAATGGCGATGATCAATTTTTGGTGACGGAGGCTCTTTTGAATAACACTGATAAGCTTTGGTGACATTTTTCAACCCTCACCAAAAATACGAAATGGTTACGGAAAACAAACTCCACCATATATATGCATTAATAGTGATGACCTTCAAATGTCTGTACCCATAAATCGTTGTTGTAAATATGAAATGGCAAAAGTCGTTGTCCCTCATTATAGTCATTATTCATGACAGACCTTGAATGTCACCACAACACCTATACTTCTCGAAATGTGGCTTTTGGTGACAATCAACGAATGTCACCATATATATGCACCAATAGTGACGACCATTAAAGATCCATCACAATAAATCATTATTGTTCATATGAAATGGTGACGGTCACTATCCATCATTATAATCAATATTCATGATGGACCTTAAATGTCACCATAACACCTACACTTTTAGTGATGCCACCTTTGGTGACGCTCAATTTTCGGTGACCGAGGCTATGTTACATCACCATTACTCATATAAAATGGTGACAATCACTATCCATCATTATAATTGATTTTTGGTGACGCAATTTGAATGTCACTACAACACTTATACTTTTGGCAACCCCACCCTTGGTGATGTTCAACTTTTGGTGACAAAGGCTATGGTCCATGACCATTGCTTATATGAAATGGTGATAGTCACTATCCATCATTATAAATCATTATTGGCAACGAACTTTGTATGTTATTTAAACAGCTATACTTTTGGCGATGCCACCTTTGCTGACGTTCAGTTTTTGGTGATGAATGCTCTTTTGACCACCACCAATGAGCTGATGGTGACATTTTTTGCCCCTCACTAATGTCATTTTTTCTTGTAGTGTTAATTACCCTCAATTTTGGAGAGGGAGTGAAAATGGAGGAAGTTGTGGATAGTTGGCACAGTGAGAGGTAGAGCATATTCAGTTGCACGTGGGTGCCTCTGGGTCATGGAAATTTCAGGGAATATCTTCAAGGAGTTCCCGATTGTCACTACACTAGTTTAGGGATGGTTCTCACTTAGCTTTCAGAGGGAGGAATATACCTCTTTGGTAATCTCATGGTATTGGCATATCGAGACAACGCTTGTATTTCTCAAGCGATGGAGCCCATTATTTGATCCTGAGCAGGAACAAATAGGCGCAAGACTTCTTTGGGTTAGGTTGCCTAGGTTACCCCTCCACTTCTGGTCCAAGGATATATTCACTTGCATTGGGAATGCACTTGGAACCTTCTTGGACTACAACAAGTCTTATGCTACTTCTCACAATAAATCAATGGATCACATTTTGGTATAATTGGATATCATAGAGGGTTTGGAGGAGGAAATTACAATACATTAGAAAATACTCATGCATATTCAAATTCTGGACTATGAGGGGGTGTCGTTCATTTTTAGAAGGTGTCATAGCGTAGGCCATATTTATAAATAATTCCCTTTTGTTTTCTCTATCACCTCCCCCCCAAAGTCGAGGGTGATGTTGATCCTATTGCACCTTCATCTGTTGAAGGCTAGACAAATCGGTCATAGGGTTCTAAGACAACGGAGTTTAGATCGACTCAAGTGCCAACCTCAGCCTCTCCCCATCCTCCCTCCCCTCCTATGATGAGACCCAGGGCAGTAGCTGCGGCTGCTCACTCATTGGGTACTCCTCTTCCCCTCTGATTTGTGTCTACTATTTCTTTAACTTGTTGTGTACAATGCTTGAATGTTGGATATGCATCCATACCTTGCATTTCTTCATCAGCTATTACATGTCCACTAGAACTCCACCATCCATATATATCGACCACTCCACCATCTATTCCTCGGTTGGATTACTCAATCTCATCCCCAAGTCTTTCGACCACATTTGGACATTCACACTCATACAATATTCGATCTCTAGTGTCACACCCTCCTAAGCAGGTCATGATTGGGTTGATCTCCACTCGTAAAATCTCCAAGAGGAGTAGGAGCCGATACTCTTTCATTTCAAAATCAATCGTGCATGTTGTGGTTGAAGTGGCTCATGGTAGACAATCCACACTTGACAGGATACTTAGAGCATTGAACACCCTCCCATGGTCCCCCCCATGAGGTGGATCTCCTTTAATTGCAGAGGGCTCACTAACCCTCCTAAAAAAATAGCCCTTAGAAGACTATTTAATTTTTACCCTAACCATATCATTTTCCTTCAATAAACAGTTGGCATGGATGATTAGATTATCCCTGTCATGCAATCTCTGAAGTCGGGCTAGACTTTCCATGCATTTGATTTCATTGGTAGATGTAGGGGCATTTCCCTGGGCATTAATTCTCACACTATCAATACCAGTGCTTCTTGGGTAGGTGTTGGTTTCATTAGTATGGACATTTTCTCCTCAGAGCTTGGTATGAACTTAAGAATTATCAATGTATATGCTCCCTTCTATAATAGAGCTGATTTTTGGAACCATCTCCTCAACTTATCTCTAGCCGCGTCTGAGAATATTATTCTGGGTGGGGACCTAAATTTATCTATTGGATATGGGGAATCTTGGGGAAGAAATGCACAACTGGATCCTCTATCGAACACTACTGGACACCTTTTGGAGCAACACCATTTAATTGATATTCCCATGAATAAAATTCAACATAATAACTAGACATGCAACACTGACTAGGTGTTTGGATTGATTCCTCATGAAGGAACATCTCGTAAGATCCCTGTCTAATTATAGATAGTGGGTGGGATCTGGAGACATATCTGACCACTCACTTATTTTCCTTGAGCTGTCGGGCCCCTTGCAGAAGCCTAGGGCTCCTTTGAAATTAAATTCTACTTGGTTGAAGGACCCTAATTACATCAATTTGGTTAATTGATTATTAGAATTCTCATCCACCTACTTAGGGGAGAACCATTGTAGAAGGATTATTTCAGAATCTCCTTGAGATAAAGAGCTTATATATCAAATAGGAAAACAATAAGAGAGACCAGGAAGATCAGACCCTCAACAACATTGAGACCAAGTTGTCTGATCTCTAGGATGAGCAGGGTCAAGGGTTTACATCTAATGAAGAAAAATAATTCTCATAGATTTGCAGACTCAGAGATCCAAAATCCTCAAAGATCAAGAGGAAACTTGGAGCATTAGGAGTCAGTCTATTTGGTTATAGGATGGAGATCATAACACCAATTTTTTTAACAATTATTAGAAGGGGAGAAATATCAACAACACTATTTCGAAAATGACAACTGAGGATGGACATTGTGCCCAATCTTTTCACCAATTATCATATTTAGGCATTTCACATTTTCAGAGACTTTTCAAGGCTCCCCCTGGAGCAACTCTTGCTGAAATTGTTCAAATTGCTGGGTGCTTCCCTTAGTTTGTTGACCAAGATAAGGAAGAGGATCTCACAAAAAGCTGTTACTATGGGGGAATTAGAAATCACACTAAAATGGTTAAAAAAGGACAAAGGCCTAGGTCTGGATGGTTGGCATGTTGAATTTTACTTAGCCTTTTTTGAAACCATTGGACAGGACCTCCTAAAGGTGGTGGAGGATTGTAGGCTATCTGGACACATGTATGAGGCTATCAACTCTACCTTCATCACACTCATTCCCAAAGTGGACTCTCCATTCTCATTCAATGATTTTAGAGCTATATCACTTTGAAACTCTTTACAATATCATTACTAAGATTATTTCCAACCACCTTAGGCCTATTTTATCTAATCATATCTCGCGTGAACAATTTGCATTCTTGCATAACCGAAAAATTCATGAGGCTATTGGAACTTCACAGGAGGCTCTCCATTCCATTGGGATTAAGCAACTCAAAGGTGCCATCCTCAAAATAAATCTTTCCAAGGCTTTTGATTGGGTTAACTAGCTCTACTTAATAATGTTCCTCATCGATTTAGGCTTCCCACTCTCTTTCATCAAATGGATCATGTGTTGCATCACTACTATATCATTCAGTGTCCTGCTGAATGGATCTACCTCCAACTTTTCTCATGTAGAGCATGGTCTCAGAGAAGGCTACCGTCTTTCCTCGCTCCTCTTTCTCCTTGTCATGGAAGAAATTAGTAGATTAATATCCCTCGCTAAAAGGGAGGGGCAAATACAGGGTCTCAAAATTACTCACTAGGGCACTCTTACCCACCTACTTTTTGTTGATGACATACTCATATTTCTCAATGGAGGCATTTGGGATACCATTATTATTTTCTATGACATTTTGTTGCTTTTATTATCTACCGCTGGTATGGGCCCTAAAGGTTCAAGTACACTATCACTCTCTCAGCTTGCGCTCTACACAAAGCTTAGAATGAATAACATAAATTTCCATTTCGGAGCCTTCGATTGGAGGATGGGCTCGAATATCTCGGGTTCTAAATCAAACCCCATTCTTACAAAATTATGGAATGGATATGGCTTGTGGCCAAGGTTGAAAAGAGATTACACAGCTAGAACCACTAGTTTTCATCTAGATCAGGCCGATTAGTTTTTCTTAAATTGGTCTTGGAGGCTACCGTCGTGAATTGGATGTCCTTGGCATGTATTCCGAAAGGAATTTTTTCTCGAATACAAAAGCTTCCTTGCATATTCCTTTGGAATGGATAAAAGGAAGGAAGACCATTTTCTTGGGTGGGATGGAGACACATTGCAATCCCAAAGAAATGGGGAGGATGGGGCTTGAAAGACCTTCTTGCATTTTCTCATGCACTTGCTACAAATATGAGATGGCTTATTCTTACCTCTCACAACCTTTGGACCAAGGTGGCACACTATAAATATATATGGTCTTACCAGCTTATGGATTGGATCTGTATACTAACATGGCAAAGCACTGGTATATCTATGATCTGTTGAGCTGTCTTACATACTCTTCCCACTATAAAAAATGGACTTACTTGGAAAATTAGAGATGGCTCATCTATGCGTATTGCATAGATCCTTGGACTAGATGTAGCAACATGTACCGACTTCCTCCCGGCCTCATTTACTTTCTCAAGAATAGAGATATCCACATTATCGCCAACATTGATGATTCAGATAACACTTCCATATTTGTACAAGCATGGAAATCAATTGACCTACTAGGAGTACATGTATAGTGGCATTAGGCTTGGGCATCATATATTACTGCATTGTCAGAATCTCATGTTCACATTAAGGAGGGTGTCGATGAGCTTATCTGGGCGTCTGCTCGGCATGGTGCATACACACCTAAAGAAGGTTGTCCTATCATTTATGCTACCTATATGCCACTTGCGCTTATGTATTGGTGGTTAACGCTTTGGAAGCTAAAAGCTCCTCACTGAACCAAATTGTTTATGTGGAATGTCTTAATGAGCAAGACACCAACCAATGGTAATCTGATGAAAGCATCCTTTTATGCTCCCTCTTAGTGTGTACTATGTCATCAAGTAGAGGAAAAAAATGATGACTTATTTCTCCATTGCCCTACGGTGATCTATATATGGGAACAAGTGCTATCAACATTCTCGATTTCCATCAGATTACACAAACAAAATACTTTGGAGGCCTGGAATCATTGGAGGGAGGGATTGTTCAACCAGAAAATTCACTGCCTTCCTATGATTATTTGTTGCACCATCTGGCTGAATAGGAATGGCTTCATATTTAGAGATAGAGTGGCTCATTGGCCATCATCTATTATCCATATTATTAATGGCTATCATGATATACCAGAAGATGATCCCACACCTCTTGGCCGCATTGTGACACTAGAAGTCATTGACCGTAATCTCTCTTGGGCTTACTTTGATGGTGCTACCCAAGATCAATGATGTGGGGGTTTATATTATTGCATAAATCTGAAAATGATTATTTCCAAATCCAAATGGGATTGGGGATTGGCACTAAAAATTATGCAAAATTGATCTCTCTTAGACATCTCCTCTATTTTGCACTTGCACATGAATGCAGGCATATCCAGATATTTGGAGACTGCAAAATCATCATTAACTCACTCAATAACTCATCTGCATGCCATATGCACTCACTCAGAAACATATTGGATGATGTCATGCTCTTAAAAGCTCAATTTACTTATATTTCTTGTCAACATATTTACAGAGAGTGTAATATCATTGCCGACAATATTTCCAAGGCAACCACGGTCGAACCTAGGTGATTGTGGATAATATAGGAGCAGAAGGGAGCTGATAACTTCCAATACTATCATCACCATTATATAGATCAGTTCTACCAGCGAGTGATAGGACCTACTTTTTGCAGTATATAGCAACGATTTATACGAGAACTTGGTTTATATATTGTACAAATTTTTTCCATGAACAACTAAAATATACCCTGCCTAGTAATGTTTTAAAGACTCGTATTTTTTTTATGGTTGTGGCCAACTTAAAGCATATGCCATACAAGCATCTAAAACATGTAATTTTCTAAATTAATAGACAATTATGATTTTTCCCAAGGAAAAAAACAGTAACAAGTTCTCCGTTTTCCCTTAACAAGGATTGACATACTCATAGATACACACTGTTGGTATGTACCAACCATCAAACCTTTACTCCTAGCTAACTTCCATATAAGAAAGAACTACAAGAAATATTTTTAAAGAAACATCCAAACCTTTATTGATTTCCATTCATAAATGAATTCACAGTGTCACACATTATTGTGAACTTGTTCTATTATCAAAAACAGTGAGCAACTTACTTATATGAAATTCCTTAGATGATTAAGAGTTCTGAACTAGAATGAGACTAGTCAGTGCTTCCAATGGAACTGGTAATTAGGTCGAGATTCCCCTCTAGAAAATGTTTGGCACAACTGTATATAACCTATCAAGGTTAGGCTTCCAAACCTCATGAAGTGAGTCAAGTCTGGAGCTTCTCAGAAATCAATGTGACTACAAAAATTTCCACTGGTCCAAACTAGCTACAGAAATACTCATATCCTTCTTCTTCGGGTGATTCCTCGTTTTAGTGGTCAGCCCCCAATTAGTCCTTGAGGATCCCTTTCTATATGGATGACTTAGAAGAGAGGAAATGAATAATAGCTACCTCCAAATGTTTTCCCAAATTTTCTTTAGATTATGGCTTAGATGCCCCTGAGTAGTGGCCTCTTAGCCACAGGGTAAGCATGATTTTCAGGATTCACCCACTTATCAACCAAAAAAAGAGTAAAACATTTAAACTCATCAAATTTATTTGACTATCATATTTAATGGTTTAATTTAAATAAAATAATATATAATATTCCATTAAATAATAAAATAAAGTGTAATATGTTGTGTTTCTACTTAGTACTTACATGTTACGCAAAAAGTAATTGATAATTTTAAATAATATATATATATATATATATATATATATATATATATATATATATATATATATATGTATATATATATATATATATGTATATATATATATATGTATATATATATATATATGTATATATATATATATATATATATATCTGTGTGTGTATATTATTTTTCTTTAAATGATGAAAAGATTGTTGTTATATATGCAAGACGGACAAAGCATCGATGCCGAAAGAAATAATTGAATATGTCAAACTTCTACAGATGCAAATAAAGGTTGTTCCCGAATCTCTTACGGCATTGAATTTCTGCAGGCTATGATAAGCTCAGTGCTTGTTCTGCTGGTTTTGAGTGCGAGTAAGCTTCCAATGTTGGTTCAATTGAGCCTCTAACCTCGAATGTTACAGCTGAGATACACACCGCATTGTTGATTTTTATTAGCAACAGAAATGTGTTTCGGTTTGCAAGGCATCAATGGCTGTCATTCAACCTGGTGGCTCACTATTTAATAAAGGCCAAGAGGTTCAGAACAATATTGTGAAGTACATGGAGAGGGATATGAATGGAGCTATGGAGTACTTGCAAAGTAAAGGTTTCTCTTTGATTCTAGTTGCACAAGCAACCACCATATCTAATGAAGGTCGAAACCGAGGGCTCAGGTCATCTCAGGCTTCAGATTCTATTGACAGACCAAACACAAAAACTATCACTAGTCATTCAGGTGTTCTTGGAATGGGATCTGTTTGATTTGGCAATGATTTACCTTCAAAGAGAAAAAAAGTGATAAAGAAAGGAATATATCTATGATAATATCTTTCTTGTGCAAAATTATGGAAGGTACTCTCAGGCCCATAACACAGGAATATGAATAAATGGAATGTATCCCGGTAGTTCAGATATGAACATCCCGTTTGGAGTTTTGGCAAAGTTGATTTAAACTGCAATGTCTCTTCTAACTAGTTGAAACATCAACTAGTTGGTTGTTGGCCATCTTAATTCCTCGCAAATAACATAGTAATAGATTCCTTTCTATTAATAATGAGAGGATGTTATGAAACTAGCTCACAAAAAGATAGAAAAGAGAGATCAATGCCTTATAATTCAACCTCTTCGACGGGGAAACCTCCTTTACATTACACAAATGAGCAATTCTTGGATGATTCAAATGACAAAACCCCCTTTCTATATATAGGAGTCTAAGGAGTCACAATATAACCCAGCTAACCTAACAATAATAATATAAAGCCACAAAAATAATAATAGAGGAATTCTATTGGGCACAATAATAACAATATGGGGAAAATAGGGGCACAACAATATTAATAAGGGATACAACTACAATAGTAATGGGGTAATCACTAGTATTATAGGGACCCCACAGCCCCTCTACTTCAAAAAAGTGTTGTCCTCAATGCTTGAGTAGTTCTGTATGCTTCTCTATAAAATTCTCATCCTCCCATGTGGAATCTTTAGCGGATAAGTTCTTCCACTTGATAAGATGCTCCGAAATTGATCGATTTCATAATAGTCGAGTTCTTGTTTCTATGACTACTTCTAGTTCCAATATAATTTTCCTTCCTTGTCAAGTTCTAGTAATATTGTTTGAACTGGGAGCTTGTCACCTATAACCTTCTTTAAACATGAAACATGGAAAACTGGGTGCAATCGAGAAGCTGCAGGAAACTCCAATTTGTATGCCATAGTACTAATCTTTTGCAACAACTTGTACAGACCATAATACTTTGGTGATAATTTATTATCCTTCTTAGCTTGCTTGAGGGACATTTTCTTATATGGTTGTAGCTGTAGGAACACCCAATCACCTACATCAAAACTTCTTCCACTGCGATGTTGACCTACCTGTTGTTTCATTCTATTCTGTGCCAACACGAGGTTATCCTTTAAGAGATGGAGGACTTGTTGTTGATGTTCGATGTGATGTTCTACTGCTCGAACCTTATAATTTTCTCTTAAATATGATGTGATGGATGGTGGCTAATATGCATAAAGTGCCATAAATGGGGTCATTTTTGTTCCTATGTGGAAGGAAGTGTTATACCACCATTCAGCCAGAGGCAACCATTTGAGCCATTGTGTTTGCTTATCAGATACAAAGCAATGAAGATATCCTTCCAAACATTTGTTTACTATCTCAGTTTGCCCATCAGATTGAGGATGATAAGATGAGCTACAAGCTAACTAAGTACCAAGACAAGAAAATAATTATGTCCAAAAATTTCCAATGGAAATGGGATCTTTGTCACTTACAATAATCTTTGGGTTTCCATGTAGCTTTTGAATTGTTTCCATAAATGCAGTATAAACTATACTGGCTTTAAATGGATGTGATAATGCACAAAAGTGTGCATACTTGGTAAGGCTGTCAACTACCACCATGATGACCCTCTTTCCCTCAGACTTGTGTAAACCTGTGATAAAATCCATTGGAACCTCCTCCCAATGTTGGCTTGGGATGGATAAAGGTTGTAATAGACCTGGTGTCTTAATTTTTTCAACTTTATTTCGTTGGCAAACCAAACATTCTGCCACAAACTTTTGAATATCTGATTTTAGGCTCTCCCAAAAAAATTCCTTCTTAACCCTG
Source organism: Pinus tabuliformis (assembly GCA_031772625.1). Classification (NCBI taxonomy): domain Eukaryota; kingdom Viridiplantae; phylum Streptophyta; class Pinopsida; order Pinales; family Pinaceae; genus Pinus; species Pinus tabuliformis. The sequence continues at coordinate 964,901,950 of CM062812.1, forward strand.
TGGTAAGTTTTTAAAAATCTTGAGTGACCTTGTAAGGGAGAAGTGTGCAATTCCAAAAGAATTTTTTGTTTTAGCTCGGAATTCTTACAGAGGTATAAGCGATCTTTGTACCATAACGAATCATTTTTCCAGTTAAATGTATTAGACATACTGGAGTCTTGTTGTAACTTTCGAATAAGTGCCCACACTTCTTTGTCATTCTTCCATTCCTCCCTTGCTTTTTTTATCCAATCTGTTTGGATAATAGAAATGGTGCACAACAATGCTTCCACATCCTCATCCTTTCTTGAGAGTGCATCTGCCACCACATTTTGCTTCCATTTTTTGTAGATGATTTCAAAATCATAACCCAACATCTTTGTGACCCACTTTTGTTGCTCTTCATAGGATAATATTTGTTCTAAAAAGTATTTAAGGCTATCAAGATCCGCTTTTAACATGAAGTGCCTTCCCATTAGGTAGGGTCGCCATTTCTTAAGTACGTGGAGTATTGCCAACATTTCCTTCTCATAAATAGGTCCGTGTAAAAACTTTCGCTTGATTGGACAACTTTCAAAAGCAATGGGTCTTTCCTCTTGCTTTAAAAAAACACCAATTCCATTTCCTGAAGCATGACATTCCACAATAAAGGCTTTTGTGAAGTCTTGTGTAGCTAAGACCAGTGCTTGGCACATTGCCTCTTTAAGATGCTCGAAGGCCTTTGTTGCTTCTGGAGTCCATGAAAATGCATCATTCTTCAATAATTTTGTTAGAGGTGTTGTTATTCTCCCATAATTCTTAACAAACTTGTAATAATACCCTGTCAACTCGAGAAATCCTCGTAGATGCTTTATGGATGTGGGGATTTTCCATTCCTTAATGGCTTTAATTTTGCTAGGGTCTACCTTAACTCCTTCATGAGATATAATATGACCCAAGTTATTCCACCTCTTGTACTACAAAGAAACATTTGGATCATTTTGCATATAATTGTTTCTCCTCCAATAGTTGTATCACCCTGTCAACATGTTCAACATGATCCTTCCAAGACTTGCTATAGATTAGTATATCAAAAAATACTAACACAAATTTTCTAAGGAATGGTTTGAAAATGGAATTTATCAAACCTTGAAATGTTGAAGGTGCATTGGTAAGGCCAAAAGGCATCACCAAAAATTCATAATGACCCTCATGAGTTCTAAATGCTATTTTCGTAATGTCTTCAGTCTTCATTCTGATTTGATGATATCTTGAATGAAGATCCAACCTGGTGAAGTAAATTGATCCATGCAATTCACCCAGTAATTCATCAATGATAGGAATGGGAAACTTATCTTTAATAGTGAGCTTGTTGAGCTCCCTATAATCTGGACACATGTGCCATGATACATCCTTCTTGTGCACCAATACTACTGGAGCAGAGAAAGAACTTTGACTCGGTTGAATTATACCAGCCTCTAGCATTTCTGCAACCATATGTTCAATTTCACTATTTTGGGCATAGGGATATCTGTACGGCCTGATGTTTGGAGGAACACTTCTTGGAATCAGATGAATAGCATGATCATGATCATGATCATGAATAGGTGGGAGACCTTTGGGAGTCTCAAATACCTTGGAATGATTGTCCAAGACTTTTTGGAGATTCGGAGAAATAGATGATTCCAATGTGGAAACATCTAGCGACCATAATTGTGCAATTACACCTCTTTGTTCCTTTTTTAGAAGCTTTGTACTACCGTTAGAGTTGATTATCTTTCCTGGTTTCCCTTCAATACCCCATAATTCAACTTCCTTTCCTTCCACAGAAAATTTCATGAAAATTTCTTGAAAATTAAAAACTATTGTACCCAAGGATTGTAGCCATTGGACTCCTAGTACAACATCAGCACCGCCCATTGGAATGGAAAGCATTGAGCTAGTCAATACATATTCTCCCATGGATAGCTTGATATTATGGCACTTTACAGAGAAATTTATTGTTCCTCCATTTGCAACCATCACTTGACACTCTGGTACTAGATATAAGAAGCAATTCAATTCTTTTGCTACCTTACAATGAATAAAATTGTGGGTACTTCCTGAATCAATCAACACTATTACCTTTTTCTTCTTGATTTGTCCTTCTATCTTGATGGTTTGAGGAGTGGTAATTCTCGCCAATGCATTACAAGATATGGTCATATTCATTTGTTCTTTATCTAGGCTTTGTTCCTGGAGTATATCCTCTCCTTTTGACCCTTCTTGCTCTTTTTCTTCTTCCTCTTCACAATCTATGTAGAATAATTTCTTCTTAGCACACTTATGACCTTTAGTGTATTTGCTACCACAACTGTAACAAAGCTCTTTTTCTCTTTTTTCTTCTAATTGTTGTGGTGTCAACCTTATAGTTTGTGTAAGACTAGGGGAAACAACACTTCCATCTTTATAGTTGTGAATGGTATGCTTCCTAATTGCCATAATTTTGCTTTCCATTTTTCTTGCTAACCTGAATGCCTTCTCTAATGAATCAGGTTCCCAAAGGCGAACATCATGTTGGATATTATCCTTTAAAGTCCCTATGAACACATCAATCCTATGCTCCTCTGGAATATCTCTTACCCTTATGCTCAATTTTTGGAACTCCTCAATTTGCTCCATTATTGAACCCTTTTGTTTGAGACTCATCAATTGGCTAAAAAAAGTGTTTCTTCTTGTATCATCATAATGTGCTGTCAATTCTTCCGTAAAAATTTCCCAAGTGATAATTTGTTTATGAGAGAAAAGCCATTGATACCATACAAACTAATTTTGTTCCAAATATGAAGTTGCAATACATACCTTTTGTGTATTTTGCACATTACTGAGATCGAAAAATTGCTCCATATGTAATATCCATGTTGCGGGATCCTTGCCATCAAACTTCCTCATATCGATTTTTGGAATATGGTGGGTCTTCGATACAACATTAGAGTCTATGGAATCATGATTAACATTTCTTTTGTTCTCATCATGAGTTTCCTCTACTACCCTTTCACCATTAGTGACCATTTCTTGCAGCAACTTATTCATATTTATCTTCAATTCTTCCATCTTATCATTCATGCCATCAGTTTTACCGTCCATGCCATTCATCTTAGCTTCCATGCCATTCATCTTAGCTTCTACACCTTTCTTTAAAAAATCCATCTTAGATTCTACATCTTTCTTTAAACCATCCATCTTGGCTTCTACATCTTTCCTTAAACCATCCATCTTAGATTCTATTGCCTTTTGTGCAAGTGACACTTGTTGCACTTGGTCTCGTAATTTTGATATATCCTGTTGCATTTCTTCCTCTTATTCATGAGTCATGCTAGAGCTTATAGGTTGCTTACTAGGTGTTTGCATTTTCTTTCCTCGGGGCATCAATTACCGATTCAAACTAATTTTTCAAACCAAGCTTATGCAAAAATTTAAAAAAAACTACACACCTTTTTTCACTTTGTAGAAGCTTGATATTGAATCTGATGTATCTCTGAAATTTCATATCATTCAATTCTAAAATTGTGACCCATAGTAGCCCTCTGTGTCCTCTTTCCAATGCCATCAGTATGATCCAAATTGGATTCTCCAAGGAAGATTTATGCACAATCTCTCAAGATAACCTGATTATAGACTAGTTTAGTAGAGCGAACTTGTATGACGTACCACGAGTCACTGTTTCGACCTTTGGCTCTGAAAAATATATAAAAGAAACTATATTCTGTCCTCCTTTTATACCTTCTTATGAAATTTCAATCCGATTCTTAGAGAGAATGTTATGACGCTTTTCCCCAGGTCACCTGTTTGGAATGTAATTCAGGAGTTTGCAAAAAGACCAACTTCCTCAGATCATATCTCCACAAATATAGTGCAAAAAGATCTGAAATTCAAATCCAATATTCAAAGCAATTTCTTCTCAAATGGGTTTTTCTTTTAGCTTCTGAAACATCGTAGAAAAAAAGTTATAGAGAAAATTCCATGATGACCTATTTGGAGCAGCGAAACCCTAGAATCCAAAGCTCTGATACTAAATGTTATGAAACCGGCTCACAAAAAGATAGAAAAGAGAGATCAACTCCTTAGAATTCAGCCTATTCGAGGGGGTAACCTCCTTTACATTACACAAATGAGCAATTCTTGGATAATTCAAATGACAAAACCTCCTTTCTATATAGGAGTCTAAGGAGTCACAATATAACCGAGCTGACCTAAGAATAATAATATAAAGCCACAAAAATAAAAATAGAGGGATTCTATGGGGCACAGTAATAACAATATGGGGACAATAGGGGAACAACAATATTAATAATGGATACAACTACAATAGTAATGGGGTAATCACTAGTATTATAAGGACCCAACAGAGGATATTATAGAAAACTACTGTTGAAGAAATGTGACATTTGATTACAGTTTCTATAGGGTCATTTAGGGTCATTTGTTACAAAGGAATGTAGTTAAAAAAAATGTATTGATAATAGTAATAATCAGCTGAAACCTTTATGAAAGGATTTAGGATTGACCTATTTATGATATTTTAGATTAAATAGATAGTTGATCTCTTCAAATTGCACATATTTATATGCTTATTTTAGTTACTCGAGTCATTTTACATATGAACTTGCAGTAGGTCATTGAATAAGAGTCTTGTAGAAATGGAAGCAATTGAATGAATAAATAATTTTTTTCAATGCCAATAGATGGACTTGAATGAATAAATAGTGTTTTTTAATGATGCATGGATGAAATATATTAGATGAGCCTTAATGTTGTCAAATTGAATGTTATACTTTTCACTTGCTTATGGTTTTTCTATTGGATTTGGGGCTTTTAGATTTTTAACATTTTGATGACTAAGTGATATTTATTTCTTTTAAATTTTGATATTTCATTGTATATGAAGGATTCATTGTATATTTTTCTTTCATGTACCATATTTATCAATTTTGTTTATATAATTTTTTTTCGCAAAATATTATTTATAAGTGTCAGGTTCATTATTTAATTTATATTAACTCATATCTATTATATGGTTGAATACAAACTCATAAGAGGAGTTGAATTTTTGAAAGTCTAGAACTATTTTAAAGTATAAAAGTTTAGGAATAGTATACATTGCCACATATTTGATCTTTCTAGATGTTTGATAAGGGTAATATTAAAATGGATGTGAGATAACTTTAATAATGGAAAATCACACCAAATTTGTAGATAATCAGCATTATGTATATGTATATGCCTGACATTATATATATATATATATATATATATATATATATATATATATATATATATATATATACACCCAATTCCTTAGTGACACCATTTTGTAGATGATCAGTATTATTCATATGTGTATGTTTGAGATGAATCTAATCATTTTCGATTTATTCATTTTTCTTAGTTTGTTGAGAACATATTTCATATTATTAAGAATTATACTTTCAAATTGAAACTAGGAATAAGTTGAATACAAATAAATTAATAATGTTTAATGATGAAAAAATTACAATGAAATCAATGTGTTGATTTCAATGTACATGTCAATTTCTAACATAATGGTTTCAATATCCATGTCAACTTTAGTTTATACTTATAATTATGTTAGTTTTTATTTAATTTTAATTTTAATGTCAATTCAAATTACTATTATATTTCAAATACTAGCACTTCATAATATATACCAAAACCTCAAGCTAGCAAGGGGTTTCTCAACAAGCTCACCCTACACAGTCTTTATGATCATATAGATCTATTAGAAAGGAGAGAGTAGAAAATAAAATGGAGATAGATCCAAAGCTTGATAACAAATTTAAATTGTTAGAATAGAAGTAGGACAAAGAAACTATTAGGGTTTGAGATTGAACTACAAAAAAGGGTGTTATGTCCCCAACCCCTGATTGGGAAATGCAAGCACAACCAAACCAATCATAATGCCAATGTTTAACTGCATAAAGAAGAATTGCATCAAAATATATGGGGATGATGTATTTTCAAAATGCATAAATACAACATTCACATCTATAAACCATTATACACCATAAAACATAATTGCACAATGGAATACTATTAACAATTGATTCATTATTAATGATAGAAATGCATATAATCTAGAAAATTAGGGTTTTCAACACACATTCATTGATTAAATATAGAATCATATGATAAACATGAACAATTATCTAGAATGAAATAAGAAATTGGTTACACGTTGTCCACATTCCACCTAACCATATACCTTACGATTCATCAATCTCAACCACGATTCACCCATAGGGTTACAACTCCATAGTCAATGGTGTAGAAACCAAATAATAAACACATATTATCCAACAATGTACTCATCCAACGAACATTACCTCAACCACAGGCTCCGGCTCTTTGAAACATGCACTAGTGACACACCCCTTCTCTACGCCCTGCTAATCTCTCAATGGTGCCCACCTTTAGGCTTTTGTTACATTTAATAATAGACAATCTAATCATTGGCTTCCAATATCTCTTACTACTATCTTGGCACCTTTCGAGCCATAAATCTAAATACCTTCCAACTAGCTTAGAACTCCAAGCACAAGGCTAGCTAATGAGTTGTACCATAGTTGATTAGTCTTAAATGGGATAAAATAAAATGTAAATTCCATAATGACCCCCTCTATCTCTATTAGGAAAATATACACATTTTAAATATGTATGGTCTTTTTATGCCTTGTGGCACTCCCTCAAGCCCTTTACGCCCCATGTTCCCTTTTCCACAACACCGAAAAAAACACCCATTTCCTATCATCCTGGAGTTGCACTATTTGCATACTCATTTCCATGGATTGGGAATGCATCCATCCATTATATCTTTAATATATAAATATGTAAAATATTTAGAATCTTGACCCTCCATCCACTTTTCCGAAATAACATATATGTCCCTCAAAAGGTATCTCCAAAATCCATATATGCATATACACATGTACACAGGTCTATAAAAATGAATCTTTCTCATCAAATAATCGTTATATACATCCAAATCACCAACGTAATATCTATTATTTTCATAGCTTGGGAGGTACTCAAAGCCTTGAGGATTGACGGTTTGAAGGAATGAGTTCCACAAGTGGCCTTGCTGGCTTGAAACCCAAGCTTAAGGTTTTGCACCCATCGATGTTTGGGCCAAAAACATGATGATATTACAACATGTGATGGATGAGTATGATAGTAGATGGCGAGACAAATCCAATGGATTGATAATCATCTAATTCTGATTTTTCTTTTTTGAGATATGAATTTTTGAAGATATGATGGGCTAATTTGTCTAATTAGGCTAGTTAGCTTGAGGTCAAAGTGGTGTGCAAAGAAAAATTCGTTGGATCCACTTGATCCAATTGATTCATTATTTAATTTATATTAACTCATATCTATTATATGGTTGAAATACAAAATCTTAGGAGGAGTTGAATTTTTGTAAGTGTAGAACTATTTTAAAGTGTAGAACTATTTTAAATTATAGAACTATTTTTGAATAGTTTACAGTACCACGGATTTGATCTTTCTAGATGTTTGATAAGGGTAAGACTGAAATGCATGTGAGATAGTTTTAATAATGGAAAATCATACCAAATTTATAGATAATCAATACTATGTATATGTATATGTCTGACATTAGATATATATTTACTTAATTTCCTTAGTGACACCATTTTGTAGATGATCAATATTATGTATATGTGTATGTTTGAGATGAATCTAATCATTTTCGATTTATTCATTTTTCTTAGTTTATTGAGAACACAGTTCATATAAGAATTATACTTTCAAATTGATACTAGGAATAATTTGAATACAAGTAAAGTAATAATGGGATGGGCCATAGTAATAAATAAGGTGGTTAACCCCTATCATGTAAGGGACCACAAGTAGTTAGCAATAATGTAATAAATCCATGGTATTAGATAGATGGTATTGAGAGAACAATGGTAATGAGCCATTTTATTATATGTATGAGGCCTATATAGAGGCTAGAGTCTCCTCATTGAGAGATGTCAAGGAATATTGTAAGAAAAGGCATATGGCTTGTGGAGTGTTCTCCTTCCTTAACGAGTGAATGTATGGTGTTACCCTACCTTAAGGGTTTGATCAATAAAGAAGCATTTCTATCTATATCTAGGTCTTCTTATTTTAGGTGTTATTCCTTGGGTTTATTTCTATTATCATATATTTTTGGGTTAGATCTATAAAAAGTGGTATCAGAGCACTTTCTTGGGCAAAGCAGAGAATTTTTATTTTTGCAGGAATTGTTGAGGGCGGCGAGTTTGTAGATTAGATCTGTATGTTTTGGTGTAAAATCTACAAAATATAATTGTAGATCTATATTTTCTATGAAAAAATAACCAATTTGGAAAAAAAATGGCTGAATCGGAGTCCGGATGAAGAAGATATCGCTGATTTAGAAATCAATGGTGTTGTAGATATTTTTTGGGGCAGTGAGTTTACAAATAAAATCTCTATGATTTGGGGAAATATATTCAAAATTTAATTGACGATATGGGTTTTTTGTGAAAAAATACCCAATTTGGAAAAAAAAATTGGCCCAATCCGAGCCCAGATGAAGGAGATATCGCTGATTTAAAATTCAGTGTTGTTGCAGACATTTTCCGGGGCGACGAGTTTGCAGATTAGATCTATATGTTCTGGTGCAAAATTTTCAGAATATAATTGCAAATCTGGGTTCCTTGTGAAAAAAATACCCAATTTGAAAAAGAAAATCGACCACATTGGAATCTGGATGAGGGAGATATTGCTGATTTAAATATCAGTTGGGTTGCAGACATTTTTTCGGGGCGACAATTTTGTGGCGCAGATTTGTACATTCTTGTGCAAAAACTGTAGAATCTAATTGTAGATCTGGACTTTTTGTGAAAAAATACTCAAATTCAAAAAAAAAAATCAATCGAATCAGAGTCCGAATGAGGGAGATATCGTTGATTTAAAATCAACAATTTTTTCAGAATTTTTTTATGACGACGCGACAAGTGCAACATGAATAAAACATTCCATTATCTAGATCGAGATTTCTATCACATAGGTAGATGTAGAATGGTTGTTCCATTTCCAAAAAGATGTCATAATAGGGATTCTGAGCAATATTGACTAAACTATGACAATTTCAAATTTTCGCCAAGTGAATTTTTCCCAAACCCTCTTCATGGCGATTCTATATTTTACAGGAAAAGATAATGGTCCTCCAATTGAGGAATATATAAAAGAAAAAAAGTTAGTGTTGGCACAACATTGGAGATTTTTTGTGGTGCCTCATTTTTCAAATGAGGCAGCCACATAGTGGGAATTACTGAACAAAAATAAATTCTACAACCTTTCAGATGAAGAATTTGAAAAATTACTTTTAGACAGATGGTCTCATGCCATAAAACAAGATAATGAGAAACATGTGTGGTTATTTCCTATTGGTATCTCCTTATTGCAGGTTCATGGATTGTTTCAGAAGGAGAAGATCATTGTGTCTATAGATCCTAGTTGTAAGCAAAGTCTTATAAATGTCAATTTGGCAAAAAAATTGCAAGTCCCAGCAAAACAAATGGAGCACGCACAGGTTAATGATGAGGAGGTGCAAGTTTATAAAGATTTGAAGATTTCTATGGACAAGTATGTATTGTATTCTAATTTTTATGCTTCAGATACGGCTATTGTGGATGTTTTTTTGGGATACCCTTGGATGGAAGTGGTGGGTACTATCAATATTAATGTGCAGAAGAAATTCCTGAAGCTTTGGTATAAAAGGAAAAAAATTACATTACAGGATATTTCCATTAAGACCCAAGTAAAAACTATGGAGGCAGAAGCACAAAGATCTAATGACACTTACACATCAGATGATGAGCCTTGATGGTCGATAACCAAACACAAACATCAAACCAAGTACAAGAAAAATAGGTAGATTCCAAGGAGGTTGAAGCATAAAATGTTACAGGTACAAATACATCAAATGAGGACTCAGTGGTTGAAGTAATATTAGAAGATAAGAAACAAAAAAAAATGCCACAGCATGTACTAGCTATCAATCAGGCTCCATTAAGTGGTGAATTAAAGAAAAAGAGACCATGGGTTAAAACTTCAACATATCACCACCTACATCACCCCGTAAGAAAACAACAAACAAGATGGCAACAAATTAGCCACAAGGACAACAACCTCGACATCACAGATAGAGAGGAGCGACGATCCACCTACTACACATCAACACAGAAGAGCTGCAAGGGTCAGCTTCCATCTCAAGCAAGTGAGGCACCAGTGGGATCGAAGGTTCACCTTTCTGTTAGATGGCCAGATGCACGTGCATGGTACTAGTGGACGACTCTTTTGAGTAGATCTTATTATTTGTGTTTTTCCCATGTTTCAGGGATGAAACATGTTAAGCAGGGTGGAATGTAGTATACCTACGGGGGATAATATGGGGTACAAAGGGAGGTACCCAATGGAATAATGTAATAATGGGATGAGCCATAGTAATAAATAAGGTGGTTAACTTGTATCATGTAAAGGACCACAAGTAGTTAGCAATAATGTAATAAGCCCATGGTATTAGATAGATCGTATTGAGGGAACCATGGTAATGACCCATGGTATTCTATGTATGAGGCCTATATAGAGGCTAGAGACTCCCCATTGAGAGATGTCAAAGATTATTATATGAACAAGCATATGGCTTGTGGAGTGTTCTCCTTCATTAAGGAGTGAATGTATGGTTTTGCCCTACCTTAAGGGTTTGATTAATAAAGAAGCATTTCTATATATACTCAGATCTTGTTATTTCTTGGGTTTATTTCTATTATCTTGTACTTTCATATCAGATCTATAACAAATAACGTTTAGTGAAGAAATAATTACAATGAAGTCAATGTGTTGATTTCAATGTACATGTCAATTTCTAACACCATGGTTTCAATATCCATGTGAATTTTAGTTTATACTTATATTCATGATAGTTTTTATTTGATTTCAATTTTAATATGAACAAGAATTAATATTTGTGGTTGATATTTTCTATTTAATTTCAATTTTATTGTCAATACAAAATACTTTTATATTTCAACTACTACCACTTCGTACTATATACCAAAACCTCAATAAATCAAGGGGTTTCTCAACAAGCTCACCCTAAACACTCTTTATGATCATATACATCTATTAGAAAGGAGAGAGCAGAAAATAAAATGGAGTTAGATCCAAAGCTTGATAAAAAATTAAAATTCTTAGAACAGAAGTAAGACAAAGAAACTATTAGGGTTTGAGATTGAACAACAAAAATGGTGTTATGTCCCCAACACTCCATTAGGAAATGGTAGCACAACCAAACCAATCATAATGCCAATGTTTAACTTCAGAAAGGAGAATTGCATTAGCATATATGGGGATGATGTATGTTCAAAATACATAAATACAACATTCACATCTACAAACCATTATACACCATAAAATATAATTGCACAATGGAATGTTATTAACAATTGATGCATTATTAATGATAGCAATGCATATAATCTATAAAATTACGGTTTCTAACACACATTCATTAATTGAATATAAAATCACATGCTAAACATGAACAATTATTTAGAATGAAATAAGAATTTGGTTGCATGTTGTTCACCGCTATGGCTATAACTCCACAATGAATGGTGTAGAAAACAAATAAGAAACACATATTATTGAACAACATACCCATCCAAAAAACACTACCCCAACCACAGGCTCCCACTCTCCAAAACATGCACTAGTGGCAGACACATCCTCTATGCCCTGCTAATCTCTTAATGGTGAAAACCTTTAGGGTTTTGTTACATACAGTCATAGAGACAGTCTAATCATGGGCTTACAAGGGCTCTTACTGCTCTCTCAGTACCTTTCCAGCCATAAATCGAAATACCTTCCAACTAGCCTAGAACTCCATGCACAAGGCTCACTAACTAGTTTCACCATAGTTGATTAGAATAAAATGTGATACAATAAAGTATCAAATCCATAATGACTCCCTCTACATCTCTTAGGAAAATATACACATTTTAAATGTGCGTGGCCTTTCTCTGCCATGTGGCACTCCCTAAATCCATTTAGGCCCCATATTCGCTTTTCCCCAAAGTCAAAGAAAACAATCATTTCCTACCACCATGGAGTTGCACTATCTGCACTCTTTTCCATGGATTGGGCTATGCATCTATCCATTATATCTTTAATATATAAATATGTAAAATATTTGAAATCTTGACCCTCTAGCCACTTTTCCAAAATAGCATATATGTCCCTCAAAATCTAGCTCCAAAATCCATATATTCATATACACATGTTCACAGTTGTACAAAGATGAATCTTTCTCATCAACCTAATTGTTATATACATCCAACTCACCAACCTAATAATTTTTTATTTTCATAGTTTTGGAGGTACTCCAAGCCTTGAGGATTGAGGGTTTGAAGAAATGAGTTCCACAAGTGGCCTTGATAGCTTGAAACCCAAGCTTGGTGTTTTTCACCCATCGATGTTTGCGCCAAAACCATGATGAGATTTCGACATGTGATGGATGAGGATGATAGTAGATGACAAGATGAATCCAATGCATCGATAATCATCTAATTGTTGAGATATGAATTTTTGAAGATATGATGAGTTAATTTGTCTAATTAGGCTAGTCAACTTGAGGTAAAAGTGATGCCAAAAGACAAATTCGTTGGAGCCACTTATGCACTTAAATATAGGTCTAATGTGAGGACATTTGAGACATCCTAAGTGCATTCAACTTCTTGGTTTATATTTGTGATTTAGATTGTGAGTTTGAGGATAGAGAAAGGAGTAAAGGGTTGCTGAGTTTGGGAGAGTATCTCTACATTTGGTGTAGTTTTTTATCTATAGAATAGGTCGTAGTCTTGAAGCAACCAAGAAGGTGACATAAGAGTTGTCTGTGGGAACCATATTTATATCTCCTTAGCTAGATGAGGTGTCATCAAATCAGAGGTAGGAAGGAGGATTTTCTATGTTATTTTGGTGTGTTATATGTCTCTGTGTGGGCCACATGAGAGTGCTATTCGTATAACACTGTGAGGAGGTTATTTGTAGGGCCTTGAAGCCTTATGAGGGTCTCCTCACTGAGACACAACTATTGAAGGGAGGTTGTAGCCTAAACAAAAATATTCTCCTTGTATTTTGGGCATATTCATATTGTCCTTGTGAGTAGGTGGTTGTAGGGTGCATTCAGGAGGAGCCCTATTCCCTAATACATTGTTTTGAAGGCTTAGGAAGATGACAAAGGGGACAACCTAGTTGGAGGAGGAAACATTGGTTTGGAGCAAGGGTTAAGGACTTTGATGTGTGTTGTAACCAATCCTTTGAATGCATAGATCTAAAGGCAAGGAGGAAATAGGAGGTTTAGGTTTCAAATGACTCCCTGGTGATAGTTTCATGTTAGGTGGAAGTCAGTCCTAGATTAGGACTGACATGGACATCCTGAGGATCAATTCATCAACAGTAGTACATGTTTCAAGAGGAGAAGAAGGATGTTTCAAAACAAAGGTATGCTAGTCCTCTTGAGTAGATTTGACTTGCAAGTGGATGGTGTCCTTGGAAAGGAAAATTTGAGGAGTTTGTTAGCAGACATGTCGAAGGGTATCCATAATGGTTGGATGCCCTAACTAAGGGATGATGCTATAAAAATCTTGGCCACTCATGGTCTATTAGAGTGCAACATGATAGTGGACCAAGTGTGGATGTGGATCGGGCATTTATGGCCTCCTTGAGGACAATTTGGTAGTGCCTAAGTTGTATCCGAGTGTGCACCATCTTCATGGACTTAGGTGGCTTCTAGAGTGGACGAAGTTGAATTCAAGGTATGATCATCTGGAGGAGAAGTTGAGAAGCCCTGCAATTGTGTGTGGAGAAGGACTTATAGAATAGATGGTGGGAAATCCTCCTAGCCCATGTTCATTACGGGAGATGGAAATCTTACAGTGATAGGTGGAAACCCTTTGTGCCCTATGTTGGTCTTCATTAGAACACTGCAAGAATAACATAGTGGGAAAATTCCCATGAATAGCTAAGGAGAAATAGTGGGAAGTTGTGAATTGTTCAAAAATGGAGTTGTGAACAACTCAACATGAGTCTCGATGTGTTGATAGAATAACGGTCAACTAGTGAGAAAATTGGATAGCTGAGATTCAATGTCTAGATGGACTTGGAGCATTAATAGAGGCAGGAACTATAGATAGAGAGCTGAAGGACTAGGCAAGTCCAAGGTACGACTGAGAGGAGCTATGAGTGCATGCTACATCAGCTAGATGATCAGAGTATCTTCTGGAGGGTAGATTTCTTGTCGATGGACTGACACTAAGCACGAGTTTGTATTCTTCTAGTGGTGGATGTATGAGGGCCATTATCCCTATTACAAGAGCCCTATATAATTGAATTTTCTAGTTGGATTAATATAACAAAGTTGTGTTACTAAACAAAATTATAAAAAGTTATCTATATTTTGTCCACCAGTAGAATATTCACTATTGTTTATATTCCACAGTGTAAAGTAGTTTTGTTGTGATTCTTGGTTTGGTAGTGTCAGATATTTAAGAATATATCCCAGACACTAAGGTCATGGATATTCAACATGGCATCAGGGGATATCTGAGCTACTTTGAGGGAGATTGAATCATAGTTTGCACAGTTAAAGAACTCAAAGGGAGTTATCGGTGTCAAAATCATGGAGCAGAGGGTTCAACTAAAGATGTGGAGATGTGATCTTGAATGGCTTGGAAGAAAGATTGGTTAGGAGTTCTAGTGGATTGGTGGTGAGCCTAGTGAGCAATAGTTTGTTGTATGCAAAGTTGTTAATCATGGAATTCCTTTGACTTGTCTTGGATATTGGCAGGCTAGAGTCTTCAACAGACAGTGATGTTACATATATGATATTGGAGCGATTTTCATGAATCGTATTTGATCTAGGAGGATGAGTTCTTGCAAGACTGAGCCAATGGAGATCGTGTAGGCTCAGAGGGATTCTAGCCTCAAAGGGAGAATCCCTATGGAATTTTGGTATCTTTAGGTTTAGATGTATTGAGGTAGAGGGGCTATTGAGATTGGAGTGTCCATTCTACAAAGTATGTTGTAGCGATGGATGTCAGATGGGCTAGTGTCATTAATATGATGGTTACTTCTTAGCCTTGGAAGTGCCTCCCTCACTAAGAGGGAGTGTTGATTTTTGTAGCTTGGGAGCTAATCCAATCATTTAGGATCAAGGGTTTGGAGTAATGGGTTCCACAAGTGGCCTTGTGGGCTTGAAACCCAAGATTGGGGTTTTATACACATCTATGCTTGGGCGAAAACCATGATGAGATTATGAAATATGATGGATGAGGATGATATTAGATGACAAGATGAATCCAACACATAGAGAATCGTCCAATTCTGAGTTGTCGTTGTTGAGATATAAATTTTTAAAGATATGATGGGTTAATTTGTCTAATTGGGTAATTTGACTTGAGGTTAATGTGGTGCCCAAAGGCAAAGTCATTGGAGCCACTTGATGCATCTAAATATAGGTCAAGTGTGAGTAAATTCAAGACATCATAAGTGCATTCAACTTCATGGTTTATCTCTGCGGTTCAGAGTGCAAGCTTGAGGCTAGAGAAAGGAGTAAAGGGCTACTGAGTTTAGGAGAGTATCTCTGCATTTGGAGTGGTTTCTATCTGTGGAATAGGCTACAACCCTAAAGCATCTAGGAAGGTGACATAAGGGATGTTTGTGGGTACCATATGTATATTGCCTTAGCTAGATTAGGTTGCAACAAATCAAAGGTAGGGAGGAGGATTTTATGTGTTATAGGTACAACAATGTGAGGAGGTTATTTGTAGGGTCATGAATAATTGTGAGGGTTTCCTCACTGAGCCACAACTACTAAAGGGAGGTGGCAGCCTAAACAAAATATTTCTCCCTGAGTTTGTAGGGGATTCATCTTTTTGTTGTGAGAAGGTGGCTTTAGTGTGCATTGAGAAGGAGCCTTGTGCCCTAAGACAATGTTTTGACAGCTTAAGGGACAACAAAGGTGAAAACCTAGCTAGAGGAGGACACACAATGTTGGAGCAAGGGTTAAGGGTTATGTTGTGTACCCTAAGTAGTCCTATGAATGCATAGATCCCAAGGCAAGGAGGCAACAAGAGGTTGAGGTTTTCGATGACTCCTTGGTAATAGTTGGATGTTAGGTGGATGGTAGTCCTCAATTAGGATAGTTGTGAACATGCTGAGGATAAAATCATCAATGGTTGTACATGTGTGAAGTGGAGAAGTAGGAGGTTACAGAGCAAAGGTATGTTAGTATGAAGACGATAAAATTATTATTTCTAATGACCTCTTCGACATATTAGACAATGAGCGTTCCTTAGATTATGATGAGAAATAACGCAAAGGAAATAACATGGAAGAACAATATTTGGATTGGATAAGCCAAGGGGCTCTTTCTCTTTTGGAAAATTTCCATAAGATGCCAACACATCAAGAAATGTTTCTCTCAAAGTATGATATGGATAAGAAGACTGTTGGATAGTTGTCCTTGTTTGTCTAGATAGTGGATGTAAGTGTGTTGGTATTGATGACAATAGTCATGATGAGAGATCAAGTTTGGCAGTGGACATTGCCTGAGAATTATCAATTTTGTTGGCATTGATGTCGACCAGATCAACATGCTTGTATGTGCTAGAATGATGTTAGGCAAGACATAATTTATGTTCACTAGGCTGGTTGTGATGGTAGAAAATGTTACCATTGATGTTCTTGAGGTGTCAATCTTAGGGAGAGTCCCATGATTGTTGCAATCTTTGGTAGAGAATAACCATAGTGGGAGGCTTATTGGTGAAGTTGTAAAATAATGACTATGGCTGTGGGGGCGTCCCATGGCTGTTGTAGTTCTCTATATAGAATCATCATAGTAGAAGGCTTATTGTAGAAGCCATAAAATAATGGATATGATGGTTTGGAGTCAAATACTTTGGATGATATTTTCTCCTCAAGGTATTAGCTTAGATACTCTTGGAGTTAGTACAGATGTTTAGTGATAAGAAATATCTTTTCAACCATATGTGGAAGTCCATGAATGGGTCCTAGCATCAAACTTTATTGACAACCGAAGTAAGGACTTTGAAGTCTTTGGGAGGAGGCCAAATTTTGGACCCTGAATCCCAGGACATTGAAAGGATGAATCTAAGAAGGCCAAAATATCGAAAGGCAAACTTTTAAATGTCAAAGCCACGTAATATTGGAGTAGGTATGAATATTAGAGTAGGTATAACATTAGACCCTCGTAGGTTCAGGACCTCAGAACATCGTAGGTCGTGGATTTTGTAACACCCTAATAATTAATCTTTGCGAAATTTCCAATGCCACAGGGTCGATTCTCAGAAATTCAAAACTTCAAGAGGTTGGAACATCGGATGTTGGAAACTGATAACGTCTAGTTAATTGAATTCTTTAGAAGAGATGAGGGTTGTCGGGAACAAGAATCATAAAGGAATTAATTTGCAAAAAAAAGAGCCAAGGAACCTTTCTCTCTCCTCTGAGAGGACACATGGGAACAGGTGATTTTCCCTTGGGAGTTGACGATGGTAGATGATGTCAGCATGATGTGCCAGTATGAAGGACATGTGGCAAGAAGTTTCAACACCATTGTTTGGCCTAATGGGGGAAATCCGGGTGACATAAATCACCATTAAGGAAACACCAGGTGGAGATGATGATGAGAGCATGACATCATCTTAGAGGTCAAAATGTCAAAAGTTTGAATTTTGTAACTCCTCTATAATTATCTTTTAAGAAATTCATGATGCTAGGGAGATTTTGATGTTGAATGGTGCTTGGTTGTGGAATCCCAAGTAACCAAGGTAAAAGAGAAAATGCACAACGATATAGGCCCCTCGCAAAATCTTGAATTCCTTAGCACTTAATTTCTATGTCGTTGGTCATAGCACCTAATCATATGGTGAAAAGTGGAAGGGGCTAAAGGCCAATTGGGAAATCGTGATATCATAGCCCACATTAATAAAATGTTACGATATGTTGGAGCTCTGAAACTAAAATACAAAGAGTAATAAGTTTCCAGTCACAGTGCCCGATCCCATGGTGGAAAATCAATAGGAGGCTAAGCGGAAGAGGCTAAAGCCCAGGATAAAAATCTCATAATTTTGAAATATCAATTTAATAAAACTTACCATATGTAGGGTCTTTGATACAACAACACATAGGTGTATGGAAAATGAATGAGTCGACAAATAAAGAGTAAATTTTCATAGTAAGGTGGGTCAATGGAGTCAATGGAAAATTTCATAGGTAGGAGATAGATATAAAGATCGTTGTTCCAAGGCAACACTCTGGTGCCCATTCTTTTGTTTAATGTAGTGGAAATATTCAAGTATCAAACACAATAGCAGGAAGGAGTGCCCTACAAAGGTACACCTGGCCAGCATGAATATCAGGGTAGTGGTCAAGAGAGAGAGCATCATTCCTAGTGCAGGAGAGGAACAAAACCCCAGATTTCAGTTGAGCAAGTCAGTGAAAAGTCACATAGTTTCCACTGAGACGTGTGGAGATCTCTATGGGTGTGAGCGTGATGCTAAGGAAATACTAAGTAAGCCTGTGTTGTATAAAAGAGGCTAATAGTTCCTATGGAGTGGTAAGAGACCCGAAGAGCATGTCTTGATGTTTGAATGACTGAGAAGAGCCTATGGAATAAAATGGCCCAAGCGCTCATTGTATGTGTTGAGAGTAGAGGGTCGAGAACATAAGCGAAAGTGTTGCGTGGGCTGTGAGTTAACAATGAGTTGTTGTAGAGTGAGAAAAGGATAGTGTGTTGCATGGGCCAAGGGAAAAGAAGAATAAAGAGTATATCATGCGTAGTTGTTTCCAATTACAATGAGTAGAATGGTATCTTTTGAGTGTGGGTTGGTTCTTTAATAAATACAAGATATTGCAAATTGGTACTTGTAACAAATCCATGAAGTTAGTGCTTCACATGTTGCTTTTGGTAATCTGACCAGGATTCTACAAAAGGGGGTAGTTGGTACTTCCCGCTAGTGGATTCTAGAAAACAATCAAAGGGAGTTGGTGCTTCCTATGAGTGGTGGCTCACAAAAAGATTCATGTAATACAGTAAGTTCTCTTATTAAACATTTGTGTCTCATGTGTTGTCTTTTCATGATGTGTATGCTTTTATTGGTTGCTATGGATACAATTATTATTTCCCAATGATTTTTCTCATATAATGGATGCCAAATTTGAATGATTAAATATAAATTGGCACATAAGTGTGTTGGCCGGATAAATCAATCTTGTGGACAAGGCCGATCTCCCTAGTATCAAAAGATATCCAACAACAAGCAGGACAAGCAAATCTACCTTTCTCTAAACATATTGTGATTCATTAATAAAAGCTATAGAGGTGTTTAGACCCTACCTTAAGTCCAACGCTAGTTTGTAGCAGCCATCCTTCAACCGTCTGAAAGGGATTCCTTTTGAGAACCTGCAATCACAAACAAGTACATATGAAATAACACCTTGATAGCTAATATATAAATCATGTTCATTATGTTGATCAAGGAATCCATAAACTAGACCATAAAACACATCTTATTGAGAAAAATAAACTTATTTGTATTAACTTTGAAATAGAAGAAACTTACAACATTTAGTGTCTTGATGTTGTACAAGCTCTTCCCAGGGTCCAAAAAAAGAATCTCCTTTACTTTGAAAAGCCTTACACTCTTCCAAATGAGATCAAAGAGGTATGTAATCTCTCCTCACAAAAGCTCAATTAGGAAGACTAAGTTCCAACAGCATTTCACCTCAAAAATATTCAGCTTTCAACCTCTCAAGTAACCAGCCCAATGCTTCATTTTATAGTGCAAAGGAAGGAGGTTAGAAGTCCACCTATAAAGGGATAGAGTCCTCCTTCAAAGGGATAAGCTCCTCACATCAAGGGGTTAGCTCCTTAAGGTATGGGATGCATGAACCTTAAAGGAGCGAACTTGCCACCTCAAGATTCCTTCCAGAAGCTTCTAGAAATGACTCAAAGTGAGTTTTTAAGAATATAATTGCACCTTTTTTACTTTTACAGGGGTCTGCACACATAACACAGAGACAAAGCGGTCAAGTGCACAAGGGACATGACCTTTAGGTCTAGGACTGTAGGTAATGCTAAGAGAAAGTGCGGAACCAGAGTTTTATAGACTTTTGAGGGCTTTCTCTTATTTTCAAGGCTTGATATGAGGAGCTGAGGCTTAAGCTTTGCAAAGGAGGAAAGTATGAGTGGTAATGGACTCACACAGATTTCAGAATGTCAAGGTGACAATTTTTAGTGCAACGGATTTCCCCCTAAAGTGCGAAGTCTGTAATAGATGAAGATGAAGTCTTTCATGTATGAAGAGTGAAGTACTTTATCATTTCAAGGATCATCCTACCGACACCCCAGTCAGAACCTGTAAAAACATTCAATGCAATATATATATATATATATATATATATATATATATATATATCTGTGTGTGTGTGTGTGTGTGTGTGTGTGTGTGTGTGTGTGTGTGTGTGATCATATCATTGCTGAGGAAGGCCTTCCCATAATCAGATCAAAACTGACTAGAAATCTAACTAAACTTCTCTGATACAGGAATGATTTTGTAATACATCACAAGTATAGACATATGTAGACACATTATGGTGACAACCATCTTTTTGTGAATAGCCATTATATAATGAAAAACAAACTTCCTCACAGCCTGGATGGTAGAAACTAGATCCAGGGTCTTGATTTCTACTTCCTGAACTAGTACGATTCTATCCATGTGAATGAATGTGTCTAAGTCGAACATGGTAGAAACCACTTGATTACTAGTCGATGTTGTGAACTGTTAACAAGTGTGAGAGAAACCAACAATAATGTCATTGGTTCTAAAAGTACTTAGTACAATCCAGGAAATGTGAATAAATGAGCTGATGTCGAACATGTCATAGAATCCTTTGATCAAAGGTCAATGATGCAACCTGTCATCAAAGGCAAGAAACTTTCCATTAGAGTATGCATATTCCAAGGTACTGATGATTTCTAGATCATCTTTCTAGATAATAAGATGAAGTTGATAGAAAGCGATCTGTCATAGGCAAGCCCACAACATGAAATCATAGATCAAGCTTTGAAGAAATGTCTTTGGCAAGGACTAACTCATGGATGGTCAAAATGGATGACAGATATTTTGCAGATGAATGGTTTGTTTGAACTGACCTCTTGAACACATAACGACACTGCAAATGGTTTGGTGACAATTGACCCAAAGCTAATACCGAGAAACCGGCTGAAGACTTTCAATATGGTTTGACTAATTGTTAGGCAAAGGATTTCCCAACCGAGGTAAATAAAAAGTGTCATGTTTAAGAGTGGTTAACTGATTTTCTAAAACACAAAGTATAACAAACAGGTTCATTTTTCTCTCTTTTCCCCCACCTTTTCTAGCAAGTACCTCTTTATTTTTGACAAGCTTGAGGAGGATAACATTTGCTTGGTTATAAGCTCATCCTTCGGATGAGTCCAACTTAGTTTAAAATTCAAACCCTCAGAAGGAGTGGCTCGTTCCTGTTTAAAATTGAACACGTCCTTTACTGTTAAATTTTAACAAGTCCAGTAAAGGAAAAACTTGGTGTTTTTCAATTTTAGGGAGCCAGAAGAAAAACTTAAGGAAACTCCATGGGTGTCCTTTTTCATAAATTTGTGTCCACCAAGCCCAAAAAAGTATAAAATAATACTTGAGAAAACCGCTTGATCATTACGATCAAGTAATACTTTTCATAATTAGTGGCTCCCATCCGAAAAGGTAAAAAAGCAATTGAAGACACGTCATTTTATAACCAATATGGAACTTGAAATGACAAAAGTCCAGCGATATTTTCATGTTTATATGGTTAGAAAAGAGTTGTAAGTGGACTGCCTTTTTAATTCTATTTAACAAGTTAAAAAGGAAAAAACTCAGCAATCTTTTCATATTTTGCGAGTCAGAAAATAGCTTAAAGAAGACTTGTCCTAGAGGAACGAGTTGTATAAAGGGTAGCAACTGGTTCTGGTAATGGTGGAACTGCTCAAAACATGTAATGGTTAAGAGGCTGGCTAATAAAACCACTTATAGCTATGGTCCCTCAGGAAAGGAAAAACAACCAAGTGAAAGCATATGATCAGCCAAAGAGATGGTGGCAATGGAATGAAAACAGCCAAGGCTCATCTAACAGAATTCAGAGGATAAAAATGGCAATCATGAGATGTAAATCAGGTATGGGTTCATTTTTACACAAGCTTGAACCATAGAGAACTCTGCTTGGATTTAGTTTCATGTTTACACAAGCTTGCAACGAAAAACTATTCTTGTTATAAGTTCACATGCCGCCGACATAATGACGCAAATCGAGGTACATGCCCCCCAAGCTTCATTGCATTCAACCAGTGGATGGAATGAAGGTTCACTTTTGAGATCTTGGAAAGACTCGACTTGGAAAGGGAGTTGTTTCATTTTTTAATGAGGTTGACACAGGAAAAGAACTATCCTCAAAACCCTTGTTTCATTTTTTAACAAGCTTGACACAAGACAAGGAACTATGCTCCTGACTCCTTATTTCATTTTCTAACGAGCTTGAAACAAGACAAGGAACTATGCTCCAGACCCTTGATTCATTTTTTAACGAGCTTGACACAAGACAAGGAACTATGCTCTAAAGATCCAGTTTCATTTTTTAACGAGGTTGATACAGGAAGAAACTATCCTTGTAACGTCCGATTTCATTTCTTAACGAGGTTGAGACAAGAAAAAATATCCTCACAACATCTAATTTCATTTTTTAACGATGTTGAGACAATAAGAAACTATCCTCGCCACTCCTTGTTTCATTTTATAATGAGGTTGAGACAGGAACAAACTAACCTCACGATAGGTCATGAATCAGAAAACAACTGTACCGCCTGATATGCAATTTCAAATGGATTCAAAGGCATTGCACCATCAAATGAATCCACCTCAAAATCAAAAGGTACGATCTGAGGATCATCAGAAGCAATAGTGTTCGATGAAATCATATGAATATTTGCAATAGAAGGCGATACGTTAGGAGGGAAGGAAAAAGTTCCTAGTAAACTAGAATCTTTAATCAAACCTACCCTAACATCCTTGTAAGGGATAGTTGTTTTACGAAATGCTGAATAAAATCTGAAGAGGATGGGTCGCATTTGAAATAACTCAGCTGGTCTATCATAACAATCTTTCCATTATGAGGAAACTTAACAAGCTGAAAGACCGATGAAACAATAGCAAACATAGCATAAGACCAACTGCGACCCAAAAGAAGGTTTTAATCTAGAGGGGCATCAACCACTTCCACATCTAGATTTACATTTTTGCCTTCGACCCCTATAGGTAAATATTTCAAAATACCAAAAGAATGGAACCCCCAACCATCAAAAGCCTTTATAATTGTCGAAGACTGATTGAGTGTGGGAGAACCAAGTTATTTCCAACACTGGATCGACATAATACACATAGAAGCCCCTTCATCAATCACAATCCGAAAGCAAGGTCTGTTTTTGACTAACATTGGAATCTAGAAATCCATTTGATGAGAAAGGCAGGGTGTACTATTCTCTAAATCGAAGATTATTAGGTTCGAATCCTGAATATCGACAACTCCTATAGGAGACAATAGTAATTTTCACTGTTCTGAGCATGATTACAGCACTTCCAAAGCCGACATTGCTGAAGGGGCAATGGCCAAGTACTCAAAAATGTTATAATTCTAAGCAGCTCTCGCAGCTGATTTCCGAAATATACCTTTAGTAGGAGGTTTGGTTACTAAGTCTGGGTTGGGTTTCTCAATCTGTAGTGGAGCAGACCTAGGAAGAGGTGTAGTTGATGGGTTTGAATTAGAAGATTTTGCATCTTTACCATCAACAGGACTTTTACTACCATAATCTTGTGAACACGTCACAATCCTGACATGAGACATCATCATAATGGGTTCTTCTGAGGTATTCGAGGAAGAAGCAACCACTTTACTATCTTGAGTAGGAGAAGGATCCTTCAAGGCAACAGGCATTTGAGAACCTTTAACAAATTTTGAAAACTCTACTCGATATGGACATTCTTTAGTAAAATGATCCTCGTCACAGATGAAAAAAGGATAGAGAGGTTTTCATTTTTCATCAATAGATTCATTTTTGTTTGTTTTATCTTTTGAAGTTTGATTGTTCTTGTTCTTACCCTTCTCTTTACTACCAGAGTTGGTCGTAGATGAATCTACGGTATGGACATCAGCAGAAACTTCAGTGGAAGAATCTCCTTTCGGGGAATTAGGTAAAGTTACTGTAGGAGAAGAATTCTTTGATGATTTCTTCTTGCTTTTAATACTAGTTGAACCAATCATACCATCAGTGACATGAGACCCTGAAGGAGCTGTAGTTTTCGAAACATCAGGGATTTTTTTGTGTAAAGTACCTGACTGCATATAGACGAGGTCAAGGTACTAAGCCTGAGCAATGAATTTCTCTTCAGTGACAACTCTTGCCTTAGCTACATCTTCAGTGATTTTAGGTAACAATGATTTTACAAACCATTCCGCTAAAATTTGATCCGGAATGAAAACTTTCACTAAACGCCTTCTACATCGCCATTCATGAATATGATCATAAATATATGTGGACGTCGATTGTTTTAGTGAATCTAATAGTTCCGTGCCATTGTCGTATCTGACGGGCAACTGAAAATGAGTTAAAATAGCAGTGGATAACTAATTGAAATTATAAAAAGAGCCTCATGGTAACTCAATGTACCATTTGGCAGCAAGACCAATAAGATTTCTTTGAAAAAGACGCAACCAAATTGAATCATCAAAAATGGAATTATATGCACACCAGAGGTGATAAGTCATAACATGATTTGACAGATCCTCACCTGACTTACCCTCGAATTTTGGGATATCATTGTGCAACTTATTAGGCATTGGCGGCCAATACGGAAGATAATAAATCGGATCATTCATAAGGCATGACAAATCAGGTAAATCGAAAGTTGCAATAAATGGTAACTGACGGTTAGGTTCGCAAAAACCTTGTGTAATGAGACCAGCTCCAGGAGGAGGATATCCAGGATAACCTGGAATTGGATTTGCATTAGGAATGTTATAACCTCCTAGGAAACCAGGATTAACCGAACCAAACTAGGGTTGTTGAGGCTGTTGATAAGTATAGCCAGAGTATGGTTGATATTGATAAACTGGATTTTGTACAATAGGATCGGATTGATAATGTCCCTGGTATGGTTGACTCGTGGAAATTGTACTTGGACCAGCTTGTCCTGCAGGCATCTGGACCAAAGTCTGAACTATAGGTCCTGACAAGGGTACAGAGACTTGAGGAGTTTACGCTGATGTAGGGTTAGTAGAAACCAGAGCTACAGATACTCCAGAAACAGGTGTGGTAGGTTGAACAAAAAATGCAGTAGTTGCAGCAGCAGTTCGAGGTAGAGTCTGTGGTGAGCTAGGCCCAGGCTGCTAAACTAAACCAAGTGTAGAGGTTTGAACCGTAGATTGGACAGGTTTTTGGATTGGGCCAGAAACCAAAGGCTGTCTAGCTTGACTAGATAACTGCACATTAGGTTGCAAAGTCTGTTGAGTTTGAGATGGATCCCACACCATATTCATTCTGGGACCCATAAAACGTTGTACATAAGGAGGACCATAACTTGGTTGAACATAAGGTTGATAATTAGGAGGTACATTTCCAGTTCCCTATAAAAATGACTAATCAAAAGGCAGTTGGAAACCTTGAGTTGGGTACTGACCTTGAGGTTAATAACCCTGAGGCATGTACTAAATCTAGGGTTGATAAGCATCTTGAGTAATATGGGGTTTACCTTGGGGTATGTACTGTCCTGAAGGTTGATAACCTTGAGGGAGCCCTCCAAGCGGAAACTGAGTACCTTTGGGTTGCCCCCAGGTGATAACTGACTACCTTGAGGTTGCCCCCCAGGCAGTAACTAACTACCTTTCCCCCCAAGTGGTAACTGACTACCTTGCACCCCAGGCGGTAACTAATTACCTTGAGGTTGAGGATTTGGAATACTACCAGACATCATAAAAATCTGCTCTGCATTCAACGTTTTAGTTCCATTATTACTAGGTGATTACTGATGTTCAGTCGGTCGAGTAGTTGCTCCTGAAAAAGTACTAAAAAGTGACTGGTACCCCAAAGGAATAGTAGGACTTCCATATAAAAATGTTTCCGGTGATTGAGAAAACATGGATGACTGTCTTGACATGACTGATCAAGGATAATAATCTCTGGGTGTAGGATGAAAATAATCACACTCAAACAAAGAAAATTTTAATAAAAACACCTAAAGTCTCTAAAGAAACAAACAACTGAAGTCACACGCCTATAAAATATAAGAGTTCAAACCACACACAAATAGTAACTTCCCATACTAAAACACTTTTTGGTGATGAAATCCAACGTCGTAGAATTTAATACAGAAAGGGTGGTTGGAACAGTTACCCCAACAACCTGCTTAATGAAATAGACTGGCACAAGTTTCTTCACAAAACCATCTGGAGTGAAGAGAACCCCCCAGAGAGTCCAAGTGAGTCTATTCGACGTCTTCTCTAGTTATAGTGAGACCCGTCCTTCACCGTCACCTTAGGAAATAATCTTAAGTTTATGGACACTAAGGTTACCAACAACAACAAATACAATTGGGGGAACATTCTACGATATGATCTACACGCAAGGGTAGAGTAAAAAAGCTCAACACCCTTGAAGGCTCCTTGACATGATCAATCCAATGTTTACCAACAAGTGACCCTAGGCTACTCGACAACGATTATTCTAAGGTTCACCATTTTTAATACGTGCAAATCTTCTATCTTTCCCAATGAAATAGACTTGATTTTCTCAAAGGTTCGGACATGATCTCGTGATTGACTCCTTTAAGAGAAGCTTCTTAGAATGTATCAATTACAATTGGATTTATTTCCTACCGCAAGATATAGCTACTTGTTTGTTTTAACTATCATGGAGAGTTAATTACTCCCTACTCCAAGATACTAGCCTAAGCTATATTGGTGATAAGAGCCCTAGAAATAAAAAAGATTAGTAGATCAATTTTAATTAAGCGTTACCTTTATGGGTTGTTTCTTAAGTCAATAGGTATGGAAATGAAACTTTGATGGTGTGAAGACTCGACTCCAAAAACACTAAAAATGCACCTAAAATGATAAAAAATTTGTTTTTCCTTCAATGAATTCCTAGCTAAAAGAAAGAGTTTGAAAATGCAATTTTTTAAGAAACTAGTATTTCTTTCAACATGTAAATGAAAAGAAAAACTTTTTTATCCTTTTCAATAAGAACTCAAAACCAGACTACTAATTAAAGCTCACAAAAAATCCCTTTTCTTTTTTCAAAATTCGAATCTACAAGAAAAACAATGTTCTTTCAAAAGAGATTCTACAAGTTCTAGAAAACACTCAAAACTACAAAATTAATCCTGAGATCTAAAAACTTCTAAAACCTAATTGTATGAAAGCTTCAATCCTTTTTTAGGACGTTTCACTTGGTTTTTCAGTAAACTAAGGATTCATTCATTCAGAATAACAAATCAATCAAAAAACATCCAAATATGTTTTCTTTTATAAAAATGAAATTCAAAACTTATAACCAAGTTCGTTCAAAGATTTGCAAAGAGAAAAGTAAAGCTACTTCTCACAAAGGACAGATTTCACAAATATGTCAAACTCATCAAGAAGACAAAAAGACACCAGGGTAATCTAAGGTTTCTCAGGCTTCTAATCTTTGAGTCACTACAAAGACCAAGTGAAAACCACTCCAGGCATGCAAAACTTCTAGAAAATCATCTAAAACAAAAATACCAATGGAACTCACTTGCAAGAGATTTTTGACAGAACACATGCAGATCTGGGTAGATACTAAAAGCCATAAATAAAACCTAAACTTGACTAGAAGAAAACATTTTAGGTTTTTCAAAATTTTGACAGGGTCCGCAAGCTTCTAGAAGAATCAGATGCGGTACCACTCTGTGTACTAAAGGAATAGTGTGGGGATGCCCGCACTGTCTGTAAAAAGAATCTTTGAAAACTTCGAAAAAACAAAAAATAATCCAGATCCTAAAAACTTCCCAATCCCACACACATCAAGCAAAAACCAGAAACAAGAACAAGTTTCTCAAGTCAAAGACAAAGGGAAAACCAAAAACGAAATTCAGTTCCCTATTGGAGTCGCCAATTTGTTGGCCGGATAAATCGATCTTATGAACAAGGCCGATCTCCCTAGTATCAAAAGATATCTAGCAACAAGCAGGACAAGAAAATATACCTTTCTCTAAACATATTGTGATTCATTAATAAAAACTATAGAGGTGTTTAGACCATACCTTAAGTCCAACGCTAATTTGTAGCAGCCATCCTTCAACCGTTCGAATGGGTTTCCTTTTGAGAACCTACAATCACAAACAAGCACACATCAAATAACACCTGCATAGCTAATATCATAAACAATGTTCATATGGTGATCAAGGAGTCCATAAAATAAACCATAAAACACAACTTATTGAGAAAAATAAACTTATTTGTATTAACTTTGAAATAGAAGAACCTTACATCCTTTGGTGCCTTGATGTTATACAATCTCTTCCCAGGGTCTGAAACAGGAATATATTTTACTTTGACAAGCCTCACACTCTTCCAAATGAGATCAAAGAGGTATGTAATCCCTCCTCACAAAACCTCAATTAGGAAGACTAAGTTCCAGCAGCATTTCACCTCAAAAATATTCATCTTTCAACCTCTCAAGTAACCAGCCCAATGCCTCATTTTATAGTGCAAATGAAGAAGGTTACAGGTCCACCTATGAAGGGATAGAGTCCTCCTTCAAAGGGATAAGCTCCTCACATCAAGGGGTTAGTTCCTTAAGGTATGGGATGCATGAACCTTAAAGGAGTGAACTTGCCACTTCGAGATTCCTTCCAAAAGCTTGTAGAAATGACTCAAAGTGAGTTTTTAAGAATATACTTGTTCCTTTTTTACTTTTATAGGGGTCTGCACCCATAACACAGAGACAAAGTGGTCAAGTGCGTAGGGGACATGACCTTTAGGTGTGGGAGTGTAGGTAATGTTAAGAGAAAGTGTGGAACCAGAGCTTTATAGACTTTTGAGGGCTTTCTCTTATTTTCAAGGCTTGATATGAGGAACTGAGGCTTAAGACTTGCAAAGGAGGAAAGTATGAGTGGAAATCGACTCACACAGATTGCAAAATGTCAACGTGACAATTTTTAGTGCAACAAAGTGAAATTTTCCTTAATACTGATTTAACCCCCTGCCTCAATATTAACATTGTTTCCAAAAATTAGTATTACAGCCAAGATTCCTTAGGGAATAGCTTAATTGCCACACATAGATCAAAGAAAAATAATGGCTAATAAGATTTGGCTAACAATAGAAGCAGTTCCATTTTTAAATGGATCAAACTACGAGCCGTGGAAGATAAAAATGGAAGCCTACCTGATGTTAGTCAAAGAAGAAATTTGTTTATATGTTATATATAGAGAGGGGAATGAGTTCAATATAGAAGCCAAGAAAATAATCATGAAAGGGTTGTATAAGAAATATGATGATAAAGTAACGTGCTATGAGCCAGAAAAGGAAATGTTGGAAAAATTTCAATTTCTATATGGAGGAGAAAGCTACATAGCTCAAGGGGAAGTCGAAGAACCTTCATTATCAAGAAGTGGGCCTGAATTTGTGGGCTCAAAATATTGAATATATATATTCCTATGAGAAAACTATTGATCCTCAATCCAAGGATGGTGAAGAAGAAGACCTAGATGAGGGGCCATGTGTCTAAGAGGGTAAGCTATTTCTTTCTAAAAAATGTAGAGAAATAAGTCATTCATTATCTAGATAATGATGTGAATCAATTGAGGATAGAGATAGCCATGCATCTAGTAACATGTTGATGGTGCTTGACCCGCCAACGTGTAAGAGGATCTCCCCAGTAAAAAGTCCCAATTAGACCACAGACCATTTGGTGTAGGAGTCCCAACAGTGTGTCGTACGGTAATGTCTTGACCGTGATTTTGCACGGACGCAAGTAAGACAAATCCATTGGTAGTGAGGGTGTGACAACTATAGCAAGTGAGGGAAGGTGCATGAGAGGTTCTAACACATGGGGGTTGAGATGAGTGCACCCCTTGGAAACTTGTAATAGTACGTGACTTGGAAGGGAGCACATGAGTGAAGATGCATCACAAGTCAGAAAGCAAGTTAGAGAGAAATCCAAAGTGATGGTTAAACCAACAACACATTTAAGAAAGATTCGTACATACTTATACAGAATGGTCCATACATGCATGTGTAAGCAAACAAATACATATATCATTTAAAGTAAACCAGATAGCATAGAATAAACACAACATATGCATGAAACACGCTATCTCTCTTATACTAAGTGTAAGTTCTAGTCATACAATGCATCCATGTCCAGCCACTTATTCCAGTAGTGGAACATTACAGTCACAATCGTCTCCTCCTCCAAAGAGATGTACTAGCTCTGTGTAGTGGAGAAGGCAAGGCTCCTTACAATATTGTCGAAGCTTTCTCTAAGATACTCATGTTGAAGCTTGGCTGACCAAAAGCCTATACAACGAGTTATGAGGTTCTATTTATAACAAAGGGTGGGGTGACCCTTGACATTCCCCTTTGTGACAGTTCATCTACCCTAATGAATCTTCATCTACTCTATGACTGTTACATCCAACTATTGACACTTGAACTTCCACATGATATGACGTTACATTACAATGCACATGTGCTCATGTGAGACAAAATGGCTTGAGCAAGCCATGCAAGACATCACTGACACTCGGTCCATTGTGGTGATACAAAATTTTTGACATGCTTGTGATGGTGAAGGTGGTGAGTTGATGCCATGCTTGGTCGTCTATGATGGCATGTATGCACCCTATGGTGACATCTTGCTAAAGTGAACTCTTGCCTCAATTCCATCCGGGTGCATTGGTGTGGATCATTCATCCAACTCATCTGCTAACACACGAATGGTCTTCTTTGTGCAACTAAACCAGCACCACACTGATGCATAGTGTTCATTCTGATCTTCCAGTGTGTGCTAGTGGTCATGCGCATCAACTGTTAACTACATGCTCAACTCCAATCAGACTTGCTTCTTGTATTCACCTTGGTAAGTGTGCTAAATGGGTTGGATCACATCCATGTGCAAAATGACATGCATGTTGTTGAATCCCTTGCATATGATCAACAACACTACTCACCATGTCTACTCCATGCCAGCTACTGGGATGGATCTATAACTTGTGCGGGTGCAATTTCATCTGTGAGTGCATGTTGTGCTCGCTTCTATTCATGTTCTTACTGCAACCCATTGGAGTGTCCTCATAGCTCATGTTCTTCCTTGAGTTGTTGCTTCAGCACATGAAACTCCTTCTTTGTTCCACTCTTTGTCTTCACGTGATCTCCATGTTGTGTTGTCACCTAATATCATAAGTCTCCAAAGTTTCTTTCATCATTAGTGGATCTGCTTGAGCTTTCAACTTTGTTCCGCCTCTATGTTGTCAACAACCTTCCTCTCGCATTTGTTTCATCTTGTATGCTTCCTTCAGCTGATGTTCATAATTCTTCTCATTGTCATGTTACTATCATCATACCTTTATGTCCTTGTCTACGAACAACATGATGTCTTCGTGGGTAGGCAAATTCATAGACACTTGATGGACTGCATCTCCAAGTGTGCTATGAACATGTCTTCATCTCTACTCTCCTGGAAACCACTGTACCTATACTGCTGAGAGGAAGACGAGCACCTACAATACCTGGAGACATGGCAACACTCATGGAAAGAAATATGTGAGTCGAAAACTAAAATGAACTTGAGAACTGACTTGTAACATACCTGGGTGACTCATCATGAAGGTCGTGTAATTTCCACTGGGAGGTTGGCAGACTAACTACCAAGATAGCAGAATGCACAATCTAGGATGCTAGAAGGCTGACTAATTGTTGTAACTGTGCATCCATAGTCTACCCTGGCTGTTTACTATTGGAATTGGGAAATGTGCAATCTCAGCTGGCAATGGCTGCAGGCTTAGTGAGTGCATTGTGAAAATTTTCTGGGCCAATAGTCACTATCCCTCACAAATGTGCAAAACAGTCCTGGGGGACAATTCTTGGGAAAAAATGTACATTTCTGAAGAGGAAGACAGAGCCTTCCTTCCCCAGATTGTGCAATGTTGTCTTAGTGAAGGTAGAGTCCACACCAAGGTTGGCTAGACTCGCCGATGGGAAACTGAAAGCAAATATTATAGTGAATACATGGCCACACTAAGTGAAAGTAGAAGTGATTGACATTGCATGCAAACATTGAACGAAAGATTCAATAAATAGATCAACATGCATGTGGGTGAAGCGAGTCGCTAAATTGGTGATCATTCATGCAAAACAGTTTCATGCATGCGACAACAATGAGATAGCAATGAAAACTGAAATGGTGCTACTACAAGCTATTATGTATCAAAATTATAGCAAGCACTCATTGAAATCATGTAGACAACATTCATACAAAGCAAAGCACAAAAGGCACCGGAAATGCAACACAAGACATGGAAATTGGGCTTACCCTAAAATAGGTGAGCCGAATGTGTCGATGCGATGTGGGTTGCCAAAGCTACAAGGTTGATGTGAGGAATGAGCTCTACAACATCCAATCGATGAGTTTTGATAAAATGAAGGTTGTGACCTGCATGCCACAAATCTAGGGAAAACGAAACTTGGTGGGAGGTTTCTGAAATGATGCTTGCATGTAACCTCCAACTACAAAAAAATAAATCCCTAAAATGAGGGATGCCTCTGCATGCTACCTTGGGAGAAGTAGCCCATGCATGCAAGCTTGTTTTTCTTGGTCCTGGAGGGAACCGGTCAACGCAGCTGCACATGCAAGAGGATCCTCAAATACTGGGAGAAAATGTGCATTTCTGGTTGGGAGCTGGGCTGGCTGCTCAAAATATTTACACAATTTTTGGGTAGAGCAACTGACTGTTGCCTAGATTTGCGCAAATTATGGGCTGAGCAGCCCAACTAGGAAGGATTAGGTAAACTTTTGGGTGAAGCTTTCTTAGTAGAATTACACAATTTTGTGGCCCAGCAGGCTGCCAATAAGGATTGCGTAATTTTTGGAGGGAAGGTTGTTTTCCCTCTAGATTTGTGCAAATTCTTGAAGGAGTTGTCCAACTTGTTGCTCAACCAAGTTTGGATGAACAACCTATGAGGGGAATGCATCAAGGCTTGATGGATAGGTTGTCTTTCTGCAAGAAAGTCAATGGAGCTTCTATACTTGGCGAAGAAAGACATGCTGCTATGAAAGGTTGGTAGGGAGGCTCGAAAACAAATCCAAGGAAAAATTTTGGAGGGTGGTTGTAGTCGTTACAACACTTGGCGACACACTAGTAGAACTCCAGCTCTCTGAATGGACCTTATTTATGAAAAGAATGTCTAACACCACTCGAATATTGTTTAGTTCTTAGCTTGTCTTCAGTTCACACTAGCTTCATTGTAAGATGTAGCATCTGCCAATCTCTTGGTCGATTGACACACATTCCAAGCCAAGTCAAAAAATTTGTTTCGATTGGGGTTGAGGGGTATATTTATGCACAAGAATTATAGTAATTAGAGTCTTAGTTTCATCTTTGTTGTTGCTCCGCTACCAGCAGGCCTTGACAGTACCCCAATGGAGTCACATAGGAACACAAGCATGGCTCAGCTACCAATGATCCTGGTCAGTACCCTAATAGAGTTACTTGCATCACCTCTCTATGCAGAAATCCTTTCTCTTCTTTCACCTTATTAATTTGTATTTTTTCATAACTGTGCATATCACTTATTCATTTCAGAGGTGGGAAAGGGTATCTTGACTTATTGAGAGCAGAAGACGTTATTCCTGTAGAGAAGTAGTTTGTTATACCTCTAAGATGCATGTTAAAGTTTTCCCGCTCGCCTTACTCTACTTAACTAATCTGACAAGGATTAACCCAAAAACAATGGACTAGAGTAGGTGATACTAGTGAGTGTGCAAGTGTTGTGTTTTCACCAAGGTTCACTTCGAACAATTTGTATTTTCCATTGATGTATCATGGACTGAGGACAACAAGTTTTTACATAAGAGAGCAGACAATAGATAACCAAATGTTGTTAGTTGTACAAGTCCTCTTGTACTTTACCTAGCTTGTTTCAAGAGTCATACATGGTTTCATGCGAAACTAACCTACGAACGAAACAAGCAAACAAACAAAAAAGCAAAGCAGAAGCAGAAGAAAAGGTGAAAGAAAAGCGAGTAAGCAAACAGGAAAGCAAGCAAAGCAACCAACAAAGCAAGTAAGAAAACAAGCATATAAGCAAAAAGACTGAAAGCAAACACTACTCCTACCCATAAGTGAATGGTGTATGGGTCGTCTCATGTGAAGTGATACTTCCAATGTAGCCACCATTGCATCGGTTGACCCATGTTGGTGAAGGCACGGTTCTCGAACAAGACAACTATGTGAATGAGCAAACAAGAAAGATATAATAGTGAAGACAAACACACTCCAAGTTTACAAGCAACCACAAAATAGAGATGAGTGAAAGTGCATGACATGCACTCTGTGGAGGTGCCATTGTGATATGTTGCACTGCATGCAGATGTTGAGTGTGTGCATTCTCTTGACTATGGCATGCAAGAAAACGTGATAAAGGTAGACCACTTATGTTATGCATGTGTTCTTGTTGTGTAATATTCCTCCAAGGCATGAGCAATGGGATTATGGAGTTCGAGTGGAGGAAGAAAAAACTGGGTGTTTGGTTGATTGTCAATGCAAATTAGAGAGTGGTGAGGAGCCTTGAGTGTTCAGGTAGAGGGGCAGATGAGAAACAGAGATATTCACCCTATGTGTTTTTAGAAATGACAAATGACAAATTGGAGGAATTTTCGGAGGAAGATGTGTCCTGTACACATTGTGATGATAGACTGACATCCGACATGTCTTGTGAATGATTGGAAGTAGAAACATCTGGAAATTGGTTTTGACAGGAGAAATCAACAGTGGTAGAATCACAAGGGATGTCAGGATGAAGAAGATGAGGTGCGGTTGGAAGCGAGTCATCCTTGACCACACGTTCTTCTTTAGATTCCCACACACGCTCATCATGAATGATGGCGTAGGTTGGTTGCATAACACCAAATCCATGGACAACTTGATCCTCATTCAAAACAGGTGAGGAGTCTAGAATGGAAGAACACAAGACAATAAAATCTGAAGAATCAATAGAATATAAGGAGGTTGAGGGAACGAATCCACATGACAACCAACAAATTTGCAAGTCAAATATGTGTAGATATCAAGAGCAGGTGGGGTGGGAGGATGTGAAAGTTAAAAATATGTATGTGCATGATCTCCCACATCACTCTGTGGTGGTGGAGCTATTTTATTAGGTGAAGGCGGATAGTCACTTGCGACAGAAACTTTTCCTTCTCGTGATTATGCAGTTCCATCACCGGAGTATGAGTGGGATTTGAGTGATTTCAAGAATTGTATATTTTCATATATGTAAAGAAGATACTCAAATCTCCCATCGATAAATTCCAAATCAATCTCATCTTCATGAAATCAGTATGCAATATTACAAAAGCGTGTGTGAAACTATTCAATGGATTCATCAGGTGCTTTTCATAATTTCGGAACTTTTCGATTGAGTCCTTTACGGTAAAAGTGATTGAAAGCACAGTCTATCTCTGTGACCATATGAGAAAGAAAATGAATGGAATTTTCAGGAAACATGGCACACCAGTGCATTCGGTGCCCTCAAAGCATGTAGAGGAATATCACACAACCCATGTATTATTCAAAGAATCCATGTCTTTCACATGAGCCTACAACACTGGCCACGTGCCTAACCAAGGCTACATAGCCTCCACCATGAAATGTTTTATGAGACAAGTTATCTAATATATTTCTCAAAATGATGAAATCATTTCCATAAGACATACACTTCGGAAGAGAAAATCGGTAGTTAGGCATGATAGATATGTAGAGACTCAAATTAGATGTGAGGACTCATCTTGTCATTTGGCCCTCCCTCTAGCACCAAATTGTTGGCGGTGCTAGACCCGCCAACATGTAAGGCGGTTTACTCCGTAAGAAGTCCCAATTAGATCTCAAACCATTTGGTGTAGGAGTCCCAATAGTGGGTCGTATGGTAATGCCTTGAACGTGATTTTCCACAAAGGCAAGTAAGATAACTCTGTAGGTAGCAAGGGTGTGACAGCTACAGCGAGCCAAGGAAGGTGGATGACAGGTTCTAGCAGATGGGGGTTGAGATGAGTGAACCCCTTGGAAACCTATAATAGTACATGTCTTGGAAGGGAACAAAGAAGCGAAGATGCATCACAAGCTGGAAAGTAAGTTAGCGAGAAATCCAAAGTGATGGTTAAACCAACAACAAATTTTAGAAAGATTCATACATACATATACAGAATATTTCATACATGCATTTGTAAGAAATCAAATACACATATCATTTAGAATAAACCAGATAACATAGAATACAATAAAACATATGCATGAAACATGCTAGCTTTGTTATATTAAGTGTAAGTTCTAGTCATACAATACATCCATGTCCAACCACTACTTCCAATAGTGGAACATTACAACCAAAATTTCCTGCTCCTCTAAAGAGATGTACTAGCTTTGCATAGTGGAGAAGCTAAGGCTCATTATAATATTGTCAAAGCTTTCTCTAAGATACTCCTATCGAAGCCTGGTTGACCAAAAGCCTTTACAATGAGTTATGAGGTTCTATTTATAGCAAGGGGTGGGGTGACCCTTGACATTCTCCTTTGTGATAGTTCATCTACCCTCATGACTCTTCATCTACTCTATGAATGTTACATCCAACTATTGACACTAGAACTTCCACTTGACACAAAGTTACATTACAATCCAAATGTGCTCATGTGAGACAAAATGGCTTGACCAAGCCATGCAATACATCACTTGCACTCAGTCCATTTTGGTGAGACCAACTCTTTGACATGCTTGTGATGGTGAAGGTGGTGCGCTGATGCCAAGCTTGGTCGATCGTCATGGTGTGCATGCACCCCATGGTGACGTCTTGCTAAAGCGAGCTCTTGCCTCCGTTGCATCCGGGTGAATTGGTGTGGCTCCTTCATCCAACTCATCTGCTAGCATGTGCAAGGTATTCTTGGTGCAACTGAACTGGAAACACATTGATGCATAGTTTCCATGCTGATCTTCCAGTGTGTGCTTGTGGTCATGCGCATCAACTGTCAACTACATGCTCATCTCTAGTTGGAATTGATTCTTGTCTTCTCCTTGGTGAGCGTGCTCAATGGGTTGGATCGCATGCATGTGCACAATGACATGCAAGCTGCTTAATCCATTGCATGCGATCAACAAAAATTCTCACCATGTCTGCTCCATTCCAGCTGCTCGGGTGGATCTATAACTTGTATGGACGCAGTTTCATCCATGACTGCATGTTGCACCCCCTTCTATTTCTATTCCTGCTGCAACTCATTCGCTTGTCTATGTAGCTCATGTTCTTGCTTGAGTTGCTACTTCACGACATGCAACTCCTTCTTTCTTCCACTCTTTATTTTTTCATGATCTCCATGTTGCATCTTCACCTCATAGCTTGATTCTCCAAAGTTTCTTTCATCATCAGTGGATCTTCTTGATCTTAAAACTTTGTTTCACCTCTATGTTGTCAACAACCTTCCTATCACATTTGTTGCATCCAGTATGCTACCTTCAGCTGATGTTCATGATGTTGCTCATTGTGATGATGTTGTCATCATATCTTGATGTGCTTGTTTACGAACAACTTGATGTCTTCGTCGGTAGGCAATTTCATAGAAACTTGGTCAATTGCATACCCAAATGTGCTCTGAACAACTTCTTCATCTTTGTCCTCCTAGAAACCATTGTACTTGTACGGCTGAGAGGTAGATGAACACTTGTGATACCAGGAGACATGGAAACACTCATGGCAAGAAATCTGTCAGTTGAAAACCAAAATAAACTTGAGAACTGACTTGCAACCTACCTCGGTGATAGGTCATGAAGGTCGTTAAATTTCCACCTGGGAGGTTGGGAGACTAACTTCCAACACTGCGCAAGGCACAGTATTTGCTATTAGAAGGTTGACTAACTACTGGAACTATGCAATGCACTGTCCAGTCTAGTTGCTGACTGCTGGAATTGCGCAATGCATAATATCAGTTGGAAATGGCCAGAGGCTTAGTGACTGCATTCCACAATTTTCTGGGTCAATAAT
This sequence comes from Pinus tabuliformis, assembly GCA_031772625.1. Classification (NCBI taxonomy): domain Eukaryota; kingdom Viridiplantae; phylum Streptophyta; class Pinopsida; order Pinales; family Pinaceae; genus Pinus; species Pinus tabuliformis. The sequence continues at coordinate 964,940,416 of CM062812.1, forward strand.
CACTGTCCCTCAGAAATTCACAAAACAGTTCTGGAGGAAAGTGCCTCAGTAGAAATGTACATTTCTGGAGAGGAAGACAAAACCTTCCTACCCCAAATTGTGCAATGATGTCCTAGTGAAGGCAGAGTCTAGGCTAATGTTGGCTAGGCTCGTTGATGGGCAACTAAAACCAAACATGACAGTGAATGCATGGAGACACTATGTGAAAGTAGATGTGATTGACAGTGCATGCAAACATTGAATGAAATATTGAGTAAATAGACCAACATGCATGTGGGTCTAGCGAGTCACCAAATCAGCGACCGTTCATGCAAAATAATTTCATGCATGAAACAACAGTGAGATAGCAACGAAATCTAAAATTGTGCTAGTACAAGCTAATATGTATCCAAGCGATAATCATCCCTCACTAAAATCAAGAAGATAGCATTCATATGAAGCAAAACACAAAAAGCAGCAGAAATGCAACACAAGACATGGAAAGGAGGCTTACCCCAAATTAGCTAAGTTGAATGTGTCGAAAGCTCCTAGATGTGATGTGGGATGCCAGAGCTACAAGGTTGGTGTGAGGAATGATCTCTCCAACAGATAGTCGATGATTTTTGATAAAATTGAGGTTGTGACATGCATGCCAAAAATCTAGGGAAAGTGACATTTGGTGGGAGGTTTCAGAAATGATCCTTGCATGTAACCTTCAACTGCCAAAGATAGATCCCTGAAATGAGGGATGCCTTTGCATGATACCTTGGGAGAAGCAACCCATGCACACAATTATATTTTTCTCAGTCCCGGAGGGAACGGTCAACGCAATTGCACATGCAAGAGGATGCTCAACTGCTGGGAGAAAAGGCGCATTTCTAGCTAGGAGTTGTGCTGGCTGCTTAGAATATTTACGCAATTTATGGGCAGAACAACTGATTTTTTCCCATATTTGCACAAATTCTATGGTGAGCAGCCTAGATTGGAAGCATTTTGAAATTTTCTAGGTGAAGCTTGCTCAGCAGAATTGCACAATTCTGGGGCCCAACAGGCTTCCAGTAAGGATTGCGCAATTTCTGGAGGGAATGCTGGTTTCCCTCCAAATTTGCACAAATTCCTTAAGGCATTGCTTAGCTTTCTATTGGACCAAGTCCAGATGAACAACATATGAGGGGAATGCATCAAGGTTTGGTCGACAGGCTGTCTTTCTGCAAGAAAATCATTGGAGCTTGTGTACTTGACGAAGTAAGAAATGTTGTTGTGAAAGGTTGGTAGGGAGGTTCCAAAATGAAGCTAAGGCATAATTTTGGAGGGTGGTTGTATCCACTACAATAAAATAATAATGAAGATATACCCATTTTAGTAGGAATATAAAATGAGGGATATTCTAAAGGAGAAGAGATTATATCCCGTAGAGGGAATAGGGGTATCACTGGAAGTGATGAAGATGGAATACTCCTCAGACCAGTGGAATATTCCATGGACACAAAGATGGATTTAGACCTTTGTGATGGCTCATCAAATACCTCTAATAGAGAATAAAATTATCTAGATGAAAGGATCGATTTGAGGAAGAAGTTGATAGCTACTCTAAAAGATATGAAAGAGATATCAAAAGAAAACCTCAAGAAAAAGTAGCACTTGCATGAGTTTGAGCTTGAGAATGAGAATTTGATCAAAAAAATAGTTGATCTTAATGCTCAATAAGAAGACAGTAGAATGTTGAATGGAATTTTGACCAATCAACTAAATTATAGAGTCTTACTGTGAGAGCTACAAGCTGAAATAGCTTGATTGAGACATGATCTAGAAAATGAAAATAAACAAGTGTCTCAATATGAGAAGCTTGAGTAGAGAAAGAAGGCCTTAGATGAAATTATTTCTAAGAAAATATTCCCTCTCATCAATGTTGGTTTGGGTTTCAAAGAAGAAACAAGCTACAAAAAGGAAAAGGATGAAGGGTAAGCTATCCAAGTAAGGGAAATTGGAGGTTCCAACAAAAACAAAGAAAATACATTGTTGGATAGCAACAACAATGAGGTTGACCACAAAGGAGAGTTAGGTAGAAGAAGGAAAGAGTGCAAGGTAGTATTGCAAACTGCCATGGAAGGCACATAAAAAACCAATAGAATTCATTCCCCCTCAAGGACAAATCCTTCAAAGAAAAGGTAACTTCTCTCATCAAAAACATGTTTATGGGTATTATTTTATTGCAATAATTTTTGACATAAATTCATAGACTATAGATGGCATGCAAGAAAACAAGGTATGGTAGGTAGAAGAAACCTAATAATGCAAAAATTAGTGAAGAGTAGGTATGTTGGAAATAGTAAAGGATTTGACAAGATTGTTGGAATATATGGAAACTTCTTTACTCCATTCTTAAGGCATATTGAATTCTACAATTGTTCCAATCTTGGGCACAAGAGAGTAAGCTTCAGATATGGCGAGAAAAAGCATGCTTCTCAGCATATGCATGAAAATTAGTAGCTCGAGATGTGAAGACAAGAAGAAATGGTGGAGTAGAAGAATACAACTTTTCCTTCAGTGCTCAGTGTCAAAATATTTGTTGGGTTGCATTATATTGTTTCCACTGTTAGAAAATTATATATTATGGTGCAATGGAACACATAAAATATTGCAGAAATATAAACACAGAAAATGCATAAAACAAGAGAGACACAGATATACATGGTTCACCCAGTTTGGGCTACGTCCACCCCGAACAGCCAGTCCTTCCTTTCTATTATCCAGCAAAATGAAGAGACACAACCTAAAAGAGATCCGATGTAATATCCTCTGTTTTCTCTCACAGTCTCACCTTTCTGTTTCCCACTCACTCAATACACATCTGTTACACAGCCTCAAATACAATGCCCTCATACAAAGAGAGGGGTTGCCTTCTAGGGAAGAAAACCCTAAACTAAACACAAGTTCTACCCTCAAATCATCAGCCTAATGAACGGCCCAGATTGACTAGAAATTACTATACTTTTACAAGGCAATTTTACAGCTGATTTTTTAGCCGCCCCCCCCCCTCCCCCCGGACCCCCCCTGCAGCGAATATTTTATGGGCGGCAACGAACTAGGGTCCAATGTGGTGATACCTTTGAATATAGAAGATAATCAGGCTCCACACCCAACAATCTCCCACTTGGAGACTGATTGTAGCAACTCCACCGCTGCTCCATATGCTAGACAATTACTCCTCTTTGGACCTGGCTATTTCTCATCTTCATCGTCATCCTTGAAGACCAATTAAAATTGAGCATATTCTCAGTTTCTCCTTGGTTAGAACTCTTGTTAGCATATTTGCAGGATTCTGGCTAGTGTGTATCTTTTCCAGCTTCAACTCTCCATCTTCCAACACTGATCGTATGAAATGGTACTTGAGCTATATGTGTTTAGTCCTGGAATGAAATGCTGAGTTCTTTGCAATATGAATGCACTTTGGTTATCACTGTATAACGTGCCCTTATCATGCTCCTTACCCAATTCACCCATAAACCTTTGTAACCAAATCATTTCTTTACTAGCCTCTGTAGCAGCAACATACTCTTCTTCTGTTGTTGAAAGTGCAACAACACTTTGGATTTTTGAAACCCAATTGACAACTGTTCCTCCAACAGTAAATACATATCCTGTAGTGCTCCTCCTGTTATCTCTATAACCTGCCATATATGCATCAACATATCCTTGTATGGAAATGTTTGAACCACCAAAGCATAATTCTTGATCTGTGGTACCTTTCAAATATCTGAGAATCCATTTCACTGCCATCCAATGTTCCTTTCCTGGATTTTTCATGTACCTTCTTACAACTCCCACTACATGTGCAATATCAGGCCTTGTGCAGACCATTGCATACATTAAGCTTCCAACTACTGGTGCATATGGAACTTTAGACATATAATCCATGTCTTCTTGGGTCTTTGGGAACATTTCCTTGCTAAGTTTGAAATGGCTAGCAAAAGGTGTACTAACTGGTTTTGCATTGTGCATGTTAAATCTTTTCAACACCTTTTGTATGTACTCCTTCTGAGACAATTTTAATTTACGATTTCTCCTGTCTCTAGTTATTCTCATACCAAGGATTTATTTTGCAGCTCCCAAATCCTTCATTGCAAAATAATTTGCCAATTTTCTTTTGAGCACATTTATTTCCTGCATATTAGATCCTGCAACAAGCATGTCATCTACATACAATAACAATATAATATAGCTGCCATCATTTTTCTTTTCAAATAAACACAATGATAAGAGTGACATCTAGTATAACCTTGTTCAGACATAAACTTGTCAAATTTTAGATACCATTGGCTTGGAGCCTGTTTTAAGCCACACAAGCTCTTCTTCAACCTGCACACTAGTTTCTCTTTCCCTTTCACCTCATATCCTTGTGGCTGCTGCATATATATCTCTTCCTCCAAATCCCCATGGAGAAAGGTTGTCTTTACATCTAACTGCTCAACATGCAAATCTTCAGCTGCTACAAGACTTAAAATAGTTCTTATTGAAGTTATTTTAACAACACGAGAAAATATTTCATCAAAATCAATACCTTTCTTCTGTGCAAACCCCTTCACCACAAGTCTAGCTTTGTAGCTCTGTTTTCCTCCATCTTCTTCCTTCAGCCTGTAAACCCATTTATTCCTCAATGTAGTTTTTCCTGCAGGCAACCTAACTAAATCCCAAATCTGGTTATGCATTAAGGAGTCCATCTTCTTCCATGGCTACCTCCCACTTCTTCCTGCTTTCAACCTGCATTTCTTCTTCATAAAATTTGGGTTCACCGAAATCAGTCAACAATAAATATTATAATGAAGGAGAGTATCATTCAGGGGGTCTACTTACCCTGGTAGATCTTCTAACACCATTTTCAGGTGTTTGGGGTTCCTGTTGTTGTTGTGATGGTTGTTGTTGTTGTGGTTGTTGATTATTATTATTTTTAGGCACCTTTAATTTTTCAGTGATTTCATCAAGAACTGCGTATTCCTTGTTTTCCTCTTCCTGTTTCTTTTCCTGCAACTGATTCTTATACAAGACCTTTTCATTGAATATTACATCTCTGATCCTAATGTTTTTGTGATTTTCATAATCATATAAGTGATAACCAAAATCATTAACACCATATCCAATAAAGGTACATTTCTTTGACTTTGCCTCAAGCTTTGTTCTATTTTCTTTATCAATATGGACAAAGGCCTCACAACCAAAAGGCCTTAAAATAGAGTAGTTTACCTTTTTACCTATCCATGCTTCCTCTGGAACACCACCATCCAAGGAACTTGAAGGCCCTCTGTTTATTAGATAAACAGTAGTATCTACAACATCTGCCCAAAACTGTAAAGGCAATCCTACATGCAATCTCATGCACCTTGCACACTCCATGATTATTCTGTTCATCCTTTCTGACACACCATTTTCTTGTGGTATTCTTGGAACTGTCTTCTCTCTGCGAATTCCATGCTCTGAATAGTACCTATCAAACCCTTTGCTACAATATTCACCTCCATTGTCTAATCTAAGACACTTCAATTTCTTTCCTGTCTCAGTCTCAACCAAAGCTTTCCATTTCTTGAAAATATCAAATACATCAGATTTATTCTTAATACAATAAATCCAAGTTTTTCTAGTTGCATCATCAATAAAAGTAACATAATAATGAAAGCCACCAAGAGATGATACCTCAGTAGGTCCCCATACATCTGTATGCACAAGCTCTAGTTTTTCGCTCTTCTTTTCTTTCCCAACTCTGAGAAATCTTACTCCTGTTTTCCATAAATGCAATTCTCACATAAGTCCAAATCAACATTGTTCAAACCTGTTAGCCTCCTATTGCAATAGGTTTCATATTTCATGATTGATTGTTTTACATGCCAAATATGTCATCTTTTCATGCTGCAAGGTTTCATATTTCCAAGAAGTTCCATTTTGAAGAATCATACCATTTTTGAAGAGTTTTACAGTTAAGGGAAAGCCAAATAGCTTAATCATGGCTTCCCTAGGGCTAAATTGCTTGTTTTAGAAGATAGAGAATGAATATCTATCCAAACAGCTTAAGCTTGGTAGATGAGTAGCTAGGTAGAGAAATGAAGGAGCCCAACTGCTTAATCTGGGCCCTTGGAATAGATAAGGGTACACTTAGATAAGAGGGCAGTCAAAAGAAAAGAAGATAATCAGGGTTTGCAACTCCAAGTGCACCCATGCAAAAAGAAGAAAAAATGCTAGGTAAGTAGGCTGGGTAAGTAGTTTTGTGGTTGCAGAATGAGGATTTGTGATCAATTTTGTATTTCAAAGTGTTTATCAACTTCAGATCACAAGTACAAGGCAATTCTCCCTTGGAACAGCTCAAGTGAGGCATGTCTAACTCCCCCTTCTTCTTATTCCCCAAATCATTCACTAACCTCCCCAAAGAGGTCAATATCTGCTTGATATCTCTTAGTTTCATCATTTGTCGTATCATTGGCATAAGTAAAGGTTTTCTTTGCTTAGGAGTACTCTTATTCACTCTATAAGTCATTTTCCCCTTTTAAGTGGCCTAAGATCTCTAAACTTAGCGCTTTCTTGTCATTTTCATATTAACTTCTAACATTATTATGTAAATCCCTATCTATTTCCCCTTCCCCTTACTAAAAAGCACTAAATAGCTCCCCTATCTACATATTCCCATCCCCTGGCACTATAAGCCCTATAAACATCAGTTTGGGGAAATGCTAAGTCCATTTGGGGCTTGGAATTAGCCTTTCCGCGTTCAAACCTGGAATTAATTTAGCATTTGGTTAAATTAATAAGCATCCCCTTCCCCTCTGTTACCCATAAACCTTAATGTTTTACCCTGCGCACTCACATTTTCGGGTTTTGTTTAATTATTTGATTAAACTCTACCCCTAGCGCACAAACCATATAAAACCCACATTACCCACAAACCCAAAGTTTTGACCCCCCGACACATAAATAAATCAAATATATGGCGGGCCCCTATACACTAACCTGCTGCCAGCTCCGCGTTCCATCCACCGTCGGATCGGGCCCTCCCCATCTGATGGCTCTCAGCAATTTCGGAGCTGCCCCGACGTCCGGTAGTTACCCTTCGATAGGCTAGCGGTTTCTCCACCATACCAAAAGACGCGTGTCTCCACGCGATTGTATCGGGCGGGCTCTGACAGATATGGCCCTCGTACAAAAGGCGGTCTGATAAAACCATAAACCACCTTCTATCTCTCCGCCCCTGACGACAGCGCTACGTCACCTTTGTGTCAGCCCGCTGACATCACTGCCACGTCACCCTGTCGTACCCAGGACCCGTCGCTGACGTCATGCTGACACCATCATAGAAAAGGCACAAAGGTTGAAAATCGCGTCAAAGAGTGCTCGAAATGAGAAACAGAGCCTTTTTTATAATCACGCATCGCTAAGAAAAATTACTCAAACTGGAGAGCAGGCCCAAAAAACGCAAATTAAAAGCTAGCCTCAGCCCAGCACACTTATCAGGTTGCATTCCTCCGCCATTGTTTGATAGGATTTCTTCATGTATGTTCATATTCAATCGGCCAGTGCCGATAGCATTCTAGATGCCACGAAAAGCATTTGCAGTAGATTTTTGCCTTGAAAGGACAAAAAAGGGGCGATTTGACAGTTTCAAGCATATCAAGGGAGAGAAAGTGGCCTGATTCAAGTGTTAAAGAGTATAAGAGGAAAGATAAAGCCTAGATTAAATTAAAGAGTATCAGTGAAGCGAAAAAGAGTATCTAATCGGCAATATCAAAGCAGGTGAACATTAAAGGCCTCCATCCAAGTCAAAGAAGCAGTAAAGGTCATTCAAAGCTCATCGGATCGAGATTAGTAAACATTAAAGCCACCTAAAAAGCAGCAGAACTTCCTTAGAGGTGCAGATAAGAGATTAAACGCACAGTTATAGAGAAACACTGCACTGAGCCACCAAGGAAACCATATTAACTCATTTTGATGCAGCTGCCTCCAGCGTAGCTCAAATAAATATCTTCTTGCATTAATTTCTGGACAAGATCATATTAAAAAACTCATTTCCTTCAAATTTGTTTAAAGATCTACTATAATAGATATTTTTGGATACTTTCTCTATATAAACCACCCTAATTCATTGTTTAAAGGTTTGGTTGGTTGATAATCCTCATTCGAGACTTGCACTGTATATTTTGAGAGCTCTATAATCAAAGACTGCAGGAATGCTTTGGATGAAGAACTATTTGTTGTGTTATTTAATGGCCAAAGAGTGATTGTGGAATTCCTGTGCTACTACATGGCTCAATAAGTGTTTTCTTACCTCTGTTTACAGTTTATATATGTTTACACCACTAGTGTTACCACCTAAATAGCAAGAAAGAAGAATAGCTTAGGCTTTGCTTGACTGCACTCTATGCTCAGTTCTTGTTATTTCTGTATGTTTTCATCAGAAATGTTTATGAATATGCATACTTAAATGATCATGTTTACCCTGTTTCTTTCACATATGACTGTTACTTAGGAATTATTGACTACTCCTAGACAGACTTTCATTCACCTTCCCTCTCCGTTAGCTAATGGAAGATTCTTAGTTGCCTTTCATCTTTGACCTTCATTCCATCTTTATTCCAGCCTGATATTGATCTATATGTAGCTATCCTGCTCTGTATTCCTCTTGTGACCAAGAAAATGCAACAACAAGCCCTAATCCATGACTCCATGCCCAATGGTTCGAACTTCTCATTCTATGCATCCCAACTCTGCTTGAAAACATCATCCTTCCCACCAAAATCAAAACAAAACCCATGTACACCATAACTAGCCTAAAATCAACCCAAAACAAAGTTAAATTTTAAAAACAGAGCCCTCTCTGGCTGTAGGTAGGCTAGGACCTGCAGCCCAAAGATTGGAAGGGCAAGTCTTGACCAGGATATAAGACCTCCTTTTCATGAAAACTATTTTGAAGCATACACATCTAGTAAGTAGATAGAGGACACTCACATAAACTTGATGGGTTTGAGGAGTGAACAACAAGTATTCCTAACCCAAGAAGACCAAGATGACCATGATATAAAGCAATTTCAGACCAAGTCTGGAGAGTCATTTGACTTCAAACAAGGCTATGATTCAGCTGTCTACGAAGTCCATAAACAATACAAATTGAGAACGAGAACCATTGATGTGTCTGATCCCATCAAGCCAAAGGATGCCAAGCAAGCTAAGAAAGTAAAAGACAAGGCCGCTATCATAGAACCTACTGATAAAACAGACCCAAAATTAAAAGAAGTGACCATAGAGGATGTATCTGACATGCAGCCCTCTAATAACCAGCCTTTTGTATCCTTTCCCTCAAAAGACAATATAAATAGCACTCCTCAAAGCCTTCCCAAAATAAAACAATCTCAAGAAATCACTGATAACCAAGAGAAGATCACTGAAGATACAATTGAAAAGGGAAAATATGCTAGTCACAATACTAAAACACAGTCAAAAAAACCTTTTGATTTAGAAGCAGAAATTGGTAAAATAAAGATATCTATTCCTCTCTCTGAGCTTGCCAAACATGATGTGTGCAGACAACAAATCAAAAGATCACTGCAAATGCCAGAGAACAGGGATGATGTTAATGTCTTAGATAATCAACCTGAATTACTTTTTGGTCTTGAAGTCAATGGTAAATCAGGACATGGAGTTGTTCTACCCTTTTATGTCAGTTTTCACATTCATGATAAAGTGTTGCACAATGCTATGTTTGATTCAGGTGCTTCACACAATCTAATGTCCAAAGCTGTAATGGAGAAGCTAAACCTTGATGTCACTAGACCCTACAAAGACTTATTCTCATTTGATTCTAGTCAGGTCAAGTGTTTAGGCTTAATCAAAGACCTTTGTGTGTCTTTAGTCCAATTTCCTAGCAAAACAATACTAATGGACGTGCTGGTTGCTGACATTCCACCAAAGTATGGCATGCTCTTATCAAGATCTTGGGGAGCAAAACTCCAAGGATCTCTCCAACTAGACCTCTCCTATGCCACTATTCCAGTCTTTGGGCAACCAAAGAGACTATATAGAGAAACACTGATGAAGTATGTGGTAAGTAGTGAGGAAAAACCCCAAAACTTTCCCATTTACTCAATCCATTCTGATACGGATTCCTTTATATTGTTCAATGATGATAGCTGCCCTCCCACTGATGAGAAGCCTTTGCCTTTAGAACAAGAAACATGCATCAATCAAAAGTCGGTTGCCCATACCCGTGAAACTGTTAAAACAATTAGTGCAACCAGCATATAAGAAGAATCACATGAAGCACAAAACCTAGGTCTGCCCAATCCTAAAATGACTGAAACTCTTAATACTAACCACAAGCAAGAAATCACATGGTATTTATAGTTTGATGGTTATGTTAATAAGCTAGGAGTAGGGGCAGGAATATGGATTCACAATACACATAACAACCATGCAAAGGGTCATGCTTACAGACTAAACTTCAAATGCACCAACAACATGGCAGAGTATGAGGCTCTCTTTTTAGGCCTTAAATTGCTCAAAGTTCTAGGAGCTGCAAAAGTGTCCATTCTAGGTGACTCCGATTTGATCATTCAACATATGAAAGGTAGCTTTGTTACTAATTACATAGGCTAAGAGCTTATAGGTCTGCTGCCACAGAAATACTCAATTCCTTCACTGAATCCAAGCTTGCTAAGATTTCTAGAAGCCATAACATGCATGATCATAGTCTAGCTACTTTTGCTAGCACTTGCAAGCTTCCCTTTGAGCCCAATCACCACTTTATTGCTGAGATAAAGCACAGGCCTACTGTCCCTAACAATATCAAAGATTGGCAAGTGTTTGAGGATGATGCTCAAATCAACAATTTTCTTACCTTACAGTAAGAATTCTCAAGCTTAAACATTGATGAAGATGCCATGGATGACCCACAATAGCAAATGAGCCAAAATGAGCAAACTATAACAGGTGAAGCAGAAAATCAAATGCTGCACCCAACCATTTTTTATGAGAAAAACATGCAAGAGATGAAGCAAATGCATTTAGATGAAATAGCTGAAGCAGAGGCGAAGTGATTGATTTAAAAGACAACTTTCTACCTGTTGGCCTCACTCCATTAGAAGACATATTCAATTCAAACGATGTCCTAAAAAGCCAAAGATGCAGCCCTTAAATGCTGCTGTGGAGACTGTAATATTCAGACAGCAGAGAAGCCCAAAATGATTAAACTGTCCAAGTCTTTGCCTCCCGATCAAAAACCAAAATATGTTGATTTATTTAAAGAGTTTCAAGATGTGTTTTCCTGGAGTTATGAGGACCTTAAGTCCTATGACACCTCTGTTATTCAACATACCATTCCCTTAAAGCCAAATCAAAATCCCTTCAAACAAAAACTAAGAAGAATCAATCCTGTGCTTCTCCCTTTGATTGAGAAGGAAGTGAACAGAATGTTTGAGGCTGGCATAATAGCACCCATCAGATTTTCTGAATGGTTATCCAATCTTGTTCCCACAAGAAAGAAAACAGGTGAGATTAGGCTTTATGTAGATTTGAGAAACTTAAACCATCTCTCCCTTAAAGACCACTACCCATTGCCAAAGATGGACCACATCCTAAAAAGAGTAGTGGGGTCATCTAGAATCTCTTTGCTAGATGGCTTTTCAAGTTTTAATCAAATACTTGTTCACCCGGATGACCAAGACAAGACAACCTTTACAACACCGTGGGGAACCTTTAAATATGTGAAAATGCCTTTTGGACTAAAGAATGTAGGTGCTACCTTTCAAAGGGAAATGGACATTACATTTATCAAGGAAATCCATGATTTCCTAGTGGTTTACCTTGATGACCTTACTCCTTTTTCAAAATCTGATCAAGAACACCTAAAAAATTTGAGACAAGTGTTCCTAACATGTAGGAAATATGGCATTTCCTTGAACCCCAAGAAGTCTTTATTTGGCCTTGAAGAAGGCAAATTATTAGGCCGTATCATTTCAAAGGATGGAATTAGAATAGATCCGGAAAGAATCCAAGCCATTTTCCAAATCCCTTATCCGACAAACATCAAAGGGTTTCAAGCATTCCTAGGAAAGATAAATTTCCTAAGGAAATTTATCCCAAATCTAGCCGAGCTGATAATACTGTTAAGAAACATGTTAAAGAAGGATTCCAAGGTAAAATGGACTTTAGAGGCCAAGCAAGCCTTTGAGGGCATAAAATCTTCCTTAACCTAAGCCCTAGTCCTCACAAGTCATCAATTTGATAAAGATTTCATCATTTTCTCATTTTCATCTAAATACACCATTGCTGTTGTCCTTTTGCAGAAAGATGATCAGGGAAATGAAAAGCCAATTGCATTTTTTAGCCGATCCCTTAGAGATGCACCCTTGAAGTACCAAATCATGGAGAAGCAAGCATATGCCCTTGTTAAAGCAATCAAAGATTTCAGAATTTACATTTTATATTCACATGTGATTGCTTATGTGCCAAATGTTGTTGTAAAAGACATATTAACTCAAGAGGGCATAGAAGTCAAAAGAGGCAAATGGATTTCCAACATCCTTGAGTATGACATTGAGATAAAACCCACCAAGTTGATAAAGGGACAAGGTTTAGCCAAACTGATGTCCGAAACCAATTTTCAAGCCTTAGACATTAATCAACTGGACAGTGAATAGGAGCTGGTGACTCCACAGATCAGTGAAGATTTTTTGCAATCCCCATGGTATGCTGATATATGTTTTATATTGTTAAACCTGCGTGCTCCTCCAGGGTTGTCTAGAACCAAAAAGAGATTTTTAAAGATGAAAGCATCAAAGTTTTGTGTCTTAGATAGTGCCCTGTTTTGGAAAAATCATGAAGGAATATTGTTGAATTTTCTAACTCTGAATGAAACTGACAGTGTCATGAAAGAATTTCATGCAGGGGATTGTGGAGGGCACTTATTCTAGAAGTCCACTACTGATAAGATACTAAGGGCTAGTTTCTATTGGCCCTCTTTGTTTTTTGATGTGAGAAAGTTTGCTGTTTCATGCCACAAATGCGAAATCTTTGAAGGAAAAAGAAAGCTTCTACCCTTTCCCCTTAAGCCCATTTCAACTGAGAAGCCTTTTCAACAATGGGGTCTTGACTTCATTGGAGAAATCCATCCATCCTCTTCTAGATAGCATAAGTGGATTCTAATAGCTACAGATTACTTTACCAAGTGGATTGAAGCCATCCCATGTAGGCAAGCCAATGACTCCACCATCATCCAATTCCTTGAAACCAACATTTTGTCCAGATTTGGCTATCCTGAGAAGATCATTACAGATAACGTTGCTGCCTTCAAATCAAAGAAAATGATCAGTTTTTTCCACAAATTCCACATTACCTTAGGTCACTCCACAACCTATTACCCTCAAGGTAATGGCTTGGCTTAATCGTCCAACAAGAGTCTGATTAACATCGTTAAGAAAGTCTTGGAGGGGAATAAGAAGAACAGGCACAAAAAGCTTGTAAATTCCCTATGGGTAGACAGGTTATCAACCAAGAGATCCATTGGGATGAGCCCATATGAGTTATTCTATGGCATGGAGGCCAAGTTCCCCTCTTCTTTGGGAATCCCTGTTATCAAATTGCTGCAAGAGATTCAGGCAGAGCCAAATGATATCCAAAGAAGAATAAACCAAACCATCCATTTGCAGCAAACAAGAGAGCAAGTGTACAACAGAGTTCAGATTTTACAAGAGAAGCTCAAGAAAATGTTTTACAAAAGAACCAAGGCTGAATATTTCTACATAGGCAACAAAGTCTTAAGATGGGATTCAAGAAGAGAGGACAAAGGAAAGCATGGCAAGTTTGATTTCCTGTGGAAAGGCCCCTTTATTATTTCTGTTGTTCAAGGCAACAACACATATTTTTTGAAGAGTTTGGATGGCAGCACAGTTGAAGAAGGCCCTGTCAATGGCTGAATGCTAAAGCACTATCATGATCCCTTTTTTTGAATGCCACAGCTCTGTATACTATCTATACATTAATATTTATATTTTCAACACTTTTTCTTATACAAGGCCAATAAGAAGGAACAACGTAGCAAATTTTGAAGGAAAGATCAAAGAAATCTCTATTTCAGATATTTGTTTTTGAAATAAATCCAAAGAAGTGCTCAAGCAGATTTCAATATGTTTACAAGCACCCAAAAGGAAAGAAGCAGAGCTGTATTTTTTCTGTAATTCAGCTCAAAAGGATACTGCATATCAGCTTATAAGAATTCAGTCAAAGGCGTTGAGAAGAAGGAGAATTTCAATTTATAGCAACAATTGAAGATCAAGGCATTCTGACCTGCTATTCTTGGCTTTTCATCTTGAAAAACCATCCCCAAGTGGAGCCACTGTTAGCCTCCTATTGCAATAGGTTTCATATTTCATGATTGAGTGTTTTACATGCTAAATATGTCATCTTTTCATGCTGCAAGGTTCCATATTTCCAAGAAGTTCCATTTTGAAGAATCATACCATTTTTGAAGAGTTTTACAGTTAAGGGAAAGCCAAACAGCTTAATCTTGGCTTCCCTGGGTTTAAATTGCTTGTTTTAGAAGATAGAGAATGAATATCTATCCAAAAAGCTTAAGCTTGGTAGATGAGTAGTTAGGTAGAGAAATTAAGGAGCCCAGCTGCTTAATCTGGGACCTTGGAAGAGATAAGGATACACTTAGATAGGAGGGCAGTCAAAAGAAAAGAAGATAATCAGGGTCTGCAAGTCCGAGTGCACCCATGCAAAAAGAAGAAAAATGCTACGTAAGTAGGTTGGGTAAGTAGTTTTGTGGTTGCAGAGTGAGGATTTGTGATCAATTTTGTATTTCAAAGTGTTTATCAACTTCAGATCACAAGTACAAGGAAATTTTCCCTTGGAACAGCTCAAGCGAGGCATGTATAACTCCCCCTTCTTCTTATTCCCCAAATCATTCACTAACCTCCCCAAAGAGGTCAAGATCTGCTCGATATCTCTTAAGTTTCATCATTTGTCATATCATTGGCCTAAGTAAAGGTTTGCTTTGCTGAGGAGTACTCTTATTCACTCTATAAGTCATTTTTCCCTTTTAAGTGGCCTAAGATCTCTAAACTTAGCGCTTTCTTGTCATTTTCATATTAACTTCTAACATTATTATGTAAATCCCTATCTGTTTCCCCTTCCCCTTACTAAAAAGCAGTAAATAGCTCCCCTATGTACATATTCCCATCCCCTGGCACTATAAGCACTATAAACATCAGTTTGGGGAAATGCTAAGTCCATTTGGGGCTTGGCATTAGCCTTTCCGAGTTCAAACCTGGAATTAATTTAGCATTTGGTTAAATTAATAACCATCCCCTTCCCCTCTTACCCATAAACCTTAATGTTTTACCCTGCGCACTCACATTTTCGGGTTTTGTTTAATTATTTGATTAAACTCTACCTCCGGCGCACAAACCATATAAAACCCACATTACCCACAAACCCAAAGTTTTGACTCCCCCACCACATAAATAAATCAAATATATGGCAGGCCCTTGTACACTAACCTGCTGCCAGCTCCGCGTTCCGTACACCGTCGGATTGGGCCCTCCCCATCCGACGGCTCTCAGCAATTGTGGAGCCGCCCTGACGTCTGACAGTTAGCCTCCGATAGGCTAGCAGTTTCTCCACCGTACCAAAATACGCGTGTCTCCACGCGATTGTATCGGGCGGGCTCTGAAAGATACTACCCCCATACAGAAGGAGGTCCGATAAAACCATAAACCGCCTTCTGTCTCTCTTCCCCTAACGACAGTGCTACGTCACCTCCGTGTCAGCCCACCACTGCTACGTGTCACTACCATCGCATCTGCCTCCATCCCTACCCCGCCACCGTATCTTGTGCCACATCACCCTGTCGTACTACCACATCACCCTGCCACATCACCTCGCTGACGTCACTGCCACGTCACCCTGTCTTACCTGGGACCCGCCATTGGCATCATGCTGACATCATCACAGAAAAGGCGCAAAGGGTGAAAATCGCGTCAAAGAGTGCCCGAAACGAGAAACAGAGGCAGTTTTCGATGCACGATTAGCGCTTAGCGCTAATCACGCATCGCTAAGAAAAATTGCTCAAAATGGAGAGCAGGCCCAAAAAACGCAAATTAAAAGCCAGCCTCAGCCCAGCACAGTTATCAGGTTGCATTCCTCCACCATTATTTGACAGGATTTCTTCATGTATGTTCATATTCAATCGGCCAACGCCGATAGCATTCTAGAGGCCACGAAAAGCATTTGTAGCAGTTATTTTTGCATTGAAAGGACAAAAAAGGGGTGATTTGATAGTTTCAAGCATATCAAGGGAGAGTAAGTGGCCTGATTCAAGTGTTAAAGAGTATCGGAGGAAAGATAAAGCCCATATTAAATTAAAGAGTTTCAGTGAAGCGACAAAGAGTATCAGATCGGCAATATCAAAGCAGGTGAACATTAAAGGCCTCCATCCAAGTCAAAGAAGCAGTAAAGGCCATTCAAAGCTCATCGGATCAAGGTTAGTGCACATTAAAGCCACCTAAAAAGCAGCAGAACCCTCTTAGAGGTGCAGATAAGAGATTAAAGGCACAGTTATAGAGAAACACTGCGCTGAGCCACCAAGGAAACCATATTAACTCATTTTGATGCAGCTGCCTCCAGCACAGCTCAAATAAATATCTTCTTGCATTAATTCAGGACACGATCAGATTAAAAAACTCATTTCCCTCAGATCTGTTTAAAGATCCGCTGTAATAGATATTTTTGGATATTTTCTCTTTATAAACCACCCTAATTCATTGTTTAAAGGTTTGGATGGTTGATAATCCTCATTCAAGGCTTGCGCTGTATATTTTGAGAGCTCTATAATCAAAGACTATGGGAATGCTTTGGATGAAGAACTGTATGTTGTGTTATTTAATGGCCAAAGAGTGACTGTGGAATTCCTGTGCTACTACGTGGCTCAATAAGTGTTTTCTTACCTCTGTTTACAGTTTATATATGTTTACACCACCAATGTTACCATCTAAATAGCAAGAAAGAAGAATAGCTTAGGCTTTGCTTGACTGCACTCTATGCTCAGTTCTTGTTATTTCTGTATGTTTTCTTCAGAAATGGTTATGAATATGCATACTTAAATGATCATGTTTACCCTGTTTCTTTCACATATGGTTGTTATTTAGGAATTCTTGACTGCTCCTAGACAGAATTTCATTCACCTTCCCTCTTTGTTAGCTAATGAAAGATTCTTAGTTTCCTTTCATCTCTGACCTTCATTCCATCTTTATTCCATCCTGATATTGTTCTATATGTAGCTATCCTGCTCTGTATTCCTCTTGTGACCAAGAAAACGCAACGGCAAACCCTAATCCATGACTCCATGCCCAATGGTTCGAACTTCTCATTCTATGCATCCCAACTCTGTTTGAAAACATCATCCTTCCCACCAAAATCAAAACAAAACCCATGTACACCATAACTAGCCTAAAATCAACCAAAAACAAAGTTAAATTTTAAAGAGAGAGCCCTCTCTGACTGTAGGTAGGCTAGGACCTGTAGCCCAAAGATTGGTTTGTGGTTACCACGGCCGTATCCCTTAAGTGGCCAAGGGACAACCTGAGTGATAACAAAACCAAGCAACAAATTCCTTGAGTGAAGAATCCTCATCCCCTTTTCAGTCATGTGTCCGAGCCTATGATGCCATAATGCTGCATCTACTCCTTTGGAAGTTAAAGCATTAAAAGAGTTAGAAATACCATTGCATAAATACAATGTACCAACCCTTTTGCCTTTTGCTATTACCAGGGCTCCTTTGGTGACCTTGCAAGCTTTATCTGTGAAAGTTGTCACACAACCTTCACTGCCTAACTACCCTGTTGAAATCATATTTTTCTTTAGATCTAGAACATTCCTTACCTCCTTTAATAGCCATTGGTTTCCATTCTGTTGTTTTACAAGAACCTTACCCATTCCAACGATTTTACAGGGTTTATCATCACCCAGGCGATCTTGTCCAAAATATCCTTGAACATAGTCACGAAAGTATTTCTTATCAGGTGTGGCATGGAATGAAGCCCCTGAATCTACCACCCATGAATCAGTAATATTTTCAAAAGAAAGAATCAAAGCATCTTGTAACACCTCACCTGTCACATTTGCTTCATGATTGTTTTCTTGTTGTGCATCTCCTTCTTTTCCCTTCTGAGATCTACAGTCTTTCTTTAGGTGTCCTTTATTTCCACATTTCCAGCACACTATCCCCGACATGGACTTGGATCTGCCTTTCCTTGATTTACTGCGATATCCTGAGCTCTTTCCTCTTTCCATTTTTCTTCCTCTAGACTCTACACTCAAAGCATTTCCCGATGTCTCACCGGAGCTTTTCCGTCGCATTTCCTTGCTAAGGATAGCACCGACAACATCATCAAACTTTAAAGTACTAGATCCAGAAACAGAGTTACTAATGGCCATTACCAAACCATTCCAACTTTCTGGTAATGAGCACAAGAATAACAGAGATCTAACTTCATCATCAAAGTTTACCCCTACAGAACTTAACTCACTTGTAACTGTATTAAAATCATTTAAATGGTCTGCAACAGATCCACCTTCTGACATCTTCATATTAAATAATTGTTTCATAAGAAATACCTTGTTTGAGGTCGAGGGTTTTTCATATAGTTTCGACAATGCCTGAATCAAACCCTCTGTCGTGGTTTCCTTCGAAATGTTGAAGGTGACTGATGCAGCAAGGCACAACCGTATTGTTCCAAGTGCCTTTCTATCGAGAAGGTTCCATTCTTCGTCTGTCATACTCGTCGGCATCTTTGATTTTCTGCCCAATGGTAGGTATAGATCTTTCTGATACATATAATCTTCCATCTGCATCTTCCACAGTGAGAAGTTTTGGCCGTTAAATTTCTCGACCCTAAACTTACCATCTTCTGCCATTACTCCCACTCGAACTAGGAACCCTTCTTTCCTACGATTTTATCATCCAAATAGACCTTCGGCTCTGATACCAGTTGATAGAAAATTATATATTATGGAGCAATGGAACACATAAAATATTACAGAAATATAAACACAGAAAACGCATAAAACAAGAGAGACACAGATATACGTGGTTCACCTAGTTTGGGCTATGTCCACCCCAAACAGCCAATCCTTCCTTTCTATTATCCAACAAAATGAAGAGACACAACCTACATCAGATCTGCTATAATATCCTCTGTTTTCTCTCACAGTCTCACCTCTCTATTTCCCACTCACTCAATACACATATGTTACACAGTCTCAAATACAATTCCCTGATACGAAGAGAGGGGTTGCCTTCTAGGGCAAAAAACCCTAAACTAAACACAAGTTTTACCATTAGATCATCCGCCTAATGAACGGCCCAGATTGACTAGAAATTACTATACTTTTACAAGGTAATTTTACAGTTGTTTTTTATCTTCGGGGGCGCTGCCCCCAAAACCCCTGCCGGGGGGGCTCCCAAAGGTCGCAGCCGCCCCCCCTAGACCCCCCCTATAGTGAATATTTTACAGGCGGCGTTGCCACCCCCATTTCGAGCTGGGGTCCAATGTGGCGATACCTTTGAATATAGAAGATAATTACGCTCCACACCCAACATCCACGACTAGCCCATGTAGTTAACCAGGGGGTTAGAGGGGCGTGGAGCCCCCCTTCATTGTGTCTATTGTGTAGCGGGCGGGGGGGGGGTCTCACACGGGGTTTGAGGTGTACTCGTAACCCCACTTTATGGGGTCTGGGGTAGCGCCCCGGAAAATTTTGGTTTTGGACCCTATGTTAGGTTGGGCGGATCCACTTATGGTTTTGTGCATGACTTTCACACATGTTTTTTGGACCCGATGGTTTTCAGTTCATGGTATTGGATGCTTTGGCATGTATAAATATGTATTATAACATTGAAAGGAACATAATGAAAAATCAATCTGGTAGTCCCGATTTTGTGATCTAGGGGAAAATCTCTGTCTATATGTGTTTTATGTGTTATGCTCTCTCATTGTTTATTTTCTGTGTTTTAGAATTCGTATGCAGGTAATTTCTGTATGGAGTTAAAACCTACATTCGGTATCAGAGTAGTTTTGGCTTCAAGGGGATGCCTTTATAATTTATTGCTAAGGGGTTTCACTTAGGCCTGTGGTAGACCCTGTTCAGTGGGAGATCTGCGAGATCGATTCTGGTGGTGAAAGAAGATTGCAAGCAGTGGAAAGATAGATATCGAGAAATTTAATGGTCAGAGTTTTGAGTTGTGGAAAGTCAAGATAGAGGATCTATTGGTGGATAAAGATCAAAGGATCATGGTAGATCCATATACTAAACCAACGGGAGTGTTCGGTGAACAATGGAAGAAGTTGGATCAGAAAGCAAAGAGCATAATACGATTGTGTGTCTCAGATTCAGTATTGATGAATGTATCAAGGGAGGCTATGGTGAAGGCTTTGTGGGATAAGTTAGGGACTTTGTACCAATCTAAGTCTCTGGTGAATAAACTATTCCTGTGGAAAAAGTTGTATAACCTGAGGATGAAAGATGGAGACTCGGTGACAAATCATCTGAATGCATTTAATACTATGGTAATTTAGTTAGCATCTGTTGATATTAAAATTTCAGATGAGGATAAGTGCAACAGTTTGTTGTGTTCTCTACCAAATTCGTGGGATAGTCTGGTTATTGCAATAGGTAGTAATGCAACTGCATTGCAATTTGATGAAACAGTCTCATCCTTGTTGAGGGAGGAGATGAGATGGAAAAATATGGAGAGCCAAAATGGTGATTCCTCGTCTATACAAGGACAGTCCCAGAACAGAAACAAAAATAAGTCATCGATTGGGAGATCTAAATCTAGGGGGAGATCTAAATCTCCAGGAAAAATTGTAAAGGTGGTGTGCTAGAAATGCGGACAGGAAGGGCACTACAAAAGGGACTGTAAATATAAAGCTCTTGATAAAGGAAAGGGATCTAATGATGCTTGTTCTATAGAGGTGAAAACCACCTTAGATGAAGGTGGGGATGTGTACTTGGCTTCTTCAAGTACACATTTAGATCACGAGGCATGGTTGATTGACTCAATTGCATCATTTCACTTCACTCCCTAGAGAGAGTGGTTCTGCGAGTATGAGAAATATGATGGTGGTGATGTTTTCTTAGGGGATGATAGGAAGGCTAGAATCATTGGTCATGGAAAAGTAAAGTTGAAGTTGCAAGGTGGAAGGGTTAGAACACTTCCAGGTGTTCTGCATATTCATGCATTAGCTAGAAATCTGATTTCTATAAGGAAGATGGATGATGTAGGTGTTAAAACAGTGTTCGAGAAGGATACCTACAAAATGGTTTGGGGAGCACTGGTATTGATTCATGGAGTTCGAATTGGAACTCTGTACAAGCTGCAAAGTATCGTTTTTATTGATGGGTGCAATAGTTATGTGGTTCCTGAAAGTGAAGTAGAAATTCTAGTGGTCTCTAGAGAGAAGACCATGTTGTGGCATCAAAGGCTTGGACATATTGCAGAGAAGGGCCTTTGAGTACTTCATGGTAAAGGTATGGTAGAAGGTATGAGTAATATCTCTATGGATTTTTATTTCAATGAAAATTGTGTGTATGGGAAGCGGAATCAGCTGATTTTCCCCTCTGGTAGTAAGAGGGAAAAAAAGATATTAGAACTTGTGCACAGTGATGTGTTTGGACCTGTGAAGGTTCCATCACTAGGTAAGTCTGTGTACTATGTATCATTTATAGATGACTTCTCAAGGAATACATGGAAATATTTCCTTAAGAAGAAATCGGAAGCCTTTGATAGGTTTGAAGAATTTAAGGCTCTCGTGGAAAATCAGACAAAGAGAAGAAGATAAAGGTATTGACGACAGATAATAGTGGAGAGTTTTGTAGCAATGAATTTGAAGAATTCTGTCAGAAGTGTGGTATAGCACGACACAAGACTACTCCATATACACCTTAGCAAAATGGAGTTGTAGAAAGAATGAATAAGACGTTGATGGATAGGGAAAGAAGCATGCTCATTAGTGCTGGGTTAGGATAGGAATTCTGGGTAGAGGCAGTGGATACTGAATGTTACCTGGTTAATAGGTCACCTTCATCAGCATTGGACGATAAGACTCAACAAGAGGTATGGACTGGTAAGAAACCCTCTCTTTCACATCTGAGGGTATTTGGATGTGATGCATATGTACATGTTCTAAAGGAGAAATGAACCAAGTTGGATAGTAAATCCGAAAAGTGCATCTTTATTGGGTATAAGGATGGTTTAAAGGGTTATAAGCTTTGGAACCCAGTCACACAGAAGGTTGTGTACAGCCGAGATGTGGTGTTCAGAGACGAAAAAGATGTTATTAAACATTAAGTTCAACCAAAGGAACTTGAGAAGATAGAGTTTGAGCTTAAGGAGGAAGAATCAGACTCTACAGCAGAGGAGGAATTAGAAGATGAAGAGCCACAAAATCTAGGTGTGAGAAGATCAGTTCGAGAAAGAAGGCATCTACAAAGGTATAGTCCATCTTCTTTTTGTTCAAATTTTGCTTTATCTATTACTGAAGATGATCCCAGAACTCTGAAGGAAGTAGTAGATTCAGAGGATGGAAAACTCTAGAAAGAGGCCATGGTTGATGAAATGGAATCTTTGCACAAAAATGAGGCTTCGGATCTGGTGGAGTTGTCAGTTGGAAGGAAACCCATTGGAAGCAAATGTGTGTTCAAGAAGAAGACTATTGCATAATCAAAGGTGGAGAAATTAAAAACTCGGTTGGTAGCAAAAGGTTATTTCCAGGTGCCGAGAATTGATTTTGGTGATATTTTTCTCCTATTTCCAAGGTAACTTCTATTAGATTACTTTTATCTGTTGCTGCTGCTTTTGATTTTGAGGTAGAACAGATGGATGTGAAGACAACATTTCTTCACAGGGATATGGAAGAGGAAATATACATGAAGCAGCCTGAAGGCTTTGTGGTGAGGGGTAAGAAAGAACTAGTATGCAAGTTAAATAAGTCTATGTATGGGTTAAAACAGTCACTAAGGATGTGGTATCAAAAATTTGATACATTTATATGGGGACTTGGCCTCACCAGAAGCAAAGCAGATCACTGTGTGTATTTTAAATTAATTGGTGGCTGTGTTATTTATCTGGTATTGTATGTGGATGATATGTTTCTGGTTGGAAATGAAAAAGAAACTATCCAGGATTTAAAGACCCAGTTGTCCTCCAAATTTGACATGAAATATCTTGGTGCTGCAAACTATATTTTGGGCATGGAAATTAAAAGAGATTGGGCAAAGAGGAAGCTCTGGTTAAACCAGAGGAAGTATGTTGAGATGATACTATAGAGGTTTAATATGCAGGATAGTAAATCCGTGAAGGTTCCTATTTCTATAGGTGTGAGGTTATCTGCTGAACAGTGTCCCAAGACACAAGAAGAGGAAGAAGACATGTCCCGTGTTCCATATGCAAGTGTAGTCAGTAGCTTGATGTATGCAATGGTCTCTACTAGACCAGACATAGCACATGTAGTGGGAGTATTGAGCAGGTTTATGTCAAAACCAGGGAAGGAGCACTGGACAACAGTGAAGCGAGTTTTCAGTTATTTGCATGGCACTAGTGATTATGGTTTGTGCTACCAAGGAAGATCAGGATTGCATAGAATGTTGGATATTCATGGATTTGTTGATGTAGACTCAGCTAGAGATCTGGATCACAGAATACGTACAAGTGGGTATGTGTTTAACCTATTTGGAGGTGCAGTCAGTTGGATGAGTAAGAAACAATCTCTAATGGCACTATCAACTACAGAGGTAGAACACATGGCAGCCACTCATGCAAGCAAGGAAGCAGTTTGGTTGCAGAGATTGTGTTCAAGTATGGGGTTAGTACATGGAGCTATACGGATAGACTGTGACAACGAAATTGAAAATTTATTGGGAAAGAACACCACATATCATTCAAAGACAAAGCACATTGATGTTCAGTATCACTTTGTGAGGGATATGATATAAGACAAAAAGATGTTGCTGGTAAAGGTGGACACTTTGAAGAATACTGTAGATGCATTGAAAAAATATTAGAGCTCTAAGAATTTCTCTTCGTGTAGAGAGACAATAGGCATTTTAGGGCTGGAAGAATGACCAAGCTCTTGTGTGGCCCCCTATGGAAAGAAAAGAACAAGTGGGAGAATGTTGGGTTGTGTTATATTCTTTCCATGACTAGCCCATGTAGTTAACTCGGGGGGGGGGGGGGGGGTCACACGGTGTTTGAGGCGTACCCTTAACCCCACTTTATGGAGTCTGGGGTAACGCCTCGGAAAATTTTGGTTTTGGACCCTATGTTAGGTTGGGTGGACCCACTTATGGTTTTGTGCATGATTTTCGTACATGTTTTTTGGACGCGATGGTTTTTGGTCCACGGTATTGGATGCTTTGGCATGTATAAATATGTATTATAACATTGAAAGGGACATAATGAAAAATCAAGCTGGTAGTCCTGGTTTTGGGATCCAGGGAAAAATCTCTATGTATAGGTGTTTTATGTGTTATGCTCTCGCATTGTTTATTTTATGTGTTTTAGAATTCAAATGCAGGTAATTTATGTATGGGGCTAAAACCTACAATATCAATATGAAAAGAGGAGGAAGAAATATGAAGAAAACCAAGAAGAGTGATCCTCCTACTTCTTTAGCAGACCCCTCTGTAAGGTAGAAAGGAAGAAAAAATATTTGGGTGAAGAAAGAGGAGGTGAAGGAGAAGATTCATCTACCCATGTGCAACCAAGAGAAAGCCCAAACATGGGAAAATATGAATATTGAATGCAATGCCTCTATCAAGGCTCGAAAGAAGAAGGTTTGGATGAAGAGAGATGACAATCTACTCTATGGGAGTAGATCATTTGTTCCTCTCCACTAAAGGAAGAGAGTGAACTCAAGGGATGTCAAATAAGTGAGATGTAGGAAATCATAAATAATATCCAGAGAGGTGCATTTGAACTTTGGAGGTGTGGTCGAGTCCCCTTGCTGATTATAGTGATAAATTTGTTTATTCTGAATGTATTAGCATTAAAAATGAAGAAAGGAGTGAATCCAGTAGGGTTTCAAGGGGAGTACACAACAACATCTTATGTTTTGGAAAGAAGAATATCAGTTGCAACAAAAGTGTGAAATGATAAGAGGCCCATAGTTAATTCAAGTCCACAAGATTAGGCTTGATGGAGAAGCGAGGAAGCATATGCAGGAGATCAGAGAGCATTGGCTCAAGGGGAGCTACTTTGAAAGTAGTAGTAGGAAACAATTATTAGTGTTAGGAAGAAAGATTGCACATAGAATGAAAGGTTTGCATCTTTGGTGAATTAACCTTATTTCAATTAAGTTGTGAATTTGATTTTTCTATCAATGTTGTGTTCATGAAGCACAATGGGTATAAACATTTAATTTCCCTTAGAATTCAATTAGTATTGGTATGTCAATTGATGGTCTGGGTTCATATGGAGTATCCCTTTTGTGTAATTGGACATTTATTTCTGAGAAAGAGCTATAATATGTCTCTTGGTTTAAAATCCAATTTGTATCAATTTTTTAGTGCAATTGTTATTATTTAAGCAACAGTCACTATTCTAGAATTATGATTTGAAGGGGAGAAGTGACCACAGAGGATGAATCAACAACAATAGTGAAGAGAAAGCTCAATGAATCACTAATGAGTGTTATTTACATCAGTAGAAATACCATGAGAATTTTTAATTGGTGTCAGTTTCTTTTTAATTAGTACAAAATGTACATTAGCAAAGAGAGTAATCAGTTGAAAACCATTAGGTGTCAAAAAAAGGAGGCATTCAAAGTAGAGGAAGTATATTTTCTAGGGGAGCCCATCAGATATGTCAAGTTTATAGCGTAGAAACTATTAGCCCTTGAAGAAAATTATATCTAGACCCTCAGCCATTGTTAGTCAATGATTAAATGAGGAAGAAGAAGTAGCATGTTAGCCCCTTGCAATTGATGTTAAAGGGGGAGAGAAGCTTATTGGAGAAATTGTGATGGCCCATGCAGAGGAGAGAATGTCATTGGTGGCTCATTCATGGAGATGTCAATAAGCATGAGGATTAGACATCAATGTTGATAAGGGAAGAGGTGTTTCCATCAATTCTAGAGGGGGGGATTGTTGGATAGTTGACATTGTTTTTCTGGCTAGTGGAAATAAGTGTGTTGGCATTGATGTCAAAAATCATGCTGAGACATCAAGTTGGGCAGTTGGGATTGCTTGAAAATTAGGATGTGTGTTGGATATGATGTGAACCACATCAACATGGATGTATGTGCTAGCATGATGTTAGGCAAGACAATGTTGATGTCCACTAGATTAGTTGTGATGGCAGAAGTTGCTAGAATTCACATACTTGATGTGTCAAGCTCAGAGGGAGTCCCATGGTTTTTGTAGTCTTTGGTAGAGAATAACCATAGTCGCATTCTTACTCAAGAAGTTGTAAAATGATGACTATGGTGGTGGGGAATCCCATGGTCGCTACAGTTCCCTGTAGAAAATTATCATAGTAGCACGATTATTTTAGAAGCCATAAAATGATGGCTATGATGGCTAGGAGTCCCAGAATTTGGAGGAGATTATACATAAAGAGATAAGATGAGATACTCTTATGGTTAGCATAGTTGGTTAGTGCATATTTCCACTGGTATGTGGAAATCCATGAATGGGTCTCGGGATCAAAATTTATTGACAACCGAAGTAAGGACCTTGAAGTCCTTAGGAGGGGGTTGAATTTCAAGACATTGAAAGGGTTGAATCTCGGAAGGCCGAAATATCGAAAGGCTAAATTTTAGAGTTTGGAGCCTTGGAATATCAAAGGAGGGTCTAATATCAAAGTAGGTATAACATCAGATCCTCAAAGGTTCAAAATATTAAAACAACTGAGGTCGAGGATTTTGTAAGCCCATTTTAATTGCATTCTATGAAATATTTGATGCAAGGGGGACGATTATCAAAACATGAGAACTTTGGGAGGTTGGAACATTGGAGGTCGAAACCTCGTAACTTCTTGTTAGTTTAATTCCTTAAAAGAACCAAGGTTTGTAAGGAACAATAATTATAAAGGAATTTGTTCACAAAACCAAAGAATCAGGGATCCTTTCTCTCTCCTTTGATAGGACATATGGTAGTAGATGATGGTGGTAGATGATATCAACATGACATTGCAGTACAAAGGACACATTGTAGACAACTTCAGTACTATGGGGTGGCCTAATGGGGAAAATATAGATGACGCATGTCACCACTAAGGGGACGCCATGTGGATATTATGACGAGAGAGTGACATCATCTTAGAGGTATGAATATCGGACGTGGGGATTTCACAACTCCTCTATAATTTCTTTTTTAGAAGGTCCAATTACCAATGAACTTTTGATGATGAACGGTGCTTAGTTGTGGAAGCCCAAAGAACTAGGGGCAGAGAGAAAATAAAAAAGGAGATAAGTCCCCAGTGGGATCTTAAAGACCTTAGCACCTAAGTGTTATGTCATTGGTCAAAACACCTGGTCATATGGTCAAAAGAAGAAGGGGCAAAGAAAAAGGAATTAAAGGCCAATTGGGAACACTCTATTTTGTAACCCATGTTAATAAAAGTTTATGATATTTGAAAGCACTTAAACTGCAATACAGAGGTGTATTAAGTCGTCGGTCACAACACCCTATCCCATGGTGGAAAATCAATAGGAGGCTAAGAAGAAGGGGCTAAAGGACAATATAGGAACCTTGTGATTTCCTAACATCAATTTCATAAATTTTACGATATGTATGGGCTCCGATATAATAGGAGAGAGATGTATGATAAATGAATGAGCCAACAACTAAAGAGTAAATGTGCATAGTAAGGTTGGTCAATGGAGTCAATGTTGTATGTCATAGGCAGGAGACCAAAACAGAGATCGTTGTGTCAAGGTTGAAAGAACCATAATTCTGTAGCATAATTTAAATGGAGTCTATCAATGAAATGAGGCATTCCATCCCTGATATTTCTTACACACTACAACGGAATAACTAAATAATAAACAAGCCATGTTCAAGTACCTCTCAAGCTCTATCATCCATGAATAAGCATGGAGAGCATCATTGGAGTGTGCTAGATGACTAATATTTAATTCTTAGCATGGGGATACTCTGGTGGCCATTCTTTGGTTTAGTAGCATAATTCAAGTATTAGACACAAAAACAAGGAGTTCCATCCATAGGTACACTTGGGTAGCGTGAATGGTGGGAAAAAACCCAAGATTGTTGTTGAGCAACTAGGGGAAATAAGTATATTTTATAGAGAGCTATGTCTATAGCTCTATGGGTGTGAGTGTGCTGCTAGGAAAAGGTTCAGTGATCCTTTCTTGCATAGAAGAGGCTAAGAGTACCTATGTAGTGGAAGGCAACACTGAGAGCCTATTCTATTGTGTGAGTGGCCAAGAAGAGTGTATGAACAGAAGAGGTCGAGAAGGGCCTATGGAGTAGAAGGGTCTGAGTGCTAACTGTATGTGTTTAGAGAAGAGGGCTCAGAACAAAAGACAAAGTGTTGCCTGGGCTCTAAGTTGACAACAAACTACTGCAGAGTGCGGAGAGGACAATGGATTGCGTGGGCAAAGGGTAGAGAAGAATAGAGCTGATATTAGGCAAAGTGGATGCCAATTATAGTGAGGAGAAGGTTATATTTTGAGTGTGGGTTGGTGTTATCGGGAAATCTAGTGTCTATGCAGAGCTGCTAGTCCCACTAAGGCTGGTAGCTACCTTAGAAACAAACAAACTAAAACTACTTTCGTTTTCCTTTATGAGAAATAGATAAGAGGGGAATAAAGGAGCCCAACCTCTCTCTTGCGCTTGGTTCCTTGCTTGATTCCTCTCCGTTCTGATAGATATTTGCCACTCGCTTCCTCGTCTACCCAGCTTCAAAGAGCACGTGTAGAATCAAAGCAACATAACACTATCCAAGAACATAGATCAATTATCATAAACAATATAGGACCAGATATATATTGACCACACAAATTCATATATCATCAATCATACAAGAATGTGGAGGAAAACTTGAATAGCTCTATTGATAATCAAGAATAGCAAAGAGGATTACAACCAATTGTTCTAACCCAGCATCATCCTCTCAGCAAGAAATTCGTTCTTCACCTCATGAAAAGCTTAGATCACCCAACACTATGATGTTGCACCAAGAAACCAGCAGCACTTCCTTACAAGATACAAAATTCCAGCCTCTGGATCTTTGGGATGAGGGATCTATATATAGATGTTTTCAAGGGGGGTGAGTCAGCTTTTGAGATTTGATTAGTGTCCTCTCTCTGATAGTTTTTTATTCCACTTGGAGATTGATGATCTCTTACTCATCCCTGGACGAATGCAGAGAGGCAAGTGTCACAGGAGAAGTTTCTAGAAGATTCCATGATCCTCCACCTTGCAGATTGACCATGCCATTTGTCCACTCTCACCCATCGCACCCCATAGAAGGGATTTTCAAGATGCATCGCACCTCCCGTGTGTATTTAGGTGGGATGTAGTGCACTTTTACCATGGAGCAGGTGAGATGGCCCGGTTTTGACTAGTTCTGAGCAATTTTTCATGGAGAACTTCTGGGAGAAGATGTAATCAGTTGACCTTATTCTTTGAGAGGTTGGAACAAAACTTTTAGGGACTTAAGAGCCCTTGGTTTATGGAAATTTATGATTGGGTTTGCAGTGCCCAAGAATTTCTATAACAGTTTCCCCCTAAAGCATGAGGTCGTTAATCTATTTTGATGTCGAGTGAAATGCTTTATCATGAGGATCTAAAGTTTTTCCAAGCTGGAAGGCGACCTGTAATAAGATACAATACAATACATTATCTTCATAATATTTTCATGATCTAGCTGAGGCAGGCATTCCCATGCTCATGTTTATAAATTCATTTTCATGTACATAAGACAGACAATTGTCTGAGTGTAGACTGATGATTCTGGTAGAGCCATCATCCCTTAGGTTGGATGATTATCTGTGCAGTAATGATGTACATCTGATGTATTTATTTTCTTGAGTATATATCGCAGCCCGGTTGGATGAAACTAGATCCAGGGTCTTCAATATCGTTCGATGTTCACTCAAAGTACAAATCGATCCATGTGAGAGATGTTCTGGAGTGAAACATGGAAAGACATCGCCTGATTACCAGCCAATGATGTAAGTTCTTAACAGGCATGAAAGGAATCACCGATAATGATGATGACCCTCAAGGTACTACAGTACAATTCACGTGATGTCAATAAGGGACTTGGCGTCGAACACCACACAAAATCTTTCGGTCGAAGGCCGTTGATGTAAACCTGTCGCCGAAAGTGAGAAACTTGGCATTGAGGCACGCATGCTTCAAAGTACTGAAAGGGTTTTTCCTAGATCGACTTCTTGGATAATGAGCTGATGTCGACAAGAAGTGATTCGTCATAGGAGGGCCTTAGTGAATCCACATCAATGACACGGAACAGAGCAAATGATTTTAATGGAGGTGAAAATCATCTGGTGATATAAGGTTCAGGGTGGCGGTGATGAAAGAATGGAGAGTAAATGTATTGCAGTGGGTGAGACACAGGTGAATTCTCTGAGTGACTTCTCTTGAACATATCGGCAACACTGACATGATGGATCGGTAGCATTAACCAAAAATATGGATGGTGTGACGGAACCATGGTGATGTGACCAGTGAATGGAACAACCCAACCTGACTCGGATGTGGAGTGAAAGTGTCATGCTCAAGAGCGACTTGCTACCAATAAAGTTTCTTCAAGTTTTCTTCCCAATTTTTCCCCAATCATTGCTGACCAGTACCTCTTTATTTTTTTCAAGCTTGAGGAGGATAACATATGCTTTTTCTATAATTTTCCCTTCGAGCAAACCCATCGCTATGTTTTAACGAGCCTAGCGATAGTGAAACTCGTTCTTGTCTGTATGGACAAGTTTGTCGCTATTCTGTTTTAACGAGTTTAATGACAAGGATAACTCGGTCATTTTCAATTTTATAGAGTCTGAAAAAGGGACGTAAAGAAAACTCCAATAATCCTTTTTCGTCATATAATCCCTTGAGTCTGAAAAAGTATAAAAAAATACAAAAGGGATGAATTCTCAGTGCTTTTAACAAGCTGAACAAAACAAGCGCTGGATCTTTTTGTGTAATGATCCGTCAAGTCCAAAAATATTAAAATCTAAAGGAGGGATAGCACTTGCGGTCCCTTTAACGAGTTGGAGAGGCCAATGGTTCAGCAATCTTTTCATATTTTACGAGTCAGT
The DNA here is from genome assembly GCA_031772625.1 of Pinus tabuliformis. Taxonomy (NCBI): domain Eukaryota; kingdom Viridiplantae; phylum Streptophyta; class Pinopsida; order Pinales; family Pinaceae; genus Pinus; species Pinus tabuliformis. The sequence continues at coordinate 964,971,726 of CM062812.1, forward strand.
TGAAAAGAGCTTAAAGGAGACTCGTTTTTTGATGAACGAGTGATAAATTTGGGTAGCAGCTGACTCCAGTTAAGGTTTGGAATTTTTCAATCACGGCAGTGTCACAAGGATGGCTAACAGGATCACTCTTCACAGCTATTCCTCAAAAAGGGTAAACAATCAAATGGGGGTGAATGATCGGCCAATACAGAGTGGAGGTGATGATGAGAACACGATCAAGGCTTCAAAGGCTGATGATAATACATTCACGATGGTTATTTACGGGAAATTGGTTCATTTTTTAATGAGCTTGGACTCTGGGGGAACATTTGCTCATTTCTTATTTTTATTTTTTAACGAGCTTGAATTCCCCGTTAAAACTGCTCGATCCAGTTGTATAATAAGGATGTCTCATTTAAAAATGGAATTTTTTCAAAGCTTTGCCCCACATCCTTTCTTTATGCAAGTTGGGAAACGACCAATCCTACGAGTTTAAAGGGTTAGAGGACCTACAAATTTAAAAAAATAAATGGTTTCTCTTCACTTGCATGCCAAAAGGTTTGCATGCCCCCAAGTATAGCGAAGTAGAGTTTCTCGATTACCCCTCAATTTGCAGACAAAACATTTGTTTTATCGGGAAAGGCCTACCTTTTCCAGGCTACCCCTCAATTTGCAGACAAAAGATTTGTTCTATCGGGAAAGGCCTATCTTCTAACAGAGGTATCTTATTCTGGTCTAACCCCATTTTCCTATATCAACGGGTGTGTCAACCAGTCATATATCCTTTGCGGAAACCTACCCTATACCCAAGGTTTTCCTATCGAAACAGACCAAGGTGCATGCCCCCTGGGTTTCAGTCATATTCTCCAAATCACTCGCGCTCATCAGGAGGACAGACTGGGGATTTATGAGGCATTCCTTGCGTGAAAAGACCATTCAGGGTTGGTGTATGACTATTTGCTATGTGTGAACCGGGGAATGAAAGTTGGTCTATGAGCTTGACCACTCTTCCTTCAAGCGGAAAACACATTACTCTAAAGAGTGAGGAGATAATGGCTCCCATGCAATAAATATAGTCACATCCAAGGAGTAGATTATAATCGAGGGGTCCTTGGACTACCATTATATTCATGTGAATGGTTTTCCTTCTCAGTTATCAGCACATTGGGAAGGATCCCTAACGGTCGACTGGTTCCTTTGTCAAAGCCTGTTAGATTTCTCATCTCAGGCAAAATCGATGGCAAACCAAGTGCTTTCCAAGAATTTGAGGAAAGGATACTCACAGAATCCCCTTCATTTATGATGGTACTGGCCATGGCCATTCTATATATTTGAGCAATGATTCGAAATGGTACACTAGCCGATAAACGCGGTCTGCCTTGTAGATTCCAATCGAAGGAAACAACCAGGTTGCTTGGAGGTGGGACCCAATAGACAGCTGGATATGACTCTGAAAAACTTCCTTCCTGCGGTAAAGGAATGGGTAGACTACCCCCATGTCCGTCAGAATCTGTGCTTACGAAGAGAATTTGAACAATGTCATTCTTGTTCTCTTCGGTGATTGTATCATCTGAAGATGGATCCTCTGAAGGCAAGATCGGGTCAACTGCCGCCTCGACCTTTTGACTTTCGTCTGGTGTGGATTCAGATGGTTTATCTTCAATGATAGACGCTTCGGTTGACCACAAGGGCATGTCAGCCGGATTTTCAACTAGTGACGGACTCGGCAAGAGCTTCTTATATCCAAGAGGAAGCCATAACAGTGAAATCGGACGGTCATCCAAAACTCTTTTAGCCTCGTCTAAGAAGGGATAACGGTGGACGGCATGATCACCTTCACACAGTTTACAAGGAAATTTACATCTTCCTCTTTGTCCAGGGGCTTAACTTTCACTAGTTGATGGTGTACTTTCAACATGATCATCAGAGGTTGATGACACCATATTGTGCAAACGAGGAGACTAGTCCCTTAAGATCCGAGGGACGCAAGGACAATCTCGATTATAGTGGTCTCCTTTGCGAATGACACATGGCGATTTAGGCCTGGATGGTGCAGTGTGTGGATTTTCGCTAGACGATGCTTGGTTGCCCCTTTTCACCTTTGGCCATATGGGGTGCACCAACATCTCCGCAAGAGTAGAAAGGACTAGGATTTCCCCCAAGGGGAACTCCTTGGCTGGTGGACTCCATTTTTCTCAACCTAAGACCAACGTAGGAAAGGTGATATTTATTCCATTTAAAATAAATTTTAGACGCTTTGACACAACTTGTTTTTTCAATTTTTAAGAGTCGAGAAAAAACAAAAGATGACTCTAGTCGCCTTCGATTTTTAATGAGCCTGAAGTGACAAGTGCTCAGATGGACCTTTTCCTTTAAGGAGTCCGAAAAGGAATGAACAAGACTGCTCTGGAAATCTAGACAGAGGGATTACCAAACCAACCACAAAACTGCAGAATACTTTTTATGGTACGATAGTCAATCTTCCCGAATGCTGTGTTCAATGCATTGCGATCGATAGGGCAACAGACACGGCTTCCTATGGATAAAGGATAAAGCCTATTGTGGTCTCCCAATATATACTCAACGGTATGTGGGAGCACAAGTCCGTACTGGCAGTTATCTCCTCAAAGTGGAGGAATCACCCAACCAACAATGAAAACAACAGTTACCAAGCTTTACGACGCTGGAATTCGTCTCTAGCCTAGACTTCTAAATTTTGTGCGTTAGGTTCCAAAGAGTTTTTAGATTCATTAAATTTATTTTATAGTTGATCTTGCTTAAGAAATTTTCCTTTCAAGTTCACCGCGTGATGTAGATGTACAATTCCTAAAATGCAATCTAAGATGATAAACAATCGTTTAATCTTCTTTTTGTAATGAAAATCCTAGCTACTAAGGAAATAGAGATGATATTCTCTCAACATAGAGCAAAGAGCACACACTATATGCACTGTCCTAAATCAAACCAACAAACAGTCTAAATGCAAATGCACATGCATGTATTTGTTTTCAACCTTCTTAATGTGTGAATGATAAAAATAAAGCTAAGCGCAAATCTGAACTATTTTTCAAAGTGACATTACTAACAAGTTCCTTTTCAAGACAAAATGAAGACAATGACGACACTTTGCGATTTGGAATTGAAAACTTGCTTTCGACACTTGAAAAACTACTAAGTCAAATCAAATTCAAGAGTAATAGTATAATCGACTATCAAGAACAATCGGATTCTCTTCTATGACTGAAAACGACACTTGCAACACTTTCAAATCAAGAAACAACAATTCAATTACGCTACTTCTTCGTAAAAGAGAACTGAAAATGGCTCAAAATACATAAAAACATTTACAGTTCTTTTCACAATGGAGGCGGAATAATGGTAAGGAAGGGGGTTTCAATAGAGGTGTACTGACTACAGGCAAAAAAACTCCTGAATAGAGCTAAAAGAGTGAACACAAAAACCAAAATATAAGAGAAGAAAAGGCCTTTTCTGATCACCACACATGTAACACAGGGAAAAAGAGATGCAGCACACCTACTACACTCGGGAAGTGTGATGCATCCAGAATCCAAAGAAGAGACAGTGCGATGGTCAAGGGACGAGACTTCAACTGGGTTCCGGGTCACAGTTTGCAGCTCAGTTCAAGGATTTAGGCCGAGCAAGTGGTAATTAGTAAATCAATCATAGGGGTAGATCTAAAGAAGTTACTAGAGCCACCACAAGGGCAATTAGAGAGCTTGTAAATCGATTTTTCAGTTCATAAACAAAACCTGGAGATAGACTGAAGCAAAATTGATCTACTTTGCACTTGCATAGCAAATGCAGTTCGAAGGCTAGCTGGCTTGACTTCAGGCTCCATCTATAAGTTTATAAAGCAAACAAATGTAGACAAACAAACAATCTATTTGCTCCCCAATGGAGTCGCCATTTTGTTATCAGGAAATCTAGTGTCTACGTAGAGATACTAGTCCCACTAAGGCTGGTACCTACCTTAGAAACAAACAAACTAAAACTACTTTCGTTTCCCTTTATGAGAAACATATACGAGGGGAATAAAGGAGACCAACCTCTGTCTTGCGCTTGGTTCCTTGCTTGATTCCTCTCCCTTCTGACAGATCTTTGCCACTCGCTTCCTCGTCTACCCAACTTCAAAGAGCACCGTAGAATCAAAGCAGCATAACACTATCCAAGAACATAGATCTATTATAATAAAAAATATAGGACCAGATATGTATTGACCACACAAATGCATATATCATCAATCATACAAGAATGTGGAGAAAAACTTGAATAGCTTTATTGATAATCAAGAATAGAAAAGAGGATTACAACCAATTGTTCTGACCCAGCATCATCCTCTCAACAAGAAAGCCCTTCTTCACCTCATGAAAATCTTAGATCACCCAACACTGTGATGTTGCACCAAGAAACCAGTAGCACTTCCTTACAAGATACAAAATTCCAGCCTCTGGATCTCTGGGATGAGGGATCCATATATAGATGTTTTCAAGGGGGGTGAGTCATCTTTTGAGATTTTATTAGTGTCCTCTCTTTGATAGTTCTTGATTCCACTTGGAGATTGATGATCTCTTACTCATCCCTGGGCGAGTGCAGAGAGGCAAGTGTCACAAGAGAAGTTTCTAGAATATTTCATGATCCTCCACCTTGTAGATTGACCCTGCCATTTGTCCACTCTTGCCCATGGCACCCCGTAGAAGGGCTTTTCAAGATGCATCACACCCCCCGTGTGTATTTAGGTGGGATGCAGCGCACTTTGACCATGGAGCAGGTGAGATGGTCCAGTTTTTACCAGTTCTGAGCAGTTTTTCATGGAGAACGTCCGGGAGAATATGTAATCAGTTGACCTTGTTCTTTGAGAGGTTGGAACAACACTTTTAGGGACTTAAGAGCCCTGGTTTATGGACATTTATGATTGGGTTTGCAGTGGCCAAAAATGTCTATAACAGTTGGATCCTACATACATGATGTTGGTGAATCTTGCCACCTATCAATTATACTCAAAATGCACAAAGTACGCCTCGAGGGGAAGCCAAGTCCAAGAGAACTTCCTCGAGTAACAAGAGTAAGTCTAGCACTCTGAAAGAATTGAATAAAGATACCCCTCGAGACACTTCAACATTTCATGGTATAGGTTGAACGCTTGATTATAAGATTGTGGAAGATGTGGAGAAGACGAGTGAAAAATTTTCCATATATGACCTTGTGAAGATCACAAGCCAGTGTGAAATTATTATCCAAAATTTTTGAAAACCTTCAATGAGTGATAAAGCTTCCTCCTCTCAAAAGGTGTCAGGTAACTCTTCAGTCCCTCTTGAGTCTATATAAAACGCTTTCACATTAGAATCTATCACTCCTTTCCCACCTTTTCTATTAGTGTTTGAAATATTTAATTAAAATGATCATAATTGTTTAATCAACTCTAGTGCATCTATGAATGTCATGGCCCTATCCATAGAAAATAAAATAAGTGCAAAATGGGAGAAAATTGATGCATATATTATTCAGTTGGATAGGTCTCTTTTTCCAAGCTTTTAATTAGCTTAAGAATGTTCTTATCAGATTATCAAAATATGACCGAGTTCACCAACGTATAAGTATTGTATTTATGGACACACGGGAAGCCTGTGGTGTACTACTAAGAAAAGACTTGTCTAGCAAATTATAGTGATATTTTGCAAAATACTAGTAAAATTTGTGGCTTCCATATAAGGGAAGGAATAATCAGATTTGTGTGAAAAGTGAGTTGTACACTAAACACACCATGACACAACTTAAGGGCCACAAAGAGCCTCTTTTTTTTCTAATTTTAATTTTGGGAATTTTTTCTTCAAACTAATCTCGGGTGTTATTAGGAACAACCATCACCCATTCCACCAGATACATAGCTAGAACTCCTTCATTTTTCTCTACTTAGTGAAAATGAAACATGTAATATATATGTGCATAATAGAAGTAATATTATTAATCGTAGTATTGGATGCAACTTAGTAGCTTATAATTCTTGGACTTTATATTTTGATGGTTCAAATATGCAAGATATTTCTACAGTAGGTTGTGTTTTGATAGACCCATGCAATTATAAGCACATCCTTTCATGTTGTCTACAGTTTGAGTCCGCCAATAAAACTGCTGAAAACAAAGCAACCATAATTAGATTAAAGAAATCTATTGACTTGAAGTTAGAAATTCTCAAGGTAATAGGTAATTCAGAGGTGGTTACATTCTAGGTACAAGATACTATACATTGTGTTTCATTGCATCGTAAAAACTACCATCAGGGGGTATGGTGTTTAATCAATCATTTCAAAGATTTCAATATCATTTTTGTTCCTAAAGTTATAAATGATGACACAAATGAATTAGAAAATGGATCCACTAGGATGTTTCCATTGAAAAGTGGGTTTTCTATTGAAATTATATATAAACCATATGGGACAGACAATGTCACTAACTTACATGTCTTCAATGATGACCAAAATATATTTCATTTCATGGCTAATGTTTTGACGTATCCAAATATGCTTCCATAGATGGGGATGAGAATGATCGACTTTGCAGGATGGATGCAATGCAATGAAGGGAAACACTATGTCCAAGGATGTGATGTCCCTGGAGAAATTATATGACCTGAAAAACTGATTTAGAGGCCCAACCAACACAAAGACTCATAGTTCAAAGTTATCATATGAACAAGTCAATTTGGCAACTCCAAATGATCTAAAGTATGAGAACCTCGACACTTGTTGTTCTCCACAAGAATGAGAAGTGTTTATCCACTTATTAAAAACTTATCGTGATGTGTTTCATGCAAATACAAGGATTTAAAGACTTATGACACTTGTATTAACTAACACGTAATCCCTATAAAAGAAGGGTTGAAATTGTTCCAACAAAAACTATGGAAAGTTCATCTAACACTGGAACCCATTATACAGAAGGAATAGAGAAATATGTTGAACACTCAGATCATATTTAAATTTTGAAATTCCATGTGGGTTTCCAATATGGTCCCAGTCAGAAAGAGGTCTTGAGAGAGAATATTATGTGTATATTTTCACAATCTTAATCAGGCTTTTGATAAGGATAATTATCGGGTGCCACCCATGGAGTAGATACTCCACATAGTATATGGGTATGAAATTCTATCACTACTATATGGGTTCTTAGGTTATAATCAAGTGCTAGTAGCGAAACCAGAGAGATTAAAAACTACATTCTCGATCAAATAGGGAACATTCACTTTCAAAAGAATCCCATTTCAACTTATAAACACATGTGGGACTTTCCAAAGATTAATGAAGATTTACCTTCACAACCTAATAGGTTAGTGAATTTTTGTTTATTTGGATGATGTTATTGTCCTCTCCAAGAAAATATTAGATCACGTACTTCATCTAAAACATATTTTCGAGCAATGTCGAAAATATGGGATTTTCCTTAATCCCAGGAAGAGCATCTTTGGTTTGTTCGAAAAAATCCTGCTTGAACACATCTTGGAAAATATCGGAATTAATATTGACCCTGACAGGGTTAGAGCCATCATGCAGATCTCTTTCACAGTGAATACCAAAGCCATGCAATCTTTCTTAGGAAAAAATAATTTCATGAGAAAATGCATCTCTCATTATCCTCAAGTAATGATGAGCCCCATAAATGGGTAATTATATGGGCTCATTTTCCCTCCTAACATAGTTTAATTAACCATTCTCATTAGCTTATTGCATTTTTTTTTATTATATTTATGCTAATAGAGTGACTTGGGTTGGTCATTATGTCATGGAGTCTAATATGTGTTTAATGCATATTTTTGTTCAATTTTGGAGATAAAGTCAAAGATTTAATGGAAAATTGGCAAAAATAATTCAAAGAAGAAAAGGGAGAGGATTTATAGGAGGGTATCCCCCTCATTTATGATTCCCCACTTTGAATTCTCCATCATGCAACTCAGAGCACAAACAACCACATCAATGCACTAAAGAGGCAGTCGAGCAAGTGGAGGATAACTTCTATTTCCCTCAAGTTTTGGGAGCCAAGCCTCCTTGATTTTGAGGAAGCTATTGGGAGCTTCAGTTTCATAAGTAGATAATCCTGGGGCCTCATTAGGAAGTTAGTCAAATTTTTGAATTTTTGTTGCAGCTTTGCTATGCTCAACTTCGAGCTTAGTTTTGTTGACAGTTTCATGTAATCCTATTATTATGCTAATAAAGATGAATTCCTTTTCGAGCTAGCACTGAGTTACCTTAGAGGGCTAAAGCTCTTGGGTTAGGGCCCAATCCAAGCAGTCAAGCTCCTCTTCTTTGTATTTATATGCTTTGTTTTAGTTTATGGATTAGTTTTTGTTAGATAAATTTCTTTCTTAGTTAAGAATAGGTTGCTTTTGGTGATTTAGAAGCTTGTTTCCATTTGAGTTTCCCATAGAAGGTTGAATAGTGATAGAAAGAAGATACAAAAGGCAATCAACAGAGCCTTGGCCTCCTTTCCACCCTTTGGGACCATGAACTAAGGCCAAGACCCTCTTGCTGCCACAAAAACACAGATTTGACCTTTCCATAGGATTTCTAGTGTTGCAGTTTGTTAGAAGGTTAATTCTTTGTTGTAGATCTCTTTCACCATGCTCATTTATATATTACAATAAGTTTCCATCCATGCTTTCTCTCATTACAACATTCTTCAGCATTTCTTTCCATAGCTCATGATCATGATTAGCTTGATGCAAATTTCTGTTTTTTTTATGTACTTAGTTTCCTTGCTTACTTAATCTTAGTGTTTTATTTTCAGTTCTCTGGTAGCAAATATCTTCTCACAAAAAGTTAGCCCATCAACCATCACAATATCTCTTGGATCTATGCCACAGGTCACCCATAGTTCATCTCAACTCCGCCTTAGTTTTTTGCACATTTCCATAGACTTTCCTCTCTTTCCTTGAACAAATCTAACCATATTTCTCTCTCCCAATCATTCTTGATGGACCTCCTGTAGACCTCCTGTAGACCTCCTGTAGATCCCCTACAGCCTCTTGCAGATTTTCCTGTAGGCTTCGTTTTGAAGTCTGATTGTTGGAAAAGCCTCTAGAAGGCCACCTGAGCCATCCTAGGACCCCTCCACATCATCCTACACCTCTACAAACCCCAAAGTTTCCCTCCATCACCACCTAATCGCTACCACATTTACAATTAAATAAATTACATGCATGACAGTTTCACATAAAAATACATAAAAATCCAAAAAGACGTTGTTTCGTCATTTCCTTCTAGAGATAGCTTGAGTAGATGTTGTTTACTTTATAGATTAAGTAATGGCATCCATTTCATGGTTTTCATCTCTCTTTCTACAAAAGTAGGATTAGTCGGTTAAGTAGGGTTTGCTAGGTTTACTTTACATTTCAGTCTTCTTTTCCTTTCTGCAAGTAGAGTATCCTCTGTAGAGTAAGCTTTCCTTTCTTCCATCACATAAAGTGCTTCTTCTAGAATCCATAGAAGTTGGCTTGAGCTCCTAGTGATCTTGTACCAGCTAACCAAGTGACAACTTGCAGTAAGAACTACTACTTGTGCATACAACACCGTCAGTTCCAAGTTTGTTACGAACTACAGGGTTGATAAAATTAAAGTAGGAAGCCTAGGAGTTGCAACATTATTGCTGCAATAATGGTGCTCACCACTTTTTGGTGCCATTTCCAGGGAAGCATTAGTGTATTTTTTGATTACTACTTTCTTCTATTTCTCGATCACAACATTCTACTAAGTAGTTTATTTTAGCAAAGGTAGAGTAGTTGTTTCTTTTAGTTTCTACATTTCCTTACTTTCATTTTCAATTCTACAATTTCCATTTCAGCAAAAGTAGAGTAGTCATTTCCTTGCTTTTAGTTCTCTATTTCATTTGCTTTCCTTTTCATTTCTGCAATTTCATTTCAGCAACTTCATTTCAGCAAAAGTAGATTAGTCATTTCCTTGCTTTCATTTCTACATTTCATATTCCTTTTCTGTTCTGAAATTTCATTTCAGCAAGTTCATTTTAGTTAGTTGCAATTTGTTTGTTCAATCAATTTTAGTTTTGCAGGTATAAGAGATGAAAAAACAAAAAACCAACCAAAATCATTTCCTTTCATGCCTCGTAGGAACATAAATAATTTAGGAAAATTCTTGCCCAACACCCCAACTACATCACATAGCCACCCTTCTCTCTTCTTCGGTGGCACTGATCAAGAAGAACCTTTAGGTGAACAACCTAAGATATTTGAAGAACCTATAGGGGAAGAAGAAGAAGACATCCCTCTTGAGACAATGGCTGAAAACAGAAATGCTATGGGGAATGGAGAAAGAGTATAGGGTACCTTTCCCATCTGAGAGACCAATGGGGGCACCAAAATGAAGAAAATAAGCACTTCGTCCCTACCTCACTTCCATGGTTTGACCACAGAAGATCCTAACACCTTCTTGTTTGAGTTTGATGTCATCTGTTGAAGCTATGACTATGTAGAAGATGAGCAAAAGTTGAAACTATTTCCTTCTACTCTCAAGGATGAAACATTGTGCTGGTTCATGGGGTTACCTGTCAATAACATCACAACTTGGGCTCAGGTGCAGTAGGCCTTTAACAAAAAATACTGAGGCTACTATAGGTGAAAAGATACCAAGGAATAAATATTCTAGATGACCCTGGGAGGTGATGAATCCTTGGAAGATTATCAAGGGAGGTTCCAACACACAAAAGAGCGAGGTGCACAGTTGACCCTGAATCTCTGAAGTTGGTCCTGCTCAGGGGAATTCTGAAAGACCTTCCAGACACCCTTCATTTATTGGCCGGGGAAGATATCCACCAACTAGCTTATGAGGACATAAATACTGTCTTTAGAAATAGTTCTAGAGTAGTAAGAACGAGAGGTAGGGGGAGTCAACCCATAGCCAGTACCTCCTCATCCAATTCTTCCATCAAAGGTGAAATTGGAAACATGCTAGAAGACTTCAAGAGTGAGATGCTGCAGACTCTTTCCATGCAAATGGATACCTTGCATATCAAAAGGAAACAAGAGGAAGCAGAGAGGGCTTTGGATATCTTTTGTCCTAGGTGCACCAGGTAGCATCCTAGGAACGAATGCCCATTGAACACTATAGAGGTTTGTTCAATTTGTGAAGAAGATCATTCTAAAGACTAGTGCCCTTCCTTACCCAGACTTAAAGCTGTATACTAGGGAGCTGAAAGAGCCACTGAACCACTCTATTTCATGAACTAGAGGAGACCGCATGGACGTAGACCATACCAGCAGGGGATGCAAGGGACATCCCAGACATACTACAACCCCAACCAAGTCACTCCCATACCTTCTTGGGGCCCTCCTACTCAGTCTTCCCGGTCCACACCTCCTCCTTGTTCATATCCATCTCAGTATCATGCCCAACCAGCCACCCATTTATTTCAATCCTATGCTTAGCCACAACCTCATGGAATGCAACTCATCAGGTGTGGAGGCCCCAGTACAACTCTCCTCCCACTCTTTTGTTTCCACCACTAGTTCAACCACAACCATTGCCTCTTGCTCCACCAAGGCAACCTCAATTTCCTACCCAGCTCAACCCAAACCTGAACAATAGACAGGCCCAACAAGTATATAGTGGGGAACCATCATGCCCAATTTATGCTGTGGAGATTCAGAAGATTAACCTGTGATCTGGGAAGGTTATCCTAGATAGCTAGCCTCCCCCTAAGGAGCTTGAGGAAGATAAAGAGGAAAGTGCACCTAAAGCAATTCCACCCTTTCCTGAGAGACTATCTGGGACAGCACAACCTAGCTGAGAAGAAACTAAACTTATGGGAAAATTGAAACAGTTATGTGGAAAGATACCACTTCTCCAAACCATAAAAGATGTGCCTATATACAATAGGATGATCAGGGAGAAGTGCTTTAGGCATCCAGGAAGGTACAAGAGAGATGCCCCAGCCATCAATGTCATAGGACAACTATCCGACCTGATGTTGGAGTAGATAATCTATCTGAAATATCTGGAACCTGGAAGCCGAGTAGTTGATGTCCACATCAATGGAAGCATGAGCCCACATACCTTGATTGATCTAGGAACTGCCATTAATGTCATGACAAAGGACACCATGCTCAAAATTAACCTCCAGCGCTCCTTGAGGAATACCATGACAGTTCTGTAGCTAGAAGAACGCTCCTCCATGACCCCTGAAGAGATTGTGGAAGATGTGATGGTCTCCGTTGAATCTTGGGAGTACCTTTCTGACTTCCTAGTTCTCCAGCCAAAGGAAAAGCTCACCTGGTATCCTCTCATCCTGGGGAGACCCTGGTTGGCTACTGCCAATGCCTCCATCAGCTGTCAAGCTAATAACATAACCATCAGGAATGGGCATATGTCGAAATAGTTGATCCTATACCCTCCTACCCAATGCTTGCTAGAACATGATATACCTCTCTGGTTGGAGGAGGAGGATGAGGATGAAGTCTATTCTACACTGCTTTGTGCATTAGAAACTGTCATGCGGGGAAACTACAAAATGAGGATGATATCATTGAAAATTTAATTCAGAATCCACCCCCCAATACCTCTCCATTATAAGATATAGTGAAAGAAACCCAAAAAAATCCTTTAGCTGATCTTTGTATAGCCGACCTGACCTCTCTCCCAGGGGAAGGAGCTGTGCAGCTTATTGAGAGAACATTTAGATGCCTTCGCCTGGAGTTATAAGGAGATGAAGGGAGTGCACCCTTCAGTATGTACTCATCATATATACATTAAAGAAGATTGAAAACCAGGCAGGCATCCTCAAAGGAGGATGAATCCTATGCTCAAAGACATTGTTAAGAAAGAATTACAAAAATTATTGGATGCAGGATTCATCTACCCAGTCTCTAACAATGAATGGGTCTCTCCTTTGGTGCTAGTGCCAAAGAAAAATGGTAAGTGGAGAATATGTGTCAATTATCGGGATCTGAACAAGGCCTCTAAAAAGGACCATTTTCCTTTGCCTTTCATAGATCAAGTGTTAGATGGTTTGGCGATGGAATTTTTTTCTCCTTCCTAGATGGTTTTAGCGGGTATAGTCAGATTCCAATAAGCCTGAACGACCAAGATAAGACCACTTTCACTTATCCTTGGGGTACCCTTGCATATTCGGTCATTCCTTTTGGGTTGTGTAATGCTCTAGCCACTTTCCAGAGAGCAGTATTGAGTATATTTTCTGACTTGGTTCATTATGCAGTGGAAATATATATGGATGATTTTACTCCTTACAGTTATAACTTTCAGGAAAATTTATCTAACCTAGGAAAAGTCATGGACAACTGTATTGAAATAAACCTGTCCCTCAGTCCGGAAAAATGTGAATTTTTGATGACTAAAGGGACTGTGCTAGGCCATGCAATATCTCAACAAGGATTGCAGGTGGACCCCAACAAAATTGCCATCATCCAAAGGGTTCCACCTCCTCAAAAGGTGAGAGATGTCCAAAGTTTCCTACGTCTAGGTGGGTATTACAAAAGATTCATTAAAGATTTCAGTAAGTTAGCCTCTTCGTTGTTTGGTATTTTGGGAAAAGATGCCGAGTTCATATGGACTGAAAACTATCAAGAAGCCCTAGATACCTTGAAAAGCAAACTTGTGACTGCCCCAATTTTGAGAGGCCCAAACTGGGCCCTGCCTTTCCACATTCATACAGATGCCTCGAAAAAAGCAATAGGAGCAGACTTAGGACAATTTGATGAAAATTTACCTTATGCCATATACTCTATAAGTAAAAAAATTTCAAAGGCAGAGTTAAACTATACGGTAATCGAGAAGGAGCTCCTAGTTGTAGTACATTCTTTAAACAAATTTAGACATTACATCACAGGCTATCAAACCTTTGTGCACACTGATCATGCTGCAATTAGATATTTAATGAACAAACCAGATGTAAATTCTCACATTATTAGATGATTGCTTTTACTACAGTAGTTTGATTTGACCATTGTTGATAAGCCTGTTAAAGAAAATGTTGTTGCTCAATTTTTGTCTAGAGTAAATTTTCCTGTAGGTGAAGAAGGAATGGTGGATGATCAAATGCCAGATGAACACCTGTTTTCTATCTCATTACTCTCTCCATGTTTTGTTGATATAGCAAACTACTTGGTTTCAACATAGTTCTCACCACACCTATCTTTGAAGGAGAAGAGAAAGATCATGAGGAAAAGCGCCCCTTTCACCTAGATTAGAGGCAATCTCTTCAAACTTGGCCTAGATCAAATCTTGAGAAGATGTGTTAGGGAAGAGGAAGTTTTTAACATTCTCCTAACCTGTCATGATGGGCCTTGTGAAGGCCATTTTGCAGCAAAGAGCACTGCCTTCCAAATATTGCAAGCAGACTACTATTGGCCCACTCTTCATCATGATGTGAGGAGGTATACCATTCAATCTGATTGGTGTCAAAGGATGGGGAAGCTACTCCAAAGGATGAGATTCCCATGCAACCTCAAGTGACCCTTGAGCCATTTGAGAAGTGGGGCACGGACTTTATGGGTCCTATCAATCCTCATTGGAAACATAAGCAATACATCATCGTGTGCACCGATTATTTGACAAAATGGGTGGAAACAAAAGCAATCAAAGAAGCAAAAGAGGGAAAAGTAGCTGAGTTTTTGAGAGAAAATATATTCTATAAGTTCAGGTATCCAAGAGAAATGGTCACAGACCAAGGTAGTCAGTTCACTTCCAAGTTGATTGAAAACGTGCCCACACATCATAAAATCAAGCACAAGACTTCCACCCCTTACCATCAACAAGCCAATGGACAGGTGGAAGTCACTAACATAGCTTTGGAAGGAATTCTAACTAAGGTAGTGAGCAGAAATAAAAAGATTGGGTGGATAGACTGGTTGAGGCCACCTGGGCCTACAACACAACATGGAAGACCACCACAGGGTTCACACCCTATGAACTGGTTTATGGGAAGAAGGCTTTGCTGTCAATAGAATTTGAATACAATACACTAAGAATGGAAGCTCAGCTGGACCTAGACCTTAGCCATGCATAGAGGGAAAGACTACTCGAGGTCAATGGATTGGATGAACAAATATTGCAGGCCCTTCTCCACACAGAGGTAGTTTAGCTCTAGAGGAAGATATGGCATGATAAAAATATCAAGGAGAAGCAATTACAAGAGGGAGAGTGGGCACTACTATATGAATCAAGGTTTAAATACTTCAAAGGAAAGATGAGGACAAGATGGCTGAGACCCTACATTGTGGAAAAATGCAATGGTAATGGTTCAATTCTAATCAGAGCCATTGATGAAGAAGCCATCTCCATGCTTGTCAACGGACATAGGTTGAAGATTTACAAGAACCCCCTCTCTAGGTGAGAGTTCATTAAAGATCTGAATAAGACAGTGATGGTAGTGGAGTAGGTCTTAGCCTCCATTTCACCCACTAGCTGAAGAAGCAGAAAAAAAAGGAAAAAATAATAAGGACTCAAGTGAAAACCTTGATGAGGCGCTTGAGTCCCATCATTGGGTTGAAAACCTCTTTTGACGCAGCCCAGTCATGACAAAAACCAATAAAAGAAAGAGAATAATATCCCTAGGTGAAACCCTCCCTTGGAGGTGCCCAGGGTAGGCAATTAGGGTGAAAACCTCCTTGAGGCACCCTAGTTGTTTTTCAAAAAAAAAAAAAACAGAAAGAAGAAAAAAAACAGAAAAAAAAGGAAAAGAAAATTTACTTTTAATGTCCATTACAAGCCACAGGTGGACTAGAGGAAGCAAGAGAATATGTCACAAAGCCTATTTCATCTCTCCCA
Organism: Pinus tabuliformis; assembly: GCA_031772625.1. Lineage (NCBI taxonomy): Eukaryota > Viridiplantae > Streptophyta > Pinopsida > Pinales > Pinaceae > Pinus > Pinus tabuliformis. Next base: position 964,987,511 of record CM062812.1, read on the forward strand.
CACTCTTCTCCATCATTTCTGACCTTTCTTCCACCCCACTGTGTTTTTTCTAGAAACTGTGTGTTCTATAGGAGGCCCTTTGTGTTTTACAGGAGGCTCCTGTAGAAATCATAGAGGGCCAAAAATGGTTCCAAAAAGAAGTTTAAGGGGTTGAGAGATTTCATGAAGAGCATGTAGACCCTCCTATAGCTACCCTACCTCCTTGCCATCCATCCCACACCTGCACCACCTCATCATCATCATTTTTTTCCTTTCCTGTTAGAAACCAGTTTTTAGAAAAAAAACAAAAATAAAGGGAGCATCACCTCCAAATCTAACTTGTAGCTTACAAAGTACCTCTCCATATTCATTAGCATCTCTAGCATCATCCTCGCAGCTCCCAACACAAAAATCAGCTAAAATTTTTAAAGGGAGAAATAGCTACAGGAGTTCCTGTAGGAATTCCTGTTGCAGTTGATCCCATTAAAATCAAGCCACAACAGCAAAATAGGTGCAACCATAGGATTTAAGGGAACATCTGAAGCCAAATCCAGCTAGAGGATACCTACACAAAGTAAACAAGCCACACATTAGGAAGAAGAAAGCATAACAGTAGAGGAGATACAAGCATGCAACAACTAAAATACGAGCATGCAGCAACAAAGGAACCAAAATGCCTCACAACACGTATATTCAACTCACAGGTAAGTGACTAACCCTCTCCTCTGTTGCATCTATGTAATTGGAAAATATGCATGAGAAAATGACATGTTTAGGGTTGAACGAAAAAAGGTGGCTAGTTAACTGGCCACCCTCGTCCAGTTAATTGCGCTCATCCAAAGGTGCCACCACACGTGTGCCTAGTCAACTCACAGAAAGATCTAAACGACATTTTTTCCAGCTCCAAATATGGAAACGTACATTTTTTCCAGCTCACCCCATCACCGAAAACATCTCAAAGAAGAAATAAGTACTCCTCTTCGAAACTCCTTCAGCACCTTTTCTTTCATTTCATCCTCGTCCACTTAGCTGGAGTAAGCTCTTTGCCACCTCCATAGCCTCAAAACCATCATTCTCTATCGTTTCCATCCATCCTCCTGCTATCAACGTTCTAAAGGAGCACTTACAGGTTCTACAGGAGCACCTACAGGTAGTTCTACAAAAGGGGAATTATGTTATTTTTAAGGAGAAAGCACGGGGTTTTTGCTCGCTTTTTGGCTTGAGGATGTAGGTTCTATGCATACCCACCTTGATTTTCAATTTTTGCAAGGAATGACACAATTTTAGGGAGAAATTGAGTCCATAGAAGGAGAGGAATTGCATAAGTATTTTCTGCCTGTTTTCTTAAAAAAACACAAATTTTCCTCTGTTTTCCTATTTCTTCAAAATTCTTGTCTCCATCTCTATCTTGATTGTTCAAAAGGGGTGTAATAAAAATGGCAGCGGGATCCCACAAATTCAGCCAGGATCCATGAACATCCCGAAATAGTAGACATTTTTACGAGAGCAAATTGCATGCCATTTTTTGAGAAATTCTGATGGTTTGATGAAGAAGTGGCTCAGGAGTTTTCCCTTTCTTTAGTCCCTCTCTCAAGGACCCATGCAGTTAGTTTGAGAGGTCTCTCCATAGAAATGACCCTAGAATTCATCAGTAGGGTTACCACCCTTCCTCTGGGATTACCTTGGAGAAAATATGAAAAGCCAATTGGACAGTCTGCCAAGAAAAACTTCTTCCAAAACAATGAACATCATGTAGAAGACAAAAATGGCATTAGAAGAACAAGCATACCTTACCCTTGGGATGAGGTCAGTTACCATAGTATCAAATATATTTCCTGTGAAGGGAGGTATAGAATAGTTTATGGCTACCATTTCACACTTCTCCATGAGCTGAGATATGGCATGGACACTCCAAGAGCCCAGAAACTCAGCATCCCCTATTTTCTCCTATAGTCCCTCATAGACTCCAGCATTAAGATGAAGGCAGGAGGTCAAAATTAGTTGGCTCACCATGGGTTAATTAAACTGTTAGTGGAAGAAGCCCTCCATACCTTCAAAATCCCCATAGCATGGGAAATCTTCTGAAACATGACAGTAGAAGATGATGTAAAGGCCCTCACATATGATCTCAACCCTTCTAATAGTGAGGGGGAAGAGAAGCAAGGGGAAGAAGGGGAGAAAACTGAGGAACAAACAGAGGAGGAAGACACAAAAACGGAGAAGGATGAAATGAAGACAGAGGAGGAAGAAACCAAACCAAAACAAGAGGAAACAAAACCAGTAGAGATAGAGAAGAAAACAAAGGGAGAGGTAAAAGGGGCAGAAAAGACAGAAGTGTATCCTGGGACCCTAGAGAGGGAGGCAATAGCTACTCTTGCTGCCCTCAGAACCCCAATTAAACCCAAAAAAAAGGAAGAGGCAGACCTCAATGTATTTCAGGGCCCAGAAGAGCACAAGAATCAAACAAGGGAAGCCCCAACCTTCTTCTAAAGTGTCCATTATAATTGAGGATTCACCCACTGTCAAAAGGGAACAATCTCCCTCTGAAACCCCTATCACATATGAAAGAGGGACTCCCAGATCTTCCACCTGGAAGGAAAGAGTGCAACTACAAGACTAAAAAATGGTTCTATAGGAGGCACAGACTGTTCTATAGGAGACACTATTAAGGCTACAGGAGACTGAAAAACTTGAAGAAAGAATAGAAGGATAGTCACAGGGGAAGGAGGAAGAACCAAAGACTCAGGAACTTGATCCCCAACCTGGTTTGGGCTCTTACTACAATCTTCTTGAGGGGGGGAAATCATTGCATAGAAATTTGCAATCCCACTTTTCTTTGAGTTAGAGAAAGAGAGAATAAGGAGCCATAGGTGGATGAAAATCACCAAATCCAAGGGAGTAGACGATATTGGCGACATGAAGAACAAGCTTATAGAAATGGGTAGGGAATTAAGTGTTGTAAGGCATAGAGAGGAAATCACAAGAACAAACTGGGAAACAAAAAATGCATTACTTAGAAGATAGCTGCAAGAGAGGGAGACATAACTAGCATGCATGGCCAGCTGGTCTATAGAAGCATTGTAGTGCAGAACACTAGAAAAATCATATGGATTATACCTCAAGGACTAATGGCTATAGTTTCAGATCAAGACTTTGCCATAGAGAGGCACATGGTGGGCCCCAGTATTGCAGCAATAATTCTGCAACTCCTAGAACTCCCTTCTTTAATTTTATCAACCCGGTAGTTCGTAACAAACTTGGAAGCGACGGTGCTATATGCACAAGTACTAGCTCTTGCCGTGACTGTCACTTGATCAGCTGGCATAAGTCCACTAGGAGCTTAAGCCAACTTCTATGAGCTCTTAGAAGAAGCCTTTTAACTGATGGATGAAAGCTAACTCAAAGAAGGTTAATCTACTTGCAGAAAGAAACTGGAAAGCTGAAAGGAAATGCAAACCCTAATTTTACCAACTAGCCCTACTGATGCAAGAAAGAGGATGCAAGCTATTGAAAGAGATGCCATTGAATTCTAGGAAGGTAAAATGCATGTGTCTAAGCTACTTCTTCAGTAACATCTGAAAAGACATCTTTTTGTATTTTTGAATAAGTTGTCAAAATTATCATGCATGTGCTTTCACTGGTTTTTCACTGTGCAGAGGTGGATTGGCGAGAGGAAATTCTTGCAGAAGGTTGGGAAGGTTCAAAGAGGGCCTAAGGGGCCCTAGCACCCTTCCAAAGAGTTTCTCAAAGTTTGGCTATCAAGAAGGTGCGTTCGTGAGCTTCTACAGGAAATCTGCAGGGGTCGTATAGGATGTTCTGTAATTTCTACAGGATGTTCCGAAAAGAGGATTTTGGAGGGTGGATGGAGAGATAAAGGTGAAGGAGTGAGTATGGTGGTAGGATAAGGGTGTGAGGAGGCCCAAGACTTGGTGGATGGAGCTGATGAGAGATGAGGATTGCTGGATTTGTTCAAGGAGAAGTGGAGAAATGTTGCACAAAAATATGGAAACTAGGTCAAGGTGTAGCAAAGATGAGGCAAGAATCAGAGGTAGGGGATGGAGTAGCTAGGATTGATGGAGTACGGGTAGATGGAGAGGTGTTACAGGTTCTCTACAAGTTGCTTCTCTAACTGAACAAACAATGACTTGGAAAAATGACGACCTAGCTACTTTATTCTAATCTGGCCTAACAAACAGTAAAGAGAAGGAATAGGAGTTTATTTCCAATGAAACCATGTATAATAAATATGCAACGAAGCAATCAAGTATATGAACATGTAACCAACTTCTGTAAATAAAAATCAAACACTAATGATTGCATGGAAAAGCAAAGACAGTGTTTTTGTTGGCAGCAAGGTCACCTTCATCTCAGCTCCTGATCCCACTGAGGGAGAGGTGAGATCAGAGGTCCTTGATGGCCTTTTTCTAAAGATCTTCCCTGTTAAGAACCTATCAACTCAATCTGAACATAAAAATCCTTTTTAATCATCAAAATCAATCTAAATAATGAAGCAAAATTTAAATCTAAATAGCAGATTTTATTGTAAGAATGCATCAAAAACACATAAAGGTGAACAAAGGAGGTACTGGGCACTTGGGTTGGGCCCAACCCCAAGAGCTACAACCTCCTAAGAGAGATTAGAGCTGGTGCAAAGTTGGATTCATCTTTATTGAGCAAGAAATAATAGTTACATCAAAAACATTCCACAAGGGAAAGCTTGAAAATGTGCTGAAATGCAAAGCTAACCTACTACCTAAAAAATGACTAAAATCGAACTACAAACTAGCTAACTTCTACCTACAAAGTGACTAACTAAAATGAGTCCCTAAGCCCTCTTATTTATACAAATTGAGGACCCCAACAACCCTCCTAAAATTTAGGAACTCGGCTGCCAAAACTTGTAGTTAACAACACCTTTACTAGCCCTTGCTCGGCTACCCTTGTGATAATTGATTTGGTGGCCCTTGAACTCCGAGCTGATGGTGGAGAATTCGAGGTAAGGGCCCATAAATGAAGGGGACACCTTCCTAAAAATCCTCTCCACGAATTTGGCTGACAAGTGCTCATTTAAACCTTTGATTTTGTCTCCAAATTGACCATAAAGACTGCATAAAAAACACATTAGACTTATTGGCATAATGACTAAGCCAATTCACTCTATTAGCATAAATATAATAAAAAACATGCAATAAAATAATGATAATGGTGGATTAAGTCGAATTAGGAGGCTGAATGAGCCCATATAATTATCCATTTTTGGGGCTCATCATCACCCCCCTACTGAAAGTGTTTCTCATCCTATGAGCAATTAATCTATCTCTTCATCTTTGATAGCCATGGTGGCCTCCTTGTCATGCCAAGCTTCTGATGTGATGTCCTCTTCTTAGTCATGAAACCATGCTTTTCTCTCTACTTCTTCCCACTGCCTATGCTCCTTTTCCTATAGCAATTTTGCTAGCTCCTCAACCTCAACCTGCAGCTTGTCCTCTCTTTTTTGTTCATCAGATGTTTCCTTGTCTTTCCTTCTTCCTATGATTGTTTGGGCACCTTTTCCTCCAGTTTCTCGGTCTCTCTTAGCTTAGCCAGTGTTTCCAGTAGAACAGTCTCAGCATCCTGTAGAGAGGCCTTTGTGTCCAACAATTTCATTCTTTCTCTCCAAGTGGATGTCTTCGGGCTTCCCCGTTCATAGGTGATGGATGCCCTTGAGGGAGACCTCTCCTTTTGTGTGGCTGGGGTGTCTACAATTGTGATTGGCTCTTTTGATGGTGGCTGGGGTCTGCCAGGTTTTATCCGCATGCTCCTTCTTGCCTTAAAATACATGGAAGGCTCCCTCTTTCGCTTCCCCTTGTGCTTTGGAGATGTGCTTAGGGTAGCCAGCACAACTATTGCCTCCCTAGCTAAAATCTCAGGCGATTTTTCCTTTTGTTGCCCTTTTTCCATGCTTCTTGTAAAAAGTCTTATGTCGACTATTTTTTGGCTTCCTATAGAACCTGTCTTCATTGTTTTGGTCTGCTTGGCTGGGGATGTCTTTCCTTTTAATTTTGGTGTGGTTTCCTTGGTTGTGCCCTCCTTTGTGTCTTTGATTAAGGTTGCAGGGACATTAAGAATTCCTCCATTATCTCATCGTCATGACCCTGAATTTTGTCTCAAAAGGTCATCCAATTGGCATGGGTGAAGAGGTTCACCACCTCGGGATGTTCATGCAATTTCCTAGAATCTGAGGGTTCCTTCCTGATAGATCCCCCTGGCATGGTGAGAGTGCTCTATTTTAGGCTATGAGTAGAGAGGGAATGCTACTTTATGGTTTCCTCCTTTGAACCTCGGGACATGATCTCTTAGGTGTTTATATTTTAACTTGCACCAATTCCCTGGTTCTAAAACTTTTGTTGCCCAAAACTCGGCTGTCTGTAGGTAAAAGGAAGAATCAAGTTTTCACAGACAGGGCATAGAGCTCGATTTTCATCCTTAACATACATACAATTATGAAAATTCAAATACTTCATACATAGGTTAGCCCTCATGGTGCTTCATCTTTTTTCTAAGGAGAAATTTTTTTATCAGGGACCATGGAGGAGAGTTTTGACACAAAACTGACTGAGTAATTCCGAGCAACACATAGGCAAACCACTATTTTCGACTCACAGGCAGACTTGTCTCTGACTTCCTTATTCAATATAGTTCAATTCATCACCTTTCGAACACACCATGCATGGAAGAGTGTTTTTCGAGCCTACCGCTTTTGGGACTCCAAATTTGTCCAAGAAAAATCCATTTTCTCTTCTCTGGAAGGCTATGCTGTATTTCCTGTAGAACCTCTTCCTATAGAACGTGTTGCCAGCTTTTGTAGGATGTCACGACGCTTCTGAACGAGCCTGGGACATAGGAGAATTTTGAAACAGGACGAAAAGCTCAGGCTAACAGACTGCGGAGGAGGAGGATGCGTACTTCGCTGAGAATGGTTGCAAATGTAAATGAACAGCGGTCAACGTGAGTTCTTCAGCCGAGAATTTTTGAATTACGGCGCAATTCATGGTGAGGAGGTGAGGTGGCCAGGTGTACGTGGCCACATGCAGACTGCAGTGCTATCATGAACTGCATGTTCTCTTCTGGATCAGTTGCACTGGAGTTCAAACGACCAACACTCCCTCTTTTTTTAATTTTCATGTGAGTCGACTGTCCACGTATACTGCATGATTTTCGACTGAGCACTAGAGAAGGCACTGTCGAGTTAACTTTGCTAGATTCCTGGCTTAATCCCACCATTTCATTCATTTAAGCATTTTCGAATCATATTGATGCAAATAGAAGAACTGGTTTAGACGCATACCTGTAAGTCGACGTGCTGCTGGGTCCTTTTTGTTGTTGCATGCATTTGTTTCTGTGGTTGCATGATGGCTTGGTGGCTGATTCATGGCTATTTTTTGTTGTGTAGGTATCCTCTGGCTGGATCTAAGCTACAGGATTTTGTTTCCACGTTCAGATCTGCACCCTCAAACTGCTGATGTTGAATTTTTACAAGGTAGAAACTTGTTTTCTCCATTGCTCTCGAACGATAGACCGGATCGATCTGAAACTTTCTGAGCATGTTCCTATCATCATTAATCACCTCCCATAGCAAAATTGCGATCAATGGATGCACTCTGATATGCAGCTTTGATTCTGGGTAAGGAAAGGCACTGATCTGTAGGATGGTCTTTTTCATAGAAAAAACACACTTCTATGGAGTGCAATGGACATCCATTCCTAGGATGCTTTCTAGTTCACCTGGGACAAAAGATGGCCAAAGCCCTCTTGGCTTCCTATTGCTTTCTTTGGATCCGCAAGGTATCCAGTTTCATGGCAAGAAACTACCTCATCTCACTCTTGAAATCTTCCATCTGATTTGAAAATTTGTTTTTGGATATGGTACTACTCTCAACATTTCTTCTTGTAGCCATTTGCTCCAGAGGAATGTTTTCTTCTTCTTCTTCCCTTGAGGTTCTTCAAATATGTCTTGTTCTCCACCTAAGGGTTCTTTAATCACAGCCATCGAAGAAGACAAAAGGTTGGCTATGTGAAGCAGTGGGGGTGTTGTGCAATCATTTTTTTGAATTATCTCTACTCCTACAAGGCATGAAAAGAAATCTTTTTGGTTGATTTTTGCTTTTCTCTGCTTGTATCTACAAAAGTAAAATAGATTGAACTACAACTAGCTATCTTGCTGAAATGAAAATATGGAATTGAAATGAAAGCAAGAAATGAATAATTTATTTTGCTGAAATGAAATGCTAGGTTATGCTTGCAGAATTGAAATTATAAAATTGAAATGCTAATCTATGCTTGCAGAATTGAAATTACGGAATTGAAATGCTAATCTATGAAAGCAGGAAATATCTACTCTACGTTTGCAGAAATGAAATGAAATAAACTACTTAGCAGAAGGTTGTAGTGGAAAATAGAAGAGAAGCAGCAATCACAAATACTCTAATGCTTCCCCAGCAATGGCACCAAAAATATGGTGGGCACCAGTATTGCAGCAATAATGTTGCAACTCCTAGAACTCCCTTCTTTAGTTTTTTCAACCCGGTAGTTCATAACAAACTTGGAAGCGACGGTGCTGTATGCACAAGTACTAGCTCTTGCCGCAGCTGTCACTTGATCAGATGGCACAAGTCTGCTAGGAGCTTAAGAAAACTTCTATGAGCTCTTAGAAGAAGCCATTTAATTGATGGATGAAAGCTAACTCAAAGAAGGCTAATCTACTTGCAGAAAGAAACTCGAAAGATGAAAGGAAACACAAACCCTAGCAAACCCTAATTTTACTAGCTAGCCCTACTGATGCAAGAAAGAGGATGCAAGCTACTGAAAGAGATGCCATTGACTTCTAGAAATGTAAAATGCATGTGTCTAAGCTGCCTCTACAATAACATCTGAAAAACATCTTTTTGTATTTTTGAATAAGTTGTCAGAATTATCATGCATGTGCTTTGACTGGTTTTTCACTGTGCAGAGGTGGATTGGCGAGAGGAAATGCTTGCAGAAGGTTGGGAAGGTTTAAATAGGGCCTAAGGGGTCCCTAGTACCCTTCTAAAGAGTTTGAAAAAGTTTGGCTATCAAGAAACCACGTTCGTGAGCTTCTATAGGAAGTCTGCAAGGGTTCTATAAGATGTTCTATAATTTCTAGAGGATGTTCCCAAAAGAGAATTTTGGAGGATGGATGGAGAGAAAAAGGTGAAGGAGTGAGTATGGAGGTAGGATAAGGGTGTGAGGAGGTCCAGGAATTGGTGGATGGAGCTGAGGAGAGATGAGGATTGCTGGATTTGTTTAAGGAGAATTGGAGCAATGTTGCACAAAAATATGGAAACTAGGTCAAGGTGTAGAAAATATGAGGCAAGAATCAAAGGTAGGGGATGGAGCAGCTAGGATTCATGGAGTACGGGTAGATGGAGAGGTGTTACAAGTGTGTTACACTAAAATTTGTCACCATGACTATTTGCAGTCAGTATGACTCCATCAATAACCATACTATCCTCCTTGGCAAGTCTTATACCTCTGCTCCTCATGTCAAACTCCAAAAAAGAGAGAAAGCCTTTAAAAATCAATATATCTCTGGTTACACACTTTCTCTTACTCTGACCTGCGTGTACGCACTTCAAGTACATAATACCTATGTACTTGTACGCTCTGTCTGTAAAGGGGTGGGTGCGTACCCCTGTAAAAGTCAAAAGGCGCAAGTTTTACTTCAAAAAACTTACATGCGGTCGATTCTAGAGCATTCTAGAAGATGGTTTGACGTGGATTGAGCGCCTCCAGATGGTTCATGCATCCCAATGAAAGAGGAACTTATCCCATGAAGAGGGGAGCTATCCCTTTCAAAGAGGAGCTTATCCCATTGATGGTGGACCTGTTTAACTTCCTCCAAAGCATTATAAATACAGGCATTGGGCTAGAGGGAGGGGAGGTTGAAAGATGAACATTCCTAAGGGTAGATGCTGCTGAAATTAGGACTCCCTTTTAGAGCTTGAGAGGAGAGATTCCAATCCTTTCTTAGCTTCATTTGGAAGTGGGTGAGCTGATCAAAGTAGAGGAGAACTCTTGCTGGACCCTGGGAGGGACCTGCACAACACCAAGGCACTGGTTGTAATGGTTTCTTTTGTTTCCAATTAATACAATTAAGTTCATTTTTCTCAACAAGTTGTTATATATAATTTGTTTCATAAACTCCTTGGTATTTATGATGAATATGTTTTATTATATGAGTTATTCAGGTGCTATGTAATCGTTTGCTTGTTAGTGAATGCAGGCTTCAAGGAGAAGGAGCTCATCTGGATCGAAGAGGCTTGGTTGCTACAAACAGCGTTGGACTAGAGGTAAGCCTTAACACCTGGTTGCTTTTATTTTAAATGCATATTTAGGGAAAGATAGTGCTTGATTGTTTTGTTTGTCACTAGAAAAGCCTTGCTTTCTAGGGAGGTCAGTTTTGTCCACAAAATTGACTCTTTCCGCATGACAAGGTGCTCTGCAAGTTGCTTCTCTAACTGAACAAACAATGACTTGGAAAAATGACGACCTAGCTACTTTATTCTAATCTGGCCTAACTAACAGTAAAGAGAAGGAATAGGAGTTTATTTGCAATGAAACCATGTATAATAAATATGCAACGAAGCAATCAAGTATATGAACATGTAACCAACTTCTGTAAATAAAAATCAAACACTAATGATTGCATGGAAAAGCAAAGACAATGTTTTTGTTGGTAGCAAGGTCACCTTCATCCCAGCTCCTGATCCCACTGAGGGAGAGGTGAGATCAGAGGTCCTTGATGGCCTTTTTCTGAAGATATTCCCTGTTAATAACCTATCAACTCAATCTGAACATAAAAATCCTTTTTAATCATCAAAATCAATCTAAATAACAAAGCAATATTTAAATATAAATAGCAGATTTTATTCTAAGAATGCAGCAAAAACACATAAAGGTGAAAAAAGGAGGTATTGGGCACTTGGGTTGGGCCCAACCCCAAGATCTAAAGCCTCCTAAGAGAGATTAGAGCTGGTGCAAAGCTAGATTCGTCTTTATTGAGCAAGAAATAATAGTTACATCAAAAACTGTCCACAAGGGAAAGCTTGAAAATGTGCTAAAATGCAAAGCTAACCTACTACCTAAAAAATGACTAAAATCGAACTACAAACTAGCTAACTTCTGCCTACAAAGTGACTAATTGAAATGAGGCCCTAAGCCCTCTTATTTATACAAATTGAGGACCCCAACAGCCCTCCTAAACTTTAGGAACTCGGCTGCCAAAACTTGTAGTTAACAAAACCTTTACTAGCCCTTGCTCGGCTGCCCTTGTGATAATTGATTTGGTGGTCCTTGAACTCTGAGCTGATGGTGGAGAATTTGAGGTAAGGGCCCATAAATGAAGGGGACACCTTCCTAAAAATCATCTCCATGAATTTGGTTGCCAAGTGCTCATTTAAACCTTTGATTTTGTCTCCAAATTGACCAAAAAGACTGCATAAAGCACACATTAGACTTGTTGGCATAATGACTAACCCAATTCACTCTATTAACATAAATATAATAAAAAAACATGCAATAAAATAATTAGAATGGTGGATTAAGTCGAATTAGGAGGCTGAATGAGCCCATATAATTATCCATTTTTGGGGCTCATCAGTACAATGTCTTTCCAAGATTATACACAGTTTATGGACCTATGTGACCAAAGTTCAACATAAGACAAGGAAAAAATAGCAGAGTTCTATTTGAATAACATGGCCCTCGCTACCTGGATGTGGGTGATAGTACGGGTGGCAGGGAGGAGCCACATGCCAGCCATGTGGTGCCCCGAGTTCAATCTTAAATGTTATTGCGTCTCTCGCTGCCGAGGATTAAAAGCTCAGGTGTGGGTGAAGGGAATTCAATGCAGCGTCCGGTTAATTGGTGCGACTGCAATTTGCAGTTATGGAGAACAGGTCTCGAGGGAATGTTGAGGATATTAAGGTGGGTGATGGTATGGAGCAGGTTCACGCTCAGCGCTGTGGTTACGAGGTTCAGGCTCCTGCTTGTTGTTTTGTTCTACAGGCCACAGCTCTTGCTGTTAAGGCCAGTTTTCAAGGTGGTGAGGGTTGTCTCCAGCCCAGAAACTCAGCTGGTTGCCGCCTCTGCTCTGTTGAGTGTTGTCCCAGGTCAGCTGGGAGCGGATCTAATTCAGTTGGGGGCTGTCTCAAGCTGGGAAGGTCTTCAATTGCTATACTACTTCAAGCCGCCGGTACTCCTGCAAAAATGGTTAGACCCCGGCAAAGACTGCTCAGTCGACGAGGTTCTGCTCGGGGAGGGTCTTCTCGTCCTCCAGCTACAGAGCCCCATCTCCACTGTTGTCGCTGTAATTGCCACAGAAGGGCAGAGGCCAATCCCCTCCAGGCGAGCCAGTTCATGGACGCGAGCAGTCCAAGCTCTGAACCGGACCCTCTTCCTGCGTTTGGCTCCGCCATCTTCACTTTTGGCAGCTCGAAGAATAAACCCCGCATTAATGCTCACATTTCGGTCTTATTCATCGAGGAAACTCAGGATGATGAAGGTGGTTCGCGCAGTAAGGAGGAGCTCCCAGATGAAAGCATGGAAGGCGACGAGGAGAGACCAGCGGGGGCTCCCGTGCAAGCTCCCAATCGCCCTCAGGCTCAGCAGGCGTCGACCTCCAAGGAGAACACTGCTGAAGACTGGGACTCCTTCCCCACTGCAGAAGAACGAGAGAAGTATGGATGGTGCAGAATTGTCGAGGAGAAGCCGGAGGACTAACCTCCACTGGTTCAACCTATCGTCTTCCACAATTGTGCAGGTCCTGTTCCGGTTTTATGTCTATGTCTATGTCTCTCTGGTTTATGTTTCTGTCTATGTCGGCTATGGCTATGTCTCTCTAGTTTACGTTTATGTCTATGTCTGCTCTGGCTATGTCTATAACTCTTTTGATGCCCCTGCGAGGGATGTACTTCTCTGCTCCGGTGCCCCTGCGCGGGATGTTTTTTGTATGGTATGGATTCACTGTCATATTATGATGTCCTGTGAAGATAGTTTTGTCTGGTCACGCTGCCCCTGCGAGGGCGGGTCTAGTGCTGAGAAATCATGCTCCAAAGAGCCATAGTCGGCCTTGGGCAATCTGAATATATGCCTGTAATGTTTTTTCTGTACATAATAGAATAGAATAGATTTACTGAGAAAAAAAAAACATGGCCCTCGCTGATATGAATGTGTGGGACCCCAATGCTAGGCTAGGGGACCTACAACTAATGTCCATGGCATCATGGATGAACCATGAGGAATGAGGGGCAGCAGAGATAAGGAAGTTGATGAAAAAGGAGCAGAATGAGCCCTTGATGATCAGAGCTGAGCCATCACACCCCATGGCTCTCGTCAACACACACCAGCTACTTACAAATAATCCCCATATTTCCCCTATGTATATCAGTGATCAGGCTAAGGCCATTGCACATTTTGAGTACATGGAAAGGTTTAATGGACAAAGTCAAAGATTTAATGGACAATTGGAAGAAATAATTTGAAGAAGACAAGAGAGAGGATTTATAGGAGGGTATCCCCCTCATTTATGACTCCCCACTTCGAATTCTCCATCATGCAACAATGAGCACAAATAGCCACATCAATGCACTAAAGAGGTAGCCGAGCAAGTGTAGGATAACTTCTGTTTATCTCAAGTTTTGGGAGCCAAGCCTTCCTGGTTTTAAGGAAGTTGTTGGGAGCTTTAGTCAAACTTTCGAATTTTTATTGTAGCTTTTCTTTGCTCAACTTTGAGCTTACTTTTGTTGACAGTTTCATGTAATCCTATTATTATTTTGATAAAAAAGATGAATTCCTTTTCGAGCTAGCACTGAGTTACCTCATAGGGTTGAAGCTCTTGGGTTAGGGCCTAGTCCATGTAGCCAAGCTCCTCTTGTTTGTATTTATATGTTTTGTTTCAGTTTATGGATTAGTTGTTGTTAGATAAATTTCTTTCTTAGTTAAGAATAGGTTGCTTTTGGTGATTTAGAAGGTTGTTTCCATTTTAGTTTCCCATAGTAGGTTGAACAGTAATAGAAAGAAGATACAAAAGGCAATCAGCAGAGCCTTGGCCTCCTTTCCTCCCTTTGGGACTATGAACTAAGTCCAAGACCCTCTTGCTGCCACAAAAACACAAATTTCCCTTTTCCATAGGATTTCTAGTGTTGTAGTTTGTTAGAAGGTTAATGCTTTGCTGTAGATCTCTTTCACCATGCTCATTTATGTCTTGCAATAAGTTTCCTTCCATGCTTCCTCTCATTACAATATTCTTCAACATTTCTTTCCATAGCTCATGATCTAGATTAGCTTGATGCAAAATTCTACTGTTTTATGTACTTAGTTTCCTTTCTTTCTTAATATCAATGTTTGATTTTCAGTTCTCTGGTAGAAAATCTCTTCTCACATCATTTGTCCCATCATCCATCACAATCTCTCTTGGATCTATGCCATAGGTTGCCCATAGTTCATCTCAACTCCGCCTTAGCTTTCTGCAAATTTCCATAGACTTTCCTCTCTTTCCTTGAACAAATCCGACCATTTTTCCCTCTCCCAATCATTCTTGATGGACCCTATACATCTTAACACATCATCTTAGCCTTCAGCTACCCTTTCCACCCACTTTCCTACTTTCAAAACTTCCAAAACATCTCTTGGGATCCTCCTATAGACCTCTTGTAGATTTCCTGTAGCCTCCTGTAGATTTTCTTGTAGGCTTATTTTTGAAGTCTGATTGCTGGAAGCCTCTAGAAGGCCACCTGAGCCATCCTAGGACCCCTCCACATCATCCTACACCTCTTCAAATCCCAAATTTTCCCTCCATCGCCACCTAATCATTGCCACATTCACAATCAAATAAACTACATGCATGACAATTTCACATAAAAATACATAAAAATCCAAAAAGATCTGTTTTGCTCATTTGCTTCTAGAGATATCTTGAGTAGATTTTGTTTACTTCCTAGATTAAGTAACGACATTCATTTCATTGTTTCCATCGCTCTTTCTGCAGAAGTAGGATTAGTCGGTTAAGTAGGGTTTTCTAGGTTTACTTTACATTTAAGTCTTATTTTCCTTTCTATAAGTAGAGTAGCCTTTGTAGAGTAAGCTTTCCTTTCTTTCATCACATAAAGAGCTTCTTCTGGAATCCATAGAAGTTGGCTTGAGCTCCTAGTGATCTTGTGCCAGCTGACCAAGTGACAGCCTGCAGTAAGAACTAGTACTTCTACATACAACACCGTCACTTCCAAGTTTGTTATGAACTAATCAGTTGATAAAAGTAAAGTAGGAATCCCAGGAGTTACAACATTATTTCTGGAATACTGGTGATCACGAGATAGTCAAGCTCATATAGGAGATGACCAAGAAAGATGTAGTATACAATTGAAATAATTGGAAAGAGATGATTTCACTCAGATTAAGCAATCCAGTATCAATGCAGCTGCACTTTTCAATCTAGATTATGGAAAAAATTTCTTTCTTTGTAAGTTTTCTTCGAACTTGTCAATTGTGGCCTTGTTGACTCAGAAATATATGGAAGGAAATGAATGACCATTATCCTTTATGAGCACTTGTCTTCAAAGGCTCGAGTCAAATTTCCTACCATCGACAAAAAAACATATGAATTATACAAGGAAATTAAGTACATCAAGCCCTACATATTGAAAGCTCACACATTAGTATTTGACCTCATCCAACAGTATGAACATTGTTTGTGCAACAAGAGCTGTGTGCGAAGAGGGTTGATCGGATGATCTGTCTTCAAGAGTATGATCTTCAGTTCAAACCAATTCATACCATAGAGGGTCATGGTCTACGTCAGTTGGCTAATGATGTAAGATATGCTCCTAAACAAGATCTTTCAGGATGGGAGTAGGAGATCAAAATGTATAATATTGAACATGCTCCTCAGCCTACATCTACAACACCATGATATGCATATCTATGGAAATTTCTGGAGAATGGCACATTTCTCTCACACTTCTCGAACAACAGGAAATGAGAAATGTGACTAAAATATCTCTCTTAGAAATTAGTCCATGGAGTTCTTTTTTGTAACCACGACAATGGTGTTTAGCTAAGGTGCCTTGAGGCACACAATGCAGAGAAGGTCATGAAAGATTTAGAAAATGGAATGATAGGTGGCCATTATGTGGGAAAAACTAAAACAAATAAGGTTATGTGTGTTGGGTGTTATTGGCCCACTCTTTTCAAGGATTCTCATGATTTTGTCTGCAAGCACCAAGAATGTAAGATATGCACTGGTTGCAATTAGAGGTTAGCCACCCAACTGCTATAAAAGAAATTGAAGAACCATTGCAATTGTGGGGACTTGATGTTCTTGTAATTTTTCCCTCATTTAAAAATAAACATTGGTCTACATTAATAGTGATAGATTACTTCCCTTAGTGGCTAGAAGCAATTCCTCTCAAACAAGTAAATGACTAGGAATTCATCCACTTCTTTCAATAAAACATTATGACTAGGTTTGTCCCTCCTACTTCACTTGTCTTTGATAATGCGACACATTTTTCATTGTTAAATATTTATGAATTCAAATTAAATAATGGAATTGTATTTAAACATGCATCTAATCACAATCGAGAGGGAAATGGTTTCGTAGAATCCATGAATAAGAATATTCTCCATATGACAAGGAAGACCATTTTCTTCGAGTGAAATAACTAGCAATAATATTTGACCCTCTTTGGGCTGAGAATATTACTCCAAATCATTCCCTAAGAACCTTGCCATACTACCTCATTTATAGTAAAGAAGCTATATTGACTCTAAACTTGTGTCTTTCGGCGTTGCAACTCTCTCAAGAGTCACAAGGTAAACCCTACCTCCTAGTTCAAAGTAAGATAAATACCCTAATTAAACTTGAGGAATAAAGCCACAAGTCCAAAGGCTGATTTGTAGTACATCATAACTATTTAAGGTGTTGGTTTTATAAAATGTCTACAGGGGAAAATAACTTTGATGTGGGTGACCTAGTCTTGAAGTGGGATAAACCCCATGAAGAAAAGGGGAAAGACAAAAAGTTCTAGCCTTTGAGGATTGGACCAGTTGTTGTTGATGAAAAGTTCAGCCAAAATTCTTCCAAGATGAAATCATTAAATGACAAGATTAACCCTCTTCCTATAAATGGTTGACATTTAAGGAATCACTTTTGATAGAAGCTACAAGTTGCACTTCATGTATAGTTGGTTTGTTTCTATTTCTCTTAATTTTGTTTTTTTTTTGTTCATTATGTAAGTCATGTCTTGTCATGTCTTGTTCGTTGGTCAGTGTACATAAATAAGGCCCTTGTGTAAATTGGATGACTCAAAAGTATTTTTAGTGTGAAAAATAGGAGTGTGACAACTACAACGCTTGGATTTCTGTTGTTCTCCTTCTTTGTTTTAGAAAATGCCAAGGGTTTAGCTATTTCTAGATGGAAAATAAAATTTTTCAACCATGAGAACCTTGAGGGAACCTTTTAGATTTGTGGCTATGACTATATATAAACTGATGCACTTGGTGTAAATCCACTTGCATAATAATGCTTGTCCAATCTAGTAGATAAGGGATGACGGAAAAATCTAAAGCAAGAAAACAAATTTCAGAAGTCTTAAAATAATTCTTTGAAGGGCAAACCTCCTTTGCTCTCAATAATGTTAATTTTTCTTAGGGTTATATTGATCTTTTTTTTATAATTGCATTTCTTAATTTACACACTAAATTCACTACACAACATCATAACATTATTTATATTTACATTATTATTTAGCGACATATGCATCTATGTAGAAATAATAATATCATCATCATAAATGTAGCATAACATAAACAGACAATAGAAGAAAAGATTTGACACACAGAGATAACAAGATTGGTTAGAGACCAGGCCAAAACCAACTATGGGGAAAACCATTTCAAATTATTCTTCTTATTATATTGTGATTCAATTATTCAATAAAAGAGTACAATGATTCATTTATTCATTCACACAACTATCTAGAAAAAATAATCTATAAAATATCCATGAGATGAACCCAACAATGCTCATAATCAAAAACCTTGATTTAGAAGCCTGTAAGGAATCATCATTGTCTATGATCAACTATGGAATACTGAAGTCAATGAGCGAAATATTTGGTCCATATAAAATACAACTTTACATCCTAGTGACATGGAGGAAGTGGGCATGTGAGAAACTAGGAGCTTTCAGTCATTTCCTTGAGCCTGCAAGGACACAACCACTCAAATTTGTCCTTTGGAAATCTTGCGACTAAGAGACAAAACCCTAGAAAAATATTCTTGAGCTTCAAACGCTACAATTTCACCTTCAATCGAACCCATTTCTTTATGAACTTACATCATGTTATCACTAAAAAATGATCACCTAGCCATTTATAACTAGCCAGATTGAAATACACCATGTAGATTTCATTTTACCATAGTAAAATCACTTTAAGTGTCGAAAATAATTTAGTAAACCTGCTGACACCTAATCCTCATGATTGGGTGAATTTATGTAAATAACTAAATTAGAAATGTGAACAGTCATTGGGAGATGAACTGAACAGTCTCTCCCTATTGTATATAACAAAGACCTACCTGATGGAATAATACACGAATTATTTTTTTTCTTTGTGGAGCTACTGCCTGGCCTGACATGGTATCAGAGCTAGCTCCATTTTTGGCTTCCCTCTCTGTCCTCGTAACTCCCTCCTGCCTATACCTATTTTGTAGAACTGACACCTCTACCATACTCTTGAAGCCTGTACCCACCTTTCATACACTGTCATATGTGTTTTTTTCCCATATTCCACACATACCACGACTGTACGTCCAGCCTCCATATCTAGAGACTCAGGTTGAATGTGTTGAATGATGGCAACTCTTTTGAAAGCTAGTGACTCCTCTCCTTTGACATTCGTCCCTCCATCAATGGTTGAGAGTAGTGGAGCATGTTTGAAGTAGTCTTGGAGGGTGTCCACTGTCATTCAACACCAGGCACAATGCTCGACCTCCATACCACATTGGAGGGTGGCGCAGTAGAATGGTATTGTAGCAGAATGGCCTGACCTGAATTTGTTTGATGAAGCATGACGTGATAATTAATGGTGGAATAAATGCATTTAATTCCATTGGAGTGGCATGAGAAATGCGACAGTATGATGCCTCTGCATTAAATATTTTTTGAAGACTTTGTTTTTTAATTGTGGTAGTGTTTTGCTTGTATAAAATTATATGTGCCGACTGTACAAGAGTTGTTACCGTATCACAGATAATAGCGCTCTCTGTTAACCACTGGTACCATACGGTCCATACATAAATTCTCTCTCTACGTTTAATACCACTGGTGTCCATATAAGTAACGTTGTCCATACCTCTGCTCCCATATGCAGCCATATGTATTGATTGAACGTTGCCATACCTCTGCTCCCATACGCAACCATATGTATTGTTTGAATGTTGCCATACAATGCTCATCCCCTCCATACTCTGCGTAGAATGATGGTAACTGGACCTCCTCTACAGTCAAAGCCACTGTGATATAACTACTCACATATAACCCACATCTCAGTGGTTTCTAGGTCTCTTTACATTTAGACTAGTTGCTTTTGGCCAATTTGGTACATTGCATGAGTTTTCTAGCTTGAGGTTATGTGCTTCTCTGAAGCTTTTTGTTGTGAGTGATATCATATCCACCATAAGGTTACCAATTCCTATATATAAGAGTGCAATTTTTTTTACAATTTTACACCAGAGCTGCATTTTTTTCTCCACGAGAAGCACAATTTTATACATTGGCAGCATAAGTATTTTTCTATCAGCAAATTTTTTTTTTTTACAGAATGCATTCGATCATATCCATGGTGGGAGTAGTTCTCACTAGCAAGGAGAACTATCCTGAATGGTCCCAGATGAGAAAACACACCCTCATTTTCAATGAGTTGTGGAAAGGAGTGTGTGTCGGTGAAGGAGACAATGACCCAATACAACCTACCTCAGACAAAGAGCTCGTCATTTGGGAAAACAAGAATAGCAAAGCTTATGCATTAATTGCAGCATCTATAAAGGAAGAGGCGAGTCACCATATTTCATCATATTCAACTGCCTTTGAAGCCTTACAAAAGCTGAAAGAACTCTATGACTCACATTCTGCAGTTGAAGTTGTTCAACTCATGATTAAACTCTTCACTCTTGAACTGCAAAATAAAGATCCTCTTTCTCTTTCATCTAAAGTAAAGTTTATAATGCATGATATCAAATCTACTAAGGTTTAATTGGATATTCCTCTTATTGCTTTTCTCAAGCCACTTTATCCTACTTACTCCAATTATCTTGAGTCATTGCAAGAAAATGGAAATCTCAAAGATATAACCTTTGACTCTCTTGTGAAAAAGTTCGCTGAAAGAGAGAAAGCTTTTCAAAAGAAGAGAACCCCTAAATCTTATAAAGTGATTGTGTGCCTTGCTCATAAAGAAAAGAATCATGCTCAAGATTTCGCAAGAGGAAGAGGTGGACGAAGAGGAAGAGGAAGATATTTCAGAGGCAGGGGGGGCGGACATTCTCAAGGAGAAAAGGCAGATTTGCACTGCATTTGCTGCAAAAGAAATGGATCACATGATGCCTCTACATGCAAGCTACCATGGGACAAAATTGAACAGAAAAGAAACCAAACCAACAGAAAGGTAAAACTGATGATACAGACAAAGGTAAAGCACCTGAATCCGCTCACTATGTTCTGGCACTGTGTAACATTGGAGTAAATGAAGATTTATTTAATGCTTCACTTGATTCTTGGAAAAATGATTGGTTGCTTGATTTAGCAACAACCTGCCACATGACTCATAGAAAATATTTTTTTGAAGATTTCACTGACAATGTTGATGGAGCAATATACTTTGCAGATCAATCAAAAATCAAGCCATCAGGGCTTGGCACAATCAGGCTTAAACTGCCTGGTCTTCTAGACTTTCTTTTGGATCATGTTCTATATCTCCCATAGCTCAAGAGAAACTTGTTGTCCTTAGTCCACATCTGCCAGAAAGGTCACTCCATTCATATGTTTGATGGAAAGCTTGAGGTAAGGAAAGAATCTGACCACTCACTTGTCATTAGGGGAATAGAAGAAGAAAGGCTTCTCAAACTGCAAGGAACCTCTGCTCATGCACAACATTTCTCATACAATTCTCATCATGAGGAAGGTACACTTCCATCAAGTTTAATATGGCATGCTAGATTTGGACATTTGAACTATGACAGTCTCCGCTTGTTGAAGAAAAATGGTGTTGCTAGTTTGCCTACAATTCCTAGAAAGCTTAAGCAATGTGGTGCTTGCATTCTAGGAAAGCATAGCAAACAGTATTTTCATGATTCACATTCAAGAGCACATAGGAAACTTGAACTCATTCATTCAGATTTATGTGGTCCAATGCCTATTCCTTCTGCAAATGGAAATAAATATATCATGACATTTATTGATGACTACACCAGAATGTGTTGGGTTTATTTATTGAAGAACAAATCTAATGCTTTTCAAACATTCAAGAATTTTCATAAATGGATTGAAAATGATGCACAATCTCATATTGTGTCTATTCACACTGATAATGGAAAAGAATACACATCAAATGAATTTGAAACTATCTTCGCCAACATGGGATCAAACATCAAACAATTATGCCTTATAATCGCCAACATAATGGTGTAGCTGAAACAATGAATAGGACAATCTTAAATATGGTACGATCCATGCTCTTCTTCAAAAATGTAAAGATAATGTTTTTGGCTGATGTTGTTCTATGTGTTTCATATATAAAGAATAGATGCCCATCTAATGCTATAAGAAACAAGACTCCATATGAAATGTGGTATGGACATGTTCCTTTGGTAAAGCATCTCAGGGTCTTTGGTTCCACTTGTTATGCTTTGATACCAAAGGTACATAGAAACAAACTTGGTGCTAGAATTCGTAAGTGTATCTTCCTGGGATATTCAAACACCTCCAAAGCATACTTCCTCTATGATGAAGTAAATAAGAAGTTTGTTGTATCTAGAGATGTAATTTTCCTTGAATCATCCAAAACTGACAATGTTGTTGAGCGGAAACTTGATCGCTTGGATAGATTCGCAAAAGAAAAATCATTGCAAGAATTTGATAATCAGATTCCACATCTTGAAGGGGGGATTCCTATACTAGATCAACATGTGGAATCTTCTTCTGAAGAACACTCTCCCCTGCATGAAACTCCAACAACAGATGATGCTCTAAGTGATGTGTGTTATAGACATTTTTGGGCACTGCAACCCCAAGCATAAAATGTCCATAAACCAAGGGCTCCTAAGTCCCTAAAAGTATTGTTCCAACCCCTAAAGGAATAAGGTCAACTGATTACAGCTTCTCCCAGAAGTTCTCCATGAAAAACTACTCAGAACTAGTCAAAACTAGATCATTTCACCTGCTCCATAGGCAAAGTGCGTTGCATCTCACCTAAATACACTTAGTGGGTGTGTTGCATTTCAAAAAGCCCTTCTATGGGGTGCGATGGGCAAGAAGAGACAAATCGCACTGTCAATCCACGAGGTGGAGAAGCATGGAATATTCCAGAAACTTCTCCTGTGACACATGCTTCTCTGACTTCGACCAGGGATGAGTAAGAGATCATCAATCTCCAAGTGGAAGCAAGGACTATCAGAGGGAAGACACTAATCAAATCACAAGCTGACTCATCTCCCTTACAGACATCTATATATGGATCCCTCATCCCAGAGATCCAAAGGCTGGAATTTTGCATCTTGTAAGGAATTGTTGTTGGTTTCTTGAGGTAACATCATAGTGTTGGGTGATCTAAGCTTTTCATGAGGTGAAGAAGGGCTTACTTGCTGAGAGGATGATGTTGGGTCAGAACAACTGGTTGTAACTCTCTTGGCTCTTTCTTGATTATCAATAAAGCTATTCAAGTTTTCCTCCATACTCTTGTGTAATTTATGTTTCATGCATTTGTATGGTCAATTTACATCTGATCCTAGATTGTTTATGATAATAGATCCATCTTCTTGTATAGTGTTATGCTGCTTTGATTCTACAGGTACTCTGTTAAGCTAGGTATACATGAAAGCAAGTAGCAAAGGACTATCAGAAAAGAGAGGAATCGAGCAAGGAACCAAGCGCAAGACAGAGGTTGGTCTCCTTTATTCTTCTCTCATCTATCTTTCATAAAGGAAAACGAAAGTAGTTTTACTTTGTTTGTTTCTAAGGTAGCTACCAGCCTTAGTGGGATAAGTAGTTCTGCATAGACACTTTTCCCTCTAACAAAATGGCGACTCCACTGGGGAACGACTAGGTTTTTCGTTTATCTACATTTGTTTACTTTATAAACTTACAGATGGAGCCTGAAGTTGAGCCAGGTAGCCTTCGAACTGCATTTGCTATGCAAATGCAAAGTAGATAAATGCCACTTCAGTCAATATCTGGGTTTTGTTTATGAATTAAACAACTGATTTACAAACTCTCTAATTTCCCTTATGGTGTCTCTAGTAACCTCCTTAGATCTACCCCTGTGATTAATTTACTGATTACCACTTGCTCTGCCAAAATCGTTGAACTGAACTGCAAACTGTGACCCAGAACCCAATCAAAGTCTCGTCCCTGGTCCAGTGCACTGTCCATTCTGTGAATCTCAAATTCAATGCACTTCCTGAGTGTAGTAGGTGCGCTGCATTTCAAATTCACTGTGTTACAGGTGCGTTGATAAGACAACGCCTTATTCCTGAATGTTGGTTTCTGTGTTCACTCTTTTCATATCTATTCAGGAGTTTTGCTGCTTGTAGTTAGTACACCTGTGTTTGAAACCCCTTTCTCTGCTGTTATTCCGCCTCTATTGTACAAAGAACTGTAAATGTTTTTATGTATTTGTTGAGTCATTTTCAGTTCTGCCTTACAAAGAAGTAACGTAATTGTACTGTCGTTTCTTGATTTGAAAGTGTCGCAAGTGTCGTTTTTAGTCATAGAAGAGAAACTGATTTTTCTTGATAGTCGATTACCCTGTTACTATTGTATTTTATCTGAATTAGTAGTTTTTCTAGTGTCGAAAGCAAGTTTTCATTTCTAAATCGCAAAGTGTTGTCGTTGTCTTCATTTTGATTTTGAAAAGAGACTTGTTAGTAGTTGTTGCTTTGAAAAATAATTCAGATTTGTGCATTAGCTTTCTTTTATCCTACACATATTAAGAAGGCTGAAAAAAAATACATGCATGTGCATTTGCATTTAGACTATTTGATTGGTTTTGATTTAGGATGGTGCATATAGTGTGTGCTCTTTGCTCTTTGTTGAAAGAATACTGTCTCTCTTTCCTTAGTAGCTAGGATTTTCATTGCACAAAGAAGATAAAACGACTGTTTATCATCTTAGATTGCATTTTAGGAATTGTAAATCTACATCACGCGGTGAACCTGAAAGGCAAATTTCTTAAGCAAGATCAACTATAAAATAAATTTAATGAATCTAACAACGCTTTGGAAGCTAACGCACAAAATCTAGAAGTCTAGGCTAGAGACGTATTCTGGCGTCGTAAAGCCTAGTAACTGTTGTTTTCACTGTTGGTTGGGTGATTCCTCCACTTTGAGATGATAAGTGCCAGTACGGACTTGTGCTCCCACGTTCCTTCGAGTATATTTTGGGAGACCACAATAGGCTTAATCCTTTATCCATAGGAAGCCGTGTCTACCCCCCTATCGATCGCAATGCACTGAACACAGCATTCAGGATGATTGACTTCCGTAACGTAAAAAGTATTCTGCAGTTTTGCGATTGGTTTGGTAATCCCTTTGTCTAGATTTCCAGAGTAGTCCCTTTCGTTCCTTTTCAGACTCCTTAACAGAAAAGGTCCATCTGAGCACTTGTCACTTCAGGCTCATTAAAAATCGAAGGCGACTAGAGTCACCTTTTGTTTTCTATCGACTCTTAAAAATTGAAAAACAAGAATTCGGAAGCATACTTCCCCTTTATTTTTGATTGATCGAGTAATCTGAAATCGTGGAAGAAAGTCAATTGAAACCCCGTCGTTCGCAGAGGCTTAGGAGTCAGTCGTCTTTGTCTCCAGAATTGAAACTATTACGGACAAAGCGAACTCATTTAACCGGTTCCAAATCTCCTGGTAAAGTTAGAACAAGTGTTCCAACAACATCGGAGACTCTGGTTACTCTAAACCTTTCTGGTATCCCTGCCTTTACAGAAGAAATTCAGCAGCCACCGAGGGGTAGTAGCTCTGATCCTAGTTTGGAGGTAAACACTTGTGTTACTGAACCAGTTTCATCTACAATCGGTTCAGAGAGTGTTATTCCCCAAACATCTGTTGCTGCAGATTCCATACCTTCTTCGGCACCAGAAATATTTTACGGACCTGACAGTCTACCTCTTCCACCTAGTCTGATTACTATAGAAGAGATTGTGGAGGATCCTTCATCTAGTACTCCATCGCAATTTGGAGTCGGGATCACTTTGTATCCTTCTTCATAAGAAATTAGTCTACTGCCAGCAGAAGCTCCTATAGAATTGCTAGGTAATCTTTTGGATAGACTAGAAATGTCTGAACAACCGTCGACATCTAGGACTGTGTCATCTGACACAGCAATGGTAGAACTTCCTGCTATCACTCCAACAATGTTCGCCGGTATACCATCTGTCCCAACTAGCTCTCAATCGCTAGAAGGGGCCCACTCAGGGGCTATTTCGACAGTATCATCCGTTCCTATTTGTTCATCTGGAATAGTATCCAGAAACTCTTATGTTGAGTCTCAACAAATTGATCCTTTAGGATGTCAATTTGGGCAGTCCGGTCCTCAAGGGAAAACCATTCCTTTAAGTACCGAATTACCACCGTATGGGGGCAGTATGCACTTTCATTGTCTCCTCCGGGAGGACAGCCATACGGGAGTTCACAAAAAAATTCAGGTTATGCTGGAATTACATCTAGCTGTTGGGTATCGATACTACCTCAACAACCAAGAGTTCTATATTATATGCAACAATGTTTACCTATGTCAAATATACCAACTACACCAGCTATTATGACAGTGTCGTAAGTACAAGTGCTGCCTGTTGTATGCCAACCTCAGGTTTCTCAGGTTGTAATGCAACAACCTCTTGACCTTGCGACTCAACCACAATCGTCGACTGGTGGAATGACACAGGCCCAAATGGGTACAATTACCTCTCATCTTGGTCAAGAAGTTAGTATCAGGCAATAGCACATGGCTTGACAACCATGGCTGGTGCAATATCAACAACTGCAATTCCAACAAGTATACCAAGGATCTAAGCAACAAATATTTGCAAATAGTGGGTAGCTGTATATTCAAAATGGTCAAAATCAACCATTCTATAATGGTTATGCCCACCAACCTTACCAAAGTTACCAACGTCAAATGCATTATGCTCGATGCAAAGACCCACTACTCAGGCGATTCCATCTTATCCTAGGTATGCTTCGCCTAACCTGAATCAACAGTTGCCCTTCGTGTCAACTTTAGAGTTATCGGATTTAAATCAGTTAACAAACGATCCAATCGCTTACGGCGTACGCCCCTTGGTGGCCAGCGATTCCACATAAACTTCCATCGGATATTCCTAAATTTAATGGAAATCCAGGTGAAGATCCATCAAATCATGTGATGACATTTCATCTGTGGTGTTCATCAAACACCCTAAATGATGATTCGATTAGGGTTCGCCTTTTTCAAAGGACGTTAACTGGTCTGGCAGCAAAATGGTATATCGAGTTGCCCAGAGCTTCGTTTGACAACTTCAGTACCCTAGCCACAACCTTTTAAACCCATTTTCAGTTACCGATAAGGTACAAGACGGGAACAGATTTTCTTACCAATTTCAAACAAACAACGGCCACTCACATATCTGATCATATACATGAGTGGCGACGTCGTCGTAGAACGGTAAAAAAGTATCTTCCTAATCAGCTTTTAGCTGAATGGTTTATCAAGTCATTATTTCCTTCCATCACGGAAGATGTGGCAAAAGGGGGAGTCATCACCGAAGAGCAAGTTATCGCTCGTGCACAATATTTAGACTTGATTTACACTCAGTCTGGCACACTCTACGATAAAATACCTGATGCTCCTAGATCGGAATTCTCGGTCCCTCCTCCTTCTAAATCAAACAATGACTCTCATGCTGGCAATGGTGTAATTGGCGCAACAAACACGAGATCGACAAAGGCTACATCTGAAAAGGCCCGTAAGATTTCCAGTCAGAATGCAAAAGAAGAACTTCCTGCCTCGGAAGTAAATGCCATATCGACAGATAAAGGCAAAGAAGCCAAGCAACCAGGAGGCAAGAAGAAAAACAAAGGGAAGAAGAAGAAAAAGAAGGAATCATCACCTGAAAAATCTTCTGCAAACCCTCTTGGAAATAGGAAACCAAAAAATCCATGCTTTATATGTGATGAGGATCATTGGACATCCGATTGTCCACATAGAGCTGAGCTTAAAAATTTCTTCAAGAATTCAAAAACCTCGGCAGTATTAACTGATCCGTTTCCGAACCCAGGGACAAATCTGGTTGACAGTGGAAATGCTTCCCCATCTCAAGTGCTAATGTTGTTGGTTTCCAAACAACAAAATGATGCTTTGATATAATTAAGGAACAAAGATTACGGGAACCCACAACTGTCGAACAATAAGGATAAAGATCAACCTAGTAGTTCGACAACAACTTCGATAGAAGTTCCGCCACCCATCATTCCTGAGCTGACAATAGAACCGCCAAAGGCAGTAGTACACAAGTCGACATTTAGTCCTCGTGCTAGAGCGGCATAGCATTATAATATAGTGGAATATCTGGCCCAATCGCCATCCGCTATGTCAACACTTGAGGTACTACAAAATTACCCATCCAAAAAGCAAGCTTTATTATCAGCCATCGGTGGGATAGACCCAAAGGATTCCAATCTTGTGTCCTTTAATCATAAAGGATACGATCCTCAGTTACCATCTCAACTAGCTTTCCTCATTCAAGTGAAAGCCCTCAACAAAACTGTTCATAGAACAATTATTGATGAGGGGGAATCTATATGTATTATGTCGATGAGTTGCTGGAAAACTTTAGGATCTCCAACCTTGTCGCGATCTTTGATGACATTAAAAGCATTCGACGGATGAACATATACCCCATATGGTATTCTAAGTAACATGCAAGTTGAACTAGGGGGGAAAACAGTAGAAATAAATGTTGAAGTAATTAACGGAAACCTCGATTACAACATATTACTAGGAAGACCATGGACATATGCTATGGCTGCTGTTGTGTCAACCTATTTTAGGAAGATTGCATTTCCCTTTCAGGGAGGGATTACAATCATCGATCAACAAACCTTCCTCCCCAATGGTTCTCAAGTTACGGGAAGCATTCCAATGATCCATGGAAGCCCCCATATATCGGAGTAGGCCTACTAAAAGACCCTATATTAATGGGAACTTTTGCACTTCTGCCTCCAATAAATCTGGTAGAAGTAATATCAGTAGGAACCTGCAATATGATGTCTTCAATTGAAAAGATCTCAAAAAATGATATAAACATGGATCATACGCAGGTATTGCCTCCAATCCCAATGGAAATATTGTAGCAATCAATGTTCCTAGCATGAGAGGTGAACCCAAATCAACGCTCACCAAGTGTTTGGATAGATAGGTCTAAGGAATATGGCACCCCTTCAGATCCTTGGTCACGAGTGCATTACACCGACGAAGGAATTGTTCAATCAATGGTAATTGAAGGGGTACCATGGGAAGATTACCACCATCGTTCCCTTCTTCTGGATTGTGAAGAAGATACTCCTGATGACCTTTATCATCCCTCAGTTTTTGATTTCCTATCAAATACTGTAAACACAGTGGATTCGAAGCGAAATTTGTCCAACATTGAAGAGACTATTGCCATAAATATCTCGACCAAAACAGATGTTGTAGAGAATATTTATGTTGGCAAATGTTGATCTCCTTCAGAATTGTAAATATATAACGCTCTTTTTTCACGAATTCAGAGATGTCTTTGCTTGGTCATATAATGAAATGCCAGGAATTGACTCGAGTATCATTGAACACGAAATTAATATGTATCCAGATGTCAAACAAGTACGACAATGGCTAAGGAAGGTGCACCCCAAGAAAGCCGCTGCCATCAAGGCAGAAGTTGAAAAACTTCTCCATGCTGGTTTCATTTACCCGGTTGCTCTAACCGATTGGGTATCGAACATTGTTCCTGTTATGAAAAACAAGGAATGATTAGAGTGTGCGTCGATTATAGGGATGTAAATCAAGCTTGTCCAAAAGAAAACTACCCTACACCCTTCATTGACCAGATAATTGATGAATGCGCCAGATGTGAAATCTTTTCATTTATGGATGGATTCTCTGGGTATAATTAGATAAATATCCGCCCACAGGACCAGTCAAAGACTGCATTTATTTGTCCTTGGGGCACATTCACATATCGAAAATTACCCTTTCGTTTAAATAACGCAGGGGAAACGTTTCAGAGAGCAATGAATTATGCCTTCCATGACATCAAAAACATCGTTCAACCATATCTCGACGACCTTCCAGCTCATTCGCGAAAGCGGACTGATCATCCGCAGCATTTAAGAGCGATATTTCTACGTTGCCGACACTACAAGGTACGACTCAATCCACACAAATGTGTGTTATGTGTCAGTTCTCGTCGTTTACTTGGCTTTGTAGTCTCAAAGGACGGGATTCGTCTAGACCCATGTAAGCTTTAGGCAATAATTAATTTGCCTCCATCTTCAAATTTGCTTTAGATTCAGAAACTCCAAGGGAAAGCAAACTTTCTAAGGAGGTTCATTCCGAAGTACGCCGAATTTGCTAAAGGTTATACAGGTCTATTGAAAAAGGAAGTGCCCTTCGTCTGGTATCAGGTTGCGCAAGCTTCCTTTGATGCTTTAAAAGAATCCCTAATGAAAGCATCATTAATGTATGCTCCTGATTATCAAAAAGACTTTAACCTATATCTGGCTGCAGCGGATACAACCATCTCAATGGTTTTAGTTAAAGAAGACAGTGGAATTGAACATCCTATATATTATTTGAGTAAGAACTTAAATGATAAAGAAGGAAAATATTGTTATGTTGAAAAGATAGCGCTCACAGCTGTTTAAGCAATAAAGAGATTTTGACACTATGTCCTCTTTCGAAAAACTACCATTATGTCAAATTGCAACCCCATGACTTATATATTGTCACGACAGTTGTTGGGGGGAAAGTATTCAAAATGGATAGCAATTCTACAAGAGTTTGATTTGGAATTTGTAAAATCCAAGTTAAAGAAAGCCTTGGTTTTCACAGAATTATTATGCGATCTCCCATCGTCATCCAACGATGAAACATCCAAAGAAACAATCATGGATGAATCTTTCTTTCTGATATCTTCAAGAAATCAGTGGTATGGAGATATAATCATTTATCTCCAAACCCAAAATAATAGGCCTAATACCTCCCGTTCCGAAAAAAAACGTATTCGATACCAATCAAAAGACTACATGATCGTCGGTGATACACTTTACCGTCGTGTTGTCGATACAGTTCTAAGGAGGTGCCTCACCCATGAGGAGGCCGAAAAAGTCCTGAATGATTGCCATTTAGGCGCGTGTGGGGGGCATCAATCCAGTTATGCTACGGCGCAAAAATTTTTACGAGCAAGATACTTCTGGCCAACAATGTTCAAAGATTGCATAACTGCAGTCAGAAGTTGCCATGCCTGTCAAATTTTCGATAGCAAAACCAGAGGACCGCCTGCACCTCTGCAGCCAATAGTTGTTATTGGTCCATTTGCCAAATGGGGCATCGATTTCATGACATGTAACCCCACCTAGACCGGGGGGCATGGGTATATCATAGTCACAGTGGACTATTTTACCAAATGGGTCGAGGCGATGCCTACATTAGATAACACTGGTGAAACAGATGCCCTTTTCTTTTTTAATCATGTAGTTTCCAGATTCGGCGTTCCACAAGCTATAGTCACAGATCATGGATCACATTTTCGCAATCACATGATGATCGAATTAGCTGCCAAATTAGGGTTGTCCCACGACAGCTCTACTCCATACTACCCGCAGGCCAACGGACAAATTGAAACAATCAACAAGGTCCTGAAGCGCATGCTGCAAAGGATGATTGGAGTCCACAAAAGGAGTTGAAACCTGATCTTGTACTCAGCCTTGTGGGCATACCGAACATCGGTAAGGAATGCGACCGGGTTTACACCTTTCCAACTGGTGTATGGCCTAGAAGCAATCTTACCAGTTCAGTGTGAAATCTCATCCCTCAAACTCACAATCGACCTTCTCCCCAGAACATCAGAAGAGGAGGCTTGTTTCTTAGAACTAATCCAATTGGTTGAAACCCGCCGTGATGCCACTTCAGCTAATGAAGCCCATAAGAAATGATTCAAGGCACAGTTCGACAAGAATGTCAAACCCCGTGTCTTCTCAGAAGGTGACTTGGTCTTGCTTTATGATCAAGAATCCGATAAGTCGGGAGCAGGTAAATTCAAGTCTTTATGGATGGGCCCCTATATTGTTAAGCGAGTGTTAGCAAAAGGAGCCTACGAGTTAATGGATTATGATGGTATTCCACTAGCACAACCTCGTAATGGGTTGTACCTTAAGCGTTACTATGCATGATTCCGTGTGGTAACCTATATGCTTTTGTTACATTTTTGTTTTCACTAAAGTATTTGTTTTGGTCAAGTAAGTCTACTTTTACATTTTCGCAGATGTCGAACCTATTGGAATCTTGTTTTGGATATGTCGACGGAGCAAGTCATAGTTCGCGGAACCTATCTTCTACGGCCTAGGCCATTTTTGATCCAAGCGGCGAGTTAGTAAGTTTCAGAGGGGTATGTATTGGTCGATCAACGAATAACATCGCTGAATATAGCGCGTTGATAGAACTTCTCTCTGATGCCATCACACATGGAATATGCCGACTAGTCATCAGGCTAGACTCACAACTCGTCATACTACAGCTCACTGGTATCTACTCCATCTGAAATCCAGCTATCTATCGCATGTTCCTAAGGGTCAAGATTTTGGAAAGGCAACTTGATTTTATTCAATATTAGCACGTTTCCAGAAGCTTAAACACATTAACTGACTCATTGGCAAATTATGTGTTAGATAGACATTTGCAACATTTATAAAAAGAAGCATCTCATCAATATTTTCATCAGGATCATGTAACTTAACCAAAATAAAACTCCAAAAATCAAATATATATATATATATATATATATATATATATATATATATATATATATATAGATATATATATATATATAGACATATATATATATATAACTGTTTATGGTTTACACATAATGTTCTATAACCAAGACAAAATTGGTCAAATGACCCAAAACTCAAAACGCTAGGGGGCACCCTAGTATAATGATGCTGGTGATAACAAGTCACCGCCTGTGCAATCATGCGCAAAAGCCTAGTCCATCGACTTGGCACGCTAGTAGTATGTCGCTGCAACCTCAAAGGCAGCTCGTCATTCCTCACATCTGGAATACCGAGAGTGAGGCCCTCAACCTGATCCTATAATACTAAAAGAGTCTCGACCACATCAAGGTCGCAAAGGATAGCCCTTCCCATAGCCTCTCCTGCTAGAGCGGCAGCTGGCACTCTCAGGCGTACTACTGGTTGAATGGGACCAACATCTACATGAGCACATGAGTTCTGATTAGTCTTGATAGAATAAAGCACAAGGACATTATAAAAAGGAAAATGATAAGCAAAAATATGGTCAAGAATTTACCAATGGCACCCCACTGTTCACCAGCTGGTAGTACCAAATCCGGGTCACCCCGGAAGTCCATACCAGCATATGGATACCCGGAATAAACCGTCTCCTGACGATTGAACCACCCGAAGAAGGTATCAGAAAAGGAAATCTGAGACTGACCGACATGCCTAGACATATGGTCGACCCATCTCTGCATACGTGGTTCAGTCGGTGGAGGTAAACCAAGTGCAATATACTGCGACTGCATGAGTGGTATCTTTTCGAAGGCGAAGGTGGTCAAAATAGAACCATATCCAAAGTTCTTCAATCTCCCGCTTTTCACCTTGGTCAACTGTTCTTTCATCACAAGGAGTACTGCGTCACACCAGTTGAACACCTTTGGTTCGAGACATTCCAAGGCGTACTGCATATAAGATCGGTTGGCCACATGAAGAGCCGCACCACCAGCCATCCTACCAAAAGTGAACAAAATGGTCCTCAAAGACTTGTCAGTGAAATCTCAGATGATGATCTTGCCGTCTTTACTCGGCTGAGATCCCTCTCTCCAATACCTGCGAACATAATCTCTCACAGATTCACCTCCACAGGCCGAACCTGATAAAGAGATAGGGGCACCTCACCTCGATAAGCCAGTCAAAAAATAGATGTCCACTACAGTCAAGGGGATGGATTTGCCCCTAATCTGGAACACCTGGCTGGTAGGATCCCAAGCATCGAGCAAATACTACAGCAAGTTGATTTGTTGTCTCATGCTAGAAATGCGGAAAAACTTCAACAGGCCACAGTTTCGTAATCCATTTACTGTAACCGGATCATGAAAATCAAGCATGTCATCTTCTTCATGCTCACCTTCTCACCATGTAATGGTCATTTTTCTCCAATAAATCTCTGAAAACAAACAAGAGAAGAGTTAGATCTTGATTTGGTGAGAAACAAGTAAAAATTTCCATTGAAAACTGTGCATAAATTTCCTTCCTTGCGCTCATCGCACCTACAATAGTGTTCTGGGTGTGTTGCATGTCAATTGGCCAGTGGACAGGCTAACATCCAACGCACCTTTCGATGCATAAAGGGTGCGATGGAGCCAGGGCAAGTTTTTCAAACCTCAGAGGCTCAGAAAAACGAGAAATCAGGCTCATAATGCAAAATGGAAAGGATGAAATGAAAGAGCTCAGGTTTAGCTCCTACCTGGTCGAGACGACGCTGAAAATCGTCCACAGAATCTCCCAGAATCAGCTGGTGAAAAATCAAAGGGGGAAAGCACCTCCAAAGCTCCAACAAGCCAAAGTTCAAATGAAATGGTAAAATGAGAGGTAAAAGGACTTTTAAATTAATTTTGCGTAATTCGAGTAAAATATTAGTGTCCTAACTCATTTTTCAAACATATATTGTTCATTTCTAACTAGTTTGATGAAGCAATTGAGCACGCAGTACAATATTTGAAATAACAAAGCTATTAATGGTAAAGTCAAGAAATGACCATTATAATCGATCAGTTTTAACGCGGACTTCATGCTCGTTAAAAAATAAACATAAGAAATGAGAAAATGTTTCCCCCAATGTTTAAGCTCAATAAAAAATGAACCAATTTCCGGTAAATAATCGTCATGAATATAGTACTTCAGCCTTTAAAGCCTTGGTCATGTTCTCATCATCACCTCCACTTTGTATTGGCCGATCATTCACCTCCATTTGATTGTTTACCCCTTTTGAGGAACAACAGCGAAGAGTGATCCTATTAGCCATCCTTGTAACACTACCATGATTGGGAAATTCCAAACCTTACCTGGAATCAGCTGCTACCCAAATTTATCACTCATTCCTCAAAGACGAGTCTCCTTTAAGCTCTTTTCAACTAACTCGTAAAATATGAAAAGATTGCCGAGCCATTGGCCTCTCCAGCTCGTTAAAGGGACCGGAAGTGCTATCCCTCCTTAAGATTTTAATCTTTTTGGACTTGAGGGATCATTACACAAAAAGATCGAGCACTTGTTTTGTTCGGCTCGTTAAAAGTATCGAAAATTCATCCCTTCTGTATTGTTTTATACTTTTTCGGACTTAAGGGATTAGATGACGAAAAAGGATTTTTGGAGTTTCCTTTACATCCCTTTTCAGACTCTCTAAAATTGAAAAGGACCGAGTTATCTTTTTCGTTAAACTCGTTAAAACCTAATAGCGACAAACTTGTCCATAGCAAACAAGAACGAGTTTCACTATCGCTAGGTTCGTTAAAACATAGCGATGGGTTTGCCCGAAGGGAAAATTATAGAACAAGCATATGTTATCCTCCTCAAGCTTGACAAAAATAAAGAGGTACTGATCAGCAATGACTGGGGAAAAATTGGGAAGAAAACTTGAAAAAACTTTGTTGGTAGCAAGTCGCTCTTGAACATGACACTTTCACTCTGCATCCAAGTCGGGTTGGGTTGTTTCATTCACCGGTCACATAACCATGGTCACATCACACCATCCACATTTGGGGTTAATGCTACCAATCCATCATGTCAGTGTCGCCGGTATGTTCAAGAGAAGCCACTCAGATAATTCACCTGTGTCTCACCCACTGCAATACATGTACGCTCCATTCTTTCATGTCTTCCACCCTGAACCTTATATCACTAGACCGTTTTCACCTCCATTAAAATAATTTGTCCTGTTCCGTGTCATTGATGTGGGATTCATTAAGGCCCTCCTATGATGGATCGCCTCTTTTTGACATCAGCTCATTATCCAAGAAGTCGATCTAGGAACACCCATTTCAGTACTTTGAAGCTTGCCTGCCTCAATGGCAAGTTTCTCACTTCTAGCTACAGGTTTACATCGATGGACTTCAACCGAAAGATTTTGCGTGGTGTTCGACGCAAAGTCCCTTATTAACACCACGTGAATTGTACTGCAATACCTTGAGAATCATTATCATTATCGATGATTCCTCTCATGCCTGTTAACGGCTTACATCATTGGCTGGTAATCCGGCGATGTCTTTCCATGTTCGTCTCCAGAACATCTCTCACATGGATCGACTTGTACTTTGAGTGAAGATCGAACAAGATTGAAGACCCTAGATCTAGTTTCATCCATCCAGGCTGCGATATATATTCAGGAAAATAAAGACATCAAATGTACATCATTGCTGCACAGATAATCATCCAATCTATGGGATGATGGCTCCTCCAGAATCATCAGTCTACACTTAGACGATTGTCTGTCCTATGTACATGAAAATGAATTTATAAAGCTGAGCATGGGAATGCCTGCCTCAGCTAGATCACGAAAATATTATGAAGATAATGTATTGTATTGTATCTTATTACAAGTCTCCTTCCAACTTGAAAGAAATTTGGATCCTCATGATAAAGCATTTCACCCAACATCAAAAAGATTAACGACCTCATGCTTTAGGGGGCAACTGTTATAGACATTTTTGGGCACTGCAACCCCAAGCATAAAATGTCCATAAACCAAGGGCTCCTAAGTCCCTAAAAGTGTTGTTCCAACCCCTAAAGGAACAAGGTCAACTGATTACAGCTTCTCCCAGAAGTTCTCCATGAAAAACTACTCAGAACTGGTCAAAACTAGATCATTTCACCTGCTCCATAGGCAAAGTGCGTTGCAACGCACCTAAATACACTCAGTGGGTGCGTTGCATTTCAAAAAGCCCTTCTATGTGGTTCGATGGGCGAGAAGAGACAAATGGCACTGTCAATCCACGAGTTGGAGAAGCATGGAATCTTCCAGAAACTTCTCCTGTGACACTTTCCTCTCTGAATTCGACCAAGGATGAGTAAGAGATAATCAATCTCCAAGTGGAAGCAAGAACTATTAGAGGGAAGACACTAATCAAATCACAAGCTGACTCATCTCCCTTACAGACATCTATATATGGATCCCTCATCCCAGAGATCGAGAGGCTGGAATTTTGCATCTTGTAAGGAATTACTATTGGTTTCTTGAGGTAACATCATAGTGTTGGGTTATCTAAGCTTTTCATGAGGTGAAGAAGGGCTTACTTGCTAAGAGGATGATGTTGGGTCAGAACAACTGGTTGTAACTCTCTTGGCTCTTTCTTGATTATCAATAAAGCTATTCAAGTTTTCCTCCATACTCTTGTGTAATTTATGTTTCATGCATTTGTATGGTCAAGTTACATATGATCCTAGATTGTTTATGATAATAGATCCATCTTCTTGTATAGTGTTATGCTGCTTTGATTCTACAGGTACTCTGTGAAGCTAGGTATACAAGAAACCAAGTAGCAAAGGACTATCAGAAGAGAGAGGAATTGAGCAAGGAACCAAGCGCAAGACAGAGGTTGGTCTCCTTTATTCTTCTCTCATATATCTTTCATAAAGGAAAACGAAAGTGGTTTTACTTTGTTTTTTTCTAAGGTAGCTACTAGCCTTAGTGGGATAAGCATTTCTGCATAGACACTTTTCCCTGTAACAATGTGATTGATAGAATTGGGAGACTCAATCTTGATTCAGTCCCAACTCAATCAATGGAGCAGCCTAGACCATCTAAAAAAGGTCCCCCAAAATGGGTGACAGAGACACTTGAAAGTGTTCATCCTGATGAAGTTGGAAAGACAGGAACCAGAAATTCAAACTGGAAAAATGGAGGTGATGTAGATGACTCTAATTCACCTATTGATATCGATGTTTCTTATGATTGTGAATTAAAATTGTCTACAGATTTTGAACCAACTTCCTTCAAAGAAGCTGCTTCTCATGATGAATGGAAGGAAGTGATGGAAAAGGAGTATGATGCCCTCGTAAAGAACGACACTTGGAAGCTGGTTGATCCTCCATTAGGAGCCAATTGGCTGCAAGTGGGTCTTCAAGAACACATATAAAGCTAATGGCTCACTTGAAAAGCACAAATCTAGGCTTGTGGAAAAATGTTTTGCACAGAAGGAAGGGGTTAATTATGAGGAGACTTTTACCCCACAGCAAAATGGGCTACCATCCGGACACTCTTTGCACTAGCAGCTCAGAACGGTTGGAAAGTCCATCCAATGGATGTAAAAACTTCTTTCTTGAATGGAGATGTAAAAGAGAATGTTTTTATGTCCCAGCCTAAAGGATTTGATGTGAAAGGACATGAACATAAAGTATGAAAACTTGTGAAGTCCTTGTATGGACTCAAATAAGCACCACGAGCCTGGTATGACAAACTCACTGAGCATCTTCTGAAACTCAATTTCAAACATTTTGATCTTGATGGTGCAACTTTATTTGTCAAGAAAGTTGACAAAGCAGTTGTATATCTTGTGGTGTATGTAGATGATCTCTTGATGACATGGAACAATGAAAGCTACATTACATCCATAAAGAAGGAATTGGGGAAAAGTTTTGAAATGACTGACTTGGGCTATGTTCATTACTATCTTGGCATTGAAGTAACCCAACATCCAAAGTCCATATTTCTTTCTCAAAAGAAATACATTGGAGATTTGTTGAACAGGTTTGGCATGACAGAGTGCAATCCACTTACTACTCCAATGGAACAAAACTTAAAGCTCACATCTATTGAAGGAAAGGAATTTGAGGATGCAACAAAGTATAGAAAACTTGTAGGAAGTCTCAACTACCTAACTACTACCAGACCAAAAATTTCATTTGTTGTTGGAATCCTCTCCAGGTTTATGCAAAAGCCTTGTGAGGGACATTGGTCTACTGCAAAAAGAGTTCTAAGGTACTTGAAGGGAACTCAAGACTTTGGAATCAGGTATACACAGGTGGATGACTTCAACTTGATTGGATACTCTGATTTAGACTTCGATGGAGACAAAGAAACTGGGGTATCTACTTTAGGATATGCTATGAGTCTTGGATCAGGAGCTGTGTCCTGGAGATCACGCAAACAATTAGTTCTAGCAGATTCCACAACAGAAGTAGAATACGTGGCAGCAGCTGAAGCAATGAAATAAATTTTGTGGCTCGGGAAAATTATTGAATATTTGCAGGTAAAACAACTACAATCAACTCCACTCATGATTTACAATACCTCTGCAATAAAGTTGGCTAAGAACCCAAAGTTCCATGATCGAATGAAGCACATCAATGCTAAATATCATCTGATTCGACATCATGTTGAGGCCAAAACAATCCATCTCCGTCATTGTTCCACAAATGAGAAAATTGCAAACATCTTCACCAAAGCACTTGGAAGAGAAAAGCTTGAACGATTCAGAACGATGCTTGGACTCACCAACATCCCTTCAGATTAGGGGGGGGGGGGAATGTTGACACCTAATCGTCATGATTGGGTGAATTTATGTAAATAATTAAATTAGAAATGTGAACAATCATCGGGAGATGAACTGAACAGTCTCTCCCTATTGTATATAGCAAAGACCTACCTGATGGAATAATACACAAATCAGTTTTTTTCTTTGTGGAGTTACTGCCTGGCCTGACAAAACCACTTTTCTTAAATTGTTTTCTAATTTAAATAAAAATATCCATGAGAATAATTAGATAAATCATTATTTATTTAATTTTATCTACGAGTAATTATTAAATCATTATTTGAAGAATTGTTCCTTGTCACATTTGACTAAATCCCTTAGGAATAATTAAATAAATCACTCTTTATTTAATTTTCCTTATTTTTGTTATTGGAATAATTGTTAATTCACTATTTAATAATTATTTCAATTTCACACAATTCTTAATTATCGCGAAATAATTAAATCATTTTATTTGTTAAGAGTTTTTAAATAAAGATATTTAACCATTGTAATATATTTTCCCTCTCCAAAAAATATAATAAAATATTCCAAGCGTTTAGATATCAATTTGGTTAATATTATTTTATTATTCTCCATTTTTGAGATTAACTCAAGACTTTGTTATAAATAGGTGGACTTTTCTTTCATTCTTCTCCATGATCATATCATTGTCACCATTATCATCTTTTTTATTTTCACCTCCCATTCAGGTTCTCCATATTTTCTTTGGGTTTTTCACATATTGGGAGAGAAGATCATTTTCTAAAGAATCATTGACATCAAAGGACCCATCCCGCAAAGGAGGAATTATAGACCCATCTATAGATCTCCTTCACCAGGTTATTGTATTAGATAATTTTACTATTGCTTTCTATTCTCGATCGTTTATACCTTTTGTTACATGTTTTCCATTTTTATTGTAGATCTGAATCGCAACCAGCCATCAACTTGTTGTTAGAGC
The DNA here is from genome assembly GCA_031772625.1 of Pinus tabuliformis. NCBI lineage: Eukaryota > Viridiplantae > Streptophyta > Pinopsida > Pinales > Pinaceae > Pinus > Pinus tabuliformis. The sequence continues at coordinate 965,027,557 of CM062812.1, forward strand.
CACTTGTCACCTAGTGACTTAAGTGAAGTGTTTTTGGTACACCTTCTAAGAAATTTCACACTAAAAAATGGTGACTCCATTGGGTCTTTAGTTACATTTATCGTCAACAAATGACGCAAACTCCGCTAGTGTAATAACAATATTTTTGGGTAACTGAAGCTTTAGAAAATTTTAGGGTTTTCTAAAACTATTTTTAGCCTCTAAATTTCCATTTATAGTAGTAAACTTGTTTTTGTCAAATTTTCAAATTCTGTTGGTTTTATGGTTTTTTCGCAAGTCACAGGTACTAGCTGAGCGACACGACAAAAGATGTGTGAGATTTGCTAACCAAGAGTATCAGGATAAAAAAACACTTTTCAACCCCTGATATGTGTTCCAAAGTGCACTATTTGGCATTGAAACTGTGTTTTCCACTGTTCTAGGTCAATAACTACATTTTGGAAAATTCCATAAAATTTTCAAATGTTTTATAGAATTGTGGAGAGTGTTGTCTAAAGAGTAGTTTAGAAATTTTACCTCTGTTTTCAATCTCCCTTAGGCTTAGATCTACTTATTTTTTCTTTTGGAGGAAGGGAAACCCCCCCAGGGTTTAGAGTACACCTCCACATTGTTAGGAAGAGATTTGATGAGTGAGGAATCTAGGGTTTTCAACATTTTTAATAATTGATTTTTAGAGACTGATCCATTACTATTTAGCTCCTTTGGATAGGTTTATTTTACCTTTTTTACATTTAGAGTTTGGGTTTTCCTTTCCCCCTTAGGATACCCTTGATCCTCCTATGTTTAAGAGCTTCACACCTATCCCTGGTAGAAATATTCACCTATGATTTCTATTATTTGTCTACATTGTTTGACAAGAGATTATTGGCTCTATATCTTAGTCCCTTGACATTAGATCATTTAGGAATTTTATGTGTCTTTGAGTAACTTGTTTTCCCTATCTTGTTTAGCTGCTTAGTAGCCTTTGTAGGTGTGGTTTTGTGTGCTTGATTGGTTGTTTACTTTATGTCATTTTCAGATTTATTTACAATATTTCATCATTTTACCTTCAATAACACATGGAATCATGAAACATGTTTAATTAACTCATGACACATTATTTACACACAGTCGCACCCTAAGCAAATGTGAGCTTGGTTAACACTACCAAGCCAAGACTTGAAATACTACACCTTAAAATATCAACACACATAGATTAAGCTCACTTGGGAACCTGGGCCAAATAGTATTTATAGCGTAGTTTTAGGATCAGTGGGATAGGTTTCCAATAACACGCATCGATCGATTTTCATTCAAACATAGAATTTTCCATATTAGGGACTTAAAATCCTTCACCACCCCACGATCTAAAGCTAGATTACGTCAGAAACCCAATTCAAAGGGACTTAGGCTAGGTTATCATGCAAGCAATTCTCCTCAAGGCTAACCAAGCCATGGTAGGGAATCCCGTGTGGTAGCTGACTACCCAGAAGCTCAAGACTGATTAGAGGACTTTTGAGGTCTAAAATGGGTCTCCAAAGTAAAATTTACAACAAAAATAAACTTTATAAGAACTAATAGGATTCAAGATGATGATGTAAACCTTTCCGACCATGTTCAAGAACGGTGTGGAAGGAGGAGCATCTTTAAAGCTCCTTGATTGGAAGACTAATTCTATATGGACTGGGTCCATAGATAGTTGTAGGCCCCCATTTCTAAATATTTTGCATCAAACTTCCCCCAATCTAAGGAAGATGCACTCCAAGTAGCCATAAAATTTGATCTAATATATGCCCAGTAAGGTTATGTTTACAATGTAATCCTTAATCTCCCTTAGCATGGTGGTTCTAAGTCATCGAGGCCATCTCACACCATGGATGGCATAGTTGGAACCATTTCACACACTCAACCATATGCTTCACCTTAGATGAGTTATGGTTCACCTGAGGGAGGGACCAGTTCCACTTAGAAATATCCCTCCCCTGATCCTGCACAAGGAAACCCTTAACTAGGTCCCATCATGCCATATACATATCCCCATCCACATCAATATATGCTAGGGCCAACCGTTTCACTATTTATCCCAATGTGACACCATTTCTTTATTATCAGCATGCACCTCCTAGTGCTCCATATCCTCTGACACCATCGCCCCAACCCCCCATCCCTACTCCACTTCTGCCACAACTACCACCTTGTCCACAAGGTCAAGTGTATGCTCAACAGAGTGGACCCAATCCTCCTAACCCCAAGATAAGGAAAAAATGGAACGGTAATTCGAACAAGGAGTCTCAATGTAATCAAGGAAACAAGGGTCTTCCACCCAATGCCCCTCAGGGTATTCAACTTAATCCTAGAACCCAACAATAGGGCAGTCATCCCAAATATAATGAGGGTGTTCATATGAACAAACCTTTTATTTTTTTGCGGCATATATGGTCATTATAACTATGAGTGTCCTCTTTCACCTCATATGCGACAAGTATGGGAAGCTCAAGTAGCTTCTCAAGGATCATAGTCCACCACTCCTCCTCACCCTCCTGCTTCATCTCAACCAACAATGCTTACCAATCCTTTTAATCACCAAGGATATATAGCTACCCAACTCACACAAGGTGAGGCAACTCAAACAAATCCACCTTCTGATCAACATTATTATCATATTCTTATGATGAATTTTGATGAGGTAAATACCGAGCAAGTCAACATTCAGACTTGATCGTGCCAATACGACAAGCCATCCACTAAGTCAGCAACTGAGACCCAACCCAAAGTGTTCACTAAGGATCTATCATTATATAATGGTACCTTAAAAATCCCTTAGCCTTAGGTCTAGGTTACTCCCAAGATCCCCAAAGGTTCGTTACATCAAAATTCTACTTCTGCCAAAGCCTCCCATACATATAGCATAGTAGATGACTTGGTGCAGTCTCCTGGTGCCATGAAAATGCTAGAAGTCCTCTAGATGTGCGCATCCCAATGGAAAGATATACTATCTTCCTTGTGTGTCATGGATCCTCAAGATGATTAGATGATTTTATTTCATGTTGACAAGTGAGAAACTCCTCCCCTTACTTCATCCATTGCATTTGAAATACCAATCTTTATTAGAAATGCCACTATTAAGAAGCGAATCATCGACAAAGGTGCCTCCACTTATGTGATCGCCACTAGTGTTTGGAAGCAACTTTTTTTCCCTGACCTATCCCCATCCACCGTCACTCTTTGAGCCTCGGATGGTCATCCTTCACAACCCCTTGGCTTATATCACCACTTCCTAGTCACAGTTACTGGCAAGACTGTCTGTATTGACGTTGAAGTCATTGATTCTCCCCTAGAATACAACATCCTTTTGGGTCATACTTATACTTATTCGATGTCATGTATTTCATCTTTCGCTCACCGTAATATGTTCTTTCCCCATAATGGAAAGATTGTCACCATCGATCAATTGACGTAGTATGACCATAAAGACCAAAATTCACCTCACACCAAAATTTCCTGTGTGGCTGACTATATAAATGTCTTTTCCTTCAAGAATGTCTCTCGAGGAGTGTTGGACACCTAATCCTCTATGGGTTAGCGTGGAAGAAGAATAGACTAAGTCCAAGAGACCTTGGGATGTGGAACCCAATGGTCAAACCATGTACTATAAATGTATATGTTTTGTTAATAAAAATGTACTCTCCTGTTTGTCATTCATATACTGTTGCTGTCATGTGTGTGTTTAACATGGTATCATAGTAGGCGTATTCCTGCCCTGCATAATTACTTTGAACCATTTTATTATGGCCTCTTTGTGTAGGTCATTTCTGCGATCAGTTCTGCCCTTCTGCATGTCAGAACTGCGATTACTATTATTGTTGCATCTTTGTCATCGCCGCCCCTTGGCGGAACCATTACAACCTTTCTACATACTGGTGTCACTGTTATATTCCTAGCTATAACATTTAGTTTTGTCAGCCACACCAGGCTAGTGTTGTGGTGTAAGGCACAAGCAACTCGCATGATTAAGAGTTGTGCATTACTGAACGTTACCTCTTTTGTTGTGACTAAACTGTTATGGCATGTTCAGTTGCTCGTTCTGTAATAAAATTTATAAACCACCTTTTTCAGACTGATATGTGGTGCGTCCAACCATCATTCGCATGATGCATTGTGCATTGGAATATCATGGTGTGATGTGCATTGTTTGGGGTGGATTTGATCTGCATCTTGTTATGTGTTGTTATTATTGGCCCTGATGTTGTTGGACATCGCCAATTTGAAAGGGATGGAGGGTGATGGTAGGACGTATGTATAATGATCCACTGTGACCTTGCCACCCTCCCACCTCTATCTGCTACACATTCCCTTCATTCATTTGCCAGGATTTAGTGCTTTATTTAATTAACCAAACATATCGCATGTTCCAGCATTTTGATCGATGAAAAGTGTGTTTAATTAATGAAATGGGCTGAGGAGAACTGGTCAAATGAGCAAGGATAATTCGTGTCCTAAGAGGCAATGCAGAGCGAGCTTCAAGTATGTTTGTAGTTAGTTGATATGATTCAAATTGATGAGATTCACAAAGGGGATTTCCCTGACTTTGGTTCAATGGATTACAGCTCGAAATCAATGACCCAGAACTAGAACTTTTGTTAGGCTAAGTAAGAAAATGATCAATTTCATGTTGTTGCAATCTTTGAGAGGGATGACAAGATTGTGAGGTTTGATGATATGTAAGGAAAGAATTTCACCAGCTTGTGACACCAGACTATAGTGTGGCTACAACATTTTCCATGCTTCTGGAAACTATGCTTGCATTCCAAAAGCCATTATAAGAAGATGAACTGTTATTCAATACAACATAGGACGCATTTTAATATAGAACAAGCAACTTTCTCGAGTTGGTGCTACGCTCTGCCGAGAAATGCATGGATTCTACCCACAAATGTAAGCTCAGTGAACCATTTGAAGAGGTCAGCTTTCCAATCAAGCCTGTATCTCTTCTCATTCTTTAATGGCTTCCTCGAGGGCCTCAGTGATGCTTCCTAGGTTAGACATGGCGTTGTGAAGATCCATTTTCCTCTAGCTCGATATTGACGTTTTTAGATATTTCCTCTCTTTTATTATTAGGCATAAACAGTTCTAATTTCATATCATTTTCTAAGGCTGATTCATCTTGCTTAGGCGACTCACTTTCAGCATGTGTCATATTGCTTGTTCCAATCTTTGCTACATCTGAAACTGTTGTAGCATTAGTAACTGGAATAGAATGGTTATGTCTTTAGCGGGATGGCTTTTGGTTTCTACACTGAGAGTAGTAGATAATGCTAAACCAACAGACGATATTTGAGAGAACTAATTCAAAGTAGGTTTGGATGACGCTTTCACATCTTTACTTGAACCTTTTTCTCTGTGACTTGATGTAAAAGCCGAAGATAAGGCAACAAGTGCAGAAGATTTTTGAGTTAAGCCACCTTTTCGAAGACCATTCAAACTCTCAAAAATACACAGAGCATGTTGTGCAATTGCGTTTGAAGGTTTGTCTCTAGATAATCTGCTTTACATCGTTACTGAGGGAGAGCCTAGACATAATACATATATTAACATGTCTTTTCTCGGTGGACAATTATATATGTCTTAGGATCTTTCCTTGTGGCTAAATATTGACCACATTTATCAGTTAATTGGCACTGACTACGAATAGGTTTTAAGATGGACTGCAATTGTTTTCAAACTAACATATGGAAATTTATAGGTTTCTCAGAACAGATGCAACTTCTGCTAGTTTTCACCTGTTTTATTTTAAAAACTAAGACCCGACATTATATTTCATGCTTGGCAACATAGACAAAGAACTCTTCGTTTTTGTTCTTCGAAGGATGATGGTACTGTTATTCAGAGGACCATGGATAGGCTTTGATTTGGGATACTCAATTGTATTGTTATTGTGAACCGCCTAACTTGTACTTTGACTGATTGTCTATCACTAATATTTCATATACAAAAAAAAAAAAAAAAATTGCTTCAGTTTAGAATTTGCATATTGACCAATCCAAATGAAAACCTTGTTGTAAGTATCCAGTACCATGATATTGTCCATCAACAGGTCATCTTGATTAAAGTTGAAGAATTCTGCAGGCTTAATATTCCTTTTTCAAATGCACAATCATACAAAATTACCATGCCAAACGAGAAGTGATGTCCCAATTTGCAACAAGAAGCAACATGTAGAATTCAAATATGCTGCAACTTGATCAACTTGAATAACTTTACAGTAATTGGTTCTTGTTGGTTGCACATTGGTCAATCGGTGCACATTTATAGAGGATATTGTAATGTCTTTGTAGGGTGTTACTTTTCCACATTGGGTTATAGTTGTGATCAGTTTTTAAAAGGTGTAATTTTGACAATGGAGAATATGGCTCAAATTGCTGAAGTATTACAATTATTGAAAAATTTGATGCATTCTACTGATCACAATACAGTGAAAATCAGCAAGAACACTCTCTGTGATATTAAAACCTATCTGTAGTATACACAAGAAAAAGTGGAATTTTTGGAGCTTGAATCTTAGCTTTAGCAAGGAGAATTAAAACAGAGGAGTTAGCATTTTGAACCTGTTTCGATTCATAACATTGAAACATACTCCCATAAGAAGCAAGTTGATTTGGATCTAGTGCCCAATGAAGTAGCAGAGTTGCATGCAGATGCAAAAATTCGTCCAACACTTCCAAAGCCAATCGTCAGACCTTGGTAATACCTTGTCCACAACAAGCACAAAATCGGTCTTGGATATGACAAGGAAGTGTCCTTTCACATTCCAGACTACTCAAAGCCCATTCAGTTTTAGAGTGCTAGATTCCTTCATGACAGTTCACCTTCAGTTGTTCCAGATTCTGCTCCTCTTCCACAGCAACAACAATAGATTCTGAAATGCCAACACTGTGATTGAGTTGGCCATGTGAAAGATCATTGTTTTGATCTTCATCCATGTAAGCATTATCATAAAACCAGTCATTCTTCAAAAAGATGCTTTAGAAACAAAACTCGTGCAAGAAAAAATATTCATCTTGGTTGGATCACTTCTTGGCAATGGGCATCAACAACCAAGAAGATATTTTAGTCACATGTCAGAACTTGTTCAAGAGTATTGAACAGTCTTGCAGTTGAGTATTCTCCATCATCTCATCTTGTAACTGACAAGGGGGGAAATGATTGTCATCTATAAGCTTCAAAGTCACATCAAGCGAGCCTGAGCCACAACTTGCCACACCAGTTTCAGAGTTGTAGCTAGAGACAAAGATGCCCTAGAGCATGCCTTCAGTTGGTAATCTATGACACTTCCTCTACTAGAAGACTTCAGCTTCTTGCTAGTTTCAGAAGAATTCCAGGAATAGAATTGGGGACACTTCCTCTAGCAGAAGAATTCATCTTCTTGCCAGTTTTGGAAGATTTCTAGGAATTGCATTAGGAATTCCAAAGTTGTCGGTCATCCTTAAATCATCACAGGTTGAGACTTCTCTTTTCAGGTTGAAGTTATCCCTTTTATGTGGGGTGACACCTCCCTTTCATGGTTGAAGGTTTCCCTCTTCAAAACATCAGGAACACTTCCTCTACCAGAAGACTTGAGATTCATGCCAGAATTGGAAGAGTTCTGGGGACTACACTAAGCGTTCCAGTGTTGGTGGTCATCCTTAAACCATCACCCTTTATACCAACATTTTAGAGAGCACATTCAGCCTAGTGCTGCCATGCATTTTTGCACATTTTGTATTACAACTCTTTTATTGGACTCATACATAACCCTTCGGATTAAGGGGGGGAATGTTGGACACCTAATACTCTATGCGTTAGTGTGGAAGAAGAATAGACTAAGGAATTCCAAGAGACCTTTGGATGTGGAACCCAATGGTCAAACCATGTACTATAAATATATATGTTTTGTTAATAAAAATATACTCTCATATTTATCATTCATATACTATTGCTGCCATGTGTGTGTTTAACAAGGAGACTAAAAATATTCCACTTTGCGTCATTCTTACTATGATCCATGCCTACCCCATCTGAGCTTAGCTCATCTAGTGTTTGCATGCTCCAAGCATCACAAGCCACCCATTAATGGTTTGGTACGCATTCAAAATAGACTGCACCTCAACAACCTGCTATTCCTAACTCTACCCCTCCTCCTAGAACGATTACTTAAGGATCATTTCCTTCTTTTAGTGTCTCTCCTAATCCGTTATCCCCTGGAACCATTCCCATAGGCCTTAACCATTTTAGAGCAGTTCCTCGAGGCCACTATCCTTCTAGTAAGATATTCTTCTAATTTCCACGTCATGGAGTTTATTCTACACCTGTCATGGCTACATTGAGTCTACCTATCATTACCTTGGGGATCCCAGTTTGGTACATCAATCCTCTTGCAAACACTCCATCCAAATGAACTCAAACCTTACACTACTTTGACCCTGGTTCAACATATTGTTCCTACCCCTGCCTTTGCTTCAGTTTCACAACTACCTCAACAAGAGCTGAATCATGTTGTGAAAGCATATGGGGAGGGGGGAAAGCCTAGAAAAATGGAAATGAAGTCAATGCCCTCCTAGAAACCCTAACTCCTCCTAAGCTACCAAAGCCTATTCCTCCCTGTGCCTTGTGTGATGTTGTCGGTCATGCCATCAATAATTGTCCTAAATTCCCACATGTTAAGGATCTGCTAAATGATACCTTTCGTAATTCTAACATTTTTGAGGTCCATGTCACCTTACCTGAGTCAGCCATAAATAAAATATCATTATGCACAAATTACCCATGTGATTTGTGTAATAATTTTGGCCACTATTCTCATCGTTGTCCCTGTCTACTTTTCATGGTACAGTTCAAGTTCTTCGTGAATTAGAGGCTACTCGTAGTGAGTCCACCTCTACTCTACCTACAGATTCTGGCCCCTCTCCTACATTGGAACATTAGGTCCCTTAAACACCCATTATGATCCATCCCCCTGATGTTAAGGTGATCGATAGTACCACTCTTATTCTCTACCTGTTGTCATCCATGAGATCAATGCCTTGGAACTACCCTGATGTATCCTATTGTGATTTTGTTGAACCTTCCTTGACAATCACCCAGGTCTCAACATTGGTAGATATTCCATCTACTTGTCATATGTCTCACATCCTTGACAATGCGTATGTGAACCTTGTCTCTCATGAATATGCCTCAGGTAACTCTTTTCCATGATGCGGTCCTTCTTCCTCCCATCCACCCTTATTCCATTCTGATGAAGACATCATGGAAGTTGTGACCACTCCTAATTATCCTTGGGATGATATGCACCATCATGCATACTTCCATCCGAAACAAACCCCTAACCGATATGGTGTGGATTCCAAAGAATTCATCCATGGTGAGTGTCGAGCAATAAAAAGGTGTCCTTTTAACTCCTAATTATCTTCATATTAATTGTCAACCCAGGGATGACCTTTTATTTCAAGAGTGTACTCAGTCTGAGGAGGCTATTTACTTGAGAGTGATATTTTGTAATATAGTGCTTAAAATGCAAAAGTAAATGAATGCTTGAAATAAAATATAATCGGAACAACAAGAAGCTCAAACGCTTTGCAACTAAATCATTCACTCAAACAACCATCAATCGAGGATAGAGTAGAAATAACTCATTCCGCTAGAGATTGAGGAAATTGAAACCAAACTTGAACAAGACAATCAGTCTGGGAACGAGGAAGCAATAGCCAATGTTCTATACAGTTGATAGTCCTGCTTTAAAGCAATTAAAAGGAAATAGAAATTGAACGAAAGCTGCTATCGAAAGTAAACTATGAAAACTTTATAAAAGCAAACTCTTTGCGATTAATCAACAGAAATGAACAGCAAAGTAAATGGACAACAAACTGTAATTAAAGGAATTAAACAATGAATCATATTTAATAAATCTGAATAGCAAAGCTAATTGAATACAAATACACAACAACTACAAATGTAATTGAATAAACAACCTTAATCCAACAACATGAACATTAATCGAAGTTATTGAAGCAACAACAATCTCTGTTATAATTGAATAATAACATAATTGAACAACAATTGCGATTACACATGAACAACAATTAAATGAACCACAATAATAATTATCTAGTGTAGTATTAGATTAGAATTAAGAGCAGGACATTTCAAGTTATAATTAATAATTTTGTCACTAACGCAATCCCATTATAATTTCAATATAACAGAGCAATTATGTGAAATGTTCATAAACAAAAGATTTCTAAATAAAACAATTTAATGAAATGAGAGGGAAACCAAACCATCACACGGCAGAAATCGGAAAGATAAAATACAGCAGCAGCTTAATCCACTGGAGGCTAGGCCCTTAGCTGCTAGCAGATGCCGCTAGGCTACTCTAGACAAGAAGAATGAACATCAACCCTTTTATTTATTTACCATCAAACTATGAAATCATTACAACAACAGAAGCTTTGAAGATCACAATGGCAATGCAACAATCTCCTTTTCCTCCTATTCTATCCTATCCCATCATCATTCTTGAATCTTCAATTTTGAATCCTCAATTCTCCATCATTTTTCCATCTCCATCTCTGATCTCTGTTTTCATTTAAATAGAGAGAGATCAGAGAGTAGTTAGAATAGATATAATTACAACATGATTTCTATTACAAAATTGGAGTGTCTCTAACCAATTTATCAAAAAGAAATATATTTCCATCCATCTTTCAACAAGAGCAAGATGAATTTGGCTTTGCAACTGAGATTTGGGAAATGGCCACACAACAAATCTGAGAAAATCATGCTCAAAAAACCCTGCGTTTCTCTCAATACAAGCTGAATTTGGGTAAACCGTTATTCTTTAAAGTTAACTGGGTCCATTCGGGACGAAACCCATGTTCCATATTTTCCAGATACTTTTTCATTTGCCCAGAATCTCAACTGCAAAATAATCACTTCTTATTCCAGCGAATTGTTGAGTTGGAATATTTAATGATCAAATATTCAATCTGGAAATTGTATTGGAGGCTAAAAATGGTGATTAATGTTACAACCACTTTATTGAAACTATCATTGATAAAATCATGCATAATCATCAATTTATTAGAAATAAAGGAGAATAAATAGTATTTTTACATAAGAGCATAAATCATTGTAAAATAGAATTATATGATAAATTATGATAAATGATGTGATGAAGAATGGTAGAAATGGGTGGAATAAGTGTTCAAAAGCGATAATAATAATGGAATATTAGCGGCCCAACATACCCCCATACTCAATATGTTGCATGTCCTCATGCAACAGAAACTGAGCATATTGCATGTCTTCATGCAACCCAAAGACAAAACCCATGTGTTAACCAAGCAATAAAAAATTTGTTCATCCCAACTCATGAAATGGATAGAACAAATGAATTCCTTCTTAATTAATGAATATTCAAACTTAGCAATTTTGATGAAGGCATAACAATGAAGTTGCAGCAAAATATGATATAAGTGACAACAACCTTCCTTAACCATTTTCCCAAAAACTACAAACCAACTTTTGTTGAAACTTTGCAAATAAATGTGTAATTTATGAATGCCTCTATGATCCAAGAATCAGATCATTTTGATGCACGGATCATGAGATATAAACAAAATGGCTATATGCGAGAGTGCATGATTTCCGAATATTACGAACTAATATAACTTGCAATTTTCTGGGTTTGTGTATTTTAATAATATGTCTGTGTTTTCCAGAGATTACAAGAATTGAGTTCATAGTTTCAAAAGTATTATGGAAATCAATTTGTTCACTGAAATTATATGCCTTAAATGAGAAAGAAAGTAGAAAACATCTATCATGCATAGCAATTCCTCCCCCTCTCTGAAGAATTAGCATGCCCTCATGCAATGCTAGAAAACAAATAGAGGTAGTTGCTACCATCTGTTGAATGCTATTCTTCATGTAAAACAACATGGAATAAGGGAGGTGTTGACAATGAATAAGAATAGTAATGGATGATAAAGAATATGAATGACATGGTTATAAGAAAGAAATGAATGAAAGCGACACTCCCCCAAACTGAAATATGATATGCCGCTGAAAAATGGGAAGTGGTAAAAAATGTGAAATGAAAGATGATAAATAATGCTCAAAATGGATTTACACGAAATTCTCCTAAATTTGTAATAAATCAGAAAATTATGCTATTTTACATCAAGTCTTACCTCCAAAAGAAAAATGTGGAAGGACATATATGTACTAGTATTTGTTGAAGCTGATTTAGGTAGGGTGGGTGCTGAAAGTGATGCAAAAGGTGGAATCCAGGTAAGCACATATGTCTGAAGAATTGTTCGTGTTCACGAGTTGCTCGAGCCTCTTCTATTAGTTGCAATAGTGTGGTCATGCTACGAATAGAGTTTCCCCGCCATACTTCTTGTTCTCCTGTAAACAAATCACTATTTCGCATACAATGTTCTTGAATCCATAGTGTTAGTTATGAATATAAATATATAAGATGCATGCAAAAATTTCAATCAGAAAAATTTTTGTCAAATCAACAAGTTATGGCAAACTGTAATGGTCATATCACATGCGATTCCATAATGCATACATTCCCCCCTCCAATTGAAAAAGGAATTCCATGACCATAACGCATATGAGAGGTGTTGGGATAACAACAAGGCAAGGGAATGAACAATACAACAGTAAATGAAGCAGAGTACACATCTCAATGATAGGACAGCGAGAGTTATGGTTATAATGAGAGCAGAGTGTGTAAAGATAGTTATGAATAAAAGATAGGATGATTTGGATTGATGATAAGTTATGAAAAGAAAAAAAAGAAAAGAAAAGGGTATTATAATAATAATTGACGATAAGATATAACTTCAATACCATAAGTAGAGCCTCTGCTGCTAGCAGGCATCCATAGCCTCGCAGGGTTATTTTTTAACCCATATGAGTAAGAATCCTCAATTTATAACTAGAGAGTTTCAGTTTTGTTCTACAGAAGAGATCAGTGTGCTCGCATGGTAACCAGATAACCACATTGCCATTCATTGGGATGTAGCAAAAGTGATCAGGTTAGCTCGTGATAAGACCTCCTGTTCCAAGGATAATTTGGCTATCCAATGGATCATAACCCTGGTGTGGTGGCCGTAATGGGAATGTCACTTTGTTACAGCCTTATGAACATGGTAGGCTGGCTCGTAATGAGACCCCTATCCTCTATCTGTGAAATTTTTCTTGTTGTTATTACACATTTTTTATGATAAAAATAGGGAGGCTCAGTACTCCTTAAGAGTAGGGATGGTGGAAGAAGTTGAACATGTCAATAGAAAAAAATATACCCATAATCTCATTTATTACAGACAGAGAAGATTATAATCAGGAAGGGCGGAACCAACATAGTATTAAGATAATCAATCAGTATCATGTACAACAGAAAATAATGCAGTAAAGTAGTATACAAATAATTGTGTCCCTTTTGAAAAGATTCTATCATCAAGGAGTTGTCCTGTTAAAAATCATAACGTGAAAGATATTAACTCGCTTCAATAGAATCCATAATTCTCGTCCTCATAAAAATAGTGTACTTCATGCCATGAAAGGGAATCAGTAAAATGTGGATGAGATGAATTAGGAATAATCCTACAAGAGGAAAGAAGGGTTATTGAAAATACTCCCAAAGTGTTGTTTCCTTGAAGGAACAACAAAAACACTAAAAAAAAGGTGTTGTTCTTTGGAGGGAACATCAAAGGAAATTCACACCAAAAAGCAAATATACACAGGAAAAAGTGTTGTTCTGTGTAGGGAACAACGAAAAAAATGCATGTGAAAAAGTGTTGTTCCCTAAGAAAACAACAATAAATGCGAAAATTCTATTCCTTTGAAAAGGAACAACAAAAATGTGAAAGTACAGAAGTGTTGTTCCATTCGAAAATGACCAACAAAACGTGAAAGTGTAGAAGTGTTGTTCCATTCAGAAAGGAACAACAAAACGTGAAAGTGCAGAAGTGTTGTTCCATTCGGAAAGGAACAACAAAAAGTGAAAGTGCAGAAGTGTTGTTCCATTCAGAAAGTAACAGCAAAACGTGAAAGTGCAGAAGTGTTGTTCCATTCGAAAAGGAACAAAAAAATGTGAAAGTGCAGAAGTGCTATTCCATTTGGAAAGGAACAGCAAAAAGTGAAAGTACAAAACATGAAAGTGCAGAAGTGTTGTTCCATTCGGAAAGGAACAACAAAAAGTGAAAGTGCAGAAGTGTTGTTCCATTCAGAAAGGAACAACAAAAAGTGAAAGTGCAGAAGTGATGTTCCATTAGAAAAGGAACAAAAAAAAGTGAAAAAGGAACAACAAAATGAATGTGGAAAAGGAAAAACAAAATGAACCGTGGAAAATGAACATCAAAATGAACCATGGGAAAGGAACGGCAAGGTGAACCGTGGGAAAGGAACAACAAAATGAACCGTGGGAAAGGAACAACTGACACAAAAGGTGATGTTCTTTTGAAAAATGAACAACAAAATGAAAATGTTGTCCCTTAGGAAAAAGAATAACAGAAACAACAAAAGTGCACACAAATGTTGTCCCTTCAAAAAAGGAACAACAAAATGCACAAGCATAAAATTCAAGCACGCAAAGAATGAATTAGTTGTTCACTGTACTGATGCTGAGGGTGAGTTACAGTTTGAATTAAGTATCACCTGAAACACAAAATATAAGAGAGATCAGAAAAAAAACAACTTTTTATTTAAAAGCAGTATGTAAATAAATAAATTAAGTTACAACAGCTATGATGTTATGTAAAAAAAAATGATCTCTTCGAAAAATGTTTTGGCAGCAAAGACATGACATGAATCTTCAAATGGAAGTCAATTCTTCATTTCTTCTATTATGAATCCGTTGGGTAATGAGTTGGATGAAATTCCCTTATTTCATTAAAATTTCTTTCAAGAATCACTTGTCCATAAATTGACCTTCTTTTTCTCCTAGGACCTGAAAAAAATGAGTATCTGCCTACAATAAAACATTAAATCATGGAGAAAGAGAGGTGCGCAGCCTCCCCTAATCCAAGAATTATGCAAAAAAAAAACAAGTAGTTACTCTATAGAATAAATCCATGGAGAAAATAACAAAGTAAGATTTATTTGTCATTTGCGGGAGAGTAGTGGCCAATCATGCTAACCTGCAGTGTTTTAGTCACAACTTCTTTGTTTTTCATAGAAATTGAGTGATTCCAAATCTAGATGAGAGATAATTCAAAGGTTTATCTCCAGTAGAAACATGTTTTAAATATTCAATTATATGATATGTCAATTTTAGTTAGAACAACCTGCATAACAGAGTCATTTTCGATTACCCATCTTAGACCACCAGTTGATATTTCGAGCATAAATTTTTAGTTTGATGTCAAATTCCAATGATTAAAATTTGAAATGAAATGAAATTTATTTATTTATCTCCAATAGAAATAGGTATTGAAGACAAGAATAATTGATAGGTCAAATACTGTAAGGAACAATCGGAAAGACAGAGTTTTGAGAGTGCTGATTTACGATAGACAGTCAGTATTTTGGTCATAATTTTCTCATACGATATTGAAAATGAGTGATTCCAATTGAATTGTAAACTAGATTCATAGGGGAATCTACCATAGAAACAGGTATTAAAAATTCATTCATTTGTGTCTCCAAAACCCAACTGTCCCAACTCTATTCCTGAGCTTCCTTCTAGACATCCGGTCAATGTTTTGGTTCTAAATTTTTTCGTTTCAAATCCAAATTGAATGATCCAAATTGGGTTGGAAAGTAGACATCAAGGGATAATTAGGTTAGAAACAGGTTTTAAAAATATAGCCAATTGGTCTCCAAAAACATGACTGTCCCGACTGTTTTTCCATAAATTTCATTAAGCCGCAAGCCAAAAAATGGTATTTAAGCAATTTTTTCATATCGATGATAAAAATGCATATAAATGCAATTTTTTAATATAAATGCAATTTTTATCACCAATGTTGATTTCGATAGCGTGTTGCAACAAAGAAACAACTATTTTCACAAAAATAAAAAAAAGTGTTTGCTTTATTTCTTTATTTATTTTATTTTGTCCACTATCCTACTCTTCTTTGAAAATTGAATATGTTTATGTATAAGAGTATTTCCAATGGAACCATTTTAGAAAGAAGGCCTCTAGTATGTACATACCCAAATTTGAAAAATGCATGTTGATAAAAATTAGGGTATGAGAAGCCAACTTCCCTTGAAAAGATGGTATCAAAAATTGTTGAAGCATAGAGTGATGTTGCAAACAAATGATGGAGTGAAACCAATCTTCAATATATCATTTACTTTCTTGATTTCCCATAGCCATCATACCATGAAGTTCTTGAGCCTTCAAAGTGACTTGTTGATGCATACTAAAAGAAAGCTCATTTTCCTCCATAGCTTCTACAATTTTGGAATTTGAAACATTCTGAATCTCATTGTAAGTTTTTTCTAATGATGCATGTCAGATAAAATGGGTGGGAAGGGTGTGTAAATTTTGTAGTTCAACATTGTAAGCATGTTGTACTAGTTTATTGTGGTGAGGGTGTGGAATTAGTTGAGCAGGAAATTGTGCATGGAATGAAGCATTTTGATGATGTAGATGATTAGGTTGTGTGGATGGTTTTGATGGGAAAGCAAGATATTGTGGAGGAGCTGGTAAAGAATATGGAGAATATGTTTGTGCTACAAGATGGGGGAGAGTAGTTATACAATCATAAGGTGAACCATGCCAAGCTTGTAGACAAGATTGATGGTTATATTGACATGGCTGCTCTAACACATTAGTATTCCATAATTGATTATGCAAGTAAGAAAATGGAGAAGAAGTGTTTTGAACCATACTTGTAGGCCATTATTTCCATGGTTTTGACCTTGTTGCAGCTTCCCCATCTCTTTGATATGATACCTCCATCCTAGATAAGGAAGAACAACTATCTATGAGATGCTCCTTTTGATCATGAGGGAAAAACACTTCATCAAATTCTTTATTTTTTGAACCTACAAAACATCCAATTTTGAATTTAGAGAGCTAATAAAATCAACTTTAAAATTTTTAAATAAGACATTGATTTCAGCTCTTTTGTCTTCTGTTCTTGTAGCAGATTTGGAAAAGAAAGAACAAACATCTCTAGAATTCTTACCAACCTTGGAGATTCCTCTTGAGTACCTTATGCACAATTCACAAACATCATCATATGACAACTAGAAAACATCACCTTTTCCTATCAGATTTAAGAGTTCTAAAAATTCATCTTTGATCCCTTTGAGTAGGAGTGTTTTTAAAATTTCTTTTTCCAAACTCTTATGTTTTGATTTTTGAAGGTTATATTAAAATCAATCTACATAGTCCTCCAAGCTTTCATCTTCCCCTTGTATCATATCGAAAATATCTTCATCGGCCTTGCAATAGCCTTGGTACTTCTTCAAGAATATGTTTTTCATGTCCCCCCATGTTTGAATGTAGTTCCCACCTAGGCTCATGAACCATTGGAGAGCTTCTCCTTTTAAAGTAAGAGGAAACACTTTCAACCTTTGATCGTTAGTACAATAATCATATCCTCTACAAAGTATTTCGAACTCAAAGAAGAATGTATCTGGATCTTCATTTGTTAAGCCATGAAAATTTGGTAGAGAAGATGGGGGAATTATTTGCATTTGTGTCACTTTTCCTAGATCTTTGATAGGAAATTCAAAAGTAGAAATGCAAGTCATTTCTTACCATAATAGAAGATGTTCTTCATGTGTTTATTTAAGGCTCCTTCTTCAAATGTTCCTGTCAATTGGTTAGTGAAATGGGTGGTGCTTACATCACCAATTGAGAAAAATCATGAGATTTGTTTTTCAAAGTTTCTATTTTTTTTTCTTAATCATTCACACAAAAATTCAAACATTTATTTCTACCTTAAGTTCTTTAACAGATGTGTTGGAAAGCGGGTGGGGGAGCAGGGCTTCTACATGCTCCATACGCAGGTTCTTACCTTCCGTTTTTAATACCCAATTATTTCCTAACAGGCACCCATCAGATGCACACTACTCTTTAAAAATGGCTACACTTTGCCCAGCAACAGTGCCAAAATTTCGAGCGATAAAAAGGTGTCCTTTTAACTCCTAATTATCTTCACATTAATTTTCAACCCAGGGACGATTTTTTATTTCAAGAATGTACTCAGTCTGAGGCAACTATTTACTCAAGAGTAATGTTTTGCAGTATAGTGCTTAAAATGCAAAAGTAAATGAATGCTTGAAATAAAATATAATCAGAACAACAAAAAACTCAAACACTCTGCAACTAAATCATTCACTCAAACAACCATCAATCGAGGATATAGTAGCAATAACTCATTCCTCTAGAGATTGAGGCAATTGAAACCAAACTGGAACAAGACAATCAGTCTGGGAACGAGGAAGCAATAACCAATATTATCTACAGTTGACAGTCCTACTTTAAAGCAATTAAAGGGAAATAGAAATTGAACTAAAGCTGCTATTGAAAGTAAACTGTGAAAACTTGTTAAAAGCAAACTCTTTGCGATTAATCAACATAAATGAACAACAAAGTAAATGGACAACAAATTGTAATTAAAGGAATTAAACAACGAATCCTATTTAATAAATCTGAACAGGAATGCTGACTGAATAGAAATACACAGCAACTACAAATGTAATTGAATCAGCAACCTTAATCCAGCAGCATGAACATTAATCGCAGTTATTGAAGCAAGAACAATTGTTGTTATAATTGAATAATAACATAATTGAACAACAATTTCGATTACACATGAACATCAATTAAATGAACCATAGTCTTAATTAGACAGTGCATTATTAGATTAGAATTAAGAGCAGGACATTTCAAGTTATAATTAATAATTTTGTTACTAACTCAATCCAATTATAATTTCAATATAACAGAGAAATTCTGTGAAATGTTCATAAACAAAAGATTGCTGAATAAAACAATTTAAAGAAATGAGAAGGAAACCAAACCATCACATGGCAGAAATTGGAAAGATAAAATACAGCAGCAGCTTAATCCACCGGAGGCTGGGCCCTTAGCTGCCAGTAGATGTTGCTGGGCTACTCCAGAGGAGAAGAATGAACAACAACCCTTTTATTTATTCACCATCAAGCTATGAAATCATTACAACAACAGAAGCTTTGAAGATCACAATGGAAATGCAACAATCTCCTTTTCCTCTTATTCTATCCTATCCCATCATCATTCTTGAATCTTCAATTCTGAATCCTCAATTCTCCATCATTTTTCCATCCCCATCTCTGATCTTTGTTTTCATTTAAATAGAGAGAGATCAGAGACCAGTTACAATAGAGATAATTACAACATGATTTCTATTTAAAAATTGGATTGTTTCTAATGAATTGATCAACAAGAAATATATTTCCAGCAATGTTTCAATAAAAGCAAGGCAAATTTGGCTTTGCAGCTGAGATTTGGGAAATGGCCACACAACAAATCTGAGAAAATCATGCTAAAAAAACATTGTTTTTCTCTCAATACAAGCCGAATTTGGGAAAACCGTTCTTCAATAAGCTTAACTAGGTCCGTTATGGACAAAACCCATGTTCTAGACTTTCTAGATTCTTCTTCATTTGCCTAGAATCTCAACAGAAAAACTGTCACTTCTTATTCCAGTGAATTGCTGGGTTGGAATATTTAATCATCAAATCTTCAATCTAGAAATTGTATTGGAGGCTAAAAATGGTGAATAATGTTACAACCACTTTATTAAAACTATCATTTATAAAATCATGCATAATCATTGATTTATTAGAAATAAAGGAGAATAAATAGTATTTTTACATAAGAGCATAAATCATTGTAAAATAGAAATATATGATAAATTATTATAAATGACGTGATGAAGAATGGTAGAAATGGGTAGAATAAGTGTTCAAAACTGATAATAATAATGGCATATTAATGGCCCAATAGTGAGGTCAAGTGGTTCAATAACCTCTTACTTCGAACCCATGAATTTGAACCTATGAATCTAAACCACATCAAGCTTGTGTCCCTTACATTACCACTCAATGGTTGATCAAGGGGGAATTCATCTTTGACAGTCCATGAGAAGCAATTCTCCCCAACCCTCCTAGTGCATTTGCAAGTGTCGACTCTCATACCATTATTTTTCCCCATTTATAAGAACCTCTAGAGTATCATATCACTCTATATCACCATCAGAATGACCCACTTAATCATGTCTTCATTTTATGTCAACAACCCAGTCCCTTAGAAATTGTTGTTGTTCAACAACCATGTTTTCTAGGTGAGCATCATTTCCTTCTTTTAGAAGCCACTCTTTGGTATAATGACACCATGTATGCAAACCCATAAATTCATTCCATTTAATTCATATATGTAGTACCAAATGAGATTAGTAATCCATGGTTTCCTTTCTATAAATGTATCTATCAATTCTTCCCATAAGAGGATGACCATAACATAAACAAATGGTGAACAACATGATTAAAATGTGTTTGGAGTCTACTACTCGAAATACATCTAGTATGCCCATAGCATACCCCATATATACATACAAAATTAAGGGGAACATATGCCATCACATCTATTCATGATCCTCTGCAAGATCTTGTGCCAGCAACCCTGAATGCATGAATCCATTATTTGTGCACTTGGAACATGATGACACCCCATAAAATCATCTAGGTAGGGGGCATCATTACCACTTGATCGATCCCCTCCATCACCATATTATGGGGGGATGTATCCCATGCTTGGGGGCATGATTACCTCTGACCACATTATCACGTGGTTAATAGAAGGCTCAGCCTAGATCCCAATGATCTATGTACGGTTGATTATCCTCCCATTCCATGGAAAGTTTTTCCTACTGGCCTCTCTGGCGAGCCACGTACACATTGCATATTGTAGATCATTGATACCACCTATTCAAACATGCAAGTTTATGTGATGTCACACTTATCACCCAGCCCCCATGTTTGACTATGTGGGTGCAGATGATCCTAGACCTTCTCTTGTAGTTCACTCCTTTATTCATTTCTTACCTTGATTCTTCACGAGGAAACCTCTTTCAAAGAAGCATTAAGGCCATGTTAGACAAGTAAGGCCACCTACTTGAAAGATGTAGATCTAAGTTCTGATGGTAATTTTGTTTTCTACGATATCTACAACATTTAGTACCTTTTCCTCCTCTCCAAATTCTCCACAACTCTCTATGCAAATGAATTGGATTTGGGGGGAAAAAATCTCTTTTACAGGTGCAACCCTAGTTTTTTGGTCAACCATTGTGACCAAACCATAGCTTCATTTGTTGAACCATTAGCACCATTTGAAATCACTCACTGGGTTCTATAATGGGTCTCTCTTTATTTTTGATAATTTGACAATTCACTAGGAAGCCCTTTTTTCCATGGGGTCTCACTTTGCCTCTTATTAAGATCAAATATCTTCATTTGAATCAGCCATACTATGGTACCATTTTACCTTTCCACTAATTGACCCATGTGCCGAATTTCTTCATGAGTAACTATCATTTACTTGTGCTTTTACGGTCCCCTCTTGGCCTCCCCCATGTGACAGTATCATCAAGTAACCCTTGTTTAGAGCATCTGAGATGAGTCATCCTTGTACTTATGGAGTCTGTTTTGAGTCCCCTTGAGTACCATTACAATGTTTCATATCTCTTCGTGTCACATCCATCCCATTTTTTTATATTTTTCCTCCAACTCTACTACTCCATATTTAACGAACCCTCATTTGAGTCATTGACAAATCCCCTCTAGAATTAATTCAGCCACTACTAGGTCAACTATCCTTATTATGCTCTGACAAGGAAAATTGACAGTCCACCACCCATCTTCTTTCATTCCATCACCATCCCTGGTGTCAGTCCATCAATCACTCTACTATTATCCCTCATACCTTTGTTGAGGATTCCTTATTACCTTGACTCTGGCAGGCCCTCTTCTATCGACCTCAACACATTTATTCTAGAAGAGTGATCTAGAGGGTCGTGTACCTTGATTCCAGCTACCGTCTTTGTTTGGTGCCGTGGATCAAGAAAAGGGGCTCATTATTAGGATTTTAATTTGTTGTTTCTCACGTGCTCGACATGAGCTCCTTATCACATGATTAAGATTCATATGCTTGATAGTTCAGTGATCCAAATGATTGTCATAGTGATTCCTCATGTGTTTGATATGTTTCAGACCTCATGAGTGGGTGACCCTTCGGACCCCCCACATGCCTGGATGACCAAAGATGTTGATCTGGCCTCTGCTGTAGTTCTACATATGTGATGGGTTCAATTTTCGCCTCTTACAGCGCCCACAACTTGCATGTCCCCTTTACATGATCCATTCAGATCTTCAGAACCCTTTCCTATTCCAGAGGGATTCTTTGGTTGTGATCCCTCCTCACCATGTTACCTTGAGGGGAATTATGTGTGATGTAATCATATGTTCTTGTATTTAATCGTGGCCTATGTTTCTCCAGGCACATTATGTATATGGGATTCATTGTATTATTTTCTCTAGCCCATTGATTCTAGTGTATCATGTATCATGTACTTTGTAGCTCAGTGCCACATTATCAAGCTCATCATTATTCTTTGTACACAGATATCTTGGTGGGTATGGATATGCCTTCTCCACCTCATTTGAGATCATGTACTCCCACATAAAAGGAGACTCCTATGAGCTTAGTAGGTCTCACCCCCTCCATTATTTGTCTGTCCTTTACTTTCTTCAGATCCTTCTCTCTCTCTTTGACTCCCCTTTTGGTTTTTCATGGAAGTGTAACCTACAAGATATTTTAGTCATACTATTTTTTCCTAACACTCATACATGTTGGCGAAATTTGTTATCACCAAAAAATGATCACCGAGCCATTTCTAACTAGGAGGATCGAAATACACCATGTAGATTTAATTTTACCACAGTAAAATCACTTTCACTGTAGAAAATAATTTAGTAAACCACTTTTATTAAATTATTTTCTCATTTAAATAAAAAACACATTATAATAATTAGATAAATCATTAATGATTTAATTTTATCTAGGAATAATTATTAAATAATTGTTCCTTGTCACGTTTGACTAAATCCCTTAGAACTAATTAAATAAATCACCATATATTTAATTTTCCTTATTTCAGTTATTGTAATAATCGTTAAATCACTATTTAATAATTATTTAATTTGCACACCATTCTTAATTCTCTCGAAATAATTAATAAAACATTTTATTTGTTAATTATTTCTAAATAAATATATTTAACCATTTTAAATATATTTTCCCTCTCCAATAAATATAATAAAGTATTCCAACCAGTAAGATCTTGATTTGGTTGATATTATTTTATTACTATCCATTTTCAAAATTAACTCAATAGTTTGTTATAATCATCATTAATTCCTCACCATGACCATAATCATTGCCACCATTATCATCTTTTTTCTTTTGAACTCCCGTTCGAGTTCTCCAAATTTTGTGTAGGTTTTTCACATATTGAGAGAGAAGATCATTTTCTGAAGCATCAAGGACATCTAAGGACCCATCCCACAAAGGGGGACTTACAGACCCATCTGTAGATCTCCTTCACCAGGTGTTTTTAATTAAAGATTTGTTTAATTTAAGTCTTTCCATTTGGATTATTGCATTGGATATTTCTACTGTTGCTTTATATTTTGGATAGTATATATTTTTTGTTGCACATTTTCCATTTTTATTGCAAATCTAAATCCAAAGTATCCATCAAGATTTTTTTAGGGTCACTTGTCACCTAGTGACTTAAGTGAAGTGTTTTTAGTACACCCCCCAATAAATTTCACACTAACACGTCACACCTATGCGAGCCAAAAATAAGAAAGAGAATAGAAGAATGATCCATGTTGATGTGAAAATGAGATAGAATTCTCTTGTATTTATAGCTTTCCAAGGTTGTCAAATTTTGTTTAGGGCCGACTTGATCAAATATGCACATGTGGGCTCAAAATTCAAAAATATACTTTCAGTTGTCCAAATTTGATGATATTTAGGTCGATTTTGGTCCTCTGAAGAAGAGGAATTCAATATAATGATTATTGCCATCGAAAGAGCTAGCGAAAGTGCAATTGCAGTCTAGTTTCCAGTTTCAGCACTCCCACTCAACTAAGGAGAATTCCACTTGCATGATGTCATGTGTATCATGTCACCAAATCATATCCAGTCTCAAGTATCTCATCATCATGTATCATCACTATTCACATCGATTCATTTCTTTCTTATTTTTGCATATCTCTTGATTGTCCCTTCTCATATGATCAACATTCTTGAATCTAAAAGAAGAAGAATTTAACATTAGAGGGGCGCTCAATATACCACCCTCTATCCATCTTGGAGCCACAACTACCACACAAAATATCTGTGAACTGGGAGCCTAATTCTACCACCAGCGAAACTTTAGAAAGGAGCCAAATCTATGACCTACATCAACATTGGAGAGCTTAGCTCAATCTGGAACAACATCGACGGGATTAATCTTAACCTAGAATCTCATAAGGGAGCTAAACATATACAACCCCATATCTAGCAGTAGGTGATATAGGGGAACACATCTCAACCCATCCTATTTCCTACTAATCTTCCCAATAATGACCCTCAAGAGTCATGTGATATAACGCATACTTCATAGTCCAATCTTTGTCTAGATACTTGACTTACCAATAGGTAAGGATCACATGCCCCAAGCCTCCTCAACCGATTTCCCATGCGAGGAGGGACAATCCCAACAAGCTGTACTAATGGGTATGATGCCAACTAGGGTAGAATATACAAATACCAAGATAAGGGAGGAACATATCCGACTTTATGTGTAATAGATAGCGGTGACACCCTATTTCCCACAGATGCCTCAACCCCAAGATCCCTCCATCTAAATTCCACACCCTGGTAACAAAAACTGGGGGGACGAGTTAGCTTTGTGTCCCCTATTATTGATTCTCTATGTAGATCAACAACATATCGTTAAGCTCATATTTGGTAATCATCATGTTTCAATAGAATTTGTCTCTTGTTCATACAAGACATCAAATCAAATGTCATATTAGAAAAAAAATATACATATCACAAAAAGGATACCAGATTCATTCTCCCTCTCATAGAGGTAGCAACCACAAGCCTAAGTTTGTCTCATACCGAAACAATGTATCAATATATGAATCCATCTTAGTCCTAGCCATATATGATATTGTCTTCCAATTAGATCCCACTTAGTGTTATCACATTGTAATCTTGCCATATCCCGAATCTGCTCAAACAACTCTCTAAAGAGCTTCTTCATCCTGCCTCATAGCTATCCATGCTAGCAACTTGGTGCAAAACATCGATCATGCTTAAAGATATGGAATTTATCATCCAAAATATCATCAAAGATAAAAATACTAAGGCAATAGAAAAATGTGCTTATTTCATTAACAAAGATACCAAATAGCATCAATAAATCAATGCAGTGAGATATCATAGGAAGAACGTCTCATACCAAAAATACATGTGTGTTCACATGGAACATCAATGCTTCAATCAACTAGCGGTTGCCCTCATAATTTCTTGAAATTTGATTGGAATGTCCAAGGATTTTCATTTCCACTTTCTTTAATAGCTTCACTACATAGATTTTATTTTCCCAAATTTAGGACATAATACATCATGCCATAATTCTATATTTCTAAATTCAGAGGCCATCTCCCTCTTACTTTGATCATCATAGTGTAGAAAATCTTATGTAGGTTAACCCGATAATGCAAAATAAATCAAAGCAGAATACAATAACCTACTTCTACTATCAAATTGCAGAAGCATAAAGAGTGAGCTAAACAATATAACGAGAAGAAGAAGAATCAATGCATAATACACCTGAAAATAGCTTAGGAAAAGCCTCAACTAAAAACCCCACTATCTGTATTATCATACAACGTGGAAATACATAGGAATTATACAAAGCCTTATCTCTCACATCTAGCCAACTCTCAGTACAATCATCACAGATGTTCACAAGCAATCTTGGCTTCTCTCAAACCTTCCGCTCTACCCTCGAAGGTCCTATTTCTTTATCCTATTCCTCTGGGATGATTCTCCTCTGACCAAAGTGAAAAATTCCTCCAACCAAGTGGAATACTTCCTCCAAAACTGCACTATCCTCAACACTTAAATCTTTGACTGCATGCATTAGTTTTTTTCCATGAGCAAGCACATGCAACTGATAGTACACTATCCTTGACATTAATCTCAACTGGTTCTTTCTTAGAATAGACATGCATGAGTTTCTAATGATGGAATCTTCAGTTAACTGGAGTAGCACTAGTGGATGCATTAATGCATCAAGTGACCATTAACTCTCTATTAGTTCTCAAACAGTTTGGAACTAATTTAACTAGACTTAACTCAATAAACTGAGTTAACTAATTAAAACTCAAATATAAATCAATCTTATCTCATTAATTTAAGGGATAACTCTTGCATGACTTCAGAAAGACTTCTAACTTGAATTTCTCCAACTAATTAATTCAAAATAGATAAATTAATTATTTCCAAGTAGTTGTTAAGACTAAATTCGATTTTAATTCGCAACTTAATTCAAGGAAAAATTAAATTGGAATATTCTTGCTGCCATATTTCAACACTCCCTCTCAACAAGAAAGGTATTATCTGCCACCCCGATCTTGTCTCTATGGAACTCAAATTTACACTTTGACAATGCCTTTGTCAAAATGTTAGCATCTTTCTCCTCTGTTGAAATATACTGCAGCAACATGATCCTCTTGACCTGTGAAAATACACGAGCAACAAATATTACCTTGTGCTTCTCCACACTACCATCAACAGCTTGATTTACCTTGTAAAGCCAATGGGAACTCACAACTGACTTATTCTCCAGTCACGAAACCACGTCCCAAACACTGTTCCAAACTATTTAGTCATACTCCTCCAC
The DNA here is from genome assembly GCA_031772625.1 of Pinus tabuliformis. Classification (NCBI taxonomy): domain Eukaryota; kingdom Viridiplantae; phylum Streptophyta; class Pinopsida; order Pinales; family Pinaceae; genus Pinus; species Pinus tabuliformis. Next base: position 965,054,559 of record CM062812.1, read on the forward strand.
CATAACATCAACCCAAAACGGGTGCTACACTGCTTCCTCAAAGGAAGATGGCTCGATCTCAACACATTCCCTAGCAAGGGCCATGTATCTAGTGTACCTCTCAGGTGACCTCCTCAGTCTACGTTGAGAAGATGGTGCTCCCACATTCTATCTCACATCCTCCAACAATTTGTCAGCTTCTCTTGTGTGCTTCTATCCATCACTAGAATACTTTTCTTGAGTGGATGTTTCCACTCCTGTAACATCTGCGTGCGGCTCCTCTGCATCAGTCTGAGGATCCTCCTCTTTAGGAACCAATAGTTGCTCCACAACCTGTAGTTGGAGCTCCCTCTCAAGGGAAACTTGCATGGCCTTCTGCTCATTAAACTTGAGATCTTTGTGAACCATTATCCTTTGACTACTAGGCAAGTACACCTGATAGTTGTGAGGTGTATCAGTGTACCCCAAAAATATCCCCAACTCTGTTGTCGGCTCAAGCTTCTTCCGTGGATCCTTTGTGATATGGAAATATATCGATGAGCCAAAGATCCTGACATGACTGACATCTGGTCTCTTACCAGAGAAAGCTTCCTCTAGTGTGTTCATCCCAAGTATGTGATGTGGGCTTCTATTCTACAAATAGACCCCTCTGTTGCGTGACTCAACCCACAAGTGAAGTGGTAGGCCTTGGTCATGCAACATTTCCCGTGCTGCCCCTACAATAGTTATGTTCTTCCTCTCGGCCACCCCATTGTGTTATTGGTTATGAGGTTCCTTGAGGCTTTTGTTTAATTGCTTTCACTAAATAGAAGTCCTTAAACTCTTGAGAGACATATTCTCCACTGTTGTCACTTCTCAAGTCCTTGATCTTCTTCCCTGACTCTTTCTCGACCAAAGCTTTGAACTCACAAAACTTTGTGAAAGTTTGGTTCTTCTTCTGCATGAAATAAATCCAGCATTTATAAGAATAGTCATCAATGAAAATCACAAAATACCTTTGCTTCATTGTGGATTCCATTGAGAATGGTCCACACACATCAGTATGAACTCGCTCTAAGATAGCCTCTGCTTGACTGTCTCAATCATTAAAGGAAGAATTGGTGTAGTTTCCCAAGGTACAACCTTTGCATGTGTCAACTTGCTCAAGTTTACCTTTGGGAAGTCCTGTAGATGTCTGTTGCATTATCTTCAAAGCCCCATGATCGAAATGGCCAAACTGCCTATGCCACAACTCGTCAATGTCTTGGCCTTTCACCAATTTTTCTTTTGTACTCAATGTTGCACAATCATCCACCTCTAGTTTATAGAGATTCTTCACCTGAATCCCTATCCTCTTGGTCTCACCCGTGGCTATGTGTCGGAGGAATGCCTTTCCTTTAGTGAAGGAAACATCACAACCTTTGTCATCCAACATTGCAACCGATACCAAGTTCTTCTTTAGTCTAGGCACATACTTCACATCTGTCAAGGTGATACGAGCTCCATGCTCCCTTTGAAAAGAAATCATGCCCACTATTGAAACACTATACCTTCCATCGTCACCCATCTCTATGCACATCTTGAGGTCTTTCTCCTCCAAGGCACAATAAATTTTTATCACCAGTCATGTGGAATGAGGCTCCATCGTCAAGATATTAGACACAACCCATCATCGATGACACCATGCATGCGATGAGGTTAAAATCCATTTTGAACTGAGAAGTTAAGGCTTCACCTTCCTATCCTTCCAACGATCCCTTCTTGGACTTATTCGATGGGAAATTAGTCGCATAATGTCCCATCTTGTGAAAATTAAAGCATATTACTTTAGACATGTCACCCTTCTTCCCTCCATGAGAAGAATTTGATTTGGAATGGGAATCCTTCCCCTTCCCTTTCCTTTCCTTACTTGCTAAGGCCAAATTTTCTTCATCATCATCCATGGATGAAGAACCATCTCGTGTGCTCCTCCTAGTCTCCTCCTACATAAGATCCCACCACAGCCGTTCCCAATATGGCAGTTCCTACCTTCCATTCACAGAGTCCTGGTATCTATTCCAACTCTTTGGAAGGCCGAGGAGAGCGATGCTCACTATATCATCATCGGCAATAGTTATTCCCACACTGGCAAGCTCATCTCTGTAGCTAGTGAGCTTGTTCAGAAATGTGGAAATAGTAAACCCTTCTCCATCTTGATTCTTTGAAGCTTATCCTTGAGCGCTAATTTCCTCTAGTCGTTATTGTTCTGGTAGATTTGTTACAGGGAAAAGTTTCTATATAGAACTAACAATGTAAACTTTGAAACGGGAACTGTAAACTCAAAACGAGAACTCTGGCCAAAAAATCCTGAAAAAACATCAAAAACAGTGCTAAAAATGAAAAGTGTGTATACTAGAACGATGATTTTATTTTTAAGGGGTCAATTTTGAACATGTTTTAAAAATGGCAGTGACTACGAAATTTATATGAAATTTTCGTGCAAAATATAGCTTCAAAACGAAAAAGTGATGATACTAGAACGATGATTTTTTTTTTAGGGTCAATTTTCAAACTTTTTAAAAAATGCTAGTAAAACCAAATTTTTATGTGCCAAACAAAGTTGTTTATGAGGAAAAAAACACATTAATGTTTTTGGTAGAATATCATTTTTCTTTCCTAAGTATAAATTCAACATGTTTTCAACCATTACATGCCATGGTTATTACACCTAAACATAGATGGACAAATTTACCATATCACATCAAGCACATTTTTCTGATTATCCTTATTTTAATTTTAAGCATGAAAAATTCATAGGAGGCTAGGATTTCGCTAAAAAGAGGAATTGGAGTCGGATTACAGTGAATCTCCTCTAATGACCCTCGCTAAACTGATCACCCTCTCCATAAAATATGTTCACAAAAGGTTCACAAGGAATCCCAGAAGCAAGTTTCATTTGTGCTAAAGCAACTCAGTTACACCTCAAGAACCTTATTACTCCCTCATAAATGTGTTCTTGAGAAATGAATGTAGGATAACTTCATTTGCTATCAATAAATCCCAAACGTAGATGCTAGAGGAATTTCTCTCAAGAATGAAATAATTGGAAAAAACAAGCAAGTTCCCAGAAGATAACTCTAGTATCAATCACAATCCTAATAATGTATCATCAGTGAAATCATGCCCCTCATGTAGGGAGAATACGATGAGCTACCTACGACCACTCGATTTACTTTGATTAGAGTATCTAAGGCCATAATAATAATCTATTTTAATTTATTTCCAAACCTTTAAAGGAAGGTCACTGTCACTGTCATCTTATGAACCACAATAATAACTTTGATGGTGTTTTAAATATAGTTACATGGTATTTTGTGTTTGTCTTATTTTGTTGCAGGTGACTCATGAGGAGCACATGGACTCTAATACCACAATGGGAAACACAACCAAAATGAGCAAACTAAGTTTGGACCTCCGTTAACATAAATTACCATTGAGAAACGATTACATTTATCAAATTCACTACGAATATCTTAACAACAACATAAAAACATCTCCCTTGGCAACAATTCTAAAAAGTCAATTAGGTCAAGAATTTACACCCAATATAAGGAGACACCCCTATTAATATGGTTATTGAGTGTGTTGCTTCCCCCACTATTGAGTGTGTTGCTTCCCCCACTATTAATCAATCCTAACCTCATACAAAGAAGTTTCACAGAATTTTGATTATTACGATTGCTAATTTTGAAAGCAATAATAATTATTGTAGAAATTCATTGCTTGCAGGCATGGAGTGCGCCAGGTACGCACAGCATGGGCTGACAGACCCGAGTTCATAACGCAGTGCCCCATTCGCCCAGGAGGAAGTTACACGTACAGATTCACCCTTGAAGGCCAAGAAGGAACTCTATGGTGGCATGCGCACAGCTCGTGGCTGAGAGCTACAGTTTATGGAGCTTTGATTATCAATCCAAAGCCAGGGACGACATATCCATTTCCTCAGCCCTGCCATGAGACTGAACCCATCATGCTAGGTAGCCACGCCACATATCAAGGGATGCATCATTTATATTCAAATTTCCACCTACTCTACTTAGCTTATAGATCTTATCTGTCAAAGTTTCTAAAGAGCAGATGGTACCCTGCCTTACTGTTTTTGACGGGATGTCCAACCGGATTGATTGGAAAAATAAGTTTTTGTTTCATCTTTATTTTCATCTTTATATAGGAGGTCGATAGGTAAGAGGTATTTTGTGGGTTGCTTAGATACTGTGTGAAGTAAGATAACCTCTAGGCAAATTCTGTGTCCTCAGGTCTCACACGGTGGTGGTGAATTCAGAGTTGTTAAATTTAATATTTTGAAAATATAGTTTAGAGGAGAAAAGTTAAATAGTTGATTTATTATTTAAGTTGAGTTGGTTTAATTGTTAAGAGTTTCTTTTTTTTTCTAAGAAGTCACAGGTTCAAAATTAGAAAGATAGAGTCTATATATTTTAATAGATTTAGCAGTCAAATCACTGAGATGAATTTTTTTTTTTATCACACAAATAAAAAAATCTCATACACCAATGTAGTATTCACTTAACCATCCAAAACATGTAATTTGTTTAAATCAAATACAACCAAAAATAGATTGAACTTTTATTTATGATTACCCAAAGCATTATGCCATAGCGATTGTGGTTGGGAGTCTCTTCTAAACCCCAAACTTCTAAAATTTTAGAACTTTCCCTAACCTTTTTTTTATTTTTTTTGTTAAATTTTATGTCATCAAACACTATGGAAAAATAAAAACCTCCAGTGAACTTTCCATACTTTCTCTCTTCATACGTTTTCTACTCTAACCACGTAAAGTATTTTTGTTTTTTTACTGATTGTTTTTCGAATGAACAGGGGAGTGGTGGAATAGTAACCCTATCGATGTGGTGAATCAGGCAACGCGCACGGGAGCCCCACCAAATATATCTGACGCTTTTACCATAAATGCCCAACCAGGAGATCTATATCCTTGTTCAAGTTCAGGTAGTCCAGGTTGATTTAATGTAAATTTTTTATCAGGTTCTTGAAAGTAGGTAATGTTTTAGCTTCATCTTAAAAAAGTGATCCATGGAGGTGGAAGAAAGTGGGTATTGTTTTCTAGCTTCATCTTACAAAAGTGATTCATAGAAGTTGAAGAAAGTGGGTTAGTGTTTTAGCTTTTTCTCAGAAAATTGATTTATGTAAGGTTGAAGAAAGTGGGTTAGTGTGTTAGCTTCATCTCATAAAGTGATTTATTGAGTAAAATAGTTAAACTTAACTCTATTTTAAAATAAAATATAAAATCTAAAGGAAATAAGAATGATAACCTATATCTAATAGCTCTGGAATTACTCTGAAGTGTTAAATTCTCAATCAACCATCTTGAAAGCATGTTAAATATCAAAATTCTTGACACTCTGTACACTCTGTAATGGCAAATGCAGATACTTATCGTCTCTCTGTGAAGGCGGGTGAATCTTATCTTCTTCGAATAATCAACGCTGCCCTCAATGCAGAACTGTTTTTCACAGTAGCAGATCATGTATTATTGGTAGTTGCAGTGGATGCCTCCTACACAAAGCTACTTCACACCCGGGTTGTGATGCTTGGCCCGGGTCAGACCACGGACGTCCTCCTCATTGCAAATAAGCCCGTGGCCAAATACTACATGGCTGCTCGAGCTTACGCGAGTACCCAGGGAGTCCAATTTGATAATACCACGACCACCGCCATTCTGGACTATGAAGGAAGCTCGGCTTCGTCCCCAGTTACCCCTAATCTTCCCAACTACAACGATACTGCTACTGTAACCCAATTCACCACCGGTCTCAGGAGTCTGGCCACCCCGGACCACCCAGTCAACGTTCCCCTTAATATCGACGAAAATCTCTTTATCACCGTTGGCTTAGGATTGCTGGACTGCCCAGGGCAGCCTTGTGGAGGCCCCAACGGAAAAAGATCCACAGCAAGCATGAACAACATTTCATTCGTCTTTCCCAGAACGTCTTCTCTCCTTCAAGCTCATTATTTCGGAATTCCCGGAGTCTTCACCAAAGATTTCCCCGATAACCCTCCCGTGCAATTCAATTATACTGCACAGAACGTAAGCACGGCTCTCTGGGCTCCTGTGCTAGGCACGAAAGTTAAAGTTCTCAAATACAATTCTGCAGTGCAAATAATTCTTCAGGGAACCAGTATAGTTACTGGAGAAAATCATCCTGTTCATCTCCATGGGTACGATTTTTACATCGTGGGAGAGGGCTTCGGGAACTTCGATCCACAGCGTGACCCTCTGACGTTCAACCTCATCGATCCTCCACAGCGCAACACCGTTGGTGTGCCGGTGAATGGATGGTCTGCTATAAGATTCGTTGCTAACAATCCTGGTCAGCAGATTCACTGGTTCCCTGTATTAGATATTTGTTTATTTATTACAGATCTCAATTCCTTGTTTTCAATGAATGAAGTAGATTTTGAGAATATTTCAGAATAGGAACTTAAAAAAAGTTAATTGAGAGAAGTCAAATTACCGATTTTTCCTCGCTTCATATTCTAGTTTCTGAGATATTTCAGAAAACTGCAATATTCTAGTTTCTGAAATATATTTCAGAAAACTGCAATCTAGATTTTTGGGTGGTTTTTTTTTTTTTTTTTTTTGGTTTTGTATATTTGTCAATTTCTTATATTTGGATTGTAGATTCTGAGAATGTCTTGAAATCTAATCTCAGTAAAAAAAAATCAACTAACAAAAATCAAATAATTGATTTTTATTTACTATTAAATTTTAGTTTCTCAGCTGGAAGAACTGTCCACACCACTGATTTGATTTGACCTTGTAAAAAACCATTTTTATATAACTAAAAAACCTAGCAAATTCAGTAAAACCATTTGAAAAGCTTTGGGTTTGAAATTCTGAGAATCGCCCCACCACTCGACGATTCTCAGAATCGCCCCCATCTACTACAAATTGCCCCATCTGCTATTTTAATTATTTTGTTAACTTTATAAAAACAATGCCGAATTTTGAAACACATGGTATTGAACTCATATGCAATGTTTTAGATTCCCAAGGAAATGGGCTTTCACAAATCTGCGATGTTTTCTTATCACTAAAGAGTGCAGGTATGAAAAGATCCTTGTTGTGCTCATCGCATTATTAGCTAAAGTATTTTTGTATATGTGGGGGTTTATAGTCATATCTCTGATAATCGTTTTGGTAGACTAAGTCATCATGGGGTGAAAGAATATTTGGTTCTCAGAAATCCTCTCCAAAACTGGTTGTTCCAACAGTTGATGTGTGTCCCCTACTGCAAAAACTTTCAGAAAACAGCGGTGGTGCAGTAAATTACCAGTTTGACGGCAAGGCTCCGGGTAGATTTGGCTTCAACCCCGTCAACAGCCTGCAGTTGCACCCAGTTCAGGCACACAACCGTCTTCCATTATGAACGGCTTCATCACGTCAACGGCACTGGATCACTTCCCACGACTCGATCTCTGACATCAATTTCACGATCTCAAATAATTCGGCACGTTCAGGTACAAATCCTTCGTCCCGCCTCGCATTTTGAAAAAAAAAACTCAAAACACTATAGGTGATGTCCACAGGAATAAGAAAAAGGTCCATGATCCGTTGACAACAGGCTTGAGTGCTGAAAATGGAGAGTCTTTCATGGTAGAGCTTTTAAGAAGTGTTGGCTTCTCAACTTGATTTTATCTCATAGTCACTGTGATGATTTTACTGTATGTTGGGCCTTCAATTTAATGGCACACACGTCAAATGAAAATGTGGAGATGTCTGCTTGTGATTTCTTATGCAGCATCATTCTTTCAGGAACTGAGGGTTCATCAAGCTTTTGTACTCTTGATTGGGTTCCTACCTATGATCAAATTAAAGAAACTGTTCAAATATACGGATATTTGGAAGATTGTATGGGAGATGAGCGGATGCTCTCACAAGATAAAGATGATTTTTCCTACGATGGGCCACCAGAGAATATTCGGTCTTGGGTCAAATTTGTGGCTGCTTGCTGCCGGGCAAGGAAGTCGAGGTCTATTTTAACAGCCTCTGAAGCAGAGAATTTGGCAGTCATGGTAACACGGTTCTTTTTAGATCGTAAACTTCTTTGTCTTTCTGGCATTTTGCAAGAATGCCTGGCATCCATTGTGAATTTCTTCACAGATGAAGAATGGGTTTCCATCTCAGACATAATTGCTTTCTCTCTTTCATGCAGCCTTCCTGAGATGAACTTTAATTGCTTGAAATGAAACTTCAATTAATAAGGGCTGCAGCTCTGGTATGCATCCATAACTTCAATTCTGAAAATTGAGGGACCCAGAGTGTTCCCCCTCAGAAGCCTTGAAATTGATTTGAAAACCAGTTGGTACTCCAACTCTATTGCTTGTCGAATAACTGCGTGCCAGCATAATTCGTTGCATTGACAAATTTATACTCTCGGCAGTCCTGTTACTCGGCTTTGGGGACGCATTTCCAGGTTACACTGGCTAGGGCATGCAGACACTTGCGTGACCTGGGGGTGGTTTATGAATATGTTGTTCTCCTGATAATGAAAAATGATTTTATTAGTCACTTAGCTGGAAGAACTGTCCACACCACTGATTTGATTTGACCTTGTAAAAAACCATTTTTATATAACTAAATAACCTATCAAATTCAGTAAAACCATTTGAAAAGATTTGCGTTTTGAAATTCTGAGAATAGTCGGGTGGTGGGTCGATTCTCAGAATCACCCCCATCTGCTACGAATTGCCCCATTTGCTATTTTAATTATTTTGTTAACTTTATAAAAACAATGTCGAATTTTGAAACACATGGTATTGAACTCATATGTAATGTTTTAGATTCCCAAGGAAATGGGCTTTCACAAATCTGTGATGTTTTCTTATCACTAAAGAGTGCAGGTATGAAAAGATCTTTGTTGTGCTCACCGCTTTATTAGCTAAAGTATTTTTGTATATGTGGGGGTTTATAGTCATATCTCTAGTAATCGTTTTGGTAGACTAAGTCATCGAAAAATTCCCATGGAACAACAGTCCAACCCTTTGAAGGGGGTGTTCTCTATTTAAATTTATTAAAATGTCAAACTTCCACACAATATCGCAATTTTAAGTCATATTCAATTTTCTAAAATAAATTAAAAACTATAACATATCATTATAGTTAAATAAAATTTAATAAAAACAAATATAATTACCAAAATTGAAAAGAAAAATCTTCATTTCATTGAAACACCCTGAAATCATCTTATGATATCATGGAATCCATCATATTTTGAATGGTAACCTGAGAGAGGGAAATTGTAATTTGAAAATCATGCTCCTAATATCACTTTGTTTTAAATCTAAAAAAATACCAGTATATATGACACAAATTTGTAATCAATCACATTATCTTCACCATAAATATTTGGCTAAGATGTCAATAAAATTCCTTCTTAATAGTGTATTTAATCTTATTTTGTATTGACAAATTCAAAGCTTTTCAAATGGTTTTACTGAATTTGCTAGGTTATTTTAGTTATATAAAAATGATTTTTTACACGGTCAAATCAAATCAGCGGTGTGGACAATTCTCCCAGCTGAGTGACTAATAAAATTGGTATAAAATGTTTTAAAGTGATTTCATGTTTGTGAAAATATTGAATTTTGATAAAAATGAATGTTGAGTAGAATGATAAATACATTTTATTTTATAAAAGTGGCATGGGCGTTGAGGAGGTGACATAAGGTTTATAATATGTTTATTGATTTTGGCATCATCATGAATAATAAGGTAGAAGTGCTTGTGGTTTTATAGGACCTTCTTGTGCCCAAACAAAAAGGAGTTTGTAAAGTCACAAGTTTTGACAATTCTATTAAGCTTAGAATTATAACCTATCCAAATCTCTTATTCATGATGCATAGATTAGGCATCTATGCCAGGTTTGCAAGAAGTTATAAAAATCTGCAATATGTTTAGTATTTATGACTTTTCTTTTTCACCCATGGATCTGCCACATCTATTTCTTTTCTTCCCATCTTGTTTTTCATTGGGTATGACGCAATATTTTCCAATCATTGTGTATGACACAATATTTGCCAATCTTCCATTGTCAGATATTTTTTGATGCTAAATAATATTGGCAAGCTAAAAAGAGTGGTTATTGGTGTGTATTGTGAAAGAAAAAGAGACATTCTAACGCGGTTTACCTCTTCTCCATGTTCTAGATGAACACATAGGTTTCTTTCTCTTTTCCAAAATAATGAACTCCAAATAAGATAGAAATGTAGGTGTCTTTTTCTTTTGCTAAAATAATTAACGTATGATGAGATAGAAATAAATAAAGAATTATGAATTGGGATCACAAATTTCAAGATTTGAGTATACTCAAATGTTCATTTTTACATTCTCTTGTATGTTTGTTTTGATTAGGTCTATTGAATCAAATTGGTTTTCAATAGGTTTGTTTTGAGTACGTGAGGTTTCTAGTGTCTTATTAATTCAAGTGGAAGAGATCTTTCTTACATATCATTAGATTATGAAGTGACATTGGGCATAATTAAGCTTTGGGCCATACCCTTTTAGAAACAACAACCCAAACTAAATGATTAGTTATTACACCTTTTTATTTAGTTGATCTAAACTAGAAGATTACAAAAAAATTCCTTTCATTGCTCCTCATAAACCAAGATAGATTGATTCATCCCTCCTTTTTAATGTACAAAGAGGAGTGCTTGATTTTTACTCAAAAAGATGGGGTGTTGATGTATCTATATATGGATGCTCAGGTTTTTATATTAAAAAATTTCTCCAGTGCTTGATTTGTAGTCAAAGAGATGTGGTGATAATGTATCTAGATATGGGTGTTGAGTTTTTTATATTGAAATTTTCTCTTTGTTTCAATTAGAATTAGAAGGGTTTTTTCTTTTTGTTTTCCTCATAATAAACTATTGTTCTCAATTGAAATTGGATCATTTGTATTAATGCTTCTTTTCAATGTAAGTTTGAGGTGCAAGTTACTTATTTTATTTTTAGACTATGATATTTAACACATAGTGACCTATGCTTAATAAACTAAAATTAGGAAGGTTTAATAACTTGCTTAGTTTTTTTTTTATGGTTTTGGTGTAGCTTGTTTGTAGAGAGACTAGATATTTGTCCACTAGGCAATAACATTCTCTTGCATCTTTGAAATCTTATTTATTGGTTCTATGTGCTTGCATTAACATCTTTTCATAAATGGTTATTTGAAATAGTTATTCAAGAAAAATTTTAAACATTTCAGCCTTTCATTCAACAAAGAATTATGCTTTTCAATTTCTTCCAGATGCAATGCAAGAAATTGGGTTGAAGAAAGGGGACTTTAGTGAATCATGTGTGGCAAAAAAGGTAAAGGAACCCCGCCCACCATTACATGGAATGTTTGGAAAGACATACATTGGGAGATTCGCAGACATCAAAGATCCATTAGAAGAGGAAAATGAGCAAAAGGAAGCAGAAAATATTGTGGAAGAAGACAATGATGAAACCCTAGAGGACGAAGAGTTTGGATTACGTGACATTGTTGATTAAATTTAAGTTATGCTTGGAAATAAAGCTTTGCAATGTTTTGACTTTGACATTTTATGAAAAGAATAAACACTCAATTAAGGTTGTTATGCATTCAATATTTCTAAGATGTGATTTTCGCATTAATTTTTAAGTTAATCATTATTTTTTGAAAAAAAAGTTATTATTATTATTTTTTTAACATGAAATTCATAAAAAAAACTATTATTTAACCATTTTTAGTTAAAATTTTCGTGTAAAAATTGTGATTTTGACATGTCAATTCTACCAAAAAATTATCAAAACGTGTAGTTTTTTAGCTATATTTATGTTAAAAATGGTTATTTTTATGTTCATTGTTAAAAAATATTGTTTTTCAGAAACAATTATTTCATGTGGATTGAAAAATTAATTAAGGATGTATAAATATGTAGAATATCGAAAATTCTAAATATCGACCTCCTAATTTAAAAATGCAAAACAATAAAAACCTCATTAAAAAAAAAGTTAAAATTAAAACAAAAAACAAGAAAACGTGAAGAAAACGACCACTTCAAAAATGATCAAATTTACAAAATAATTATTTACATTTTATACATTAGAAAATTTAAAGCCAAAAAACAGGTATTTTAAAAAAAGGGGGTGACGCAGAATACTCACTTTTTAAAATCAACATGACAATCACTACCATTCTAAAACGATTCTAAAACATAATGTACAGAAAAAAATTAAGGTGCCAAAAACTATGATCTAAAAAAAACATGTTCGTTCTGCATCACCCCTTTTCAAAATCAGGTCACTTTTTTGCTATTTCTACGAAACGGGTAACAGTATCAGTTCCCATTTCAAAGTTTACATTGTTAACTGCTCTATCCCACTAAGGTGTGACAGATGCCTTAGAAACAAACAGAGAAAAGCTACTTTCTTTTTTCCCTTATGAATTATAGATAGAGAGAAACATAAAGACCAACCTATGTCTTGCGCTAATCTCCTGATTTGATTCCTCTCTTCTTTGATAGTCTTTAGCTACCTGCTCCCTTGCACGCCCAGCTTCACAAAGTACCTGTAAGATCAAAAAAGCATAGCACTATACAAAGACATGGATCTATAATCATAAACAATCTAGGATCAGAAGTAAATTGACCATACAAATGTAGTAAGCATCAATGACACAAGAGCATGGAGGAAAACTTGAATAGCTTTTATTGATAAACAAGAAAGAGCCAAGAGGAGTTACAACTAGTTGTTCTGACCCAACATCAACCTCCCAGCAAAGAAGCCCCTCTTCACCTCAAACAAAGCTTAGATCACCCAACAATCTGATGTTTGTCTCAAGAAACCAACAAAAATTCCTTACAATATGCAAAATTCCAGCCTCTGGATCTCTGGGATGAGGGATCCATATATAGATATCTGTAAGGGGGATGAGTCAGCTTGTGATTTGATTAGTGTCTTCCCTCTGATAGCTCTTGCTTCCACTTGGAGATTGATGGTCTCTTACTCATCCTTGGTCGAATTCAGTGAGGCAAGTGTCACAGGAGAAGTTTCTGGAATCTTCCATTGCCTCTCCACCTCGCGGAATGACACTTCCATTTGTCATTTCTCGTCCATCACACCCCATAAAAGGGATTTTTGAAATGCAATGCACCCACACAGTTTATTTAGGTGATGCAATGCACTTAACTAGTGGAGCACCTGAAATGATCCCGTTTTGACCAATTCTGAGAAGTTTCTCATGGAGAACTTCTGGGAGAAGTTGTAATCTGTTGACCTTGTTCCTTTAGGGGTTAGAATAAAAATTTTAGGGACTTAGGAGCCCTTGGTTTATGGAGATTTCATGCTTGGGGTTGTAGGGCCCAAAACTGTCTATAACAGTTGCCCCCTAAAGCATGAGGTCGTTAATCTTTTGATGTCGGGTGAAATGCTTTATTATGAGGATCTGAAGTTCTTTCAATGCTGGGAGGAGACTTGTAATAAGATACAATACAATACATTATCTTCATAATATTTTCATAATCTAGCTGAGGCGGGAATTCCCATGCTCAGCTTTATAAATTCATTTTCATGTACATAGGACAGACAATCGTCTGAGTGTAGACTGATGATTCTGGTAGAGCCATCATCCTTTTGATTGGATGATTATCTGTGCAGCAATGATGTACATTTAATGTATTTATTTCCCTAAATATATATCGCAGCCCGGATGGATGAAACTAGATCCGAGGTCTTCAATCTCATTCGATCTTCACTCGAAGTACAAGTCGATCCATGTGAAAGTTGTTTTGGAGTCGAACATGGAAAGACATCGCTTGATTACCAGTCAATGATGTAAACTGTTAACAAGTGCGAGAGGAATCACCGATAATGATAATGACCCTCAAGGTACTACAGTATAATTCATGTGGTGTGAATAAAGGACTTGGCGTCGAACACCATGAAAAATCTTTCGGTCGAAGGCCATTGATGTAAACCTGTCGCCGGAAGTGAGAAACTTGCCATTGAGGCATGCAAGCTTCAAAGTACTGAATGGGGTGTTCCTAGATCAACTTCTTGGATGATGAGCTGATGTCGACAAGAAGTGATCCATCATAGGAGGGCCTTAATGAATCCCACATCAATGACACGGAATGGAGCAAATGATTTTTATGGAGGTTAAAACGATTTGGTGATATAAGGTTCAGGGTGTCGGTTATGAAAGAATGGAGTATAAATGTATGGTAGTGGGTGAGACACAGGTGAATTCTCTAAATGACTTCTCTTGAACATATCAGCGACACTGATGTGATGGATTGGTAGCATTAACCCCAAATGTGGATGGTATGATGGGACCATGGTGATGTGACCGGTGAATGAAACAACCCAACCCGACTCGGACATGGAGTGGAAGTGTCATGTTCAAGAGCGACTTGCTACCAACAAAGTTTCTTCAAGTTTTCTTCCCAATTTTCCCCAGTCATTGCTAACCAGTACCTCTTTATTTTTGTCAAGCTTGAGGAGGATAACATATGCTTGTTCTATAATTTTCCCTTCGGGTAAACCCATCGCTATGTTTTAACGAGCCTAGCAATAGTGAAACTCGTTCTCGTCTATAGACAAGTTTGTTGCTATTAAAATTTTAACGAGTTTAACGACAAAGATAACTCGGTCCTTTTCAATTTTAGAGAGTCCGAAAAAGAACGTAAAGATAACTCCAAAATTCCTTTTTCGTCATCTAATCCCTTAAGTCCGAAAAAGTATAAAACAATACATAAGGGATGAATTTTTGATACTTTTAACGAGCTGAACAAAACAAGCGCTCGATATTTTTGTGTAATAATCCCTCAGGTCCAAAAAGATTAAAATTTAGAGGAGGGATAGCACTTCCTGTCCCTTTAACGAGCTAGAGAGGCCAATGGCTTGGCAATCTTTTCATATTTTACGAGTCAGTTGAAAAGAGCTTAAAGGAGACTCGTCTTTTGAGGAACGTGTGATAAAAAGGGTAGCAGCTGATTCCAAGTAAGGTTTGGAATTTTCCAATCATGGCAGTGTTACAAGGATGGCTAGTGAAATCACTCTTCGCAGCTGTTCCTCAAAATGGGTAAACAATCAAATGGGGGTGAATGATCGGCCAATGCAAAAGTGGAGGTGACGATGCAAACATGACCAAGGCTTTAATGGCTGAAGTACTACATTCACGATGATTAATTTACCAGGGAATAGTTCACTTTTTAATGAGCTTAAACGCGGGGGGAAACATTTGCTCATGGCTTATGTTTATTTTTTAACGAGCTTGAACTATGTGCTAAAACTGCTCGATTGAATGGTCCCTTTTTTATTTTACCATAAATAGCTTTGTTCTTTCAAAGATTGTATTGTATTTTCAAATTATTCATCAAACTAGTCAGAAATGAACAATATATGCTTGAAAATGAGTTAGAACACTAATATTTTACTTTGAACTACATAAAAAGTAATGAAAAAGTGTTTTTACCTCTCATTTTAACATTTCATTTGAACTTTGGTTTGTTGGAGCTTTGGAGGTGCTTTCCCCCTTTGACTTTCATCTGCTGATTTCAGGAGATTCAATGGACGATTCTCGGCGCCGTCTGGACTAGGTAGGAGCTAAACCTGAGCTCTTTCATTTCATGTTTTCCATTTTACATTCTGAGCTAGATTCCTAGTTTTTTTGAGCCTCTAAGGTTTGAAAAACTTGTTCTGCCTTCAGCGAACCCTCTGTGTATCGAAAGGTGCGTTGAATGTTGGCCTGTCTAAAGGCCATCTGACATGCAATGCACCCAGAGCACTACTGTAGGTGCGATGGGCAAAGAGAAGGAATTCTGTGCACAATTTTTGATGGAAATTTTGCCTGTTTCTTACCAAAATCAGGATCTAACTCTTCTCTTGTTTGTTTTTCAGAGATCTTTGGAGTAAGATGACCATTACATGGTGAGAACGTGAGCATGAAGAAGAGGACATGCTTGCCCTACATGATCCAGTTACAGTAAACGCATTGCGGAACTGTGGCTTGCTGAAGTTTTTCCGCATTTCTAGCATGAGACAACAGATCAACTTACTGCAGTATTTTCTCGATGCTTGGGATCCTACCAACCAGGTTTTCCAGATCAGGGGCAAATCTATCCCCTTGACTGTAGTAGACATCTATTTCTTGACTGGCTTGTCAAGGCGGGGTGCCCCCATCTCTTTATCAGGTTCGGCCCGAGGAGGTGACTCTGTGAGAGATTATGTTCGCCGGTACTACAGAGAGGGATCTCAGCCGAGTAAAGACAGCAAGATAATCATCCATGATGTCACTGACAGGTCCCTCAGGACTATTCTGTTTACTTTTGGTAGGATGGCCGGTGGTGCGGCTCTTCATGTAGCCAACCGATCTTATATGCAATATGCCTTGGAATGCCTCCAACCAAAGGTGTTCAACTGGTGTGACGCAGTACTTCTTGTGATGAAAGAACAGTTGACCAAGATAAAGAGAGGGAGGTTGAAGAACTTTGGGTATGGTTCTATTTTGACCACCTTTTCCTTGGAGAAGATACCACTGATGCAGCCGCAGTATATTGCACTCGATTTACCTTCACCTACTGAACCACGTATGCAGAGATGGGTTGACCATATGTCTAGGCATGCTGGTCAGTCTCAGATTTCGTTTTTTGATACCTTCTTCAGGTGGTTTGATCGTCAGGAGATGGTTTATTATGAGTATCCATATGCTGGCATGGACTTCCGGGATGATCCAGATTTAGTACTGCCGGATGGCGAACAATGGGGCGCCATTGGTAAAATCTTTGACCATATTCTTGTTTATCGTTTTTTATTTATAACGTCCTTGTGCTTTATTCTATCAAGACTTTAATCAAACTCATGTGTACATGCAGATGTTGGTCCTGTTCATCTAGTAGTTCGCCTAAGAGTACCAGCTGCTGCCCCAACAGAAGAGGCTGTGGGAAGGGCTATCCTTCGCGACCTTGATGTGGCTGAGACTCTCACAACATTACAGGAGCAGGTTGAGGGCCTCACTCTTGGTATTCCAGATGTGAGGACTGACAAGCTACCTTTGAGGTTACAGTGGCATACTACTGGTCTGCCAAGACGATGGACTCATCTCTTATGCATGATCGCACAGGCTGTGACTTGCTATCACGAGCATCATTAGACTAGGGTGCCCCTAGCATTTGGAGTTTTTTGGTCATTTGACCGATTTTGTCTTGGTTACAGAACATTATGTGTAAACCACAAACAGTTATATATATTTTTTATTTTTGGAGTTTTATTTTGGTTAAGTTACATGATCCAAATGCAAACATTGATGGTATGTTTCTTTTTATAAATGTTGAAAATGTCTATCTAACACATAATTTTCCAATGAGTCAGTTAATGTGTTTAAGTTTTTGTAAATATGTTGATATTGAATAAAATTAAATTGTCTTTCCAAAATCTTAATCCTTAGGAACATGCGATAAATAGTTGGATTTCAGATAGAATAGATACCAGTGAGTTGTAGTATTACGAGTTGTGAGTCAAGCCTGACAATTAGCCGACCTATACCATGTGTGATGGCATCAGAGAGAAGTTCTATAAACGCGCTATATTTAGCGATGTTATTTGTTTATCGACCAATACATACCCCTCTGAAACTTACTAACTCACCGCTTGGATCAAAAATGGCCCAGGCCGCGAAAGATAGGTTCCGCGAACTACGACTCGCTCCGTCGGCATATCCAACACATGACTCGAATAGGTTTGACATCTGCAATAAATGTAAAAAGTGGATTACTTGACCAAAATAAACACTTTAGCGAAAACAAAAACATAACAAAAGCATACATGTTACCATTACGCATAGTAACGCTTGAGGTACAACCCATTACGAGGTTGCGCCAGTGGAATTCCGTCATAATCCATTAACGCGTAGGCTCCTTTTGTTAACACCCGTTTAACAATATAGGGGCCCATCCATAAAGACTTAAATTTACCTGCTCCCAATTTATCGGATTCTTGGTCGTAAAGCAAGACCAAGTCACCTTCTGAAAAGACACAGGGTTTGAAATTTTTGTTGCACTACGCCTTGACTCGTTTCTTATGGGATTCGTTAGCCAAAGCGGCATCACGACGGGTTTCATCCAATTGGATTAATTCCAAGAAACAAGCTTCTTCTTCTGAAGTTCCGGGGAGGAGATCAATTGCGAGTTTGAGAGACGAGATTTCGCACTGGATTGGTAAGGCTGCTTCCAGGCCATATACCAGTTGGAAAGGTGTAAACTCGGTTGCATTCCTTACCGATGTTTGGTGAGCCCACAAAGTTGAGTACAGAATTAGGTGCCGTCTTCTCTTGTGAACTCCAATCATCCTTTGCAGCATGCGTTTCAGGACCTTGTTTATTGCTTCAACTTGTCCATTGGCTTGCGGATAATATGGAGCAGAGCTCTCATGAGACAACCCTAGTTTGGCAGCTAATTCGACCATCATGTGATTGTGAAAATGTGATCCATGATCTGTGACTATAGCCTGTGGTACGCCGAATCTGGCGACTACATGATTGAAAAAGAAGAGGGCAGTTGTTTCACCAGTATTATCTAATGTAGGCATCGCCTCGGCCCATTTGGTAAAATAGTCAATTGCGACTATGATATACCCATGCCGCTGGTCGAGGTGGGGTTACATGTCATGAAATCGATGCCCCATTTGGCGAATGGCCCAACAGCAACTATTGGCTGTAGAGGTGTGGGTGGTTTTCTGGTTTTGCTATCGAAAATTTGACAAGCATGGAAACTTCTGACTGCGGTTATGCAATCTTTCAACATTGTTGGCCAGAAGTATCCTGCTCGTAAGATTTTTTGCGCTGTAGCATAACCAGATTGATGCCCCCCACACGCGCCTAAATAACAATCATTCAGGACTTTTTCGGCCTCCTCATGGGTGAGGGACCTTTTCAGAACTGTATCGATACCGCGACGGTAAAGTGTATCACCGACGATCATGTAGTCTTTTTCTTGGTATCGAATACGTTTTTGTTCCGCGCAGGAGGTGTTTGGCCTATATTTTTGGGTTTGGAGATAAATGATTATATCCCCATACCACTCATTGCTTGAAGATATCAGAAACAAACTTTCATCCACGATTGTTTCATTGGATGTTTCATCGTTGGACGATGATGGGAGATCACACAATAATTCTGCGAAAACTAGAGCTTTCTTTGACTTGGATTTTACAAATTCCAAATCAAACTCTTGCAGGATTTCTATCCATTTTGAATATTTGCCCCCCAACAACTGTCGCGAAAATATATAAGTTATGGGGTTGCAATCTGACAGAATGGTAGTTTTTCGAAAGAGGACATAGTGTTGAAATCTTTGTATCGCTTGAACAGCTGCGAGTGCTAGCTTTTCAATGTAAGAATATTTGCTTTCTGTATCATTTAAGTTTTTACTTAAATAATATATAGGATGTTCAATTCCATTGACTTCTTGAACTAAAAGCATTGCGATGGTCGTATCCGCTGCAGCCAGATACATGTTAAAATCTTTTTGATAATCAGGAGCGTACATTATTGATTCTTTCATTAGTGATTCTCTTAAATCATCAAAGGAAGCTTGTGCAACCTTATCCCAGACAAAGGGTACTTCCTTTTTCAAAAGACGTGTATAACCTCTAGCAAGTTCGGCGTAATTTGGAATGAACCTCCTCAGAAAATCCGCTTTGCCTTAGAGTTTCTGAATTTGAAGCAAATTCGAAGGTGGAGGAAAATTTATGATTGCCTGGACCTTACATAGGTCGAGACGAATCCCATTCTTTGAGACTGCAAAGCCAAGCAAACGACCAGAACTGATGCAAAATACACATTTCTCTGGATTGAGTCGTATCTTGTAATGTCGGTAACATAGAAATATCTTTCTTAAATGCTGCAGATGATCAGTCTGCGTTCACGAATAAGCCGGAAGGTTATCGAGATATGGTTGAACGATGTTTTCGATGTCATGGAAGGCATAATTCATTGCCCTCTGAAACGTCGCCCATACGTTCTTTAAACCAAAGGGTAATTTTCAATATGCGAATGTGCCCCACGGACAAATAAATGCAGTCTTCGACTGGTCCTGTGGGCAGATATTTATTTGATTATACCCGGAGAATCCATCCACGAATGAAAAGATTTCGCATCCGGCGCATTCGTCAATTATCTGGTCGATAAAGGGTGTAGGGTAGTTGTCTTTTGGACAAGCTTTATTTACATCCCTATAATCAACGCACACTCTAATTGTTCCTTGTTTTTTCATAACAGGGACAATATTCGATACCCAATCGGTTAGAGGAACCAGGTAGATGAAACCAGCATGGAGAAGTTTCTCAATCTCTGCCTTAATGGCAGTAACTTTCTTGGGTTGCACCTGTCGTAGCCATTGTCGTAATGGTTTGACATCTGGATACATCTTAATTTCGTGTTCAACAATACTCGAGTCAATGCCTAGCATTTCACTATATGACCAAGCAAAGACATCTTTGAATTCGCAAAAAAGAGCGTCGTATATTTCAAGTTCTGAAGGAGAACAACATTTGCCAACATAAATATTCTCTACAACATCTGTTTTGGTCGAGATATTTATGGCGATAGTCTCTTCAATGTTGGACAAGTTTCACTCGGAATCCAATGTGTTTACAGTATTTGATAGAAAATAAAAAACTGAAGGATGATAAAGGTCATCTTGAGTATCTTCTCCACAATCCGAAAGAAGGGAACGATGGTGGGAATCATTCCATGGTGCCCCTTCAATTACCATTGATTGGACAATTCCTTCGTCGGTGACATGCACTCGCGACCAAGGATCTGAAAGGGTACCATATTCTTTAGACCTATCTATCCAAACGCTTGATGAGCGTTGATTTGGGTTTGCCATCCAGGCTAGGAACATTGATTGCTACAATATTTCCATTGGGCTTGGGGGAAAAACCGTTGCATGATCCATGTTGATATCGTTTTCTGAGATCTTTTTAGAAGATATCATATTGCAGGTTCCTACCGATGCTACTTCCGCCAGATTGATTGGAGGTGGAAGGGCAAAAGTTCCCATTAATATAGGATCTTTTAGTAGGCCTACTCCGATATTTTGAAGCGAATGGGGGCTTCCATGGATCATAGGAATGCTTCCTGTAACTTGAGAACCATTGGGTAGGAACTTTTGTTGATCGACGATTGTAATCCCTCCTTAAAAGGGAAATGAAATCTTCCTAAAATAGGTCAACACAACAGTAGCCATAGCATATATCCATTGTCTTCCTATTAGGATGTTGTAATCAAGATTCCCATCGATTACTTCAACATCTATTTCTACTGTTTTCCCTCCTAGTTCAACTTTCAAGTTACTTAGAATACCATATGGGGTATATGTCCTTCCGTCGAATGCTTTTAATGTCATCGAATATCGCGACAAGGTTGGAGATCCTAAAGTTTTCCAGCAAATCATTGACATAATGCATGTAGATGCGCCTTCATCAATAATTGTTCGATGAACAATTTTGTTAAGGGTTTTCACTTGAACAAGGAAAGCTAGTTGAGCTGGTAATTGAGGATCGTATCCTTTATGATCGAAGGATACAAGATTGGAATCCTTTGGGTCTATCCCACCAATGGCTGATAATAAAGGCTACCTTTGGGATGGGCAATTCTGTAGTACTTCAAGAGTCGACAGAGCGGATGGCGATTGGGCCAAATCTTCCACTATATTATAATGCTGTGCCGCTCTAGCACGGGGATTAAACGTCGACTTGTGTACTACTCCCTTTGGCGGTTTTATTGTCAATTCAGGAATGATGGGTGGCGAAACTTCTGTTGAAGTTGTTGTCGAACTACTAGGTTGATCTTTATCCTTGTTGTTCGACAGCTGTGGATTCCCATAATCTTTGTTCCTTGTCGATATCAAAGCATCATTTTTTTGTTTCGAAACCGACAACATTAGCACTTGAGACGGGGAAGCATTTCCACTTTCAACCAGATTTGTTCCTGGATTTGGAAATGGATTAGTTAACACTGCGGAGGTCTTTGAATTATTGAAGAATTTTTTAAGCTCAGCTCTATGTGGACAACTTGTGGTCCAATGATCCTCATCGCATATAACGCATGGATTTTTTGGTTTCCTATCTCCAGGAGGGTTTGCAGAAGATTTTTCAGGTGATGATTCTTCCTGTTTCTTCTTCTTCCCTTTGCCTTTCTTCTTGCCCCCTAGTTTTTTGGTTTCTTTGCCTTTATCTGTCGATACGGAATTTACTTCCGAGGCAAGAAGTTCATCTTTTGCATTTTGACCTGAAATCTTACGGGCCTTTTTGGATGTAGCCTTTGTTGATTTCGTGTCTGTCGTGCCAATCACGCCATCGCCGGCATGAGAGTCATTGTTTGATTTACGAGTAGGAGGAATTGAGAATTCCGATCTAGGGGCATCAGGTATTTTATCGTACAGCGTGCCAGACTGAGTGTAAATCAAGTCCAAATATTGTGCACAAGCGATAACTTGTTGTTCTATTACGACTCCCCCCTTCGCCACATCTTCCGTTATGGAAGGTAGTAATGACTTGATAAACCATTCAGCTAAGAGCTGATCGGGAACATACGTTTTTACCATTCTACGATGACGTCACCACTCATGTATATTATCAGATATGTGAGTGGCCGTCGTCTGTTTGAAGTTGGTAAGGAGTTCTGTTCCCATTTCGTACCTGATTGGTAATTGAAAATGGGTTAAAAAGGTTGTGGCTAAGGTACTGAAGTTGTTGAATGAAGCTCTAGGAAATTCGATGTACCATTTTGCCACTGGACCCGTTAACGTCCTCTGAAAGAGAAGAAGTCTTATAGAATCATCATTTAGGGTGTTTGATGAACACCATAGATGAAAGGTCATCACATGATTCGATGGATCCTCACCCGGATTTCCATTAAATTTAGGAATATCTGATGGAAGTTTATGCAGAATCGCTGGCCACCAAGGGGTGTAAGCGATTGGATCGTTTGTTAACCGATTTAAATTAGGTAACTCTAGAGTTGCCACAAAGGGTAACTGCTGATTCAGGTTAGGCGAAGCATACCCAGGATAAGATGGGATTGCCTGAGCAATTGGTCTTTGCATATCGGCATAATGCATTTGATGCTGGTAACTTTGGTAAGGTTGGTGGGCATGACCATTGTAAAATGGTTGATTTTGACCATTTTGAATGTACGACTGTCCACTATTGGAAAATATTTGTTGCTCAGAACCTTGGTATACTTGTTGGAATTGTAGTTGTTGGTATTGCACTAGCCATGGTTGTGAAGCCATGTGCTGTTGTCCGATACTAAGAGTTTGACCAAGATGAGGGGTCATCGTACTTGTCTGAACCTGTGTCATTCTACCAATCGACGATTGTGGTTGAGTTGCAGGATCAAGGGGTTGTTGCATTACAACTTGAGAGACCTGAGGTTGGCATACAATAGGCAGCACTTGAACTTGAAACACGTCACAATAGTTGGCGTAGTTGGTATATTTGACATAGGTAAGCATTGTTGCATAGAATATACAACTCTTGGTTGTTGAGGTAGTATCGGTACCCAACCGCTTGAGGTAATTCCAGTATAACCCGAATGTTGTTGTGAACTCCCGTATGGATATCCTCCCGGAGGGGATAATGAAAGGGTATACTTCCCCCCATACGGTGGTAATCCAGAACTCAAGGGAATGGTTTGCCCTTGAGGGCCAGACTGCCCAAATTGACCTCCAGATGGATCAATTTGTTGAGACTCAATATAAGAGTTTTCGGATATTATTCCGGATGGACAAACAGGAACAGACCATACTGTCGAAATGGCCCCTGAGTGGGCTCCTTCTAGCGGTTGAGAGCTAGTTGGGACAGATGGTATGCCGGTGAACATTGTTGGAGTGATAGCAGGGAGTTCTGCCATTGCTGTGTTAGATGACACAGTCCTAGATGTTGACGATTGTTCAGACATTTCTAGTCTATCCAAAAGATTACCTAGCGAATCTACAGGAGCTTCCACTGGCGGTAGACTAACTTCTGATGAAGAAGGATATAGAGTGATCCCGACTCCAAATTGCGATGGAGTACTAGTTGGAGGATCTTCCACAATCTCTTCTATGGCAATCAGACCAGGTGGAAGGGGAAGACCGTGAGGTCCGTAGAATATTTCTGGTGTCGAAGAAGGTATGGAATCGGCAGCGACAGATGTCTGAAGAGCAAGACTCTCCAAACCAGTTGTAGATGGAACTGGTCCAGTAACACAAGTGTTTACTCTTAGACTAGGATTAGTATTACTGTCCTTCTGTGGCTGCTGAACTTCTTCTGTAGAGGCAGGGATTCCAGAAATGTTTGGAGTAACCGGAGTCTCTGATGTTGTTGGAACACTTGTTCTAACTTTAATAGGGGATTTGGAACCGGTTAAATGAGTTTGCTTTGTCTGTACTAGCTTCGATTCTGGAGACAAAGACAGTTGACTCGTAAGCCTCCGTGAACGACGAGGTTTCAATTGACTTTTGTCCACGATTGCGGATTACTCGATCAACTATAATAAAGGGGAAGTATGTTTCCGAATTAAATGAATTTTAGAAGCTTTGACACAACTTGTTTTTTCAGTTTTTAAGAGTCGAGAAAAAACAAAAAATGACTCTAGTCTCCTTCGATTTTTAATGAGCCTGAAGTGACAAGTGCTCAGATGGACCTTTTCTGTTAAAGAGTATTAAAAGGAATGAAAGGGACTGCTCTGGAAATCTAGGTAGAGGGATTACCAAACCAATCGCAAAACTGCAGAATACTTTTTACGGTACGACAGTCAATCTTCCCGAATGCTATGTTCAGTGCATTGTGATCGATAGGGTGGCAGACACAGCTTCCTATGGATAAAGGATTAAGCCTATTGGGGTCTCCCAAAATATACTCGACAGTACGTGGGAGCACAAGTCCGTACTGGCACTTATCGTCTCAAAGTGGAGGAATCACCCAACCATCAGTGAGAACAATAGTTACCAAGATTTACGACGCCGGAATATGTCTCTAGCCTAGACTTCTAAATGTTGTGCGTTAAGTTCCAAAGCGTTGTTAGATTCATTGAATTTATTTTAAGTTGATCTTGTTTATGAAGTTTTCCTTTCAGGTTCACTGCGAGATGTAGATGTAATTCCTAAAATGAAATCTAAGATGATAAACAAACTTTTTATCTTCTTTGTGCAATGAAAATCCTAGCTACTAAGGAAAAGAAAGACAAAACCTTTTCACAAAGAGAAAAGAGCACACTCTAAATGCACTTTCCTAAATCAAGCCAATCAGACTGTCTATATTCAAATGCACATGCATGTATTTGTTTTTGACTTTCTTAGTATATGAATGCTAAAAATAAAGTTGATGCACAAATCTGAATTTCTTTTCAAGCGACAAATATCAACAAGTTTATTTTCGAAATTAAAAATGGAGACGATCACAACACCTTACGATTTTGAAATGAATACTTGTTCTTGACACTAGAAAATTACTAATTCAGACCAAAAGCAATATTAACAGGATAATCGACCATCAACAGCAATCAAACTCTTTCCTACGATTGAAATCGACACTTGCGACAGTTTCAAATCAAAGGAAGACAGTACGATTATGCTACTTTTGCAAAGGAGAACTGTAAATGACTCAACAAACACACAAAGACATCTGCAGTTCTTTTGTACAAAGGAGGTGGAATAACAACAAGGAAAATGGGTTTCAAACAGACATATACTGATCACAAGGAGCAAAATTCAGGAATAGAACTGGAAAGAATGAATCACAGAAACCAAAATTGCACAGAGCCTAGCCTGATCAGCGCATCTGTAACACAGAGAATTTGAAATGCAACACACCTTTTCCACTCGGGAAGTGCGCTAAAGTTCAGATTCTCTGAACAGTACCTGTGTTGGGCCAGAAACAAGACTCTATTTGGGTTCCGGGTCACAGTTTGCAGTTCAGTTCTTGGGTTTTGGCCGAGAAAAAAGCAATCAGTAATGAAACAATCAAGGGTAGATCTAAGGAGGATCTAAGAGCTATCACAAGGGCAATCAAATATTTTGTGAATCAGTTGTTTAAATCATATACAAATCCAGTAGATGGATTGAAGTAGCGGTTATCTACTTTGCATTTGCTATGGCAAATGCAGTTCGAATGCTACCTGTAAGTTTATGAAATAGGCAACAAAGAATGATAAACAAACAACTAATTATCTCCCTAGTGGAGTCGCCATTTTGTTACAGGGAAAAGTGTCTATATAGAACTGCTCTATCCCACTAAGGTGTGACAGCTGCCTTAGAAACAAATAGAGAAAAGCTACTTTGATTTTTCCTTTATGAATTATAGATAGAGAGGAACAGAAAGACCAACCTCTATCTTGCGCTAATCTGCTGATTTGATTCCTCTCTTATTTGATAGTCTTTAGCTACCTGCTCCCTTGCACGCCCAGCTTCACAAAGTACCTGTAAGATCACAGAAGCATAACACTATACAAAGACATGGATCTATAATCATAAACAATCTAGGATCAGAAGTAAATTGACCATACAAATGTAGTAAGCATCAATGACACAAGAGCATGGAGGAAAACTTGAATAACTTTTATTGATAAACAAGAAAGAGCCAAGAGGAGTTACAACCAGTTGTTCTGACCCAACATCAACTTCCCAGCAAAGAAGCCCCTCTTCACCTCAAACAAAGCTTAGATCACTCAACAATTTGATGTTTGTCTCAAGAAACCAACAGCAATTCCTTACAATATGCAAAATTCCAGCCTCTGGATCTCTGGGATGAGGGATCCATATATAGATATCTGTAAGGGGGATGAGTCAGCTTGTGATTTGATTAGTGTCTTCCCTCTGATAGTTCTTGCTTCCACTTGGAGATTGATGGTCTCTTACTCATCCTTGGTCGAATTCAGTGAGGCAAGTGTCACAGGAGAAGTTTTTGGAAGCTTCCATTGCCTCTCCTCCTCGCGGAATGACACTTCCATTTGTCATTTCTCGCCCATCGCACCCCAAGAATGTATTTTTGAAATGCAACGCACCCACACAGTGTATTTAGGTGAGATGCAACACACTTAACGAGTGGAGCAGCTGAAATGATCCTGTTTTGACCAATTCTGAGCAGTTTTTCATGGAGAACTTCTGGGAGAAGTTGTAATCTGTTGACCTTGTTCCTTTAGGGGTTAGAACAACACTTTTAGGGACTTAGGAGCCCTTGGTTTATGGACATTTCATGCTTGGGGTTGTAGGGCCCAAAACTGTCTATAACAAGATGCCCTTCAATGTCTTCCACACTGAAAATGTAGTATCCCTCCCATGGAGACTCGACACAATATGGTCTTGAACTCCCTCAAGAATGATCCGTATTGCCTTCGCCACACACTTCTTCCACTCAGCCAACTCTTGTGCATTATTTGAAGCTGGCTTTGGGATTTCTTGATCACTGAATTCCTTCAAACCATTGTCTTCTAATACAGCCTCCATTCTATCTTTCCATGCTATGTAATTCGAGCTACCTTCTAAGGCATACTCAAGTCTCAAGCCATAGAATTCCATTGGCTAACCTTGAAGTATGATATGAATTCGATTTGCACATGTGACCCTGAACTTCAAACTTCAAATTCTCTTCTCAGTATAGTGTTCACAGCTCCGGTACCCTGTAGATATTTCTACAAATCCAGCTCTGATACCATGTAGAAAATTTGATGTTGGCTAACCCGATAATGAAATACAAATCAAAGCAGAATACAATAACCTACTTCTACTATCAATTTACGGAAGCTTAAATATCGAGCTGAATAATATAACTAGAAGAAGAAGAATCAATTCACAATACACATGAAAATACTTTGGGGAAAGCCTCAGCTAAAAACCCCATTATCTGTATTATCATACAAGGTGGAAATACATAGGAATTATACAAAGCCTTAGCTCTCACATCTATCCAGCTCTCAGTACAATCCTCACAGATGCTCGCATGCAATATTGGCTTCTCTCAGGCTTTCTTCTCTACCCTCCAAGCTCCTATTTTCTTGCATTGTTCCTCTGGGATGATTCTCCTCTGACCAAGTGGAAAACCTCCTCCAACCATGTGGAACACTTCCTCCAAAACAATGCAATCTTCAACACTTAAATCCTTGACTGCATGCATTAGTTTTTTTACATGAGCAAACACATGCAACTGATAGTACACTATCCATGACATTAATATCAACTGGGCCTTTCTCAGAATAGACATGCATGAGTTTCTAATGATGGAATCTTCACTTAACTGGAGTAGCACTAGTGGACGCATTAATGCATCAACTGACCGTTAACTCTCTATTAGTTACTCAAATAGTTTGGAACTAATTTTACTAGACTTAACTCAGTAAACTGAGTTAACTAATTACAACTCAAATATAACTCAATATTATCTCCTTAATTTAAGGGATAACTCTTGCATGACTTCATAAAGACTTCTAACTTGAATTTCTCCAACTAATTAATTCAAAATAAATAAATTAATTATTTCCAAGTAGCTGTTAAGACTAAATTCGATTTTAATTCACAATTAATTCAAGGACAGATTAAATTTGAATATTCTTGTTGCCATATTTCAACACATAGGCTCATTTCCTGTCAAGAATAGACCATCATTATATAAAACCAAAATCAAAGCCACACCTTGGACCACTTTTGAAGTATAGGTTTGGATTGACACATCATCCTAACTTCACCAAATAACTATCAACACAGATAAATTAGGCTTAGGTATCTTGCTTCATATAATGCTTTCTTGAAACATAACACTTGACCAAAGAAATATGTTTAGCCTTACACAAATCAATATTGTGTAATCAAATCAACTTTTTCAAATTATCAAAGTTTAGATATCAGATCAAAACTGATATCAAACTCATCAATATCATTTTAAAAAATTATTTGGACTAGGTGACTAGTAGAGCTCATGTCGAAATGTCTAGTTACAACACTATCAATCAAACTTTATCAATCCACACTCATGATCATAGCATGAACCATTTCTGCTTCTAAATATGAATGGATAGATCAAGGACAAGTCATATAAGTTTCCTCACAAATAAAATCCACCCCCCCACCCAAGGGTACACACTGGGTCTTATATAACCTTTATCCAATACTTCTTGAAGATGCATTTTTAACTCTGTAAGCTATGGAACACTCATTCTATAAGGAGCTTTGGAAACTGGAGCAACTCTAGGGATCAATTCTATAGTAAAATCAAGATTCCTTTTGCGTGGTAATCTCAGAATATCTTCTAGAAAGACATCCTTAAATTCTTTAACAATTGGTATGTTGTCCAAGACATATAGTTTATCTTTAGACCTAGTATATCCTACCTAGACAGCATAAATTTGTCATCCTTTACACATACATTTCCCTAATTGGTGAGGTGTAATGGGTCAGAAGCTAATTTCTCTTCTAATACCCTGAATTTCTACTCTGTTGCCATTATCATATATGAAGTTAATCGTTTTCCCCTTAAATTCTAATATGTTCCAATGTTGATCTAGCCAATCCATACCTATTAATACATCATAGAAACGTAATGGTAGAAAATTTAAATTGGTTTTAACCTGTTGTCTGGGAAATTCAATTACACAATCATCTATCTTTGCATTAACTCTTCTTTTAGATCCTATTGCTAACAGGACCATCCAGGGATTTCTAAACTTTGTACTTGTCAAATGACATAAATCAACTACTCTTGGGTTAGCATAGCTTAAGCTTGTACCCAGATCTATCAGAATGGAAATAGGTTGGTTGGATATATGACCTTCCAGTTCCACCATAAATGGTTGTTATTCTGGCTGTTGATCCTCCCACATTGTGTTAATCCTTGGTATTTTCCTTGCCATATTGCGAACAATAGAAGCTTCTTGAATGTTCGCAACTAGCTCAGTTCTCCCTCGATGGAGACATTTTTTGTAGTAATGGAGTTTCCCACAACCCCAACACTACAAAGGAGGCTTAGGAACCTGATTAGTTTCCATCTTGCTATATGCTTTGCTTTGTTTCACTTCAATTTGAGGTCTATACCTTTGTTGATTCCTACCTACTGGTCCACTTGATCCTTTTCGACCTAGATATCTGGTACTAGTATATTTCATGCTCTTGCTGGTTGGGAAATTTCTTTGCCCTTTCTTATTTGTCCAATTTTTGGTGCCCTCACCCTTCTGCTTCATCTGCTGATAGAAAATTCGAGCCTTCTGAACAACCTCATCCATCATCTTAGGATTGTCAAATTCCAACTTTTCCTTCATATAAATTGGTAAATTGTTGATGAAGCACTGGAATTTAGCCTTCTCTTCCCGAATGTAAGGAAAATATCCCAACATGGAGCTAAACGTAGCTATGAACTCATCCATTTGTTGTCACAATTTCAGGTCATGAAACTCTTTTTCCTTGTCATCGTAGAACTGGTCATTTAGACATTTGTCCTTTAAATTCTTATGGAATTGTTCCCATGTGACTTTTTTCTCATCAATTTCCCTAACTATTTTAATTTCTTCCCACCAAAAAGTGGCCTTACCCTGCAACTGGTATATTTCTAACCTTACATTCAAATTATCATCGTATTCATAGATTTGAAATTATTTGTTCATGTTGATTAACAATCCTCTATCGCTTCCTCAGCCTATCAATTGTATATTGGTGTCTCGATCTTTTAAAATTCCCCTTAAAGTTCAGTTTTTTGTCTCTTAAATCGTTTTTCATTAGAAAAATTATTAGATTCTTCTTCATGGCAAGTTCGGCCTTCCTCAGATTCCTTTGATTCTACCTGTCTAAAAGACTCTTTATAATATTTTCCTCCTCCAAGCGTAATCTTTAATTGTCTGTTCATAAGTTCAACATCTTTGCTAGTAGTTGTTTGACCTTTTCTAGTATTGTTTCTAGTTGTGCAACACTTTTGTTCTGATTTGGCTCATTCAACTGTACCCAAACCTCTGGATTATGTCCAGTTCTCCTCTAGAGGAGGAATATCCTGCTCCTCATCTCACAATGCATCAATCCTCTTCCTCTGTGTATCATAATTACTTTTGTTATTCAAATATCGTTCTTTTCGGCCTCAGTGTAGCAACCTCAGGGCTCTGATACCACTTCTCACACCTACATGACCTAAGCATAAGGTAATGAAAGAAAATTTACATCCATACTACCTTTTAAGTCCCTATCTCATCCAAATTACCATCAAGGTCTATTCAATGTAATTGTGGAATTAACTCAAGATATAAAATCATGCCATAAGCATTTGATTAATTACATATATAAGTCTGATTATGGCACAAACATTTAATTGGAATAAACCTGACCGAGATTACAAACATAAGTTTGGATTTCATACTATAATTCCTAACAATTCTTATGAGATTTAACCATGGTAATTCCTATATGCACTCATCTCTAATTAGAATGGTTCTCAAACCGTCAAGGCACCCTCCAGGTGCATGTCAATCTGCCCTCCACTTAGCAGCCTTTCCATATTGCTTCCACGAGGCAACCCATCAAACACTCGAGAGGCAAGACCTGAGGGTTAGGGTACCTACCTACCTAGTTCATCATGGACCATCCTCGTTCTCATTCCTTGCGTATGGAGAAATGAGATCGACTCTTCCCTAGTTTTGCTATTCTCCACTGGGAAAATTGGTATGGTCCTATTGTTTTAGGTTCATGGTGAGATTTCCTTGTCACTCAATGGTCGGTACAGGGTATTGTCGCTTCTCAACACTCAGCATACCCCTGTCGGGCCACCCCACTTGCAGAAAAATATGGTAATCCACATCAGGGAAAATTTTAAGAACCCCCCCTAAATTTATAAATATAATAAATGGGCGAATCTCCATGGTATATAGGAAAAATGGAAGGCGATTTTATCAATAATATAATATGTATATATAATTTTTTGGCGAATCTCTCACCAGGCATGGCGAATATTTTACTCAATTATAAAATCTTGTAAGATCTTGGCGAGTCTTTCACTAAATAATATAACTTTGTAAATTCCTAGTGAATCTTAGCATAGGCTACATGCTGGTTTAATTACCCCATTTGAATAGGCTACATTCCAGGTGAATACCATGGGTGAATACCATGTGCCATTTTGGTGAATACCATGGGTCAATACCATGTGCCTTTTTTCTTTTATTAATTCTAATATTAGGGTTAATAATGGTTTTTTGCATGGTATTAATAACAATCTAGTCCATGGTATTTGTCCCATAGTATTTTGGCCATAGGTTTCACCTAAATATAACCCATTTTTTGAGTGTTTGTAAATATAAGGTGACTTATGGAGTAAATATAAAAAAATGTTTTATTTGTTTACCATACCTCTCGTTTATTTATATTTTTACTAATTTACCATACCTCTTTTACAAATATGGTATTTGGCCCATAGGATTCACTTAAATAAAACCTCTTTCTTGAGCCTTCATAAATAGAATGAGGGTTATGGACTAAATATAAAAAGAGGTTTTATTTATTTACGATACGTCTAGTTTATTTATATTTTTATTTATTTACCATACCGTTTGAGTAAGTATAAAAAGACGTTTTATTTATTTACCATACCTCCACTTTACTTATATTTTTATTCGTTTACACGTTACATGTATATAAGGTGACTTATGGAGTAAATATAAAAAATGATTTATTTATTTACCATACCTCTCATTTATTTATATTTTTATTAATTTACCATACCTCTTTTATAAATATGGTATTTGGCCCATAGGATTCACTTAAATAAAACATATTCTTGAAAATGGGCGAATGGATTCACTTAAATAAAACCTATTCTTGAAAATGGGCGAATTGAAGGTTGTAAGTCCTAATTTCAAGGGCTAAATTTACCTTTTTTACCCTCTCCCTTAAAATAAGGTGGGCTATTTGAGGCGATTTGTAAAAATGTACTATGATACAAAATATTTGCCCACTAAAAATTTAAAACCCCTTAATTTCGCTAAAGGGCGAACATTCGCCCCTAAAATTATCCTTCATCCACATTTACTTATTAATTTTTGGTCTTTTTTCTGGCATCAGAGGTGAATATTCAACTTAATGTATGTGTCCTACTATTTGCACGTTACCCAACGGGTTTTTGAAGTGCTGGGTGATCAAAAAATGATCCTTCATGACTTTGAACTCAATGAAAGTCAAAGGATTCTCTTGAGAATAGTCTCATTGCATAGATCTTTTCAATCTGAATCTACTGCAATTTGAATGGACCAGAATGGACTTCAGATGAAGGAGTTATTGCAAAAAGATGTTAACCCAATGTCCTTTAAAATGGAGGCATTTCTTATAAAAATGGACTTAAGGGCTCATTAAATAATATCTCATCCCAAAGGCATAAAGGGTAGGCTTTATATGTAATATAACATCACTATGATAATGGGCGGAGCAATAGGCCTTAAGAAACCCCGATCATGACCTTCGACATATCGCATCGGAGGTAGGTTTCCATGCGATATCATAACCCAGGTGAGACGATAAAGCAACTGCAATAGGTGGAAATCAATTATCGGGATCACAACAATATAAAGGGCCAACGCACATGCGAGGGAGCTGATAGCAATACGCTGATCCGATCAGCGATCGACGATCAGCGATCGAACCGCACAATACAAAGGGTTGTTGATATACGTGACTTGTGATTGTGATATTTCGATAAAGGGGTAGACCAAAAGGGTTTATAAATGCGGATACATATTATTTGAAGTCCGGGCTTAAGGCTCATGAATGTGTTTTTATGCATTTTCCTGTTTTTCCTGTTAATTTGTCTATTTTAGGAATTGCTGGCAGAAGAAGGCCAAACAACTGGGTTACGTTGTGTTGTCATTCCTTTCAATTGGAAAATGGATTATTTTGTTAAATGATTCATCTTCCATGCTTTTGGGAGGTGAAAACCGATGCACAATAAATACATAGAGAGCACAATTGGCAGGTGTCGCTTGGAGGTCGATCAAAACTAGAATTGCGTGAATGCCTAGATAAACATAGACCAATAGAGGGTGGTGAATTCTTAGAGGCAGAGGCATCATAATGCTCTGGAGAATCTCTGAGAAGCTCATAGAGGCCCACACTGCTTATTGAGTGCTTGGGTAGAGAAAAGATACTCGGGAATACATTGGAAGGCCCGGTGAATGCTCAGAGAGTGGGAGAAAGCAGAGAGCGCAAAGGGCTATAGAGTCCCAAGATTCATAGAGGGCCTATAGAGGTTGGGAGGACAGTGAAAGAACCACCAGAGGTTGGAGGCTCAATAGAGGCATAGCCACTAGAGGTTGGAGGCAGTGCTTGAGAGACAAAGAGCTCAAAGCAGACTTCTAAGAGCCATGGAGCTGTAATGAAGTTCAAAACAGAAAAGAGATCAAATGATCTAGCTGTTGATGGTTTCTCATGTGTGTTGAAGATAGAACAAGGAATTCCAGAGACAAAAAAATAATTTTGAGGGAGTTGGTGCAAGCCAGAAGCTCAATATAGCTCGGAGCATTGATTGACGGAATCTAGTCCAGAGAAGCCTAGATCTGTCTGTAGAGTATGGGTAGCCAGTGGCATAAGATGGTATTCTATGCCCAATGGTTCAGTTGTAAACTATTGGATTTGAGTCAAAGAATTGTAAAAGAATTTAGACCATAATCCCAAAGAGCCTAATCGAGTTGATTAGAGTTCAAGGAGACGTAGCCCAAGCTATCATGGTGAACTCCATATTATATTATTGTCTTATGTGTTTGTTGTTTTGCTGCTTTATTTACTTTTATGTGTGTTTTACATCAGCATAAGAAAATGTACAGAAGCACTAAAATAGTCTAAAACCAAACACAAGAATACACCTACTTCAAGTTCTTTTAATTTTATAAATTATCAATCATAAGCATAGATCTTGGGAATATATAAGCTTTGGAATGGGAGAGGTTCTTGTAAGTTGACAAGAAGCCTTTAGGTCCCCATTTCAGATCAAGTGGTATTAGAGCAGGTTGATTAACCCCACCTTCAAAGAAGGTGGTATCACAGTAGGTTGTATCATGAAGCAGGATGTATCATGATGCAAATGGTATCAAATCAGAATGCTTTGTTGACAGAGCATAAGTTTGCTTGTTTGAATTGAAAGGTGTTCAAACAGTAGAAAGGATTTTTGTTGTTTGACTATTTGTAAACTGACTGTTGTTTGAGTTTTAAAAGGTGAAGGGAAAAGCTATGGATAGCTAAGTCCAGGAGAGGGCAAGAAGGAAGAAGGGTTGAAGGCATTCTTCTTATCCAAAGGACCTCAAAGCAATCCTTGAAGCACAAGAGGTTTGTTGTAAAAGGTTGCTTGAATAAGCTCTTTATTAATCTTCTTTGAAGTTATTTTGTTCATTTTGATAATGAAAACTTCTACAAGTGAGTCCTCAACTTCTTCTTCCTTCAAAAGCTTCTTTGATGAAGACATGAAGCAAGACTTGTTTGCCATGATGGATATGGTGAGGGAAATGTATGAGGATGGAAGGAAGAGCATCATACTTAGAGAGCATTTGAATTCCATGAAGGAAGATAAGCAGTTGATTTCTGACAAATTGCAGGAAATTAAGAGACAACTTCATATTGCAAATATGAACTTGGAAAGGATGCATGAGTTAGAGACATAGCTCTTTGTTGCCAAAGAAGCCTTAGTTGAGTATCAAATTGAAGAAGAGGTAAATAATTCCAGTTTGTCTTCAATTTCCTCTAAGAATGTTTATATTGGTTCTTTTGAAAACCATACCAGAGGCATAGGTTCCAAGTTAATTTAAAAGATGGGCTATGAAGGAAAGGGCTTGGGAAAACATGCACGAGGTATTGTTGAGCCAATAATGGTTGAGGAAAGGCCTAAGTATTTGGGTCTTGGCTATGGACAGTCTTATGCAGAAATTTCCAAAGCTACCATGAAGAAGAGGTAAATAATTCGAGTTTGTCTTCAATTTCCTCTAAGAATGTTTATATTGGTTCTTTTGAAAACCATACCAGAGGCATAGGTTCCAAGCTAATTTC
Source organism: Pinus tabuliformis (assembly GCA_031772625.1). Classification (NCBI taxonomy): domain Eukaryota; kingdom Viridiplantae; phylum Streptophyta; class Pinopsida; order Pinales; family Pinaceae; genus Pinus; species Pinus tabuliformis. Next base: position 965,090,592 of record CM062812.1, read on the forward strand.
CAAGATGGGCTATGAAGGAAAAGGCTTGGGAAAACATGCATGAGGTATTGTTGAACCAATAATGGTTGAGGAAAGGCCTAAGTATTTGGGTGTTGGCTATGGATAGTCTTATCGAGAAAGTTCCAAAGCTACAATGAAGAAGAATTGAAAGAGTTCCAAGAAGGAGTTTCATTTCAGGTCTTCTACCTCAAGAGTGTAAATATTGTATTCTTGGGGAATGCAATAGTTTGAAGCATACTTTGTAGAAAGAAGGTGTGCATAAGAATGCACTTGAACCGGAGAGTTGTGGAAACTCTGAAAGCATTGAAGAGATTGACGGTGTTCCAAAGTGAGCTACTTGTTCATTCAATTCACCTCCTCATAAAGGTAATAAAAGTGAAAAAGAAAGGTATAAATCTTATTCTAATCATATTCCTTTGGATTGTGTAAAGCATAGTAAATTTCCATATAAGCATTGTAAAAGAATTGCATGTTCATTTTGTGGTTTGGATAACCATAATGTTTCTAGATGTTGGAAGAGAATGGCCACATACAGGAAACGTTTGAAGGAAAGGAAGCAAGAAGCCAATGGTCCACTGGAAAAAGCAAGTCATGATGTCAAGAAGATGCACATGCGTTGCACTTAGTGCCATAAGCAAGGACACATTTCTGAAAATGGTTGGACTCTGAATCCAACAATGCTTCCACAAAAGTTGAAGAAGGTGGAAAGAGAGAATGGAAGGAATGGAATGAAATATTCCATGATTGATGTGTTTCAAGATGATTCGCATGTTGATGCTGATGTGAAGACAAATGTAGCACCTTTGAAATGGATTGGTAAGAAATGGTTAGAGTTATTATCCAATTAGAGATTGCATGTATTTTGATTTGCTGCATTTCTTTGTTAATGGAATGCAAGTTGTAGGGTTTTTAGTAAGAAGGTGAATGGAAAGGTTGGGTAGGAGACTTTCTTTATTGCTGCAACATCATTTTCATTTCAGCTTCGAAAGTACAATGTACTTAAGTGAAATTTGAAGGATGAAATGCATGCATAATCATGATATGCATGAACACAGGGATGTTGATGATTTCCTTGTATTTCAACATGTATGTGTGATTAACTTGAAGGTTTGATTACTTTGTTGTAAACATACATGTAAGGTTTTGTTGGCTTGTTATCTAGTCAATTATTTATATGCAGATGTAAGACATGGAGGTAATTCACAAGATGTGAAAAATCTATTTATTTTGTTGAAGCAAGAGTTTATGCCATCTAGTTGTTGTCTGGAATTTTGTTTTTGTTGACAATATGTCAAACAGATACAAATGTAAATTTTTGTGAAGAAGATGTAACTTCACATTTGTTTGATCCACCTTGGATCAATGATCAAGGAAGAGAAGTTCAAACTACCTACTATAACCTTCTCAGCAGGAGTTCTGCATGAAGTCAAGGAGGAAGATAGTTCTTAACCAGAGGACAAGCACATCCAGGAATGAAAGTGTTAACTATCTTCGAGTTTTGGTTCAGGGGCACTGGCTATGCAAGGCAAGTGTATGGAGGCTGAAAGAAGAGGGTGTTGTTACACTCATCTTCTGTTCAGATCAATATATTAGTCTTTTGGGGTCCAAAAGATTTCCAGTGGGGAGGCGTGATTAGAAAATTATCCTTGATGAATTTTAACTCAAAAATGAAAGTCAAAGGATGATCCTGGGAATAGTCTCATTGCGTAGATATTTTCAATCTGAATCTACTGCAATTTGAATGGACTAGAATGGACTCCGAATGAAGAAGTTATTGCAGAAATAAGTTGGACCAATGTCCTTTAAAAAGGAGGAATTTTCTTATAATAGTGAACTTAAGGGCTCATTAAAGAATATCGCATCGCAAAGGCATAAAGGGCAAGCTTTATATGTAATATCACATCGCTATTGTAAAGGGCGGAGCAGCAGACCTTAAGAAACCTCGATCGTGAACTCCAACATATCGCATTGGAGGTAGGCTGTCATGTGATATCAGAGCCTGAGCGAGCCGATAAAGTGATTGCGATAGGTGGCAAGCAGTAATCAAGATTGCAACAATATAAAGGGCCAATGCACATGCGAAGGAGCCCATAACGATAGCCAATGTGATCGGCGATCAGACCGCACAATACAAAGGGTCATTGACATATGTGACTTGCAATTGCAATATTGCGATAAAGGGGCAGACCCGAAGTGTTTATAAATGTGGCTACATATTATTTGAAGTCTGGGCTTAATGCTCATGAATGTGTTTTCGTGTGTTTTCCTATGTATTTCGTTAATTTATCTATTTCAGGAATTGCTGCCAGAGGAAGGCCAAATGACTGGGCTACTCAGTGTTGGCATTCCTTTCAATTGGAAAATGGATTATTTTTTCAAACAATTAGTCTTCCATGCTTTTGGGAGGCAAAAACCTATGCACGATAAATACACAGAGAGAATAATTGCCAGGTGTCACTTGGAGGTCAAGAGAAACTGGAATTGCAGGAATGCCAAGAGAAACAAAGACCAACAAAGGGTGGTGAATTCTCATAGGCATAGGCAGCATAATGCTGAGGAGAAGCTCTGAGAAGCTCATAGAGGTTTGCAATGCTCAACGAGTGCTTGGGCAGAGTAAAGATACTCGGGAATACATTGGAAGGCCCAATGAATGCTCGAAGAGTTGGAGAAAGCAGAGAATGCAGAGGGCCATAGAGTCCCATGATTTGCAGAGGGCGTCCAGAGGTTGGGAGGACAAAAAAAGAGCCACGAGAGGTTGGAGGCTTGAGAAAGGCATAGCCAGTAGAGGTTGGAGGCAAAGCCTCAGAGCCAAAGAGCTCAAAGAAGACTTTTAAGAACCATGGAGCTATAATGAAGTTCAAAAAAACAAAGAGATCAAATGATCAAGCTGTTGCTGGTGTTTGATGTGTGCTCAAAACAGAAGAAGCAATTTTTGAGACATAAAAAGGATTCTGAGGGAATTGGTGCAAGAGGGAAGCTCAAGATAGCTCGGAGCACTTACTAAAGGGATCTAGTCTAGAGAATCCTAGATCTGTCTATAGAGTATGGACAGCCAGCAAGATAAGATGGTATTCTATGCCCAATGGTTCAGTTGTAAACCATTAGAGTTGAGTCAAAGACTTGTAAAATATTTCAGACCATAATCCCAAAGAGCCTAGTCAAGTTGATTAGAGTTCAAGGAGACGTAGCCCAAGATATCAGGGTGAACTCCATATTATATTGTTGTCTTATGTGTTTGCTACTCTGCTGCTTTATTTACTGTTATGTGTGTTTTACATCACCATAAGAAAATGTACATAAGTACTTGAACAATCTAAAAAGAAACACAAGCATACACCTATTTCACATTCCTTTAATTCCACAAATTGTCAATCATAAGCATAGATCTTGGGAATATATAAGCTTTGGAGTGGGAGAGGTTCTTGTAAGTTGAAAAGAAGCCTTTAGGTCCCCATTTCAGATCAGCAGGTAAGGTTCAAGGTCCCAGAGGATGGCTTGGAAGGAACGAATCTCCACCTTCAAGTTGGGAATCACATATGTTGCCTTGCGGCTCTCATGAAAAATTATCCCTGTCATGCGGAAAAAGGAATAAACTCTTAACAAATTTCTTCATAAGAGAACCTCATAGGTTCTAGGTTTGCACTTCAAGCTTGTTAATGGAGCTAAGGACTAATTCAAGTTCTGTTTGGAATTTCGCCAAGGTTTAATATTTGTTTTCAAGAGGGTTTCATCCTCGGGTTTAACTCCTGTAGCTTAAATGTGACACTTACTTAAGTTTGGATAATATATGTATATCAAGCATGATTTATTACTCCTTTCCATTTGAGAGCCATTGCTCTGTATTGCATATTTGTCTCTTTTCAATTGTGGGCTTGTTGCTACACCATCAACTAGGTTAACTAGTCAATACTCCTTGATGTAACTTTGTTGTCGAGGGTTTAAGTCTCTCAGGCTATAAGATTCGAACTACCTCTATTCAGTTCAATTTAGTTAAGAAATTCTTCCCAACAACTTATATGTGTTCTTCTCTTTGTAATGGTGAGAATGAATGTTATAGGTTATTTATGTTTGCTACTCATTTGATATTATTGAAGCTACTATCATTCTGTGTGTTATGGATCAATACGGTTACAATTAGCAGCTACCTTGATAACAGGGTATCCTTTATTTAAGGTAAAAGTCTCAGATTCCACCTTCAACCACCAAGAACCGCCTCCTCGTTATCCTAATGGGATCGGCCGGAAGGTAAATTTAGTGACTAGGTTCGGTGCTTTCCTTACTATGGCCTAAACATGACTCAAGTTCACTATTCAAATTGTAGATTTGTTTGGTTTAGGTTCACGGTGCAATAGAAAATCTCTCGCTGTTAACTATTCTAAATCAACACAATGAGCCACAGATATTCTTATATGCATATACATGTTTTATATTCATTATTATTAGGATAGTGTTACCTCTTTGCTGTGTTGTGCATGACTTTTCTCTGTATTTAGAGGGTATTACTACTATATTGAAGAACATTACTCAAAGGGTGTATTTAGAGGGTATTACTAGTAAATTGAAGAGCATTACTCGAACAGTGAATAACAGTAACAAGAATCCATTCGCCACACTATTCTTAGGTATAGACCCCGCCTTTTAATTCAACAATAATTTCATTAACAAGAGTAACATAACGTTTAACTCAACAATTCTTTTACCAAGAGTAATAGGCTTTGCATGTAATTATCAACAAAATTGTCTATAGTTTTCCCTTAACAAAGATTGACATACTCGCAAATACAAATTGTTGGTCTGTACCAACCATTAAACATTTACTGCTAGCTAACTTCCATATAAGAAAGAACTACAAGAAATATTTTTTAAAGAAACAACCAAACCTTTATTTCTATCTATTCATAAATTAGTTGAGAGTGTCACACATTATTATGAACTTAGTCTATCATAAAAAACAATGAATAATGTACTTATCTAAAATTCCTTAGAATATTAAGAGTTTGGAACTTGAATGAGACCAGTCCGCCCTTCCTACGCCCACATTCCCCCCTAGCAAAAGTTTCATACAACTATATATAACTTTTCAAGGTTAGGCTTCCAAACCTCACAACCTGACCCGAGTCAAGTCTGGATCTTCTCAGAAATCAATCTGACTTGAGAAGTTTCCACTCATCCAAACCAACTCTGGAAATACTCCTACTTTTCATGTATCCTTCTTCTTCAGGTCATTCCTCCCTATGGTAGCCAACATCCAATTCATCCCTCACGAGCCTTTTTTTATCCCGAGGACTTAGAAGAAAGGAACTAAATAATAAGTGCCTTCAACTATTTTCCCAAACTTTCTTTAGATTATCCTAGAATATTCATTATATTTTGACTCTAGAAATTTATTATTATCAGTTGTAACTATTCATTTTTATATTTATTTTCATAATCACAAAAATTTAAAATAAAAAATACTAACAACAATAATTTAATTTCATTTTTTACTTCCACATGTGGGGTGTTACATATTTACAAGACCAAAAATATTAATTAAGAGAAAAACTAACCAACCTATATCAATTTTGAAGTTGAATTTATAAACCATTTAAACTCACCATATTTATTTGACTATAATATTTAATGGTTTTATGTAAATAAAGTAATATATATTATTTCATTAAATAATAAAATAAAGTGTAATATGTTGTGTTTCTATTTAGTACTTGGGTCTTATGCAAAAAAAAAAATTGATAATTTAGAATAATACCACTATTTTCACTGATTATATATATATATATTAATGTAATATTAAAAATAAATAAAAAAAAATTAACATAATAAGATCTTCATAATATTTTGGGACATCACAAATTTTATTTAGAATTTAATTGGAATTATATATTTAAAATTTTAGTTGCAATTTACTTTTATGAATTTTATTTTAAGTTAAAAGTAATTTTTTTCTAATATAATAGACTAACAATAAATACAAGGTTATAGAGTGTGTACTTATTAGGTCAACAAATTAGCTAGTATAAAAATGTTATGAAATAAAATTAAAATAAATTATTTTGATTTTGAAATGAGTTATGGATTTTGGGGAAATGGTATTGATAAGTCATAGTAAGGGCCCATGGTATTGTAACAAACTGGGATAACAATAAACACAAAGTTATATATTGTGTACTTATTTGGTCAAGAACTAGGTAAGTATAAAAATATTATGAAATAAAATTAAAATAGATATTTTGATTTTGAAATAAATTATGGTTTTTGGGCAAATAGTATTGGTAAGTTATGGTAGTTGCCGATGATATTAAAACACACGTCGCTGTTCTAGTAATTTATATTACTAGTACCAGTAAAAATCAACAATGAAGCATCTACCTCACATGAAACATGAAACATTTTGAGTTAGAGGCCGAACTGAACTATAAAATGCATTTAACACAACGGAAAAATATTAACAAATCTAGATCGGCCATGAGTGGGTTGCCATTTGATGCCCAGGACTATGTGATCCCATAGCATTATGGCGAATCATTATATCCTTCAATTTATATATATTATTTTCTTTGAAGTGTTATGAACTTTCTTTATTTATCTCTTTTCAATTTATATATATATATATATATTATTTTCGTTCTTAATTTATATATATTATTTTCTTTCTTTCTTTGTGAAAACACTAAAGGTTGAGCCTAGTAGTAGAAGCCACAGTGTTCATCCACAAATAAGGTAGGAATTACATTTGGAGACCATCGATCAATCATGGCAGGGTATTACAATCATGGATAAATCAAGGTATGCTCTTACCATCACGGATTTACTATTCTATTACTCATATAAAACAAGAATACGTAAAAAATAATCACTAAATTAATACCTCATTTAGGAATGCCTATTCTACTGTACCTTATTAGCATTTGGAACAAGCTCCTGCAACGCTTTCAAGTTTCGTCCAATTCTCTGTCTCCGTTCCTGCCAGATAATTAGAAAAAAAATGTCATAACCGTCTCGAGACTAAAAGATTTGAAACAGAGAAAGAGTTTCAGAATATTTTCTCACCTACTACACTGTGAGGATTCCATAGCTTGTCCTCGACCAACCCTTACACGGATCCTTGGAGCACCGTAGTTAATATGTTATTTTCCTTTAAAATTAAGACATTGTTATGTTAAATTTTTATATTACGGTACTTTAAATTATATTAAAGTATGTTTAGTTTAGATCTAAGTTTTGTATGACAATGACAATTAACGTCTACTAAGGCTGATATGGTCTATCAGATCTTAAGAAAGAAGCGGTTAATTGGGATTGTTTAGAATTGTATTGTTGTGATAAAAAATGAGGGAAAGACGCATTTTGAGGTCATTGTAGTTTTGTTGATTGAACAAGTTGAGGAGGTTGGTCATGGGGAAAATGATTTTCAAGTGAGAGTGGATGTGAGTAAGGGTCATACAATCCAAGAGAAAATATTTTTCATATTCAACTCTCTTAGTTTCGCAAAGAAGGCATGTTCTCTCGTGCCAAGGTATCATGGGAATAGAACATTGTCTTGTTTTACTCCGGAGATGATGAAAATTAATTCTAATCCTTGAAATATCCATTCTCTTCCTAGCACTCATTAGACATAAATGTAATTATGGTTAGAAATTGTGGGGTTGACAACCTCCTTATAGTATCTTAACTTTCTTTTCTCCCCTAACTCCTTATCACTCCACAACTTATCCTTGAATTTGGAAGTAATGATGTTTTTAATATTATCCTTATTCCCCAAGATGATATCATCCTTTATCTCCCAATGATGGATCTAGGACTTGGGATCCTTATACCACCCTCGATTGAGTCAAGGTTGGTTTTGACTAGATTTATAAGAAATTTTTGGGAGTCTCCTGGCTTCCATGTTGTACAACTCCTTCTTATACATCAAATACCTAAAAAGAGTCATGCATTCAGTATGGGAAAGGCTACCCTCAATTAAGAGAATAGTGTATATAGTATTACCATTGACCTTGAGGTTGTAGGTTATGGATTGCTTTTGGATCATTTCAGTATTTCTGCATGACTCTCTAGATATATTGTAACCCCACACCTCACATCCATATAAATAATAGGGGTGACGAGAGTCTCCAAGGGGAACTTCTTTTACTCCAAACCCAAAGATCAGTCATCTTACAATATTTTTGAAGCCCATAGTAAGATTTCAAACCTCCTATAGTCCTTTTCTTAATGCGATAGTTCGAATTGAGCGAATAGTGGATGGTGATACCTAAATATTTGTGTTAGGGTCCTATGATTGATACAATGAAATGATGATTGAATATTTTCTTTCAGTATATCAAATTGTGAATAATATTGCACATTGCAAATGTTTTCCAAAAAGAAAATAAAAATGAAAAGAGGGTATATAAAGATAAAAAGATAAAAATAGAATAAAAGAATTAAGAAAAAAGATGAAAAGAACCTCGTGAAAAGAAAAAGAGTGAAAGTTATGAAAATTCAAATGCCACTAGGAGAAAAATAGTTTGTTTTGAAAAATAAATTAGGAGTTGTGTGCATCTTGTTTTAAATGCCACAATCACACTTATTTGTTTGAATCATACAATATATTCATGGTCAACCACATTTGAATTTTTATTGTTAGGCTAGAGAATAATTTAACCAATTTTTTAAAACTTGGTTAAAATTAGGTAGATGGGTGAAGAAATTGATCCAATTGTTTAAGTTGGATTAATAATTTAAGTTTGAAGGTTAGAAATTATATTAGCACAAATCTCTCCTCCAAAGGAAAATAAAAAGGGTCTGCACATTTAGATGTACCCTTGGTTTGTAGAAGATAGGCCTTTCTTTCAAAAATTAGGATGAAAAACATTAAAACTTTGTTATTCATAATAGATATAGGATTTGTCCTTAACTTTTCGTTCCTATAAACAAAAGTCAAAAATGAAAATATGTTATGTCATCTAGAGGATAAACGGTGTGCCAAATCTAATCTATGTGTCCTTTACGATGGGGGATCCGAAAAGGTAGTTTCACTCTCCCCAACCCCACCTTATTGGTCAGCCTCTCGTTCTTTCGCACCTCCCCCCTCTGAATACCATATACCACCCTCCACCCCTATGAAAACTACCTAACCCTCTCCTTCCAACCAACGGTTTTCTGCACCTATACCACTAATCCCTCCACAACACCTGTCTAACAGTTTCCCTTACCCATTATGCATTTGATCTTCCTCCAAGTTACGATTGAACCTCCTAATGGTCTTGAGCCTTCAACGAATGATTACTTAGCCATAAAATTCTTGTTATCCATTATTCTTACTCCCTCTGTTGAATTCGATCCTGTGATGTCCAGATCTATTTTCTCAATCTCAACTAATACAGTTAAATTGTATCAACATTGAGCATAAAACTAGGGTGCAATAGTAGTAGCTTCACCATCATCATGAAGCTCCATTATGAGACTTTTCCCAGGTAAATTGCACAACTCTTTAGCCTTTTCCAAATTGCTTCAAAATTCCCAACATGGCTCCCAGGAGCAAAACTAATGTTAATAACGAAAATCCTATGATTCTCTCATCAGTTGACCTTGATCACTTTCCCCTCGATGACAAAGACTAAAAAATATAAGAGCCGAAGTGCAAATTTGATTTATTCGAATTACACAGCTAGCTCAAAGACATATTCCTCAACCAGAGCAATGAAATTGTCATCTGGTAATCCAATGTACCCCTCTACATGTTTCCCCAAACCCATCACTTCCCCAAATTTGTCCTCAAATGCCAAGCTTGTTACTTGCCAAACTATAGAGCCAATGTGGCCCATAATGGTGGAATTCTATTCAAAATCACCCCTTAGTCAATTAACCAAATGTTGAAGATCCCTCATAATGTTTCCACTACTCCTTTCTCAATGGAATCCTTGAATGAATTATATCAGAAGTTGACCTTTTACCAGAGATCCAAGAGTTTCAAGATCTTCCTACATGAAGATGTCCACCTCCCAAAAAATAATCCACCATATCGCTCCTCCACTTTTCCTTACAAATTTAATCAAATCACTTCCTTACTCTCATGTTTACTGGGGTATTATTCGGATGAATGGGTAGATGAACCCATTTTAGGTTTTCTATCCATTTTCTCCAATGAAGAAAATCCCTCAGTAATTTTCAATTTTAGCCAATTCCTTCTTGACAATATTCATGAACAATTCCTTAAGGTTAAAACTAAAGTAATTTTCAAATATCCTTCTATTCTTGTGTATATGTTTCTATTTTATGAAGCAGGAAAGTTCCCATTTGCAGTACAAGAACGGAGTGAAAAAAGGGCGCCACACTTAGTCATTTTTTGGACTTCCATGCCAAAAAGTGATCCAGGTGGTTCTAGGGACATACATAGGACAAAGAGGGCTTAAGGAAGCTCGAAAATCAAAGTGATTATAATGATTTCAAACCAAGCCCAAAGCGTAAATGTTGTCATCATCATCGCAATGGTGTGAATGGTTCGTCAATCCGAGCTCGTATGAGGAGAATGAGCTGGTCAAAGTTTTGGTCAAGGTTGGGATGTGGGCTAGGTTTAAGTGTCTTTCAATTTGACCGACCCGAGGCATGAAACCTAGCTCCCGAAAGTGGGTGAATTTATTGGATTGTTAATCTGTCTAATATCCCCTATATTACACAAATTCAAAAAATGTCTATTATTTAATAATAATAAAAATATTATACAGCTGGCGAGCCATGACCCTTGCCACCTCGACTGGAATTAGAAGCCACATATCAAATTTTTTATTAAAAAAATAGGGCCAACAGCCATGACCTCGCCGAACCCTCCAACCTCCATACCCAAACATTATATAAATGCATGGGCTCGCGGCTATGACCCCGCTGGACCCTAACCAACGCTCCATATATGTTAAACAATTATTAAGGGGCTGGGCAGGTCACCTTCGGTGGACCCGGACCAAAACCCAAGAAACATATATGACTTTGCATTAAAGATGAGGCTGATGGGAGTTGAACCCAAGGCCGGTGGGAGGGTCGGCCCCGCCCACGTGGCAGCTCCATGTTAAAACCAAGCCTCACACCCCATTAATGCATCAACAAACCATACCTAAAACATAGTACAAATGTTGCCCGGAAACTTCACCCCACCTCAATGCTGCCACACACGTTTTGGTAACAAAAAGAAAATCAAACGACATGTACCTTTAGTGAGGTCGGGATTTGATCCCCCAACCTCCGCGTTACTAATTTTCCCTCCTACCACAACGCCAAACAGTCCTCATTGGATAATCCGCCCACCAAGAGGTATATTAACCCTCATTTTCTTAATGTGCCCAAGGATGGAGGAGCCAACAGTGACCACGGAAATTGAGACAATAATTTTTAATTAATTTATTGCATGTGGAGCCATGAGCCCGGAGAAGAGGCAGGCAGAACCATGATTGGGTGAAATTCTCAGAAGGGTGGAATTTTTGCAATGTCCAAATTGGACAAATTTTATGTCGATCTTACACCTCTCAGTGACATGAACTTGATGGTGTAGTCAATTTTCTGATCTAAGCATCAGCATTTCAGAGGACCCGGAGGAGGGAATCTTCAAGGAATCTAGGGGGAATCTAAAATATTCCTTAAGCCCCAGCTTTTCACTTTCTCAGAATTCAGAAATTTGAAATTCAATTTTACCTTATTCGACGCCACAAATCTGATGGTGTATTCAGATTTTCCATTTTCTCAATTAATTTTTCAACCACTTTTCTAAGTGGAGTGGAGGTGTCAGCATTCATGTGCGAGTAGTAATTTCCATGAGATTCGACGCTGCGAGATTGATGGTACAACCAACTTGAGAAGTTTGACATCCTTTTCTTCAAATGACCCCAGGATGTTAGGTATATTCAGTGTGTTCATGTACTTCATTTTTCTATGAGATGTATTGTGCTGCATAGATCCCAGTTTGATGCTTCATATGGGATCTTGTTTCTTACTTTTCTCATGATTCTTGCTTGATGTAACGTAGAATCATTTGTGGGATGTACTTGTTGTCATGATTCTTCATGTATTGTTTGAGATCCCTTTGTTGTTATGTTGATGGGATACTCATGTGTTGCCATGTATGTTTGCATTGATATCCCTTTTATGCCATATTGGCAGGATGCTCATTATCATCACGCATGAGTTTTAGGTCATACTGATAGGAGTCCTTTTTTTACTGAGAATTCCTATAGCAGAACATCTCTTGGAGCCACTCCCACATTAGGGAACTTTCCTTGTATGATAGTGGAATCACCTTTTACGTACATCATGACTATTGACAACACTTAATGTAGTGGCCTACACCATCTTGACATTGCATCTCGGACACATAGTCCATCCTTGAAGAACTTCATTATCAATGTCTTGCTATTTTATGTTGTTGATGATTGTCCTATTCCTTCTTATTTACAGCATGCAGATATGTTCAAATATGCTATTTTAAATGCAATTATAATCACATCATGAAGGGAAAAGATCTTGGTTAAATCCGGTAGTTGAGTCAACTTGGATAAAGTTTGGTATCAGAGTGGTCTTTGCGTAGATGTGAATTGCAAGCGTGAACAATGGAATGTGCAGTGATAGAGGATGAAAAAGCGATGTATGAAACCGTGCTCAAAATTTCCCAAATGGTGGAAATAATGTATGAAACTCTACAGAAAGAAACAGAGGAAAAGGAGTGATTGCAAATTCAATTGCAAGCCATGGAAGAGGCTCTGGAGGAACTGAAGCACAAAAACCACAATCTTAAAACAGGGAACGGTGAATTGAAGATGCTTTTACATGAAGAGAAAGAGGAAAAAAAAAGTTATCTAAGACAAGTTCAAGCTAAGGACAAGGCCTTAGAAAAGCTGCAGCGTGACCCATGTGAGGTAAAAAGTAGTTCTTCGAATTCATGTATGTGTCCTGATGATGATTTCGTTGTTTTTGAAAATCATACGGCAGGAATTGGCTCCAAAATATTGAAGAAAATGGGGTATGAAGTAAAAGTCTTGGGCGTTAATGACCAAGGCATTGTCAACCCCATCAAACTAGAAGAATTACACTCTCAAACAGGAATTGGCTATGTCAGAAAGGAAGTTGGAGAATGCACCGAGACAACCAGTGAACCACCAAAAACAGATGATGAGAGGCCCTCATCAGTTCTTTCCAAATTGACAGAGGAGGTAAAAGATGTTGATTTCCTTTCAATTTCATCTTCACATAGTATGATTTCTGTTGGAGATTTGGAGATCCCAATTACAGGGAAAAACAAGAGGCTCCTTACCAGGACAAGGCACGAGGAGGAAAAAGTACTTTCTGTTAACAACCAAGGAATAACTCAACCATTGGAGGTTGTGTAGAGACATCAATTTGTAGTCTTGAGATACACTGAGGGAGAATGCTCGAAGGTGTCGGATTATTCTAAGACATTGTTGAGGAAAGATAATGATGGGAACACTTCCCCATCATCATATGGAAGTGGCCATTGCAAGGACTGAGGCAAGCTCGCATCGCCATACTTACACCAAAGATGACAAGGAAAGGTATAACAACTCTTGACATTTGAATGTTCATTTCAATTATAATCATGTTGTTAATGATGAACATAAAAAATCGCATCGAAAAACATGTATCTTTTGTGGATTACATAACCATAAATTTTCTAAGCATTGGAAAAGAATAGCAACACCCAAAAGGAGAAGGCATGAAAGACCCTCTCAACAACATGTAAAGAAACATGTTAAGCAGATCTAGAGGAAGAAAATTTATTATAGTCATTGAAACAAAGGTGGCCATCAAAGGGCCACATGTTGGAGGCTCCATCCAGAGCAGCGCCTTAAAGACAAAGTGTCGGTGCATGAACCAGGTGAAAAAATTGTTTGAGAAGAAAAACCACCACAAGGGGATGACCCATTAATAGCGATAAGTGAAAAATGGTTTCTAGACATGTTAGCTTGTCATGGTTGCGCTTTTGTAATAATTTGTTGTAGTTTAAAATCTAAAAGTGATGATGTGTTTTCCATCACTTGTTAAAAAACAATGATGTCTGGTCTTATTTTGAGTTGCATGATAAACTGTGAAAGTGATGCTGTTTTTCCATCACTTGTCAAGGAAAAAATAGTGTTTGGCCTTATTTTTACAAATCATGTGTTGCAGTGATGATGTGTTTTCCATCACTTGTTGAAGCAACAATCATATGTTGGCCTTGTTTCCGTAGTTGGGGTATTGTCTCCATTTCAATGTAAACTTGACAGCCGAGTATGTGTTATAAACTCATGGAAAGTATGGGATGCTTGGGTCATTAGTTGGTCATGAAATTCAAGCATGTAATTTGAGAAAAAAATGTACTACAGGTTGCAAAGATTGCAGATGCAGGCTCATCGCTTAAGGCTCCGAAGAACAAAGGAGAAGGAGATGGAAGCGGGACCTTTTCAAGGAGCCTATGATGCAGATAAGGTACAAAGGAGTTGTAAATTATTTTTCATGCCTTTGGAGGACCAAAAGCTGGTAAGTGGGAAGGATTGATCCAAGTGGCTCCAGGGACACACAGGACAAAGAGGGCTTATGGAAGCTCAAAAATCAAAGTGATCAGAATACTTTCGAACCAAGACCAAAGCGTAGATCTTGTCGTCCTCATCGCAACAGTGTGAAAGGTTCGTCAATCTGAGCTCGTGTGAGGGAAAACAAGCGAGTCAAAGTTTTGGTCAAAGTTGGGCTGTGGGCCGGGTTTAAGTGTCCTACAATTTCACTGACCTCGAGGCATGAAACCTAGCTCTCGAAAGTAGACGAATTTGTTGGATCATTAATTTGTCTAATATCCCCTATATCAGACAAATTCGAAAAATGTCTATTATTAAATAAAAATAAAAATAACATATTATATAGGTGGCAGGACATGACCCCCGCCACCTCCACCAGAATATAAAACCGCATATCAAAATTTTTATTAAAAATATAGGGCTGGCAGCGATGACCCTGCTAGACCCTCCAACCTCCATACGCAAACATTATATAGCTGCATGGGACGGTGACCATGACCCCGTCGGACCCCAACCAACTCTCCATATATGTTAAACAATTGTTAAGGGGGTGGGCAGGCCACCTATGGTGGACCCAACCCACAGCCCAATAAACATATATGACATCACATTAAGGACGAGGCCGGTGGGAGTTGAACCCAAGGCTAGTGGGAGGGCCAACCCTGCCCACACGACGGTCCCATGTTAAAACCAAGCCACACACCCCATTAATACACGAAAAAATCGTACCCAAAACATAATACAACCAACACCCACAAACTCTGCTCCACTTGAATGCTACCATGCCCTTTTTGGTAATAAAAATACAATCAAATGACGTGTATTTTTAGTGAGGTTTGGATTTGATCCTCTGGCCTCTGTGTTACTAATTTTCCCTCCTACCACACCACCAAACAGTCCTCATTGGATAATCCACCCACCAAGAGGTATATTAACCCTCATTTTCTTAACACGCATAATAAACACAAAGTCATAGATTGTGTACCTCTTTGGTCAAGAACTAGGTAAGTATAAAAATATTATGAAATAAAATTAAAATGAATATTTTGATTTTGAAATAAATTATGGTTTTTTGGCAAATGGTATTGATAAGTTATGGTAGTTTCCCATTATATTATACAAACCGGATAAACAATAAACACAAAATTATAGATTGTATACCTATTTGGTTAAAAACTTAGTGAGTAAATAAAAAAAAAAACTCATAACAATGTAGTGTCTATCTTAAAAATAATATTAAAAAATAAATCATATATATATATATATATATAATGATACTTTACCTTCTAATCTTTCAGGTGTGCACACCACTCATTATAGCAATAAATAAAACTAAATAGACTAATTATATCCCTTTTATAACCATAAATGAAACTAAACCTACTAATTATATATTTTTTAAATATATATTTTTTAGTTAATAAGGTTAATCTTTATTTTATTATTTAAAATTAAATATTAGGTCCATCTTTATTTTATATAGATAAGAATAGTAACTGTTTTTATTTTAATTTAAAATATAAAAATTGTTTTGTTGAAAACCTACTTTTCTGTTTACTATTTAGTATACATAGTTGAATATTCTCAACAAAAAAACAAATTGAATTTGTCTTAACAAACAATTTCCTTGAAAGTTATATTGGTGCAGGAGCATCAAGCTCGCCATGACTGGGTGAAGTATGTGCCAGGTTGGAAGGTTGTTGAGTGTCTAGATTGTTTCTTTTAATTAGTTTATGAGGTCATGAGATAGTATTTTAGTTTATTTTACTCTTAGTTGTTATGAGGTCAAAGTTAAATGTCGGTTAGGGTTGCTATGGTTCAAAAGTAATGAACATCAGTTTAGGAATTGATACATCAATTTAGGAAAGAAAAGACAAAATTATCTAAAAGCAGATCTTGTAATGACAACCAAAACTATAGCTACCCAACCAATTGTTTATGTTCAACTGACAAAAAATTGCAGTTTCAAATTAACTGTAACCAAAAGATATAAAAGCAGCAATGTAAGACAAGAGAAAGGTTCTGCAATTTCATAACACAGAAATAAACAAAGAGAGATAGATCTTATTTCCAAAAAACTGTCCATCTGTATTCATTGCCTATCTACTGTAATATTATATTTTCTTTTTATTTATCAAATTGTAATGAATAGTGTTGACAAACAGTGGAAGACCAAGGTAAGTTCGTATTGTTTTTGTGTTCTCGTCGAATAAACAAAATACAACAAACTCATTTAAATGTACAGCCACAGAGCAAAGGACCAATGAGTTGAAGCACAGTCCGAATAGGGAGTTACAGAAAAGAACTGAGAGCAAATAGAACTGGCAACATAGTGTCGGAGAAGCAAACCACAGTTAAGGTAATTTTGGACGAGTCCTCATAATTTTTATAAATCAAACAGATATCACAAAACCATGTTCTCATTGCTATTGACCGATACATAGATACATTACATTCACTGATAAACAAAAACAAGTTTCGCATCGAGAGTGGACAAAACCTAGGCTAGGGTTTGGGAACAGAAACCCAAATAATCAGTCAAATGAACGACTAACCAGAATAGGAAATTACAACCAGGCATAAGCCTCATCTTCGCAAGGGACAACGATTATATACGACAAGCAAAGATGGAAAAACAAAATCTACAGAGAACCCAAAGGTCTAACAGTGCATTGACGAATTGAAGTGCCAGAGCCTACCGACAAAGGTTCACTACCATTAGAAGACCGACTCCCGGAGGAACTCGCTTACCCAGGTCGAGCCATTGACCTATACACACAGCAGAGCACCATTAATATAGTTACACAACAATGAACCGAAACTAAAGAAACCACAGAAACAGGAGGGTTTCATATATTACCTGAGCAAGCCGGACCCAGGGTTTGAGGAGCAAAGCCGTGACTGAATTGACAAAGCTGACACAGAAGGAGCATTTCTGGTTAGCATCAATACCATGAGAAGGCCGAATTGAATCAGGGAAGGAGTCAAAACCTATTTTAGAGCCACGATAACCTACTAATTGGTTGCCTGAATCCAAGGACGATGGAAGTTAAACCATGTTACGCACAGAATAGTGACCAGAGATACCAATAATAGTAGCGAAGGCGACCATACAAAAGCAGAGGCAATAGAACAATAGCAAGGAGAAGTTAACAGACGAGACACTAGGTTCTACAACCAGACCAGAGCAGAACAATAGAACGAGACTAAGAAATCTTACCATGTGAAAAGGAGCCGAGCGAGCACACCACCAGAACCAGAACGGTTTCGAGCCACTGGAGAAAACCACTGACAACCTCATAACTAGGATTGGGAGACCGGTACTCACCCATAGTCATACCCAGAGAAGAACCAGGGATTTCCATACTCACCAAATCAAAAACCACACAACAAACTCTTGCAGCAACTTCACAGGTGAACAGAACAATCTCGAATGACTCGAAAGCCAAAGTGTTTTGGCCAAAGAACCAACGGAGGAACTAGGCCCGAGGTGTGTAGGTAAGAATTGAATGCGACATTAATTGCTCATAGTTGCCAACCCGATGTTCATTGACCATCTTTGCATGCGACCGCTAGAAAAATCTAACACGTTGTAAAGTCCGGAAACTGTTGTAAAGCCGAGGACACATGGATTTGTGGGCCAGTGTGGCTGGGCTACATCAAAGTGGTATCAGAGTAGTTGTTTATGTTAGTAGGAGGAATGGAGAGAGGAAGGCTAGGTGGTGGCAGAGGTGCTCAAATATTGTTAGAGGAAGGATTGAGAGAGGAGATTGGAATTCTTGCTGCCCGTTTGGAGGCAGTAAAGGCAGGTAGACGAAGAGATCCAGAAATAGGCGATGACAGTGAAGAGGAAGTTGAAGTAGCAGCAGATGGACCAGAAGGTGAACCTGCAAAAGTGATATTGTTGAGATCTGTTTTAGTGGCAACTAGTAAACCCAAGCCAGAACTCCCGACGTATGATGGTAGCCTATCTATCGAAGTTTTATTGGATTGGATTAGTGAGATGGATAAGTACTTTGAGTGTGAGGAAGCGAGCAAAGACCATGGAGTTAAATTCGTTGTGATGAAAATGAAAGGACACGTAGCCCTATGGTGGGATAATGTCTAGAACGAGAGGAAGAGATTGAACAAGGCACCGATTAAAACTTGGGCAAGGATGGTGGCCAAGCTAAAGGGAAGATTTCTGCCGACGGACTATCAGATTGTATTACATAGGAAGGTGCAGAATCTGAAACGGAAAGGATTAACCGTGAGGGAGTACACGGAGGAGTTCTATCGAGTGAATTTGCGAGCCGAATATACAGACGATACAGTAGAAAGAACAGTCAGGTATGTTAATGGGCTAAGGCTAGATATTTTGGAAGAAATTAGTATCTTGTCTCCGAACAACACTGAGGAAGCGTATCAGAGTGCGATGAAGGCTGAGGAGAAAATTACCAGAAAGCAGAATGCCCAGAGAGGACAAGGAGCCAGCAGAGGGAAAGGCGAGTCCTATGGCGGGGGCGGAACTTCTAACAACAACAAGGAAGGCAGTAGTTCTAAAGCTTCCGGAACAATAGACAGAGGTGACAGTGTGAGAGGCGGAAGGTCATCCCAGCGAGGCAGGGGAAATGGCCGAGGTAGAGGGGCTGGATATCAGTGTTATAGGTGTCATAAGTGGGGGCACCGATCGTTTGAATGTCCAGAAGCAGATCGAGCTGGACAGTGGGGTGCGTATGTGGCATAACCAGAGGAAGTAGCAACACCTCCCAAAGAAGCAGAGAATGCTCCAGAGATAGGGGAAGCTCTGGTGCTGCACAAGGTGTTGTTAAAACTAGTCAAGAAGGTCACGAAACAGTTGCAGCAGAAAGCTTTGTTTAGGACAATTTGTAAGTCGTGAGGTAAGTGTTGTAAGTTAATCATTGACAGTGGTAGTACTGATAATTTAGTGTACACAGAGATGGTGGAAAAATTGGAGTTGAAATGCTCAAAGCATCCCAACCCTTATAGAATTTCATCGCTGCAAAAAGGTCATCAATTGCTAGTGGATGAGCAGAGTGTGGTCAAATTTCAGATAGGCAGATATAAGGACAAAGTTGTTTGTGACATCATGCCGATGGATGTATGTCACATACTGCTTGGCAGGCCTTGGCAGTACGATAGAAAAGAGGTCCATGATGGATTGATGATATTGTTTGTGAAGGATGGAATCAAACATATGCTTGTACCCATCAAGGAAGAAGGGATAGTAGAGACTAGTGAACCAAGAACATTTTTGGTCAGCATAAAACAGTTGTTAAAATAGGTTGAGGACAGTGAGAAAGGTTATGTAGTTGTAAACAAAGAAAGGATAGTAGTGTTGCATATAGAGGTATCAGATTTACCTACAGAGATCCAGCAAATGTTGGAGGAGTTTACGGACATAGTTGTAGATGAATTGCCAAACAAGTTACCCCACAAATGGAGCATAAGTCATCATATTGACTTCATACCCGGAGCCAGTTTGCCGAAAAAAGTGGCCTACCGAGTGAGCTCGAAGGACAATGAAGAAATTAGGAAGCAGGTGCAAGAATTGTTGGACAAGGGATTGATAAGGGAGAGCTTAAGCCCTTGTGCTATTCCAACGATCCTTGCTCCCAATAAGGGAGGAGAATGACAGATGTGCACCAACTCAAGGACCATCAATAAAATCACCATCCGATACAGGTTTCCACCGCCACGAATGGATGATATGATGTATTGCTTAAGCGGGGCAACTTATTTCTCTAAGATAGACTTGAAAAGCGGGTACCATCAGATTCAAATACGAGAGGGGGACGAATGGAAGACAACCTTTAAGACGAATGAGGGGCTATACAAATGGCTGGTCATGCCATTTTGGCTGAGCAATGCACCCAGTACATTCATGAGGTTAATGAATGAGATGCTGAAGAAGTACATTGGGAAGTTTGTGATTGTATTCCTGGACAACATACTTATTTTCAGCAAGACAAGGAAATTACACCTTCAACATGTGCGTAAGGTGCTAGAGAAATTATAATAGAAGAAACTGCTAATAAACTTGAAGAAATGTACTTTTCTATAGAAGGAATTGATTTATTTGGGGTTTGTAATAGCAGAGAATGAACTGAAGATGGATTCAGAGAAGGTGGCAGCGATAGTGAGTTGGCCATCTCCGAAAAATTTATTTGAGGTACGTAGCTTTCATGGATTAGCAACTTTTTATAGGAAATTCATAAAGAATTTCAACAAAATTTGTGCATCCATGATAGCCACCATCAAAAAGGCCAGCCAACCTTTTTGATGGACAGAGGCAGCAGAGAGAATTTTCCAGTTGTTAAAGAGAAAGATTACTGAGAGGCTGATCCTGAGATTACCAGATTTCAAGAAGTTATTTCAGGTTCGTTGTGATGCCAGCAGGACAGCAATTGGAGTTGTACTCAGTCAGGAGGATAAGCCTGTAGTGTTATTCAGTGAGAAGCTGAATGGGAGTAGACAGAAATACTCATCGTATGATAAGGAGTTCTATAATGTTATACAGGCATTAAAACACTGGAGGCATTACCTATTGGGAAATGAATTTGTGTTGTTTTCAAATAATTCTGCACTACAGTATGTAATGCAGTAGCACAAGCTAAACCACAAACACGCCAAATGGGTGGAGTATTTGAAGAGTTCCAATTTTGCATTGAAGCATATTAGCAGGCAAGCAAATAAGGTAGCAGATGCACTGAGTAGGAAAGCTCTACTTCTGCAGGAAAGCACTGTGCAGGTGCTAGCTTTTGAGCACTTACAGGACTTATATCAGACGGATACAGATTTTAAGGAAGCATATGAGGCGTGTCAGAACCCTTTAGTGAGAGATAACAGTCCTTGGTTGGACTAAAATCTATAGGAAAGGTTGTTGTTTAAGGGAGGACAGTTGTGCATACCTGATTTCTCGATGAGGGAGAACATTATTCGAGAGAAGCATAGTGGAGGTTTGTCCAGACATTTTGGCATGGATAAGACCCTCAAGTAGCTTAGTCATTTTTACTTTATGCCAAAGATGCGGAGAGATGTACAATGGTTTGTGGCTAGATGCAAAGTGTGCCTGTTAGCGAAGGGTCACAGTCAAAACACAGGACTGTATACACCGTTACCTGTTCCAGGTAGACCATGGGACTCAGTAAATTTGGACTTCGTCTTAGGTCTACCCAAGACACAGCGAGGATACGACTCGGTAATGGTAGTGGTGGATAGATTCTCAAAAAATGGCGCATTTTATTCCTTGCAGAAAAACCAGTGATGCCACCCACGTGGCCCACTTTTTTTTCAATGAGATTGTCAGGTTACATGGATTGCCTAAATTTGTCCTTCCAGACAGGGATGTGAAGTTCACGGGACACTTTTGGCGTACCTTATGGAAAAAAATGGACACACAGCTAAGCTATAGTTTTGCATATCACCCGCAAACTAACGGGCAAACAGAGGTTCTAAACAGAAGTCTGGGAAACCTGTTATGAAGCTTGGTCGGGAAAAATTCACAAATGTGGGATCGAGCGCTAGCATAGGTAGAGTTCGCTTACAACGACTCACCTAACCGCAGCATAAGTTTCAGTCCATTTCAGATCCTGTACGGCATGCATCCTCGCGGAGTGCATGAACTATGGGACCTTGGACCATAGCACAGATGAACAAGATTTCGCTAACGCGATGAGAGATTTGCATGAACAGGTGAAAATTAAATTACAGGACAACAGCTTAAAGTACAAATAGCAAGAAGATTTGAAGAGAAGGGAAGTACAGTTTGATGTGGGGGACAAAGTCCTCGTGCATTTACATAAAGAACACTTCCCTAAAGGTACGCATAATAAATTGAAGTATAAAAAGATAGGGCCTTGCAAAATCCTTCAGAAGTTTTCATTGAAGTATAAAAAGATAGGGCCTTGCAAAGTCCTTCAGAAGTTTTCAGAGAATACCTACGAGATCCAGCTGCCACTCGGAATAGGCATTTCACCTATTTTTAACGTAGCAGACATGTTCCCTTACACAGCTGACCTAGAGGAAAAGGAGGAAGATGGAACCATGTGACCTACACGGAGTACCCAGGAGAAAGGAGAAGCTTGGAAGAGACAAATGCCTTATGTTCAAACTCCTGAGATCGAAAGCATTCTCAACACTCAGGTGGTTAAACGAACTCGGTGGAAGGAGTATGTACAGTACCTGGTCAACTAGAAGAACCGTCCTATTGAGGACACCTCGTGGCTTGATGCGAGGCAAATTGAACACACAAGTACTTTAGTCGAGAAGCTCATGGATCGAGACCATGATTTCTTTTTACCCTAGGAGCCTAATACAGGAGCATCTAGCTCACCATGACCGAGTGAAGTCTCTGCAAGTTTGGAAGGTTGTTGAGTGTCTGCATTGTCTTTTTTAATTAGTTTATGAGGTCATGAGATAGGATTTTAGTTTATTTTACTCTTAGTTGTTATGAGGTCAAAGTTAAATGTTGATTAGGGTTTTTATGGTTCAACAGTATTAAACATCAGTTTAGGAGTTGATTTGTCAATTTAGGAAAGAAAAGACAAAATTATTTAAAAGGAGATCTTGTAATGACAACCGAAACTATAGTTACCCAACAAATTGTTTATGTTCAACTCACAAACAGTTGCAGTTTCAAGTTAACTGTAACCAAAAGATATAAAAGCAGCAATGTAAAACAAGAAAAAGGTTCTGCAATTTCATAACAAAGAAATAAAGAAAGAGAGATGGATCTTATTTCCAAAAAACTATCCATATGTACTCGTTGCCTATTTACTATAATATTATATTTTCTTTTCATTTATCGAATTGTAATGAACAGTGTTGACAAACATTGAAAGACCACGGTAAGGTCGTATTGTTTTTTGTTCTCGTCAAATAAACAAACTACAACAAACTCATTTAAATGTACAGCCACAGAGCGAAGGACCAATGAGTTGAAGCAGAGTCCGAATAGGGAGTTACAGCAAAAGGACCGAGAGCAAACAGAACTCGCAATAAAGTGCTAGAGAAGCAAACCACAGTTAAGGTAATTTTGAATGAGTCCTCATAATTTTTATAAATCAAACAAATATCACAAAACCATGTTTTCATTGCTATTGACCAATACATAGATACATTACATTCACTGATAAACAAAAACAAGTGCCGCATCGAGAGTGGACAAAACCTGCCCTAGGGTTTGGGAACAGAAACCCAAATAATCAGTCAAACGAACGACTAACCAGAATAGGAAATTACAACCAGGCAGAAGCCTCATCTCCACAAGCGACAACGACTATATACGACAAGCAGAGACAACAAAACAAAATCTACAGAAAAGCAAAAGATCTAACAGTGCATTGACATATTCAAGAGCCAGAGCCTACCGACAAAGGTTCGCTACCATTGGAAGACCGACTCCTGGAGGAACCCGTGTATCTAGTTCGAGCCATTGACATGTACACACAATAGAGCATTGTTAATACAGTTACACAAAAAAGAACCGAAACCAAATCAACCACAGAAACAGGAGGGTTTCATATATCACCTGAGAAAGTCGGACCGAGGGTTCAAGGAGCAGATCTGTGACAGAATCGAAAAAGTTGAGACAAAAGGAGCATTTTTGGTTAGCATCAATACCATGAGAAGGCCGAATTGAATCTAGGAAGGAGTCAAAACATGTTTCAGAGCGGCGAGAACCTACTAATTTGTTTCCTGAATCTAAGGAAGACAGAAGTTAAACCATTTTGCGCACAGAATAGTGACCAGAGATACCAATAATAGTAGTAGAGGCGACCATACGAAAGCAGAGGCAATAGAACAATAGCAAGTAGTGGTTAACGGATGAGACATCAGGTTCTACAACTAGACGAGAGCAGAACATCAGAATGAGACTAAGAAATCTTACCGTGTGAAAAGGAGCCGAGTGAGCACACCACCAGAACCAAAACGGTTTCGAGCCACTCGAGAAAACCGCTGACAACCTCATAACTAGGATTAGGAGACCAATACTCACCCACAATAATACCCAGAAAAGAATCAGGGATTTCCATACTCGCCAAAGCAAAAACCACACAACGAACTCTCGGAGCAACTTCATAGGTGAACAGAACAATCTCAAATGAATGGGAACCCAAAGTGTTTTGGCCAAAGAACCAACGGAGGAATGAGAGGTGTGTAGGTAAGAATTGAATGCGGACTTAATTGCTCATAGATGCCAACCCAACGTTCACTGTCAACCTTTGCATGCGACCGCCGGAAAAATCTAACACGTTATAAAGTCCGGCAATTGTTGTAAAGTCGAGGCCACATGGAGTTGTGGGCCAATGTGGCTTGGCTACGTCATATATTGTGTCAGTGGCTACCAGAAATAGAGAATTGTCTTGGGTAGCTTGTGATACAAAAGCTCTGTAAGGAAATCATTTGCAAGACATGGGTGATGTTGGTAGGTCAATGGTGGAAAAGCTTTTAATGGAACTCCAAAGATTCCTGGGAGGGTTGGTCGAGGTCAAGAAACAGAGAAACATAATTGGAAAAAACTTAAAAGTGACACATGAGCTTGTTCCAAATGCTAATAAGGTAAGGAAAAGAGGTATTCCTAAATATTCCTAAATTTATAGGAGTAATAGAATAGCGAATCCATGATCATAAGAGCATACCTTGATTTATCCGTGACGGTAATGGTAATACCCTGCCATGATTGATAGATGGTATCCAAATGTAATTCCTACCTTATTTATGGATGAACACAGTGGCTTCTACTATTAGGCTCAACCTTTAGTGTTTTCACAAAGAAAGAAAGAAAACAATATTATAAATTGAAAAGAGATAAAGAAAGTTCATAACACTTCAAAGAAAATAATATATATAAATTGAAGGACATAATGATTCGCCATAATGCTATGGGATCACATAGTCCTGCGGATCAAATGGCAACCCACTCATGGCTAGAGATGAAGACAGTCCTTTAACCGTTCTAGATTTGTTAATATTTGTCCATTGTGTTAAATGAATTTTATAGTTCCTAATGTAATTCCTACCCTATTTGAGGATGAACACTGTGGCTTCTACTACTAGGCTCAACCTTTAGTGTTTTCACAAAGAAAGTTCATAACACTTCAAAGAAAATAATATGTATAAATTGAAGGAGATAATGATTAGCCATAATGCTATGGATCACATAGTCCTGGGCATACCCTGATTTATCCGTAATTGTAAGAGCATACAGTGATGATCTCGAAATGTATTTGTGGATGAACACTGTGACAGGATGTTTCATAATTTCGGCCATAGATTTTTCATAATTCACCTTCGACGGGATGTTTGGCATGAAAACACCCATGGTGAATGAGCTTATATGAATTGCGAATCAAATTTGATTAGAAATGCTGGGTGATTGAAAAAAAAAATCCTAAAATTATATTGTATTCAGTTATTTTGACTATGCAAATAATTGTAATTATGTTTTTAATATTAGTATAATAAAGTTTCAAATAAAATGGATGGCATCCACCAATCGCCTCAAATTATCATCTATAAGTTGATAAGTTCTGCACTTATTCACACGTGGTTCTAGTCCAATTCTGACCAAAACTATGTATTTCTGCAAACTATTCCAAGCATGATTAATTCATAACACTTCAAATAAAATAATATATATAAATTGAAGGATATAAGGATTCCCCATAATGCAATGGGATCACATAGTCTTGGGGATCAAATGGCAACCCACTCATTGCCAGAGATGAAGAAATTTTTTTTAATATTTGTCTGTAAAGTGTGAAATGCTTATATGCATTTACTATCATTCAATACATGGAATGTTGGTGATTGATAAGAATCCAAGGTACTGGGTGGTTTAAAGTTCTTTTGATTTTGGTAAATGTTTGTTCTTTATATTTTGGTAAATGATTGTTCTTTAAATGATGGAAAGATTGTTGTTATATATGCAGATGGACAAAGTATCAATGCTAGATGAAATAATTGAGTATGTCAACCTTCTGCAGACGCAAATAAAGGTTGTTCCCAAATCTCTTGCAACATTGAATTTTTGCAGCCCATGATAAGCTCAGTTCTTGTTCTCAAAGCTCAGCTGTTCTGCTGGTTTTGAGCGCGAGTAAGCTTGACAGCAATGTTGGTTCAGTTGGGCCTCTAACTCCTAATGTTGCAGCTGAGGTACAGACCTGATTATTGATTTTTACTAGGAATAGAAATGTGTTCTGTTACTGGAACAACGACGTGTGTTTTACTTTGTTGGCTGATGCTATCAGCGGCTGAAGGCCGAGATTTTGAGAACAATATTGTGAAGTACATGGAGAGGGATATGAATGGAGCTATGGAGTACTTACAAAGTAAAGGGCTCTGTTTGATTACAGTTGCACAGGCAAGGGTTCTCTTTGATTCCATATCTAATTAAGGTCGAAACCCAGGGCTCGGATCATCTCGGGCTTCAGATTCTATATCTAATGAAGGTCGAAACGCAGAAACTATCAATAGTCGTTAAGGTGTTCTTAGAATGGGATCTGTTGGATCTGGCAACGATTTACCTTTAAAGGGAAACAAAGCAATAAAGAAAGGAAAAGAATTAGTTCCCAAAATTATGGAAAAGGAATAGGGAAGGTATCCTGAGGCCAATAACACACTTTTACTATATGGATCTCGTACATAAATGGAATGTGTCATGGCAGTTCAGATATGAAATACCATAGGTTGGAAAATCCCGTTTGGAGTTTTGGCAATGTTGATGTCGCTTGTGATTTAAACTGCAATCTCTCTCCCAACTAGTTGGAACATCAACTAGTTGGTTGTTTCTCATCTTAATTCATTGGAAATAGCATAGTAATAGATTCCTTTCTATCAAGAATGAGAGAATATTATAGATAACTACTATTGAAGAAATGTGACATTTAATTGCACTTTCTATAGGGTCATTTGTTACACAGGCATGTTAAAAAAATGTATTTGATAACAGTGATAATCAACTGAAATCTTTAGGAAAGGATTTAGGATTGACATATCTATAAGATTTCAGATAATAGATAGTTGACATATTTATATGCTTATTTCAGTTACTGGAGTCATTTTATATATGAACTTGCAGTAGGTCATTGAATAAGAGTATTGTAGAAATGGAAGTAGTTGAATGAATAAACAGTGTTTTTCAACGGGAATGGATGCACTTGAATGAATTAATAGTGTTTTTTAATGGGGTATGGATGAAAGATATTAGATGAAGCTAAATGTTTTCAAATTCAATGTTATACTTAGCACTTAGTTATGGTTTTTCTATTGGACTTAGAGGCTTTTATATTTTGAACATTTTGATGACTAAGTGATATCTATTTCTTTTAAATTTTGATATTTCAATGTATATGAAGGATTTATTTTATATTTTTCTTTCACTTACCATATTTATCAATTTTGTTTATATAAATTTCTTTTTTGCAAAACATTAAGTATAAGTATCAAGTTCATTATTTAATTTATATTAACTCATATTTATTATATGGTTACATTGTCACACATTATATATATATATCTATATATAGATATATATATATATATATATATATATATATATATATATATAATACACACACACACTGGGAATAAGTTGAATACAAATAAAGTAATAATGTTTAATGATGAAAAATTTATACTGAAATCAATGTGTTGATTTCAATATACATGCCAATTTTTACCACAATGTTTCAATATCCATGTCAATTTTAGTTTATACTTATATTCATGTTAGTTTTTATTTAATTTCAATTTTAATATCAAAAATAATTACTATATGTGGTCCATATTTTCTACTTAATTTCAATTTTAATGTCAATGCAAATTACTATTATATTTCAACTATGGGCACTTCATACTATATACCAAAACCTCAATCTAGCAAGGGTTTGCTCAACAAGCTCACCCTAGACACTCTTTATGTTCATATAGATCTATTAGAAACTAGAGAGTCAAAATTAAAATGGAGTTAGATCCAAAGCTTGATAAATAATTAAAATTGTTAGAATAGAAGTAGGACAAAGAAACTATTAGGGTTTGAGATTGAACTGGAAAAAGGGTGTTATGTCCGCAATCTTTGATTGGGAAATGCTAGCACAACCAAACCACTCATAATGCCAACGTGTAATTGAATAAATGAGAATTGGATCACAAGATATGGGGATGATGTATGTTCAAAATTCATAAATACAACATTCACATCTACACACCATTATACACCATAAAACCTAATTTCACAATGGAATACTATTAACAATTGATGCATTATTAGTGATAGAAATGCATATAATCTAGAAAATTAGGTTTCCTACACACGTAAATTGATTGAATATAAAATCACATGAAAAATTATCTAGAATGAAATAGGAAATTAGCTGTAGACTCTCCACATTCCACCCAACTATAGACCTTAGGGTTCATCAATCTCAACCACCATTCACCCTAAGGCTACAACTCCACAAATCCACAGTCAATGGTGTAGAAACCAAATAAGAAACACATACTATCAAACAATGTACCTATCCAATAAACACTACCCCAACCACATGCTCCCACTCTCCAAAGCATGCACTAGTGGCACACCCCTTGTCTATGCCTTGCTAATCTCTCAATGGGGCCCACCTTTAGGGTTGTGTTACATCCACTTAGAGACAATCTCACTACTTTCTCATCACCTTTCCAACCATAAATTGAAATACCTTCCAACTAGCCTAGAACTCCAAGCACAAGGCTCGCTAACCATTTGCACCATAGTTGATTAGAGTAAAATGGGATACAATAAAGTGTCAAATCCATAATGACTCCCTCTATCTCCCTTAGGAAAATATACACATTTTAAATATGTATGGCCTTTCTCTGCCATGTGGCACTCCATGAAGCCATTTTGGCCCAATTATCCCCTTTCCCCAACACTGAAACAAATACCCATTTCCTATTGCCATGGAGTTACACTATCTCCATACTCTTTTCCATGGATTGGGAGCTGCATCCATCCATTATAATTTTAATATATAAATATGTAAAACATTTAAAATATTTACCCTCAAGCCACTTTCCCAAAACAACATATATGTCCCTCAAAAGATATCTCCAAAATCCATATATTCATATACACACGTACATAAGTCTACAAAAATGAATCTTTCTCATCAACCTAATAATTATATACACTCAACTCACCAACCTATTATCTCTTGATTTTCATAGCTTGGGAGGTACTCCAAGCCTTGAGGATCTAGGGTTTGAAGGAATGAGTTCCACCGGCCTTACTGGCTTCAAACACAAGCTTGGGGTTTTGAACCCATCGATGCTTGGGCCAAAACCATGATGATACTTCGACATGTGATGGATGATGATGATAGTATATGATGAGACAAATCCAACACATTGATAATAGTTTAATTATGATTTGTCGTTGTTGAGATACGAATTTCTGAAGTAATGATGGGTTAACTTGTCTGATTAGGCTAGTCGACTTGAGGTCAAAGTGGTGCCCAAAGACAAATTCCTTAGAGACACTTGATGCACTTAAATATAGGTCAAATGTGAGGACATTTGAGCCATCCTAAGTGCAATGAAATTCTTGGTTTATCTTTGCGATTTGGAGTGCGAGTTTGAGGCTAGAGAAAGGAGTAAAGGGTTGTTGAGTTTGGGAGAGTATCTCCACATTTGTTGCGGTTTTTAATTGTAGAATAGGCCGCAGTCATGAAGAAACCAAGAAGGTGACATAAGGGTTGTTTATGGGCAACGTATTTATATCTCCTTGGCTAGATCAGGAAACATTAAATCAGAGGTAGGGAGGAAGATTTTTTGTGTTATTTTGGAGTGTTATATGTCTTTGTATGGTCCACACGAGAGTGATATAGGTATAATGTTGTGAGTAGGTTATATATAGGGTTTTCAAGCATTGTGAGGGTATCCTCACTGAAACACAACTATTGAAGGGAGGCAGCAGCCTAAACAAAGATATTCTCCTTGAGTTTGGAGCATATTCATCTTGTTTTTGTGAGTAGGAGGTTGTAGGGTGTGTTGAGGAGGAGCCTTATGCCCTAATACAATGTTTTGAAGGCTTACAAGGATGACAAAGGGGACAACCTAGCTGGAGGAGGAAACATAGGTTTAGAGCAAGGGTTGAGGACTGTGTTGTGTGATGTAACCAATCCTATGAATGCATGGATTTGAAGGGAAGGACGCAACAGGAGTTTGATGTTGCAAATGTCTCCTTGGTGATAGTTGGATGTTAGTTAGATGGTAGTCCTAGATTAGGACAATTGTGGAAATCTTGAGGAGAAGTTCATAAATATTAGTACATGTGTCAAGAGGAGAAGAAATATGTTGCAAAACAAAGGTAGGTTTGTCCTCTTGAGTAGATGTGACTTGCAAGTGGATGGTGTCACTGGAAAGGAAAATTTGAGGAGTCTGTTAGCGGCCATATGGAAGGGTCTCCATAGGTGTTTGATACTCTAACTCGGAGTGGACTAAGTGTGGATGTGGATTGGGCATCTATGGAGGACAACGTGGTAGCACCCAAGTTGGAGTCGAGTGTGCACCATCTTCATCGACTTAGGTGGTTGCTAGAGTGGAAGAAGTTGAATTCAAGGTATGATCAGCTAGAGGGGTAGTTGAGAATCCATACACTTGTGTGTGGAGAAGGACATCCTAGCCCATGTTCATTGTGGGATATGGACATCTTATAGTGATAGGTGGAAACCCTTCATGCCCTATGTTGGGTCCAAAATGCGGATGCAAATTAGAGTTTCATTTACTATCAATCCAAGTAAGTAAAATCTAAGGAACATCCACTCTAGGTGGAGTTATAGACAAACTAAAATAAGTTAGGTGAAGAAATTCCGAAGCTCCCTTATGGAAGGGTTTTCATTGGGATCTCCAACATCTATTTAGTCATTTAACAAAATGAAATATAAAAATTAAAAGACATTGTGACAAGTGTAAGAAATATTAAAGATTCCTTACAGGAGATTGTTCATTAATACTTCTAACATATTAATCAATAAACTAATAAATGAAGGCATTTAAACATAAATCACATTGATTAAAATAAATATTCAAGCTCTGTTACAAGAGACTATTCATTTATATTTCCAGCATCAAGATCTTTAAACTAATGAAATTAAAAACATAAATGAAATATTACTATACCGAAACAGGTATGCAAGTGAGGAAATGGGGGCCCTCCATAGCTCCGTAAGAACACTTAGAAAGAAGTCAAATGTAGAAGAAATTCCAATCCACTTTATTTATAATCAATTGCAAATTGCAATTACAAGCTCCAATTTCTACATTCCAAAAGGTTCTAGATATCCATTACAAATGAAGGACTAAGTTTCTAAATTCTAAAAATTAATATTACAAATGAAGGAGATAACACTCCTATTTATACAACATGATGAGATAACAAACTCATAATTATGATCCACTATTCCCTTCTTAGAGCCACATATTTCTCAACCGATGGTGACACATATCCCTATCCTTCATGAGGTCCATGATCTTCTCCATGAGGTCCATGATCTCCTCAAATTCGAATTTGAAGATAGAGTGCCACATAAGGATGCCTTGGAAGCTTCCTTTGTACCTACACATGTCAAATTTCTCATTCCAATTGTTAGGTATAAGTATAAGGAGATTATTTTCTAAAGTTTAACCTCAAATTCACTTAAAAATACTAAGAATTAATAATGTTTTGGAAAATACAAGGGTAACCCATATAATGATGAAAGTGAAGCTAATGTGATGACATGGTGGTGGAATAGAGGTGAGAAAATGTGTGAATGGAGAGAAAGTGGATTTTGAATGGAGTGAAAGTGGATGTATTTTAAGGATAATTCTTAGGCCTAACACCCTATGTTGGTATTCATTCGAGCAATGAAAGAAGACCATAGTGGGCTAAAGTCCCTCAGTAGGTGAGGAGCAACATTGGGTAGTTGTCAGTTGTTCACAAATGGAGTTGTGAACAACTCAACATGAGTCTTGATGTGTTGACGTGTTGATGGAAGAATGATCAACTAGCGAGCAGATTGGATTGCTGAGATTTAGTATCCAAATGGTCTTGGAGAATTAATAGAGGGAAGAACTGCAGATTGAGAGCTGAAGGAATAGGCAAGTATAAGGCACGACAAAGAGGAGCTATGAGTGCATGTTACATTAACCAGATGGTGAGAGTATCTTTTGGAGGGTAGAGTGCTTGTCGATGAACTAACACCAAGCCCGAGTTTTTATTCTTGTACACGTGGATGTATGAAGGCCATTATCCCTAGTACGGGAGCTCTATATTATTATATTATTTAGTTGGATTAATATAACAAATTTGGGTTACTCTACAAAATTGTAAAAATTTATCCATATTTTTTGCACTAGTAGATTCACTGTTGTTTATATTCCACTACGCAAAGTACTTTCGTTGTGATTCTTGGTTTGGTAGTGTCAAATATTTAAGACTTTATCCTAGACACTAGGGTCATGGATATTAAACATGGTATTAGAGGGTATTTGAGCTACTTTGAGGGACAATGAATCATAGTGTGCACGTGAAAAAAATTAGAGGGCGTAATGGTTGTCTAGACCAGGGAGAAGAGGGTTTAGCTCAAGACGTGGAGATGTGATCTGAAATGGCTTGGAAGCAAGATTGGTTGGGAGTTCTAGTGGATTGGTGGTGAGACTCATGAGTAACAGTTTTTTGTAGGGAAATCTATTGATCATGGAATTCCTTTGACTTGTCTTGGATGTTTGGGACAACTCCAAGGTTTCTCTAGCTTGGAAAATATGAGTTTGATCGAGATGACTTCATGTGATGGAATGGATATTGGCATACTAGACTATTATTAGATCATGATGCTGCATATATGATATTGGATGGATTTGCATGAGTAGTATTTGATCTCAGAGGATGAGTACTTGCAGGACTGAGCCAGTGGAGATTGTGTAGGCTTAGAGGGAGTATAGCATTAGGGAGTAGCCTTATGGAGGTTTGGAATCTTCAGGTTCAGATGTATTGAGCAAAGGGGCTACCAATATTGCAGGGTTCATCCTATAGTGTATGTTGCAGTGATGGACATGAGATGGGATAGTGTTAGTAATTGATGATGGTTATTTCTTAGCCTTGGAAGTACCTCCCTCACTAAAATGGAGTGTTAATTTTTCTAGCTTGGAGGTACTCCAAGCATTTAGGATAAAGGGCTTGGAGGAATGAGTTCCATAAGTGGCCTTGTGGGCTAGAAACCAAGCTTGGGATTTTATACCCATCAATGTTTAGGCCAAAATCATGATGATATTGTGACATGTGATGGATAAGGATGATATTAAATGATAAGATGAATCGAACGCATAGAGAATCATCCAATTCTGAGTTGTTTATGTTGAGATATGAATTTTTGAAGATATGATGGGTCAATTTGTCTAATTAGGAAAGTCAACTCGAGGTTAAAGTTGTGCCCAAATACAAAATCGTTGGAGCCACTTGATGCATCTAAATATAGGTCAAGTGTGATGAAATTTGAGGCATAATAAGTGCATTCAACTACATGTTTTATCTCTATGATTTGGAGAGCAAGTCTAAGCTTAGACAATGGAGTAAAGGGTTGCTGAGCTTGGGAGAGTATCTATGCATTTGGTGCGGTTTCTATTTGTGTAATAGGCTACAACCCTGAAACATCTAGGTGGGTAAAATAAGGGATGTTTGTGGGTACCATATGTATATCTCCTTACCTAGACTAGGTCGCAGCAAATCAAAGGTTGGGAGGAGGATTTTCTGTGTTATTTTAGTGTGTTAAATATATGTATGGGTTGGAGGAGAGTGTTATAGTTACAACAATGTGAGGAGGTTATTTGTAGCATCATGAAGGATTGTGAGGCTTTCCTCACTAAGCCACGACAACTGAAGGGAACTGAAAATCTAACCAAAGGAATTCTCCTTGAGTTTGGGGGAGATTCATCTTGTTGTTGTGAGAAGGTGGCTCTAGTGTGCGTTGAGGAGGAGCCTCTGCCCTAATACAGAGTTTTGAAAGCTTAGAAGGAAGAAAAAGGTGACAACATAGTTAGAGGATGACACACAGGTTTGGAGCAAGGGTTAAGGGTTGTATGGTGTTCCCTAAGTAGTCCTATGAATGTATAGATCCCAAGGCAAGGATGCAATAAGAGGTTGAGGTTGCAGATGACTCCTTGGTAATAGTTGGAAGTTAGGTGGATGATAGTCCTAGATTAGCATAGTTGTGCACATCATGAGGAGAAATTCATCAATGGTAGTACATGTGTTAAGTGGAGAAGCATGAGGTTACCGAAAAAAGCTATGCTATTCCTCTTGAGTTGATGTGACTTGTAGGTTGATGGTGTCCTTTGAAAGGAATATTTGAGGATTTTGTTGGCGGCCATGTCGAAGGATCTCCATAGGTGTCGACTTCCTTAACTAGGAGCATATGCTACTACAATATTGGTAACTTATTGTGTATCAGAGGGTAGTGTTAGAGTGGACCACGTTTCGGCGTGGATTGGGCATTTATGGTCTGTTGGAGGAAAATATGGTAGTGACCAAGTTGGAGCCTAGTGTTGATTGTCTTGATGGACTGAGGTGGTTTCTTGAGTGGAATAAGTTGAGCTCAAGGTTTGATAAGCCAGACGGGTATCTGAGCAGTCATAGACTTGTGTGTAGAGAAGGACTTCTATAGTAGATGATGGCCAGTCCTCCTAGACCATGTTCCTTTTGGGTGATGGACATCTTGCAGTGATAGGTGGCAACCCTCTATGCCTTATTTTGGTCTTCATTAGAGCAACAAAGGATTACCATAGTGGGTTGAAGTACCTAAGTAGTTGAGGAGCAATAATGGGAAGTTGGGAGTTGTGAGTAACTAAATCATATTCTCAATGTGTTCATGCATTGATGGATGAATGATCAACTAGCGAGCAGATTGTATAGCCGAGATTCAGTGGCTATATGGACTTAGAGAATTGATAAAGGCATGAATTGTTGGGTTGTGTTATATTCTTTCCACGACTAACGCACGTAGTTAATCGAGGGGTTAGAGGGGCGGCGGAGCCCCCCCTTCGTTGCGCTGATTGGGCAGTGGGGGGCGGCAGCCCCCCTTGTCCGGGGGGTTTGAGGGGGGCGGGTAGCCCCCCTCTACGGGGTCCAGGGCAGCGCCTTGGGAATTTTTTTTTTTTGGACCCTATATTAGGTTGGGCGAACCTACCTATGGTTTTCGATCCATGGTATTGGATGCTTCGGCATGTATAAATATGTATTGTAACATTGAAAGGAATATAATGAAAAATCAAGCTGGTAGTCCTGGTTTTGGGATCCAGGGGAAAATCTCTATGTATATGTGTTTTATGTGTTATGCTCTCGCATTGTTTATTTTTCTGTGATTTAGAATTCGTATGTAGGTAATTTCTGTACGGGGTTAAAACCTACATGAATTGCATATCAGAAGCCGAAGGACTAGGATGGTATAGGGTATGACTGAGAGGAGCTATTAGTGCATGCTACATCAGCCAAATAGTCAAAGTATATTATATTATTAAGTTGGATTAATATAATGAAGTTGGGTTATTGTAGAAAATCATAAAAAAATGTCCATATTTTTTGCACCACTAGATTTAATGTTGTTTATATTCCATTGTGCAAACTAGTTTCATTGTGATTCATGGTTTGGTCACGTCAAAGGTTTAAGACTCTATCCTAGACAATAGGGTCATGGAAATTCAACAATATGCAAGTATATATATTTACATCATAAACGAGAAGGGGTATTACTTTCCTCCAGCTCCTATTTTATGCAACATCCTCGGTGAAATCTATATATATATATATACATACAACTCGTCATTTTAAAAAGTTGAGGGTACTCCCCCCCATGACATCTTATTGCTCCCAATTAGCCTCATGTCTATTGAGCATGGTCCATCGTACCTTTACCATGTCAACTTCCTGATCCTGGAAGATCTTGATCATCCTATCCAAAAATGTACTCGGTGTACCTAGAAATATCGTTCAAGTTCCACTTAAATAATATGTCAATCAATCACCTAATTGTCACGCGGAATGAGTCGATCTTGCGGAAAAGATAGACATTCCTAGAATCTAAAGAAGATCTAACGACAAGAAAACCAGCCAGACACTATCTTTCTCTAAATATGCTTCGATGAACAATAGCAAACAAGTGTTTTTAGGGCCTACCTTTGGTCCAACGCAGGCTTGTGGATGCCTTCGCTCTTTTGATCCAAATGATCTCCTCTTCACGAACCTGCAAACACAAACAAAGCAAACAAATTAAATAGCACCTGAAAAACCAATTGCATAAAACATATTTAACATGAAAGTCAAGGAGTCCATGAAACAAATAACATAAGATACTTATTGAGAAAAATGAGTTTGATTGTATTAATTCAAAGAAGAATAACTTTACAACCTTTGCCTTGACGCTGTACAAGCTCCTCCCAGGGTCCAACAAGATGTCTCCTCTACTTTGACAAATTTCACTCACTCTCCAATGGAACCAAGAGGTATGTGATCTTTCCTCTCAAGCTCAACCAAAGAGTCTTAGTTTCACCAGCATTTACCCTCAAAATGTTCAGCTTCTAACCTCTCTAGTCCTCACCCCAATGCCTGTATTTATAGTGCAATGGAGGGAAGTTACTAGGTCCTCCGTCAAAGGGATAAAGCCCTCCTTCAAAGGGATAGCTCCTTTAGTCAAGGGATTAGCTCCTTCTCTTTTGGGGTGCATGAACCACCTCAGAGCGAACAATCCACGTCAAATTCCTTCTAGAAAACTCTAGAATTAACCCAAAGTGAGTTTTTTAAGATAAAACTTGCGCTTTTTGACTTTCACAGGGGTCCGCACCTACACCATTAGGGACAGAGCGGGTAGGTACGCAGCTTTTGTACACAGAAGCTGCGGGACCACAGGTGACCATGAGAGAAAGTGCAGAACCAGAGTTACATTGATTTTTAATGTCTTTCTCCCACTTCCAAAGCTTGATTTGAAGAGTTGAGGTCTGGGACTTACTTAGGAGGACAGTACAAGTGGTGATAGACCTATACTGACTGTAAATAATCATAGTGATGATATTTTTGTGTAACAGATTGCCCCATAAAGTGTGAAGTCTGTAGTAGATGAGGATTTCATTTATCATATAGGAAGAGTGAAGTACTTTATCATTTCGAGGATCATCTTGTGGCTTGGTCGGAACCTGTAGAAACATTCAATGCAAGATATATATATGAGATCATATCATCACTGAGGTAGGAATTCCCATACTCAGATCAAAACTAACTACAAAACTATCTACTGCCCTGATATAGGAACGATCTTGTAAAACATCACAAGTATGGACTCATGTGGACATAGTATGGATGCAGCCATCTGTTTATAAATAATCCACAATACAATGAATACAAAATTCCTCGCAGCGTAGATGGTGGAAACTGGATCCAGGGTCTTCATTTCTATTTCCCGAAATAGTACGATTCTATCCATGCGAATAAATGGGCTGATGTCAAACATGGTAGAAACCACTTGATTACCAGTCAATAATGTAAACTGTTAACAAGTGTGAGAGAAACCACCAGTGATGTTAATGGCTCTCAAAGTACCCGGTACAATCCATGAGATGTGAGTAAATGTGTTGATTTCGAACATATCATGGAATCCTTCGATCGAAAGTCAATGATGTAAACTGTCGTCAAAGGCGAGAAACCTACCATTGAGGCATGCAGATCTCAAGGTACTGACGATTTCTAGATCATCTTTCTAGATAATGAGCTGATGTCGATAGAAATCGATCCGTCATAGGCAAGCCCACCACACGAAACCATAGATCAAGTTGAAGAAATTTAGTTGCAAGGACTGACTCAGGGATGGTCAAGATGGATGACAAATATTTTGCAGATGAATGGCTTATTGGCAGTGACCTCTTGAACACATAATGACACAACAGATGGTTTGGTGACATTTGACCCAAAGTTAATACCCAAAAACCGGCTGAAGACTTTCAATGTGGTTTGATCAACTGTTAGGCAAAGGATTTCCCAACCTAGGTGAATAAAAGTGTCGTGTTCAAATGTGATTACAAAGTATGACAATCAGGCTTATTTTTCTCTCTTTTCCCCCACCATTTCTGGCAAGTACCTATTTATTTTTGTCAAGCTTAAGGAGGATAACATTTGCTTGATTATAAGCTCATCCTTCGAATGAGTCCAACTTAGTTTAAATTCGAACCCTAAGAAGGAGTGGTTCGTTCCTGTTTGTAATTGAACAGGTCCTTTACTCTGAAATTTTAACTAGTCCAGTATAGGAGAAACTCGGCGTTTTTCAATTTTAGAGAGTTTGAAAAACTTAAGAAGACTCCAAGGTTGACCTTTTTCATAAATTTGTGTCTCCCAAGCCCGAAAAAGTATAAAATAATACTTGAGAGAACCGCTTGGTCTTTTACGACCAAGGAGTACTTTTCGTTATTAGTGTCACTGATCCGAAAAAGTAGAAAAGTGATCAACGACACGTCGTTTTATAACCAATATCGAATTTGAAACGACAAAAATTTGGCAATCTTTTCATGTTTTTACGGTCGGAAAAGAGCTGTAAGTGGACCGTCTTTTAATTCCGTTTTAACGAGTGTAAAAGAAACGCTCGGCAATATTTTCATTTTTTAGGAGTTAGAAAAGGGCTTAAAGATGTATCTACTTGTTTTTTCGTTGAAAATGATAGATTTCGCCTGAATAATCCTTTATTCTGCACAAAAAAAAAAACATTACTCATACCTGTTTGAAATGGATAAAAGCATTGCAAAATACCTTTTCAAAGTGAAACATAAACAAATTTGCAATTTATTTACTCCAAAAAACTTATAAAAAGGGCCTTTGTCAATTCATTTTTACCGTTCGAGTTTGGGTGAGAAAATAGTGCTTTTGCTTAGAAAACTTCCTGTGAAGATTGTGGAAAATCCAACTGTCGGAATCGAGTGCCATCTTCTCTAGGTAATCCACATCATCCTACTCTTTATTTTCATCCGTTTATTTTTTTCATTTAGCCCCTCATTTCATTTTTTGGGAGGGTTTTTAGGTGCAAAACCCGCGCGCGGGGGTCCGCAAGTTTACCATTGCGGACCCGCGGACCCCAACTTTTTCTCCATTGGGAAAAAGCTCAGGGTCCGCACCTTCCATGTAGAAAAAGTGCGGACCCCCACACTGTGTCTAACGCGGAGGGTGCGTACCCCGCCGCAAGGGTTTTGAACCCAAAATTCCTCAAAAATGGACCAATCAAAATGTTTTCTAGCAATCTAATTAATCTTTATACTTGATGCAGGGAGTACATCATGCTAGATTGGCGCGAACAAGATCATGAGGACGTCGATGCTGCCGCATGGAATCATCAGCCTTCACTTGATCCTTTCAGGGCGTGCGGACGGTACAAATTCTAGACCATTCCTCTCATGAGGGCTCAAGTGGATTTCTTATAGTGGCTGGTTGACTAATGGAGCATACAGGACCAGTGTTTTTTCATTAGCGGCCACCGGCTCGAGATCGAGCTGGCGGACATTTATTTTTTGACTGGTTTGCCTAAGAGAGGCGAAGACTTGACTCTGCACGGGACTAGGCCAGGTGGCCAGTCTGTCGATAGCCTCTGGCTAGAGTACTGCAACAGCCAGGCTAGAGACAAAGGGATAGACATAAAGACCATATCCCGTCCTAAGCTCATGGTGATTGGGTTTACTGTCACCAGACTTTGCGGAGCTGCCGCACTACATATTGCCACCGGATCCCAGATGCGTATGGCGGTTGATTGCTTTAGAGGCACCATTTTCAACTAGTGCAATGCTGTGCTGGCCAATGTGAAAGGCCAACTGACCAGGGCCAAGAGCAGACGACTAAAGACCTTTCGTTATGGGGCTTTGGTCGTGCGTTTTGGTCTGGAGAGGGTTCCTATTCTGATCCCACAACATCTTACTGTTGCAGCTGGACTTCCTCGAGAGCCCAAACTAATGCGATGGGTCGCAGTCATGGCCCGTCACCCGGACGAGAGGACAGAAGTTGCTCAGTTCAAACCTGAGTATTTCTAATGGTTGGAAAACCAGGTCTTTTCCATTCAGGACTTCCCTTACGCTGGGATAGATTTCCGTGGTGACCCAGACATGGTTCTTCCACCAGGAGAGCAATGGGACAAGTCAGGTAAAATCCTTTCAACCTTTCCTATTTAATTTTTTTTTTATTTTCCCATCGTCTCAAAACTGATAGTAAAAATTTCAAATGCAGATGTGGGTCCACAGCGACCAGCCGCTCTCCAACCTTTCGAGAGGAGGCAACCAGTTGCACTCGCGCCAGCCCCACAGGACGAATCAGCAGAGGTTTTGGCCGAGTTGGAGAGTCATCTTGAGCACTTGACAGGGGATATTCCTGAGACCACTATAGACGACATTCTTCGTCGACTTCAGCGCTATGTGATTGGAGTCCCGGGACCTTTTAGGAGGTTCCTTTGCAAGGTGGCCCGGGCAGTGGTTTCTTATAGAGATCATCACCAGTGATAGGATGATCAACTTTTGTGGGCACATGTGACATTTTTGTTTTTTTTACTTATCATTTTTGCCGATCATAAGGTGTTTTTCAACCTATGATCGAAGACGATGTATTTTTTGACACACTCCTATATATATATCACTATTACCGGCTTATCTTGTAAATCATGTTATGGAATGGTTTTAAATTTACATGTATGATTATTGCAAATGTCTATTTGACATTCGAGAAGCAATTGCATCTTCTAATGTATTTAAAGACCTTGGAATATGTTGATATTCAATATAATCAAACTCACGTTCCAAGAGACGCACTCTAAAAAATAATATTAATAACACTGGATTTCTAATGGCATACACTCTATTAAGCTGTAACACAACGAGTTCAGAATCTAACCTCACTATCAAACTCTGAATCCCAAATGAAATAGATTCAGACAATAACTCAATCACTGCACTGTACTCTGCAATGTTGTTTGTTGTTTGACAGAGGCTTACCCCATGCATAGAAACTAACTCGTCAGAGGGCGAATAGATAACCCAAGCTGCGGAAGAGATGTTCTGTGTATTACGACAAGCACCATCAGCAAATCCAATGTATGTTTGGAGAGGCATCGACATCTGCAATGTCAAGAGTAAAACTAGGATAAGCAATAATAATGACGGAAAAACACTCTCTAAGCTAAGCACACTAAAACACACCAGCTAGAAAGAAAAAACTATCCTAACTAAAAATCTCCATACCCATTCCTTTAAGCATAATACCTCTTCAAGTAAAGACCGTTTATGGGTTTACCCAAAGAGTCCCCATCAAAGTCTACCAATTCATAGGCCCCTTTTTCTAGCTTTCGCTTAACAATATAGGGACCATGCCACATAGGAATGAATTTCCCAGCACCTAATTTATGATTAGCTTGATCATATAATAACACTAGGTCTCCTTCCGAAAAATTTCGAGGGGTCACATTCCGATCATACTGAGCTTTCATTCGCTTTGCGTGAGTCTCGATTGTCAATGCAGCATCACGTCGATTCTCATCTAATTGAGCTAAGTATAACAAACGCTTTTCCTCTGCGGAAGTATCTGGAAGTAACTCGATGGCCATTTGCAGTGACGGGATTTCGCACTCAATGGGTAACACAGCTTCCAAACCTAGACTAGTTGGAAAGGAGTGAACCCTGTTGATGTTTTTACAGAAGTTCGGTACGCCCAAAGCGCTGAAAATACATGTTGTGCCAATTCGACCGACGAATACCAATGATTCGTCAGATCATGATAACTAAAACTTTGTTGATGGATTCAACCAGACCATTTGCGTGTGGATAATAAGGAGTTGAACTATCATGACGTAAACCAAGCTGGCCTGTAAGTTCGGTCATT
Source organism: Pinus tabuliformis (assembly GCA_031772625.1). Classification (NCBI taxonomy): domain Eukaryota; kingdom Viridiplantae; phylum Streptophyta; class Pinopsida; order Pinales; family Pinaceae; genus Pinus; species Pinus tabuliformis. Next base: position 965,133,030 of record CM062812.1, read on the forward strand.
AGAACGCTTCGAAAATGACGCCCATGATCAGTGATTATCGCTTGTGGGACACCAAACCTAGCAATTATATGATTGAACACGAAAATTGCGGCTGTTTTACCTTCTGCTTCGAATGTAGGCATCGCCTCGGCCCACTTAGTAAAATAATCTACCACAAGGATGATATACTCATGCCCCCCGGCCGAGTGAGGGTTACATGTAATAAAATCGATACCCCATTTGGAAAAATGATCAACGGAAATTATAGGGTGGAGAGGAGCCGGTGGAGCACGCATCTTACGATAAAAAATCTGGCAGTTGTGGCATTTTCGGACCACTGTAATACAATCTTTAAACAAAGACGGCCAGAAATAGCCAGCGCGCAATATCTTTTGGGCTGTGGCATACCCAGAGATATGACTGCCACACGCTCCAGAGTGACAGTCATTTAGAACCCTTTCAGCCTCTTCGTGAGTTAAGCAACGTTGAAAAATAAAGTCCGCCCCACGGCGATAAAGAGTATCTCCAATAATTTTGAATTGTTAGAACTGGAATCGAATTTTCCGACGTTCTGACATTGAAATTTCTGGCCGAAAGGATTTGGTTTGGAGATAGGTGATGATATCCCCATACCACGGATCTAAAGTGCTGATTAGAAACAAAGATTCGTCCGCAATGGGCTCCTCTACCACAGTTTCCGTGTTAGCACTCGGGAAGTCACACATTAATTCTGCAAAAACTAAAGATTTCTTAGACTTAGATTTCTCAAACTCCAAGTCGAACTCCTGCAGGATAACGATCCATTTAGAGTACTTGGCCCCTAGAAATTGTTTGGTCAAAATGTAGATCATATGGTTGCAATTTGAAATTACCATAGTTTTACGTAGTAAAATTTAGTGACGAAAACGTTGGACAGCTTGAATGGCTGCCAATGCCAATTTCTCCACATGTGAGTATTTTAGCTCAGTTGGATTTAATGTTCGACTAAGGTAATATATCACATGTTCTGTTCCGAATTCATCTTCTTGAACTAAGACCATTCCAATGGTGGAATGGGAGGCGACGAGATACAAGAAGTAATCCTGGTTGTAGTTGGGAGGATGCAACAACGGTGCATGGGTCAACGCGTGTTTGAGTGCATCAAAAGATTTATGAGCTATCTCATCCCAAGAAAATTGAGTGTTCTGTTTCAACAACTGTGTAAAACCCTTTTGAAACCTCGGCGTAGTTAGGAATGAATCGTCGTAAAAGGTTTGCTTTCCCCTGCAAACTTTGGAGTTGGTGAAGACTCGAAGGAGGAGGCAAATTGATGAGAGCTTCGACCTTCGAGGGATCAATGCGAATGCCGGCTTTCGAAACTACAAATCCCAGCAATCGACCCGTTTCTATACAGAAGACACATTTGTGTGGGTTCAACCGAATACGATAATGCCTACACCTCATAAAAATTGCTCGTAAATGGACGAGGTGATCAGCTCGATGTAATAAATGAGCAGGCAAGTCATCGAGATAGGGTTGCACAATGTGCTTGATGTCATGAAATGCATAAGAAATCTCCCTCTGAAAAGTTGCTCCGGCATTCTTAAGCCCAAAAGGTAATTTACGATAAGAAAATGTCCCCCATGGACAAATGAAAGCCGTTTTTGGTTGATCAGCAGGTAGAATGTTGATTTGATTGTATCCAGAAAAACCGTCCATAAAGGAAAATATTTCGCTGTCGGCACAACCATCAATGATTTGATCGATATAGGGAGTTGGGTAATTGTCCTTTGGACAGGCTCGATTAATGTCCGTATAATCGATGCATATTCTTATTGTTCCCTGTTTTTTGTTAACCGGAACAATATTTGATACCCAATCCGTTAGCAGGATCGGATAAATGAAACCTACTTTCAACAGTTTTTCAACTTCTGCTTTAATTGCAGCAGCTTTTCGTGGGTGAATCTGACACAAACGTTGCCGGACGGGTTTAGCGTCCGGGTAAGTCTTGATCTCATGAACAACAATCGTGGGATCAATTCCTGGCATTTCCTCATAGGACCAGGCAAACACGTTGTGGAATTCTTGAAAGAGGGCCTTATATAATTGAATTTCATTATCTGTACACGAGGCACCTATATGAATGTTCTCAACAATTCCAGGCTTAACCGAAATGTCAATGGGAATAGTTCGAGAGATGTTTCCCAAATTTAACTCTAAATCAGGATGTTTCATTGGATTCTGAGGTTCCTTGACATATTCAGTCGTAAAGATTGATGAGAAATCATTTTCAAAATGATCATCCTCAGGTAAAAACAAAGATTTGTGATGGAGATCTTCCCATGGTAAATCATCTACACATAGGATTTCACGAATTTGCTCATGAGAGTGAACAAGTTCAGAAAGCGTAGTTAAATCCGAGTTTGATGTGAAAAGTGATTCCTCACGAACCACATTCATGAAGTCATTTTCAGTTGAATACGGGTCGGCAAAAGACTGCACGACTTCATAGGCAATTTCATATGGACTCAAAGGCATGGAATTACCAAATGAGTCTATTTCAGATTCATAAGGAACGATCCAAGGATCGTCATAAAAAATAGTGTCTGATGTAATCATATGAATAGTTGCAAATGAAGATGAGGCGTTGATTGGAGGAAAAGGAAACGTTCCCAGTAAACCGGCATCTTTAACTAATCCTACTCCAACATCCTTATATGGGATAGTCATTTTACCGACATGCTGAATGCTCTCCAAAGAGGCTGGGTCAGACGAAAAGTAAGCCAGCTAGTCTATTGTTACAATCTTTCCATTAGGTGGAAACTTTATGACTCTAAAGACCGATGAAACAACCACTGTCATAGCGTAAGACCAACTTCGACCCAAGAGAAGGTTGTAGTCTAGAGGGGCATCAACCACCTCCACATATAGATTAACGATTTTTCCTTCAACCCCTATAGGCAAATCCTGTAGAATGCCAAAATGATGAAACCCACAGCCATCAGAGGCCTTAAGAATTGTCGGCGATTGATTAAGTGAAGGAGAACCAAGCGATCTCCAACACTGTATCTACATGATACACGTTGAGGCTCCTTCATCAATTACAGTTTGATGAATAGGCCTGTTTCTGACTATCACTGGGATCTGGAAAGCCATTTGATGAGGCAAACACGGTGTAGTATTTTCTAGATCGAAGATTATTAGGTTCGGGTCCTGAACATCAACAACTCCTATAGCCGACAAAATTAATTTATGCTGTGCTAAGCATGATTGCAGCACTTCAAAAGCTGACATTGCTGAGGGTGAAACAGCTAAATCCTCAACAATGTTATAATTCTAAGCCGATCTCGCATGTGGATTGAAAGCTGACTTTCGAAGCACACCCTTGGCGGGCGGTTTGATTACTAAGTCTGGATTAGGTTTCTCGATCTGTAGTGGATCGGAACCGGGAACTTAGGTTGATGGATTAGAATGAGAAGATTCTGCTTCTTTACCATCAATAGGACTTTTACTACCATAATCTTGCGATCGAGTCGCAATCCTTACATGGGACATCATCAATATGGGTTCTTCATTGGCACCCGAGGAAGAACCTATCATCTTGCTATCTTGATTTGGAAATGGATCCTTCAAAACAGCAGGAGTTTGGGAACCTTTGACGATCTTCGCAACCTCTGCTCGATGAGGGCAGTCTCTTGTAAAATGTTCTTCATCACAAATGAGACATGGATAAAGAGGTTTGCACTTTTCATCATTGGATTCCGCCTTTTCAGATTTCTCTTTTGAAATCTTGTCTGTTTTATTCTTCTTCTTTCCTTTCTTCTTCCCACCAGATTTTGATTTAGCCGTAGATGACTCTACAATGTGAATATCAGCGGAAACTTCTGCAGAAGAATCTCCTGTCGGGGAATCAGGCAAGGTTATGATAGGAGAAGAATTCTTAGAAGACTTCTTCTTACTTTTAGTGTTAACCGTACCAATCATACCGTCAGTGGCATGAGATCCCGAAGGAACTGTAGTGATTTGATTTGTCTTGGGAAGATTGGGGATCTTTTCGTGTAACGTACCTGACTGAGTATAGACCAAGTCAAGGTATTGTGCTTGAGCAATCACTTGCTCCTCAGTAACAACTCCGGATTTAGCAACATCTTTAGTGATCCTTGGCAAGAAAGATTTTACAAACCACTCAGCCAAGATTTGATCCGGAATAAATACCTTCACTAAACGACGTCGACGTCTCCACTCATGAATATGATCTGAAATGTACGTGGATGTCGATTGTTTTAGCGAAGTTAACAGTTCCGTTCCATTGTCATATCTGACTGGCAACTAAAAATGAGTTAAAAATGAGGTAGCTTTTTGACTAAAATTATAAAAAGTGCCTCGCGGTAACTCAGTGTACCACTTGGCCGCGAGACCAATTAGAGTGCGCTGGAAAAGTCTAAGACGGATCGAATCATCTGTGATAGAGTTAGATGCACACCAGAGGTGGTAAGTCATCACATGGTTCGACAGGTCCTCTCCTGATTTACCTTCGAACATGGGAATGTCACTGGGCAACGTATTCGGCATTGGCGGCCAAAACGGAAGATAATTAATCAGATCGTTAGTTAGGCACGACAAGTATGGTAAGTCCAAAGTTGCGATAAACGGTAACTGCCGATTAGGATCCCTAAAACTCTGGGTCATGAGACCAGCCCTAGGAGGAGGATATCGGGGATAACTAGGAATAGGAATCGCGTTCGGGATATTGAATCCTCCCGGAAAACCAGGATTAACCAGACCGTACTGGGGTTGTTGAGGTTGTTGATAAGTGTACCCAGGATACGGTTGATACTGATAAACTGGCTGCTGGACAGCAGCACCGAATTGGTACTATCCCTGGTACGGTTGATAGGTGAATTGAGGTTGACTTGTGACAACTGTACTTAAACCAGGTTGTCCTACAGGCATCTGAACCGTAGTTTGAATCGTGGATCGAGACGATGGTAAAGATGTCTGAGGAGTAGATACAGGAACAATAGAAACCAGAGCTGTCGATACTTCAGAAGTAGGTAGGGTAGATTGAACAGACGTTACGGCAGTTGTAGCAGTCGTTTGAGATGGAGTACGAGGCGCAGTAGGCCCAGACTGTGAAACTACTCAAGGTACATAAGTTTGAATGTTAGACTGGACTGGTTGCTGGAATGAACCAGAAACTAAGGGTTGTCCAGTTTGAGATGACAACTGTACACTTGGATGCAACACCTGTTGATTTTAAGATGGATCCCACACTATGTTCATTCTGGGGTACTGACCCATAACAGGTTGAGAATATTGAGGACCATAACCGGGTTGAGGGTAGGATTAATAATTGAAAGGTACATTTCCCTTTCCTTGAACATAAGATTGACCTTGGGGTGGTTGGAGACCTTGGTTCAAGTACTGACCTTGGGGTAGATACCCCTGAGGCACGTAATGATACTGGGGTTGACCTTGAGGTATAAATTGATACTGCGGTTGACCTTGGGGTACATATTGAGTCTGGGGTTGACCTTGAGGAACGTATTGTACCGTAGGCACGTACTTCCCTTGAGGTTGCCCCCCAGATGCAAATTGTGTACCTTGAGGTTTCCCCCCAGGCGTTAATTGAGGCTGCCCCCCAGGCAGTAACTGGCCACCTTGAGGTTGAGAATTGGGAATAGAACTTGACATCATAAGAATGTCTTCTACGCTCAATGGCTTTGCACCATTGCTTCCAGTGAACAACCCTTGTTCAATAGGTTGAGGAGATGCTCCTGAAAAAGTACCAGAAAGTGACTGATACCTAGAGGGAATAGAAGGACCATCGTACAAAAAAGATTCAGACGATTGAGTAAACATGGACGACTGACCTGACATATTTACGGGAGTATAAAAACCTCTAGGGTGATAAGAAGCACGAGGTGGTGAAAAACTTAACACTGAGTTTTCCAAATAATTAGTCAAAGAAAGATACCAAGTAGTACTTCTAGGTGGGCTATAAAAAATTGATTCACGCTCCCTTAGATCAATAACAGGTTGATTTTTAGGGATAGGGATGCCTACTTCTTCTTCTGGAGCAAGTTCTTCAATAGCTATCAAACCAGAAGGAAGATTTTCGGTGATTACTCTTTCTACCTAGGTGAATTAGGACCACTAGAAGTTGGAGAAACGAACCCCGATGTTGGAGTAATAGGTTCAGATATCTCAGGTTCTTCACCTATATCACTAGTAGATGAAAAACTACCACCAAGTTCGGAAACTGAAATAGATTCAGGATTATAACCTGTTACTAGAGTTTGGTAATCAGGATGTACAACCAACGAAGACTCTCCTTCTTCAGGTGACCGAAATTTACTGCCACTAGGAGTGATGAGGACTTTCAAGCCTTCAAGGTGGCTCGAGACTTCTTCAGGAGGTTGGCCCCGAAGTCTACGGGACCTCCTCAATAAATCAGCCACGGTTACAAACTCAGGAGACTAGCCCCGAAGTCTACGGGACTGTCTCAGTAATTCATCCACAGTTAAAACTTTTAACTACTTCACACGCAAACAAAGTAAAATCTCAATGAAAAAACCTAAAGCCTCTGAAGAACCAAACAAATTTGAATCACACACCTAAAGAATCTAGAGATCAAACACATACAAACAGTAACTTTCCGGACCGAAAACACTAGTTGGTGATGAAATCCAACGTCGCAGAATTCAGTACAGAAATGGCGGTTGGAACAGTTACCGTCTCAAGTGAAGTGAACCCCCCAGAAAGCCCAAGTGAGTCTAGCCGACGTCTGCTCCAGGTACAGTGGGATCTTCCCACCACTGTCACCTTAGGAAGAAACCTAAAGAATACGGCCACTAAGGTTGCCAACTGAGACAAATACACCTGGGGGAACAGTCTACGATCCGATACGCACGCAAGGGCAGAGTAGCAAGCTCAATCCCCTTGAAGGCTCCTTGATATAATCCAAGGCTTACCAACAAGTGACCCCAGGCTCCTCGACAATGGTTAATTCGAGGTTTACCGTTTTTAATACGTGAATATATGGCGTCGTTCCCAATGAGGAGGGATTGATTCCCACACTGGTTCAGACATGATCTTGTGCTTCTCCTTTAAGAGGAGCTTTCCCAGAGCATAAATGCAACAATTGGATTTCTTCCTACCACAAGATACAGCTACTTGTTTGTTTTTACTGTCTTGGAGAGTTAATTACTCTCCTACTCCAAGACACTAGCCTAAGCTAATTTGGTGTATCAGAGCCCTAGAAATAAAATGTTATTAGGTGAATTTTACTTTAAGCACTAATTTTAATGGTTGTTGTTTAAGTCAATAGGTGGCAGAGATGAAACCCGTGGTGTAAAGACTCGACTCGAAATCACTAAAATGATGCACCTATGATGATTTAAACAATCTTTTCTCTTCGATGAACTTCTAAACTAAGAAAGAGTTTGAGAATGCAAATACTTTGTAAACACAAATCTTTCTCAATTAAACAAATTAAAAGAAGAGTTTTTCCTTTCCAAAGCACTCAAAACGAGACAACTAGCTATTTCACACAAATTTCCTTTTCTTTTCAAAGCGCTCAACGACTACAAAAGAAAAACTTTTCCAAAAGAGATTTCATTTTTTATATTTTGTAAATAAAACACTCAAAAGTAATGAAAATGACTAACTTTGAGAGCTACAAACTGTAAAAAACTACTTGAGGTTAAAGCCTACTAAAAGTATTTTTGAGGATGTTTTACTTAGCTAAACGTGAGCTAAGTACTAATTTATGCAGAATCACAATTAGTCAAAAAGCAACCAATCTTTCATTTTCTTTTTTTAAAAATGAAAATTCCAAACTTTCAACTACAAGCTTTTCGAAATTTCGAAATGAGAAAACTCAAAGAGAATTCCTCAACAAGGGGAGATTTCATAAATGGCCAGACTCATGAGAATACTGGTAGACACCAAGGTAATCTGAGGTCCCTACGGCTTCTAAGCTCAGAGCCACTACACAACCAAAAACGAAAAACAAACCCAACAAGAAAAATTCCTAGGAATTCCACCTAAAACCCTAATGCTAATGAAATTAAACCAAAGAAAGTTTTTGACAAGGAACAAGCAGGTCTGGGCAATGGCTAAAACCTATAAACAAATTCTAAACTGATAAAAAAGAGAAAAATTTGAAATTTTTCAAATTTTTGACAGGGTACGCAGGCAACCTATTTACACAGGTGTGTCCATGCTCTGTGCACAAAGCAAAAGTGCATACAGGTACGCACTGTGCTTAACTCAGAGGGTGCGTACCTCTTCCAAAACTATGAAAAATGAAAACTAACTCAAAATTAACTAAATTCACCCAATCCCACAATCATCAAGTCAAAAACAGAAACAGGAAATATAGTTTCTCAGGTCAAAGTATAGACAAGGAAAACAATCAAGTCCCCAGCGGAGTTGCCATTTTGTCGCGCGGAATGAGTCGATCTTGCGGAAAAGATATACCTTCCTAGAATCTAAAGAAGACCTAATGACAAGCAAACCAACCAGACACTATCTTTCTCTAAATATGCTTCGATTAACAATAGCAAACAAGTGTTTTTAGGGCCTACCTTTGGTCCAACACAGGCTTGTGGATGCCTTCGCTCTTTTGATCCAAATGATCTCCTCTTCGCGAACCTGCAAACACAAACAAGGCAAACAAATTAAATAGCACCTGAAAAACCAATTGCATAAAACATATTTAACATGAAAGTCAAGGAGTCCATGAAACAAATAACATAAGATACTTGTTGAGAAAAATGAGTTTGATTGTATTAATTCAAAGAAGAAGAACTTTACAACCTTTGCCTTCACGCTGTACAAGCTCCTCCCAGGGTCCAACAAGATGTATCCTCTACTTTGACAAGTTTCACTCACTCTCCAATGGAACCAAGAGGTATGTGATCTTTCCTCTCAAGCTCAACCAAAGAGTCTTAGTTTCACCAGCATTTACCCTCAAAATGTTCAGCTTCTAACCTCTCTAGTCCTCACCCCAATGCATGTATTTATAGTGCAATGGAGGGAAGTTACTAGGTCCTCCTTCAAAGGGATAAAGCCCTCCTTCAAAGGGATAGCTCCTTTAGTCAAGGGATTAGATCCTTCTCTTTGGGATGCATGAACCACCTCAGAGCGAACAATCCACGTCAAAATTCCTTCTAGAAAACTCTAGAATTAACCCAAAGTGAGTTTTTTAAGATAAAACTTGCGCTTTTTGACTTTCACAGGGGTCCGCACCTACACCGTTAGGGACAGAGTGGGTAGGTACGCAGCTTTTGTACATAGAAGGTGCAGGACCGCAGGTGACCATGAGAGAAAGTGCGGAACCAGAGTTACATTGATTTTTAATGTCTTTCTCCCACTTCCAAAGCTTGATTTGAAGAGTTGAGGTCTTAGACTTGCTTAGGAGGACAGTACAAGTGGTGATAGACCTATACTGACTATAAATAATCATAGTGACGATATTTTTGTGTAACAGATTGCCCTCTAAAGTGCGAAGTCTGTAGTAGATGAGGATTTCATTTATCATATAGGAAGAGTGAAGTACTTTATCATTTCGAGGATCATCTTGTGGCCTGGTCGGAACTTGTAGAAACATTCAATGCAAGATATATATATGAGATCATATCATCGCTGAGGTAGGAATTCCCATACTCAAATCAAAACTAACTAGAAAACTATCTACTGCTCCGATATAGGAATGATCTTGTAAAACATCACAAGTATGGACTCATGTGGACACAGTATGGACGCAGCCATCTGTTTATAAATAATCCACAATACAATGAATACAAAATTCCTCGCAGCGTAGATGGTGGAAACTAGATCCAGGGTCTTCATTTCTATTTCCCGAAATAGTACGATTCTATCCATGCGAATAAATGGGTTGATGTCGAACATGGTAGAAACCACTTGATTACCAGTCAATGATGTAAACTGTTAACAAGTGCGAGAGAAACCACCAGTGACGTCAATGGCTCTCAAAGTACCCAGTACAATCCATGAGATGTGACTAAATGTGTTGATGTCGAGCATATCACGAAATCCTTCGATCGAAAGTCAATGATGTAAACTGTCATCAAAGGTGAGAAACCTGCCATTGAGGCATGCAGATCTCAAGGTACTAACAATTTCTAGATCATCTTTCTAGATAATGAGCTGATGTCGATAGAAATCGATCCGTCGTAGGCAAGCCCACCACACGAAATCATAGATCAAGTTGAAGAAATTTAGTTGCAAGGACTGACTCAGGGATGGTCAAGATGGATGACAGATATTTTGCAGATGAATGGCTTATTGGCAGTGACCTCTTGAACACATAACGGCACAACAGATGGCTTGGCAACATTTGACCCAAAGTTAATACCCAGAAACTGGCTGAAGACTTTCAATGTGGTTTGATCAACTGTTAGGCAAAGGATTTCCAAACCTAGGTGAATAAAAGTGTCGTGTTCAAAAGTGATTACAAAGTATGACAATCAGGCTCATTTTTCTCTCTTTTCCCCCACCATTTCTGGCAAGTACCTCTTTATTTTTGTCAAGCTTGAGGAGGATAACATTTGCTTGATTATAAGCTCATCCTTCGAATACGTCCAACTTAGTTTAAATTCGAACCCTAAGAAGGAGTGGTTCGTTCCTGTTTGTAATTGAACAGGTCCTTTACTGAGAAATTTTAACTAGTCCAGTATAGGAGAAACTCGACGTTTTTCAATTTTAGAGAGTCTGAAAAACTTAAGAAGACTCCATGGTGGACCTTTTTCGTAAATTTGTGTCTCCCAAGCCCGAAAAAGTATAAAATAATACTTGAGAGAACCGCTTGGTCTTTTACGACCAAGGAGTACTTTTCGTTATTAGTGTCACTGATCCAAAAAAGTAAAAAAGTGATCAACGACACGTCGTTTTATAACCAATATCGAATTTGAAACGACAAAAATCCAGAAATCTTTTCATGTTTTTACTGTCGGAAAAGAGTTGTAAGTGGATCGTCTTTTAATTCCGTTTTAGCGAGTGTAAAAGAAACGCTCGGCAATCTTTTCATATTTTAGGAGTCAGAAAAGGGCTTAAAGATGTCTCTACTTGTTTTTTCGTTGAAAATGATAGATTTCACCTGAATAATCCTTTATTCTGCACAAAAACACAAACATTACTCATACCTGTTTGAAATGGATAAAAGCGTTCCAAAATATCTTTTCAAAGTGAAACATAAACAAATTTGCGATTTATTTACTAAAAAAACTTATAAAAAGGGCCTTTGTCAATTCATTTTTACCGTTCGAGTTTGGGTGAGAAAATAGTGCTTTTGCTTAGAAAAGTTCCCGTGAAGATTGTGGAAAATCCAACCGTCGGAATCGAGCGTCGTCTTCTCTAGGTAATCCACATCATCCTACTCTTTATTTTCATCCATTTAGTTATTTGACTTAGCCCCTCATTTCATTTTTTGGGAGCGTTTTTAGGCGCAAAACCCACGCGCGGGGGTCTGCAGGTTTACCATTGCGGACCCGCGGATCCCGACCTTTTCTCCATTGGGAAAAATCTCGAGGTCCGCACCTTCCATGTAGACAAAGTGCGGACCCCCACACTGTGTCTAACGTGGAGGGTGCGTACCCCGCCGCAAGGGTTTTGAACCCAAAATTCCTCAAAAGTGGACCAATCAAAATGTTTTCTAGCAATCTAATTAATCTTTATACTTGATGCAGGGAGTACATCATGCTAGATTGGTGCAAACGAGAGCAGGAGGACATGGATGTTGCCACATGGAATCAGCAGCCTTCACTTGATGCTTTGAGGGCGTGTGGACGGTACAAATTCTAGACCATTCCTGGCATGAGGGCTCAGGTGGATTTCTTATAGTGACTGGTTGACCGATGGAGCATACATGACCAGTTTTTTTTCATTGGCAGCCACAGGCTCGAGATCGAGCTGGCGGACATTTATTTTTTGACTGGTTTGCCTAAGAGAGGCGAAGACTTGACTCTGCACGGGACTAGGCCAGGCGGTCAGTCTGTCGATAGCCTCCGGCTAGAGTACTGCAACAGCCAGGCTAGAGACAAAGGGATAGACATAAAGACCATATCCTGTCCTAAGCTCATGGTGATTGCATTTACTGTCACCAGACTTTGTGGAGCTGCCGCACTACATATTACCACCAGATCCCAGATGTGTATGGCAGTTGATTGCTTTCGAGGCACCATTTTCAACTCGTGCAATGCTGTGCTGGCCAATATGAAAGGCCAACTGACCAGGGCCAAGAGCGGATGACTAAAGACCTTTGGTTATGGCGCTTTGGTCGTGAGTTTTGGTTTGGAGAGGGTTCCTATGCTGATCCCACAGCATCTTACTGTTGGAGCTGGGCTTCCTCGAGAGCCCAAACTGATGCGATGGGTCACAGTCATGGCCCGTCACCCGGACGAGAGGACAGAAGTTACTCGGTTCAAACCTGAGTATTTCCAGTGGTTGGAAAACCAGGTCTTTTCCATTCAGGACTTCCCTTACACTGGGATAGATTTCCATGGTGACCCAGACATGGTTCTTCCACCAGGAGAGAAGTGGGACGAGTCAGGTAAAATCCTTTTCAACTTTTCCTATTTAATTTTTTTTGTTTTTCCATCGTCTCAAAACTGATAGTAAAAAATTCAAATGCAGATGTGGGTCCACAGCGACCAGCCGCTCTCCGGCCTTTCGAGAGGAGGCAACCAGTTGCACCTGCGCCAGCCCCATAGGACGAATTAGCAGAGGTTTTGGCTGCGTTGGAGAGTCATCTTGAGCGCTTGACAGGGGATATTCCTGAGACCACTATAGACGAAATTCCTCGTCGACTTCAGCGCTATGTGATTGGAGTCCCGGGACCTTTTAGGAGGTTCCTTGGCAAGGTGGCCCGAGCAGTGGTTTCTTATAGAGATCATCACCAGTGATAGGATGATCACCTTTTGTGGGCACACGTGACATTTTTGTTTTTTGTAGTTATCATTTTCGCTGATCATAAGGTGTTTTTCAACCTATGATCGAAGACGATGTATTTTTTGACACACTCCTATATATATATCACTATTACCGGCTTATCTTGTAAATCATGTTATGGAATGGTTTTAAATTTACATGTATGATTATTGCAAATGTTTATTTAACATTCGAGAAGCAATTGCATCTGCTAATGTATTTAAAGACCTTGGAATATGCTGATATTCAATATAATCAAACTCACGTTCCAAGAGACGCACTCTCAAAAATAATATTAATAACACTGGATTTCTAATGGCATACACTCTATTAAGCTGTAACACAACGAGTTCAGAATCTAACCTCACTATCAAACTCTGAATCCCAAATGAAATAGATTCAGACAATAACTCAATCACTACACTGTACTCTGCAATGTTGTTTGTTGTTTGACAGAGGCTTACCCCATGCATAGAAACTAACTCGTCAGAGGGTGAATAGATAACCCAAGCTGCGGAAGAGATGATCCATGTATTACGACAAGCACCATCAGCAAATCCAATGTATGTTTGGAGAGGCATCGACATTGCAATGTCAAGAGTAAAACCAGGATAAGCAGGAATAATGACGGAAAAACACTCTCTAAGCTAAGCACACTAAAACACACCAGCTAGAAAGAAAAAACTATCCTAACTAAAAATCTCCATACCCATTCCTTTAAGCATAATACCTCTTCAAGTAGAGACCATTTCTGGGTTTACCCAAAGAGTCCCCATCAAAGTCTACCAATTCATAGGCCCCTTTTGCTAGCTTTCGCTTAACAATATAGGGACCATGCCACATAGGAACGAATTTCCCAGCACCTAATTTATCATTAGCTTGATCATACAATAACACTAGGTCTCCTTCCGAAAAATTTCGAGGGGTCACATTCTGATCATACTGAGCTTTCATTCACTTTGCGTGAGTCTCGATTGTCAATGCAGCATCACGTCGATTCTCATCTAATTGAGCTAAGTATAACAAACGCTTTTCCTCTTCGGAAGTAGCTGGAAGTAACTCGATGGCCATTTTCAGTGACAAGATTTTGCACTCAATGGGTAACACAGCTTCCAAACCATAGACTAGTTGGAAAGGAGTGAACCGTGTTGATGTTTTTACTAAAGTTCGGTACGCCCAAAGCGCTTAAAATAACATGTTGTGCCAATTCGACCGATGAATCCCAATGATTCGTCAGATCATGATAACTAAAACTTTGTTGATGGATTCAACCAGACCATTTGCGTGTGGATAATAAGGAGTTGAACTATCGTGATGTAAACCAAGCTGGCCTGTAAGTTCGGTCATCATAACGTTTCGAAAATGACGCCCATGATCAGTGATTATTGCTTGTGGGACACCAAACCTAGCAATTATATGATTGAACACGAAAATTGCAGCTGTTTTGTCGTCTGCTTCGAATGTAGGCATCGCCTCGGCTCACTTTGTAAAATAATCTACCGCAAGGATGATATACTCATGCCCCCCGGCCGAGTGAGGGTTACATGTAATAAAATTGATACCCTATTTGGCAAAAGGAACAACGACAATTATAGGGTGGAGAGGAGCGGGTGGAGCGCACATCTTACGATCAAAAATCTGGCAGTTGTGGCAATTTCGGAATTCAACACCATTGGATGGCCTAATGGGGATAATCTAGGTGAAATACGTCACCATTAAGGAAAAACCATGTGGAGATTATGATGAGAGCATGACATAATCTTGAAGGTCCAAATATCAGACGTTGGTATTTTGTAACTCCTCTATAATTATTTTTGAATAAATTCTCAATGCTAGGGACATTTCGATGTTGAATGGTGCTTGGTTGTGGAATACCATGTAACCAGGGGTAGAGTGAAAATACATAAGGATATAGGTTCCTTGCGGCACCTTGAGTGCCTTAGCACTTAAGTTCTATGTCATCTCTCATATCACCCGGTCCTATGGTCAAAAGTGGAAGGGGCTAAGAAAAAGGTGCTAAAGGCCAATTAGGTACTCACTCCAAAAATACAATACAAAGGAATAGGAAGTTTCCAGTCAAAGATCCTTGTCCCAT
Source organism: Pinus tabuliformis (assembly GCA_031772625.1). Taxonomy (NCBI): domain Eukaryota; kingdom Viridiplantae; phylum Streptophyta; class Pinopsida; order Pinales; family Pinaceae; genus Pinus; species Pinus tabuliformis. The sequence goes on from CM062812.1 coordinate 965,148,037, forward strand.
GGTGTAAAATCAATAGCAAGCTAACTAGAAGAGGTTAAAGGTCAAGATCAAAATCTCGTAATTTCGTAATATCAATTTAATAAAAGTTACGATATGTAGGGGATCTGATATAACAACACATAGGTGTGTGGAAAAGGATTGAGTTGACAAATAAAGATTATGTTTTCATAGTAAGGTGGGTCAATGGATTCAACCGAAACTTGGATAGGCAGGAGATAGAGACAGCAGTTGTTGTGCTAAGGGAGAAATGACCACAATTGTGCAGGATAATTTAAATTGTGTATATCAGTGAAATGAGACATGCCATACGTGATCTTGCATGCATGCTACAAGGTAATAAATGAAGAACAAGGAAGCCATGCTAAAGTACTTGTCAAGCTATGCTAGCAATGAATAAGCATGGAGAGCCTCGTTGAAGTGTGTAGGTTGACTAATATCTAATTCTCACCATGGAGACACTCTCGTGACCATTCTTTGGTTTAATGCAATATTAGAATTCAAGTATCAAATGTAATAGCAGGAAGGAGCTCCATGTAGAGGTATAGCTGGGCAGCGTGAATGTGAAGATAGTGGTCAAGAGAGAGAGCATCATTCCTATTGCAGGAGAGGAACAAAACCCAAGATTGCAGTTGAGAAACTTGGGGAAATTCGCATAGTTTCTAGTTAGATGTGTGGAGAGTGTTGTGGGTTTAAGTGTGTTGTTGAGGAAAGGCTGAGTAAGCCTTTGTTGTATAAAAGAGGATGATAGTTCCCATACAGTGGAAAGAGACCCAGAGAGTTTATGTTGTTGCGTGAATAACTGAGAAGAGCCTACCAAAAAAGAGGTTGAGAAGAGACTATGGAATAAAATGGGCCAAGTGCTGACTATATGTGTTGAGAGTAGAGGGTCGAGAACATAAGACAAATTGTTACATGGGTTGTGAGTTAACAAAGAGATGTTGTAGAGTTAGTAGAGGATAGTGTGTTGCATGGGCCATGGCCAGAGAAGAATAAAGAGTATATCAGGAAAATTTGTTTCCAATTATAATGAGAAGAAGGGTATGTTTTGAGTGTGGGTTGGAGCCTACATACAAGAATTTGGTGCTTCCATATCTAGTGGGTGTTCAAAGAAAGCTTGGTGGTAGGTGCCTCCTACAAGTTGGTTCTTGGATAAATCCAAGATGTTGCAAGTTGGTGCTTGCAAGAAATCGATGAAGTTAGTTCTTCAGATGGTGATTTTTGTAATTTGATCAGGTGTTTACAAAGGGAGGGAGTTTGTGCTTCCCACTAGTGGGTTCTAGAAAACAATAAAAGGGAGTTGGTGCTTCCTATGAGTGGTGGATCACAAACGAATTGATTAAATTGAGTAGGTTCTGTTATTTTACATCAAAAACAACAACAAGTCTAGTGGTTTTTTCCCAAAAGGGTTTCAACATTAAACATTTGTGTCTCATGTGTTTTCTGCTCATGACATGTATGATTTTATTGGTTGCTATGGATACAATTATTATTCACCAATGATTTCGCTCATATAATGGATGCCAAATTTGAATGGTTAAAGATAAATTGGCATAGAAGTGAAAACTGGCCTTAATACTGATTGACCCTCCCTCTCAATATTAACATTGTTTCCAACAATTAGTATTAGAGCCAAGATTCCTTTGGGAATAACTTAACTACTATAACTATATCAGAGGAAAGTAATGGCTAATCAAATTTGGCTAATAGTAGAAGGACTTCCATTTTTAATTGGATCGGACTACGAGCTTTGGAAGATCAAAATGGAAGCCTACTTGATGGTAGTCAATGAATAAACTTGGTTATATGTTATATATGGAGAGGGGAATGAATCAATATAGAAGTCGAGTAAATAATCATGAAAGAGTTGTATAACAAATATGATGATAAAGTAAGGTGTTGTGATCCAGGAAAGGAAATGTTGGACAAATTGCAATGTCTATATGGAGGAGAAAGCTAGATAGCTCAAGAGGAGGTCAAAGAACATTACTTCTCAAGAAGTGGGCTTGAATCTGTGAAGGGTGTTGGTGATAAGAAGAAAATAAAGAAACAGGAGAAGGCATCTAAAAGGAAAGATGCTCGAAATATTGAAGATATCTATTACTATGAGAAAACTATTGATCTTCAATCCAAGGATGGTGAAGAAGAAGACCTTGATGAGAGGCCATGTTTCTTAGAAGTTAAGATATTTCTTTCTTTTTAATGTAAAGAAATAGGTCATTCATTATCTAGATAATGATGTGAACCAATTGAGGATAGAGATAGCCATGCATCTAGTAGTAGTAATGAAGATATACCCAGTTTAGTAGCAATAGAAAATGAGGGATCTTCTTAAGGAGAAGAGAGTATATCCCATAAACGGAATAGGGGTATCACTTGAAGTGATGAAGATGGAATACTCCTTAGACCAGCAGAATATTCCATGGACAAAACGATGGATTTAGACCTTTGTGATGGCTCATCGAATACCTCCAATAGCAAAGAAAATGATATAGATGAAAGGATATATTTGGGAAAGAAGTTGATATGTGCTCTAAAGGATATCAAGGAGCTATCAGAAGAAAATCTCAAGAAAAAGTAGCATTTGCACGAGTATGATCTTGAGAATGAGAATTTGATCAAAATAATAGTTTATCTTAATTCTTAATAAGAAGAGGCTAGAATGCTGAATGGAATATTGACCAATAAGGTAAATGATAGAGAATATTACAGTGAGAGACTACAAGACGAAGTAGTGTCATTGAGACATGATATAGAAAATAAAATAAAGAAGTGTCTCAATATCAGAAACTTGAGTAGAGAAAGAAGTCTTAGATGAAATACTTGCTAAGTAAATATCCCCTCTCATCAAGGTTGGTTTGTGTTTCAAAGAAGAAACAAGATCCATGAAGGAAAAGGCTAAAGGGAAAGCTATCCAAATAATGGAAGTTGGAGGTTCCAACAAAAACAAGGGAAAATACATTGTTGGATAGCACCAACAATGGGGTTGACTACAAAAGAGAGTTAGGTAGAAGAAAGAAAGAGTGCAAGGCAGTAATGCAAACTGCCATGGAAGGCACATAAAAAGCTAATGGAAGTCCTTCCCCCTCAAGGATAAATCCTTCAAAGAATAGGTAACTTAGTTCATCAAAATCTTCTTTCTGGGTATTGTTTTTCTTGCAATAATTTTGGATATAAATCCATAGACTATAGATGGCATGCAAGAAAACATGGTATGTTAGGTATAAATTACCCAAGAATGAAAAAAATTAGCTAAGAGTAGCTATGTTGACAATAGTAAAGGATTTGACAAAATTGTTGGAATATATGGCAACTTCTTTACCCCATTTTTAAGAAATATTTAATGTTAGACTTGTGGCAATCTAGGGCACAAGAGAGTAAGTTGTAGATATGGGGAGAAAAAGCATGAATATGAGTATATGCATGAAAATGTAGCAGCTTGGGATGTGAAGACAAGAAGAAAGAGTGGAGTAGAAGAATAAATCTTTTCCTTCAGTGCACAGTGTCAAAATATCAAGATGAAAAGAGGAGGATGAAATCTAAAGATAACCACGAAGAATGATCCTCCTACTCTTGTAGCAGACCCCTAGGAAGAAAGGAAGCAAAAAGTTTTGGGTGAAGAAATAGGAGGTGAAGGAGAAGATTACTCTACCCATGTTCAACCAAGAGGAAGCCCAAACATGGGAAAATAATAATTTGGAACGTAATGCCTCTGTCAAGGCTCAATAAAAAAGGCTTGGATGAAGAAAGATGACAATCTACTCTGTGGGAGTAGATCCTTTTTTCACTTCACTATAGGAAGAGAGCGACCACAAGGGAAATCGAATAAGTCAGATGCTGGAAATAATAAAGAATAGCCAGAGAGGTGCATTTCAACTTTGGAGGTGTGGTCGAGTCACCTTGATAATTATAGTTATAAATTTGTTTATTTTGAATGTATTAGCATTACAAACGAAGAAAGAGGTGAAGAGAGCAGGGTTTCAGGGGGAGTACATAACAACATCTTATGTTTTTGGAATAAGAAGATGAGTTGCAGCAGAAGTGTGGAATGAAAAGAGCCCCATAGTTAACTCAGGTCCATAGGATCAATCGTCATGCAGAAACGAGGAAGAAGAGGTAAGAGATCAGAGAGCATTGGCTCAGGGGAGCTACTTTGACAGTAGTATAAGGAAAAAATTATCAGCCTCAGGAAGAAAGATTGCATAGAGAATGAAAGGTTTGCATATTTGGCGAAATAACCTTATTTCATTTATGTTGTGAATTTTGCCTAGAAATGTTGCATTCATGAAGCACAATAGGTATAAAAATTCAATTTCCCTTAGTCTTCAGTTGCTATCACTATGTCAATTGATGGTCTGGGTTCATATGGACTAGCATTTTTGTGTAAGTTTACATTTCATTTTGAGAAAAAGCTATAATATGTTGCCTGGTATAATATCCAATTTGTATCAATTTCTTAGTGAAATTTTTATTATTTAAGTAATAGTACCTATTGTAGAAGTATGATCTCAATGGCAGAACTGTTTAAGGTGATCAAGAGAAGTAACCATAGAGGATGAAGCAACAGCACCAGTGAAGAGAAAGGTCAATGATTCACTAATGTTTGATATTTGTAGCAGTAGAAATACCATGAGAAATTTTAATCCGTACCAATTTCTTTTTAATTGGTACAAAATATACATTGGCAAAGAGAGTATTTAGTCCAAAACCATTAGGTATCAAAAAATGGAGGCATTCAATGTAGAGGAAGCATATGTTCCAGGGGAGAATATCAAATATGTCCAATTTATAGCATAGCAAGTATTAGCTCTTGAAGGAAATTTTGTTGAGCAGAATGCACATCAACATCTAGACCCTCGGCCATTGATAATCAATGATTAAATGGGGAAGAAGCATCCTATAAGCCCCTTTCCATTGATGTTAAATGGGGAGGGAAACTAATTGATGAAATCTTGATGGACCATGCAGAGGAGAGAATTCCATTTGTGGCTCATTCGAGGAGATGTGAAGAAGTATGAGGATTGGACATCAATTTGGATAACAAAAGAGGCATTTCCATCAATTCCAGAGGGGGATATTGTTGGACAATTGACATTGTCTATCTGGCTAGCTACAGTAAGTGCGTTGGCATTGATGTTAATAATCATGATGAGAGATCAAGTTGGGAAGTTGGCATTTCCTCACAATTAGGAAGTTTGTTGGCATTGATGTGAACCACATCAACATGTATGTATGTGCTAGCATGATGTTAGGTAAGACAATATTGATGTTCGCTAGGCTAGTTGTGATGGCAAAAGTTGCTAGCGTTAGCGTACTTGATGTTTCAAGCTCAGAGGGAGTCGCATGGTTTTTGTAGTCTCTAGTAGAGAATCACCATAGTATAATGCTAATTGGAGAAGATGTAAAATGATGAATATGGTTGTGGGGGAGTCCCATGGTTGCTGCAATTATCTGTATACAATTACCATAGAAGAAAGTTTATTGTAGAAGTCATAAAATGATGGCTATGATGGTTGGGAGTCCCAGAATTTGGAGGAGATTCTACCTAAAGAGATAATCTCGGATAATCTTAGAGTTACCATAGTTGGTTAGTTCTAGAAAATATCTTTCCAATGGTCTGTGAAAGTCCATGAATGGGTCTTAAGATCAAAAGCTATTGACAATCAGAGTAAGGACCCTGAAGTCCTTAAGAGGAGGCCAAATTTTGGGACGTCGAAAGGGCTAAATCTCGGAAGGATGAAATATTCGAAGGCTAAATTTTGGAGGTTGGAGCCTCAAAATATCATAGAAGGGTTGAGTACTGGAGTAAGTATAACATCAGACCCTCGGAGGTTTAGAACTTCAAAACATCACAAGTCAGGGATTTTGTAACCCTGCCATAATTTCTTTCTGTGAAAGTTATGATGACAAGGGACTGATTCTCAAAAGTTCATAACTGCGGGAGGTTGGAACATTGGAGGTCGAAACGTTGTAACTTCTTGTTAATTTAATTCCTTGAAAGAACTAAGGGTTGCAAGGAATAAGAATTATAAAAGAATTTGTTCACAAAACCAAAGAACTAGGGATCCTTTCTCTCTCCTTTGATAGGACATATGGCAATGGTTGATTGGCCCTCATTACCTGATGGTGGCAGATGATGTCAACATGACATGGTAGTATGAAGGACACATGGTACAAAGCTTCAAAATTATGGGGTGGCCTAATGGGGAAATTCTAGGTGACACATGTCACCGCTAAATAGATTCCATGTGGATACGATGACAAGAGCATGATGTCATCTCCAAGGTCAGAATATCGGACATGGAGATTCTATAACTCCTCTATAATTTTTTTTTTAGAAGGTCCCATTACTAGGGAGCTTCCGTTGTTGAATGGCGCTTGATTATGGAAGCCCAAAGAACTAGGGACAGAGAGAAAATATAGAAGGAGATAGACCTCCGGTGGGATCTTGAAGGTGTTAGCACCTGATTTTTATGTTGCCAATCAAAACACATCCCCATACGATGAAACGCAGAAGGGGATAAGAAATGGGAGCTAAAGGCCAATCGGTAACTCGCAATTTTGTAACTCACATTAATAAACATTTATGATATTTTAAATCTCTGAAACTGCAATACGGAGGTGTATGAAGTTGTCGGTCACAACACTGGTCCTATGGTGGGAAATCAATAGGAGGCTAAGAAGAAGGGGCTAAAGGACAAGATAGGAATCCTAGGATTTCGTAACATCTATTTAATAAAAGTTACGATATGTAGGCGCTTCGATATAATATCACAGATGTGTATGATAGATGAAGGAGATGACAACTAAAAACTAAATGTTCATAGTAAGGTTAGTCGATGGAGTCAATGGTGACTATCGTAGGCAGGAAGTGAACACAAAGATTGTTGGGTCAAGGGAGCATGGACTGTAATTTTGCAGGATAATTTAAATGGAGTCTATCAGTGAGCTAATACATGCCATCCGTGATATTTCTTACAAGCTACAAGGGAATAAAAGAAGAATGGACAAGCCATGTCCAAGTACCTTCCAAGCTCTATGATCCATGAATAAGATTGGATAGCCTCGTTGGTGTGTGCTAGATGACTAAGATTTAATTCTTAGCATGAGGACAATTTGGTGCCCATTCTTTGGCTTAGTGCAGTAGCATAATTCAAGTATTAGACTCAACAAAATTAAGGAGTTCCATGCATAGGTACACTTTAGTAGTGTGAATGGTGGGAAAATATCCAAGATTGTAGTTGAGAAACTGGGGGAAAGAAGTCTAGTTTCCAGTGAGCTGTGTCGGGAGCTCTATGTGAGTGAAGGCACTATTGAGGAAAGATTGAGTGATCCTTTCTTGCATGAAAATGTTAAGAGTGCCTAAGTAGTGGATAGTGACCTTGAGTGCCTATTTTGTTTTGTGAGTGGCTGAGAAGAGCCTATGAATAGAAGAGGTAGAGAAGAGCCTTTGGAACAAAAGGGTCAGAGTGCAGACTATATGTATTGAGAGAAGAGGGTCAAGAATAGAAGATAGAGTGTTGCATGTGCTCTGAGTTGACAATGAGCTACTGCAAAGTGAGTAGAGGATAGTGGGCTGCGTGGGCCAAGGGCAGAGAAGAACAAAGATGATATGAGGCAAAGTGGCTACCATTTATAGTGAGAAGAAGGTTAAAGTTTGAGTGTGGGTTGGAGCTTACATATACGATATTTGTGCTTCCATCTCTAGTGCATATATCAAGAAATCTTGGGGATTGGTGCCTCCTGCAATTTGGTTCCTACAACAAATCCATGAAATTGGTGCTTCACATGGTTCTTGCGGTAAGTTGATCAGGTATTTGAAAAAGGATGGAGTTGGTGCTTCCTGATAGTGCTTGATAGAAAAAAATCAAAGGGAGTTGGTTCTTCTTATGAGTGGTGGCTCAAAAACATATTAATGTAATAGAGAAGGTGCTCTTATTTTACATAAAAAATAAACAACAAGATTTGGTGACTTTTCCTAAAATAATTTCCATGTTAAACATTTGTGTCTCATGTGTTTTCTTCTCATGATGTGTATCATTGTATTGTTTCATATGGTTGCAGTTATTATTTATCAGTGATTTCTCTCATAAAATAGATTCCAAATTCCCCCTAGACACTCAACCACATGATTCAATTACCATCAATTAGTACACAATTTCCTTGCCCAACATTATTTCCCATTTCATAAAGGAAGCTACAACAACAACATTGGCACTAAACTTTGTAGAAGTGATCACCAATGAGAAGAAATTGCATGTAATTGTGATCATTATGAATGATGAATAATTCAAATGTTCCAGAGAAACTAGTAGGAAGTCACAACCTTCTTCTAGTAAGGCCAAAGAGAATTATTCATGAGACATTGGAAGCTTGACCAAGATGGTGCAAACGCTGACCAATGAGATTTTAGAACTAAATAAAAGGTTAAATGAGACTTCCACTAGAAGAAAACCACCCAAGTCTTTCCCTTTTCGAAGGAGAAATAGTAAAAATAACAATCAACACGGAAATTATTCATGAAGCTGAAATGTTTTGATGAAAATAAAAGGCATGGGCATGCACAATTATTTTTGTTTCCATCAGGAATATCACTCAGAAAATACATGCCCTCAACAGAACCACAACACTAATGCCTTTTCTATGCACATCATGGATACTCTGTTGGCAGACAAGTAGACAAAACAAACTAAGGAAATAGAAGAAGCTATGGTGGCTAAAGAATGAAAAGGTATTGGAAATCCAGTCAATGCATATCAATATATCTACAATGCTAATAAGAAGGATGTTGATGAACCAACACAGAATGATCCCCCTCAGAAGAAGAAAAATGGTTGATACAATTTAACTTGTAAAGAGCCTATACATGAAACGGAATTTACTAGACACAAACTTATGGAGAAATTGTTGAGAAGAAGCTCACCACCTATCAAACCTACATAGAATGCACAAAGTAAGCCTAGAGGGGAAGCTAAGTCGAGGAGAACTTCCTCGAGTAACAAGAGTAAGTCTAGCACTTTGAAAGCATTGAATAAAGCCACTTGTCCAGACACTTCAACATTTCCTGCTATAGGTGGAACACTTGATTATAACATTGTGGAACATATGAAGAAGATGCAAGCCAAAATTTCCATCCATGAGCTTGCAATGATCATAGACCAGCGTGAACTTATTGTTCAAACTTTTTTGTAACCTTTAACAGGTGATAAAGATTCCTCCTCTTAAAAGGTGTCAGGTAACTCTTATTTTCCTCTTGAATCTATAGTAAATGCTTTAACATTAGAAGCTATCACTCTTTTCCCACAATTTTTATTAATGTTTGAAATATTTAATTACAATGTCCATAATTGTTTACTCAATTTTGGTGCATCTGTGAACGCCATGGCCATATCCATAGAAAATAAAATAAATGCAAAATGGGAGAAAAATGATGCATAAATCATTCATCTGGATAGGTCCCTTTTCCAAGCTATGAATTAGCTTAAGAATGTGCTTGTCAGATTATCAAAATATGACCGAGTTCAGCAATGTATAAATATTGTAATTGTGGACAATCAAAAGCCTATGGTGTACTACTTAGCAGAGTTTGGTCTAGAAAATTAGAAGGATATTTTGCAAAAGACTAGTCAAATTTGTGGCTTCCATATAAGGGAAGTAATAATCGGATTTGAGTGAATAGTGAGCCATACATGAAACACCCCATGACACAACTTGAGGGTCACAACGAGCCTCTTGTTTTTGTTTATTTGATTTTTGGGAATTGTTTTCCTAAAACTGACGTTGGGTGCTATCACGAACAACCATCACCTGTTCCACCTGATACATAGCTAGAACTCCTTCATTTTTATCTACTTGTTGCAAGTGAAGCATGTAATATAGATGTGCATAATAACTGTAATAGTAGTATAAGAAGCATCTTAGTAGCTTATAATGCTTGGACATTATAATTTTCTAGTTCAAAGACGCAAGATGGTTCTACAATAGGTTGTGTTCTTATAGTTCCCTACAAGTAGAAACATATACTTTCATTTCGTCTGGAGTTTGTGTGCACCAATAACACTATTGAATACAAAGCACTCATAATCAGAATAAAGAAAGCTATTGACCTGAAGGTAGAAATTCTCAAGGTAATTGGTCATTCAAAAGTGGGTACTTGTCAGGTACAAGATACTATACATTGTGTTTCACCGCATCTTAAAAACTACCGACAGGGGGTATGGTGTTTAATTAATTATTTCAAAGCTTTCAATATTATTTTTGTTCCTAGAGTTAGAAATGTTGAAAGAAATGCATTAGAAAATGAATTCTCTGGGATGTTTCCATTGAAAAGTGATTTTTCTATTGAAATTATATATAAACCATATGAGCCAGAAAATGTCACTAACTTACACGTCTTCAATGACGACAAAAATATATTGCATTTTAAGGCTAATGCTGATGTATTGACAAATGCTTCTATATATGAGGATGAGTGTTACAAAAAAATATCGTCACCATGATTATTTGCAGTCAGTATGGGTCTATCATCACTTGTACTGTCCTCCTAAGCAAGTCTAGAACCTCAGCTCTTCAAATCAAGCTTTGGAAGTGGGAGAAAGACATTAGAAATCAATGTAACTCTGGTTCCGCACTTTCTCCCATGGTCACCTACGGTCCCACACCTTCTGTGTACAAAGGCTGTGTACCTACCTGCTCTGTTCCTAACGGTGCAGGTGCGGACCCCTGTGAAAGTCAAAAGGCGCAATTTTTATCTTTAAAAACTCACTTTGGGTTAATTCTAGAGTTTTCTAGAAGGAATTTTGACGTGGATTGTTCGCCCTGAGGTGGTTCATGAATCCCAAAAGAGAAGGAGCTATCCCTTTGAAGGAGGGCTTTATCCCTTTGAAGGAGGACCCAGTAACTTCCCTCCATCGCACTATAAATACAGGCATTGGGGTGAGGACTAGAGAGGTTAGAAGCTGAACATTTTGAGGGTAAATGCTGGTGAAATTGAGACTCTTTGGTTGAGCTTGAGAGGAAAGATCACATACCTCTTGGTTTCATTGGAGAGTGAGTGAAGCTTGTCAAAGTAGAGGATACATCTTGTTGGACCCTGGGAGGAGCTTGTACAGCATCAAGGCAAAGGTTGTAAAGTTCTTCTTCTTTTGAATTAATACATTCAAACTCATTTTTCTCAACAAGTATCTTATGTTATTTGTTTCATGGACTCCTTGACTTTCATGTTAAATATGTTTCATGAAATTAGTTTTTCAATTGGTTTTTCAGGTGCTATTTAATTTGTTTGCCTTGTTTGTGTTTTCAGATTCGCGAAGAGGAGCTCATTTGGATCGAAAGAGCGAGGGCATCCACAAGATTGCGTTGAACCAAAGGTAGGCCCTAGAAACCTTTGTTTGCTATTGTTTATTGAAGCATATTTAGAGAAAGATAGTGTCTGGTTGGTTTGCTTGTTGTTAGGTCTTCTTTAGATTCTAGGAAGGTCTATCTTGTCTGCAAGATCGACCCATTCCGCGCGACAGAATGGCGACTCCACTGGGGACTTGATTGTTTTCTTTGTCTATACTTTGACTTGAGAAACTGTATTTTCTGTTTCTGTTTTTGACTTGATGACTGTGGGATTGGGTGTATTTAGTTAATTTTGAGTTAGTCTTCATTTTTCATAGTTTTGGGAGAGGTACGCACCCTTTGAGTTAAGCACAGTGCGTACTTGTACGCACTTTTGCTTTGTGCACAGAGCGTAGACGCACCTGTGTAAACAGGTTGCCTGCGTACCCTGTCAAAAATTTGAAGAATTTCAAATTTTCCTCTTTTTTATCAGTTTTATCCATTATCCAGACCCGCTTGTTCCCTGTCAAAAAATTTCCTTGGTTTAATTTCATTAGCATTAGGGTTTTAGGTGGAATTCCTAGGAATTTTGCTTGTTGGGTTTGTTTTTCGTTTTGGTTGTGTAGTGGCTCTGAGCATAGAAGCCCTAGAGACCTCAGATTACCTTGGTGTCTACTGGTCTTCTTGTGAGTCTGACCATTTATGAAATCTCCCCTTGTTGAGGAATTCGCTTTGAGTTTTCTCATTTCAAAATTTCGAAAAGCTTGTAGTTGAAAGTTTGAAATTTTCATTTTTACAAAAAGAAAACGAAAGATTGGTTTTTTTTTTTTTTGACTAATTGTGATTCTGCATACATTAGTCCTTAGCTCACATTTAGCTAAGTAAAACATCCTCAAAAGGAATTTTAGAAGGCTTTAACTTCAAGTAGCTTTTTATAGTTTGTAGCTCTCAAAGTTAGTCATTTTCATTAGTTTTGAGTGTCTTTTTTACAAAATATAAAAAACAAAATCTCTTTTGGAAAAGTTTGTCTTTTGTAGTGATTTTTTTCTTTGAAGAGAAAAGGGAAATTTGTGTGAAATAGCTTGTTGTCTCGTTTTGAGTGCTTTGGAAAGGAAAAACTCTTCTTTTAATTTGTTTAATTGGGAAAGATTTGTGTTTACAAAGTAATTGCATTTCTCAAACTCTTTCTTAAGTTTAGAATTTCATCGAAGAGAAAAAATTGTTTAAGTCATCCTAGGTGCATCTTTTTAGTGATTTTGAGTCGAGTCTTTACACCACGAGTTTCATCTCCACCACCTCTTGACTTAAACAACAACCACTAAAATTAACGCTTAAAGTAAAATTCACCTAGTAATATTTTATTTCTAGGGCTCTGATACACCAACTTAGCTTAGGCTAGTGTCTTGGAGTAGGAGAGTAATTAACTCTCCAAGACAATAAAAACAAACAAGTAGCTGTATCTTGTGGTAGGAATAAATCCAATTGTTGCATTTATGCTCTGGGAAAGCTCCTCTTAAAGGAGAAGCACGAGATCGTGTCTGAACCAGTGTGGGAATCAATCCTTCCTCATTGGGAACGACGCCGGATATTCACGTATTAAAAAAGGTAAACCTCGAATTAACCATTGTCGAGGAGTCTGGGGTCACTTGTTGGTAAACCTTGGATTATGTCAAGAAGCCTTCAAGGGGATTGAGCTTGCTACTCTGCCCTTGCGTGCGTATCGGATCGTAGACTGTTCCCCGAGGTGTATTTGTCTCAGTTGGTAACCTTAGTGGCCATATTCTTTAGTATTCTTCCTAAGGTGACAGTAATGGGAAGATCCCACTGTACCTGGAGCAGACGTCGGCTAGACTCACTTGGATTTTCTGGGGGGTTCACTTCACTCGAGACGGTTAAGTGGAGGAACTTCGTCCAGTCTATTCATTAAGCAGGGTGTTGGGGTAATTGTTCCAACCGCCATTTCTGTACTGAATTCTGCGACGTTGGATTTCATCACCAACTAGTGTTTTCGGTTCGGAAAGTTACTGTTTGTGTGTGTTTTGATCTCTAGATTCTTTAGGCGTGTGATTCAAATTTTTTTGGTTCTTTAGAGGCTTTAGGCGTTTTTCATTGAGATTTTACTTTGTTTGCATGTGAAGTAGTTAAAAGTTTTTAACTGTGGCTGAATTACCAAGACAGTCCCATAGACTTCGGGGCCAGTCTCCTGAGTTTGTAGGCATGGTTGATTTACTGAGGAAGTCTCGTAGACTTCGGGGCCAACCTCCTCAAGAAGTCCCGAGCCATCTTGAAGGCTTGAAAGTCCTCGTAACTCCTAGTGGCAGTAAAGTTGGTTCACCTGAAGAAGGAGAGTCTTCATTGGTTGTACATCCTGATTACCAAACTCTAGAAACAGGTTATAATCCTGAATCTATTTCGATTTCCGAACTTGCTGGTAGCTTTTCATCTACTAGTGATATAGGTGAAGAACCTGAGATATCTAAACCTGTTACTACAACATTGGGGTTTGTCTGTCCAACTTCTAGTGCTCCTAATTCACCTAGGGTAGAAAGAGTGATCACCGAAAATCTTCCTTCTGGTTTGATAGCTATTGAAGAACTTGCTCCGAAAGAAAAAGTAGGCATCCCTATCCCGGAAAATCAACCTAGTATTGATCTAAGGGAGCGTGAATCAAATTTTTACAGTCCACCTAGAAGTACTACTTAGTATCTTTCTTTGACTAATTATTTGGAAAATTCAGTGTTATGTTTTTCACCACCTCATACTCCTTATCATCCTAGAGGTTTTTATACTCCTGTAAATATGTTAGGTCAGTCGTCCATGTTTACTCAATCGCCTGAATCTTTTTTGTATGGCGGACCTTCTGTTCCCGTTGGGTATCAGTCAGTTTCTGGTACTTTTTCGGGAGCATCTCCTCAACCCATTGAACAAGGGTTATTCACTGGAAGCAATGGTGCAAAGCCGTTGAGCGTAGAAGACATTCTTATGATGTCAGGTTCTATTCCCAATTCTCAACCTCAAGGTGGCCAGTTACCGCCTAGGGGGCAGCCTCATTTAACACTTGGGGGACAACCTCAAGGTACACAATTTGCATCTGGGGGGCAACCTCAAGGAGAGTACGTGCCTACGGTACAATACGTTCCTCAAGGTCAACCCAAGACTCAATATGTACTCCAAGGTCAACCCCAGTATCAATTTATACCTCAAGGTCAACCCCAGTATCAGTACGTGCCTCAGGGATATCTACCCCAAGGTCAGTACTCGAACCAAAGTTTTCAACCACCCCAAGGTCATTCTTCTGTTCAAGGGATGGGAAATGTACCTTTCAACTATCCAACCTACCGTCAACCCGGTTATGGTCCTCAATATTCTCAACCTATTATCGGTCAATACCCCGGAACAAACATAGTGTGGGATCCATCGCAAACTCAACAGGTGTTGCAGCCAGGTGTACAGTTGTCATCTCAAACTGGACAACCCTTAGTTTCTGGTTCACCCCAACAACCAGTCCAGTCTAACATTCAAACTTCTGTACCTTTAGTAGTTTCACAGTCCGGGCCTACTGCGCCTCGTACTCCATCTCAAGCGACTGCTGCAACTACCGCAACATCTGTTCCATCTACCCCACCTACTTCTGGAGTATCGATAGCTCCGGTTTCTATTGTTTCTGTATCTACTCCTCAGAAATCTTTACCACCATCTGGATCCACCATTCAAACTACGGTTCAAATGCCTGTAGGACAACCTGGTTTAAGTACGGTTGTCACCAGTCAACCTCAATTCACCTATCAACCGTACCAGGGATAGTACCAATTCAGTTCTGCTATCCAGCAGCCAGTTTATCAGTATCAACCGTATCCTGGGTACACTTATCAACAACCTCAACAACCCCAGTACGGTACGGTTAATTCTGGTTTTCCGGGAGGATACAATATCCTGAACGCGATTCCTATTCCTAGTTATCCTGGATATCCTCCTCCTGGGGCTAGTCTCATGACCCAGAGTTTTAGGGATCCTAATCGGCAGTTACCATTTATCACGACTTTGGACTTACCAGACTTGTCACGCCTAACGAATGATCTGATTAATTATCTTTCCTTTTGGCCGCCAATGCCGAATAAGTTGCCCAGTGACATTCCCAAGTTCAAAGATAAATTTGGAGAGGACCCGTCGAACCATGTGATGAATTACCACCTCTGGTGTGCGTCTGACTCCATCACAGATGATTCGATCCGTCTTAGACTTTTCCAGCGCACTCTGATTGGTCTCGCGGCCAAGTGGTACATTGAGTTACCGCGAGGCACTTTTTATAATTTTAGTTAGTTAGCTACCTCGTTTTTAACTCATTTCCAGTCGCCAGTTCGATATGACAATGGCACGGAATTGTTAACTTCGCTAAAACAATCGACATCCACGTATATTTCAGATCATATTCATGAGTGGAGACGTCCACGACGTTTAGTGAAGGTATTCATTCCGGATCAAATCTTGGCTGAGTGGTTTGTAAAATATTTGTTGCCAAGGATCACTGAAGATGTTGCTAAAGCCGGAGTTGTTACTAAGGAGCAAGTCATTGCTCAAGCACAGTACCTTGACTTGGTCTATACTCAGTCAGATACGTTACACGAAAAGATCCCCGATCTTCCCAAGTCAAATCAAATCACTGCAGCTCCTTCAGGATCTCATGCCGCTGACGGTATGATCGGTACGGTTAACACTAAAAGTAAGAAGAAGTATTCCAAGAATTCTTATCCTATCATAACCTTGCCTAATTCCCTGACAGGAGATTCTTCTGCAGAGGTTTCCGCTGATGTTCACGTTGTAGAATCATCTACAACTAAATCAAAATCCGGCAGGAAGAAGAAAGGAAAGAAGAAGAATAAAACGGACAAAAGTTCAAAGGAGAAACATGAAAAGGCGGAATCCAGTGATGAAAAGCGCAAACCTCGTTATCCGTGTCTCATTTGTGACGAAAAACATTTCACAAGAGACTGCCCTCATCAAGCAGAGGTTGCGAAAATCGTCAAAGGTTCCCAAATTCCTGCTGTTTTGAAGGATCCATTTCCAAATCAAGATAGCAAGATGATAGGTTCTTCCTCGAGTGCCAATGAAGAACCCATATTGATGATGTCCCATGTAAGGATTGCGACTCGATCACAAGATTATGTCAGTAAAAGCCCTGTTGATGGCAAAGAAGCAGAATCTTCTCAATCTAATCCATCAATCTCAGCTCCCGGTTCCGATCCACTACAAATCGAGAAACCTAATCCAGACTTAGTAATCAAACCGCCCGCCAAGGGTGTACTTCGAAGGTCAGCTTTCAATCCACATGCGAGAGCGGCTCAGAATTATAACATTGTTGAGGATTTAGCTGTTTCACCCTCAGCAATGTCAGCTTTGGAAGTGCTACAATCATGCCCAGCACAACGCAAATTACTTTTGTCAGCTATAGGAGCTGTTGATGTTCAGGACTCGAACCTAATAATCTTTGATCTAGAAAATAGTACACCGTGTTTGCCTCACCAAATGGCTTTCGAGATTCCAGTGATAGTCAAAAACAGGCCTATTCATCGGACTTTAATTGATGAGGGAGCCTCAACGTGTATTATGTCGATACAGTGTTGGAGATCGCTTGGTTCTCTTTCACTAAATTAATCCCCGACGATTCTTAAGGCCTTGGATGGCCGTGGGTTTCATTCTTTTGGAATTCTACAGGATTTGCCTATAGGGATTGAAGGAAAAACCATTAGTCTAGATGTGGAGGTGGTTGATGCCCCTCTAGACTACAACCTTCTCTTGGGTCGAAGTTGGTCTTACGCTATGACAACGGTCGTTTCATCGGTCTTTAGAGTCATAAAATTTCCACATAATGGAAAGATCGTAACAATAGACCAGCTGGCTTACTTTTCATCTGACCTAGCCTCTTCGGAGAGTATTCAGCATGTTGGTAAAATGACTATCCCATATAAGGATGTTGGAGTAGGATTAGTTAAAGATGTCAGTTTACTGGGAACTTTTCCTTTTCCTCCAATGAACGCATCATGTTCATTTGCAACTATTCATATGATTACATCAGACACTATTTTTTATGGCGATCTTTGGATCGTTCCTTCTGAATCTGAAATAGACTCATTTGGTAATTCCATGCCTTTAAGTCCATATGAAATGGCCTATGAAGCTGTGCAGTCTTTTGCCGACCCATGTTCAACCGAAAATGACTTAATGAATGTGGTCCGTGAGGAATCAATTTTCACATCAACCTCGGATTTAACTACGTTTTCTGAATTTGTTCACTCTGATGAGAAAATTCGTGAAATCCAATGTGTAGATGATTTACCATGGGAAGATCTCCGTCACAGATCTTCGTTTTTACCTGAGGATGATCGTTTTGAAAATAATTTCTCATCAATATGTCAAGGAACCTCAGAATCCAGTGAAACATCCCGATTCAGAGTTAAATTTGGGAAACATCTCTCGAACTATTCCCATTGACATTTCGGTTAAGCCCAGAATTGTTGAGAACATTCATATAGGTGCCTCGTGTACAGATGACGAAATCCAATTATATAAGGCCCTATTTCAAGAATTCCGCGACGTGTTTGCCTAGTCCTATGAGGAAATGCCAGGAATTGATCCCACAATTGTTGTTCATGAGATCAAAACTTACCCGAACGCTAAACCCGTCCGGAAACGTTTGCGTTAGATTCACCCACGGAAAGCTACTGCAATTAAAGCAGAAGTTGAAAAACTGTTGAAAGCAGGTTTCATTTATCCAATCCCGTTAACGGATTGGGTATCGAATATTGTTCCGGTTAACAAAAAACAGGGAACAATAAGAATATGCATCGATTATAGGGACATTAATCGAGCCTGTCCAAAGGACAACTACCCAACTCCCTATATCGATCAAATCATTGATGATTGTGCCGGCAGCGAGATATTTTCCTTTATGGACGGTTTTTCCGGATACAATCAAATCAACATTCTACCTACCGATCAACCAAAAACGGCTTTTATTTGTCCATGGGGGACATTTTCTTATTGCAAATTACCTTTTGGGCTTAAGAATGCCGGCACAACTTTTCAGAGGGAGATGTCTTATGCTTTTCATGACATCAAGCACATTGTGCAACCCTATCTCGATGACCTGCCTGCTCATTCACTACATCGATCTGATCACCTCGTCCACTTATGAGCAATCTTTATGAGGTGTAGGCATTATCGTATTCGGTTGAACCCACACAAATGTGTCTTCTGTATAGAAACGGGTCGATTGCTGGGATTTGTAGTTTCGAAATCCAGCATTCTGTTGATCCCTCGAAGGTAGAAGCTATTATCAATTTGCCTCCTCCTTCGAGTCTTCGCCAACTCCAAAGTTTACAGGGGAAAGCAAACTTTTTACGACGATTCATTCCTAACTACGTCGAGGTTACAAAGGGTTTTACACGATTGTTGAAACAAAATACTCAATTTTCTTGGGATGAGATAGCTCAGAAGTCTTTTGATGCACTCAAACACGCGTTAACCCATGCATCGTTGTTGCATCCTCCCAACTACAACCAGGATTACTTTTTGTACCTCGCCGCCTCTCATTCCACCATTGGAATGGTCTTATTTCAGGAAGATGAATTCGGAACGGAACATGTGATATATTACCTTAGTCACATGTTAAATCCAACTGAGCTAAAATACTCACACGTGGAGAAATTAGCATTGGCAGTCGTTCAAGCTGTCCAACGCTTTCGTCACTACATTTTACTACATAAAACTACGGTAATTTCGGATTGCAACCCTATGATCTACATTTTGACCAAACAATTGCTAGGGGGCAAGTACTCTAAATGGATCGTTATCCTGCAAGATTTCGACTTGGAGTTTGAGAAATCTAAGTCTAAGAAATCTTTAGTTTTTGCAGAGTTAATGTGTGACTTCTCGCGTGCTGACACAGAAACTGTGGTAGAGGAGCCCATTGTGGACGAATCTTTGCTTCTAATCAGCACTTTAGATCCATGGCATGGGGATATCATCGTCTATCTCCAGAACCAATCCTTTCAAACAAAAATTTCAAGGACGGAACATCGGAAAATTCGATTCCAGTCCCAACAATTCAAAATTATTGGAGATACTCTTTATCGCCGTGGGGCGGACTCTATTTTTCGACGTTGCTTAACTCACGAAGAGGCTGAAAGGGTTCTAAATGAATGTCACTCTAGAGCATGTGGCGGTCATATGTCTGGGTATGCCACAGCCCCAAAGATATTGCGCAATGGCTATTTCTGGCCGTCCTTATTTAAAGATTGTATTACGGTGGTCCGAAAATGCGACAACTGCCAGATTTTTGATCGTAAGATGTGTGCTCCACCTGCTCCTCTCCACTCTATAATTTCCGTTGGTGCTTTTGCCAAATGGGGTATCGATTTTATTACATGTAACCCTCACTCGGCCGGGGGACATGCGTATATCATCCTTGCGGTAGATTATTTTACTAAGTGGGCCGAGGTGATGCCTACATTCGAAGCAGATGGCAAGACAACTGCAATTTTCATGTTCAATCATATAATTGCTAGGTTTGGTCTCCCACAAGCGATAATCACTGATCATGGGCGTCATTTTCAAAACGTTATGATGACCGAACTTACAGGCCAGCTTGGTTTACGTCTCAATAGTTCAACCCCTTATTATCCACAAGCAAATGGTCTGGTTGAATCCATCAACAAAGTTTTAGTTCTCATGATCCGATGAATCATTGGGATTCATCGGTCGAATTGGCACAACATACTATTTTCAGCGCTTTGGGTGTACCGAACTTCAGTAAAAACATCAACAGGGTTCACTCCTTTCCAACTAGTTTATGGTTTGGAAGCCATGTTACCCATTGAGTGTGAAATCCCGTCACTACAAATGGCCATCGAGTTACTTCCAGCTACTTCCGAAGAGGAAAAGCGTTTGTTATACTTAGCTCAATTAGATGAGAATCAACGTGATGCTGCATTGGCAATCGAGACTCACGCAAAATGTATGAAAGTTCAGTATGATCAGAATGTGACCCCTCGAAATTTTTCGGAAGGAGACCTAGTGTTATTGTATGATCAAGCTAATGATAAATTAGGTGCTGGAAAATTCGTTCCTATGTGGCATGGGACCTATATTGTCAAGCGAAAGCTAGCAAAAGGGACCTATGAGTTGGTAGACTTGGAGGGGGACTCTTTAGGTAGACCCAGAAATGGCCTTTACTTGAAGAGGTACTATGGTTAAAAGAATGGGGTATGGAGATTTTTAGTTAGGTTAGTTTTTCTTTCTAGCAAGTGTGTTTTAGTTGAAAAAGTGTGCTTAGCTTAGAGAGTGTTTTTCGTCATTATTCCTGCTTATCTTGGTTTTACTCTTGATATTGCAGATGTCGATGCCTCTCCAAACATACATTGGATTTGCTGATGGTGCTTGTCGTAGTACACGGAACATTTCTTCCGCAGCTTGGGTTATCTATTCGCCCTCTGACGAGTTAGTTTCTATGCATGGGGTAAGGCTCGGTCAAATAAAAAACAACATTGCCGAGTATAGTGCAGTGATTGAGTTATTATCTGAATCTATTTGATTTGGGATTCAGAGTTTGATAGTGAGGTTGGATTCTAAACTCGTTGTATTACAGCTTAATAGAGTGTATGCCATTAGAAATCCAGTGTTATTAAGATTATTTTTGAGAGTGCGTCTCTTGGAACGTGAGTTTTATTACATTGAATATCAGCATATTCCAAGGTCTTTGAATACATTAGCAGATGAAATTGCTTCTCGAATGTTAAATAGACATTTGCAATAATCATACATGTAAATTTAAAACCATTCCATAACATGATTTACAAGAAAATCCGGTAAGAGTGATATATATATATATATAGGAGTGTGTCAAAAAATACATCGTCTTTGATCATAGGTTGAAAAACACCTTATGATCGGCAAAAATGATAAGTACAAAAAACAAAAATGTCACATGTGCCCACAAAAGGCGATCATCCTATCACTGGTTATGATCTCTATAAGAAACCACTGCCCGAGCCACCTTGCAAAGGAACCTCCTAAAAGGTCCCGGGACTCCAATCACATAGCGCTGAAGTCGACGAGGAATTTCGTCTATAGTGGTCTCAGGAATATCCCCTGTCAAGTGCTCAAGATGACTCTCCAACTCGGCCAAAACCTCTGCTGATTCTTCCTGTGGGGCTGGCGCGGGTGCAACTGGTTGCCTCCTCTCGAAAGGCCGGAGAGCGGCTGGTTGCTGTGGACCCACATCTGCATTTGAAATTTTTACTATCAGTTTTAAGACGATGGAAAAATAAAAAAAAAATAAATAGGAAAAGTTGAAAAGGATTTTACCTGACTCGTCCCACTACTCTCCTGGTGGAAGAACCATGTCTGGGTCACCACGGAAATCTATCCCAGCGTAATGGAAATCCTGGATGCAAAAAACCTAGTTTTTCAACCATTGGAAATACTCAGGTTTGAACTGAGCAACCTCTGTCCTCTCTTCCGGGTGACGGGCCATGACTGCGACCCATCGCATCAGTTTGGGCTCTCGAGGAAGCCCAACTCCAACAATAAGATGCTGTGGGATCAGCATAGGAACCCTCTCCAGGCCAAAACTCACGACCAAAGCCCCATAACCAAAGGTCTTTAGTCGTCCGTTCTTGGCCCTGGTCAGTTGGCCTTTCACATTGGCCAGCATAGCATTGCACCAGTTGAAGATGGTGCCCTGAAAGCAATCAACTACCATACGCATATGGGATCTGGTGGCAACATGTAATGCGGCAGCTCCGCAAAGTCTGGTGACAGTAAACGCAATCACCATGAGCTCAGGACGTGATATGGTCTTTATGTCTATCCCTTTGTCTTTAGCCTGGCTGTGGCAGTACTCTAGCCAGAGGCTATCGACAGACTGGCCACCTGGCCTAGTCCCGAATAGAGTCAAGTCCTCGCCTCTCTTAGGCAAACCAGTCAAGAAATAAATATCCTCCAGCTCGATTTCGAGCCGGTGTCCGCCAATGAAAAAGCACTGGTCCTGTACACTCCACCTGTCAACCAGCCACTGTAAGAAATCTACCTGAGCCCTCATGCCAGGAATGGTCCAGAACTTGTACAGTCCGCATGCCCTCAAAGCATCAAGTGAAGGCTGATGATTCCATGCGGCGGTATCCATGTCCTCATGCTCCCGTTCTCGCCAATCTAGCATGATATATTCTCTGCATCAAGTATAAAGTTTAATTAGATTGCTAGAAAACATTTTGATTGGTCCATTTTTTAGGAATTTTAGGTTCAAAACCCTTGCTGCGGGGTACGCACCTTCCACGTTAGACACAGTGCGTGGGTTCGCACTTTCTCTACACAGAAGGTGCGGACCCCAAGCTTTTTCCCAATGGAGAAAAAGTCGGGGTCCGCGGGTCCGCAATGGTAAACCTGCGGACCCCCGCGCGCTGGTTTTCCGCCTAAAAACTCTCCCAAAAAACAAAATGAGGGGCTAAATAAAAAAACTAAATGGTTGAAAATGAAGAGTAAGGTGATGTGGATTACCTGGAAAAGACGGCGCTCAATTCTGACGGTTGGATTTTCCACAATCTTCACAGGAAGTTTTCTAAGCAAAAACACTATTTTCTCACCCAAACTCAAATGGTAAAAATGAATTGACAAAGGCCCTTTTTATAAGTTTTTTGAGTAAATAAATCACAAATTTGTTTATGTTTCACTTTGGAAAGGTATTTTGCAATGCTTTTATCCATTTCAAACAGGTATGAGTAATGTTTGTGTCTTTGTGCAGAATACAAGATTATTCAGGCAAAATCTATCATTTTCAATGAAAAACAAGTAGAGTCATATTTAAGCCCTTTTCTGACTCCTAAAACATGAAAAGATTGTCGAGCGTTTCTTTTACACTCGTTAAAACGGAATTAAAAGACGGTCCACTTACAAATCTTTTCCGACCGTAAAAACATGAAAAGATTGCCGGATTTTTGTTGTTCAAATTCGATATTGGTTATGAAACGACGTGTCGTTGATCGCTTTTTTACTTTTTCGGGTCAGTGACACTAATAACGAAAAGTACTCCTTGGTCGTAAAAGATCAAGCGGTTCTCTCAAGTATTATTTTATACTTTTTCAGACTTGGGAGACACAAATTTATGAAAAAGGTCAACCCTAGAGTTTTCTTAAGTTTTTTCAGACTCTCTAAAATTGAAAAACGCCGAGTTTCTCCTATACTGGACTCGTTAAAATTTCACAATAAAGGACCTGTTCAATTACAAACAGGAACGAACCACTCCTTCTTAGGGTTCAAATTTAAACTAATTTGGACTCATCCGAAGGATGAGATTATAATCAAGCAAATGTTATCCTCCTCAAGCTTGTCAAAAATAAAGAGGTACTTGCCAGAAATGGTGGGGGAAAAGAGAGGAAAATGAGTCTGTTTGTCATACTTTGTAACCCCTCTTGAACATGACACTTTTATTCACCTGGGTTGGGAAATCCTTTGCCTAACAGTTGATCAAACCACATTGAAAATCTTCAGCCGTTTTCTGGGTATTAACCTTGGGTCAATTGTCACCAAGCCATCTGTCGTGTCGTTATGTGATCAAGAGGTCACTGCCAATAAACCATTCATCTGCAAAATATCTGTCATCCATCTTGACCATCCCTGAGTCAGTCCTTGCAACAAAATTTCTTCAACTTGATCTATAATTTTGTTTTGTGGGCTTCCCTGCAACGGATCGCTTTCTATCGACTTTAGTTCATTATCTAGAAAGATGATCTAGAGATCGTCAGTACCTTGGGATCTGCATGCCTCAATGGCAGGTTTCTCGCCTTTGACGACAATTTAAATCATTGACTTTCGATCAAAGGATTCCATGATATGTTCGACATCAACACATTTACTCACATCTCATGGATTGTACTGAGTACTTTGAGAGCCATTGACATCACTGGTGGTTTCTCTTACACTTGTTAACAGTTTACATCATTGACTGGTAATCAAGTGGTTTCTACCATGTTCGACATCAACACATTTATTCGCATGGATAGGATCGTACTATTTCGGGAAGTAGAAATGAAGACCCTGGATCTAGTTTCCACCATCCAGGCTGCGAGGAATTTTGTACTCATTATGTTGTGGACTATTCATAAAAGATGGTTGCGTCCATACTGTGTTCACACGAGTCTATACTTATGATGTTTCACAAGATCATTCCTATATCAGAGCAGTAGGTAGATTTCTAGTTAGTTTTGATCTGAGTATGGGAATGCCTACCTCAGCGATGATATGATCTCATATATATATCTTGCATTGAATGTTTTTACAGGTTCCGACCGGGCTCTCCACAAGATAATCCTAGAAATGATAAAGTACTTCACTCTTCCTATATGATAAATGAAATCCTCATCTACTACAGACTTTGCACTTTAGGGGGAAATCTGTTACACAAAAATATCGTCACCATGATTATTTGTAATCAGTATGGGTCTATCATCACTTGTACTGTCCTCCTAAGTAAGTCTAGAACCTCAGCTCTTCAAATCAAGCTTTGGAAGTGGGAGAAAGACATTAGAAATCAATGTAACTCTCGTTCCGCACTTTCTCCAATGGTCACCTGCGGTCACTCACCTTCTGTGTACAAAAGCTGCGTACCTACCCGCTCTGTTCCTAACGGTGCAGGTGCGGACCCCTGTGAAAGTCAAAAGGCGCAATTTTTATCTTTAAAAACTCACTTTGGGTTAATTCTAGAGTTTTTTAGAAGGAATTTTGACATGGATTGTTCGCCCTGAGGTGGTTCATTCATCCCAAAAGAGAAGGAGCTAATCCCTTGACTAAAGGAGCTATCCCTTTGAAGGAGGGCTTTATCCCTTTGAAGGAGGACCTAGTAACTTCCCTCCATTGCACTATAAATACAGGCATTGGGGTGAGGAATAGAGAGGTTAGAAGGTGAAAATTTTGAGGGTAAATGCTAGTGAAATTGAGACTCTTTGGTTGAGCTTGAGAGGAAATATCACATACCTCTTGGTTCCATTGGAGAGTGAGTGAAGCTTGTCAAAGTAGAGGAGACATCTTGTTGGACCCTGGGAGGAGCTTGTACAGGGTCAAGACAAAGGTTGTAAAGTACTTCTTCTTTTGAATTAATACAATCAAACTCATTTTTCTCAACAAGTATCTTATGTTATTTGTTTCATGGACTCCTTGACTATCATGTTAAATATGTTTCATGCAATTAGTTTTTCAATTGGTTTTTCAGGTGCTATTTAATTTGTTTGCCTTTTTTGTGTTTGCAGATTTGCGAAGAGGAGCTCATTTGGTTCAAAAGAGTGAGGGCATCCACAAGCTTGCGTTGGACCAAAGGTAGGCCCTAGAAACCTTTGTTTGCTATTGTTTATTGAAGCATATTTGGAGAAAGATAGTGTCTGGTTGGTTTGCTTGTTGTTAGGTCTTCTTTAGATTCTAGGAAGGTCTATCTTGTCCATAAGATCGACCCATTCCGCGCGACAATGAGAATGATTGAGATTTTAAGGATGGATTCAATGTAATGAAGGGAAAAATTATGCCCAAGGGCGTGATGTCCTTGGAGAAATTATATGACCTGCAGAACCGATTCAGAGGCCCAAGCAACATAAAGACTCATAGTTCATAGTTATCATATGAACAATTCAATTTGGGAACTCCATAAGATCTGAAGTATGTGAACCTCGTTACTTGTTGTTCTCCACAAGAATGACAGGTGTTGATCCACTTATTCAAAATGTATTGTGATGTGTTTCCATAGACATACAACAATTTAAAGACTTATGACACTCGTATTAACTAACGCGTCATCTCTATAAAAGAAGGGTTGAAACTATTCCAACAAAAACTATGGAAAGTTCATCTAACAATAGAACCCATTATATAGAAGTAATTGAGAAATATATTGAGCACTCAGATCATATTTAATTTTTACATTCCATGTGGGTTTCCAATCTGGTCCCAGTCAGAAAGAAGTATGGAAAGTTAGGATGATGTGTAGATTTTCACAATCTTAATTAGGCTTCTAATAAGGATAACTATCCAATGCCATCCATGGAGCACATACTCTAGATAGTATATGGATCTGAAATTCTTTCACTACTATATGGGTTCTTAGGTTACAATCAAGTGCTAGTAGTGGAACCAAACAGATTCAAAATTACATTCTAGATCAAATAGGGAACATTCACTTTCAAAAGAATGCCATTTAAACTTATAAACATAGGTGTGACTTTCAAAATAGTAATTGAAATTTCATTTCAAAGCCTAATAGGTTAGAGCATTTTTCTTTATTTGGATGATGTTATTGTTCTCTCCAAGAAAATATTTTATGAGCCCCATAAATGGGTAATTATATGAGCTCATTTTTTCTCCTAACTTAGCTTAATCCACCATTCTCATTAGTTTATTGCATCTTTTTTATTATATTTATGCTAATAGAGTGATTTGGGTTGGTCATTATGCCATGGAGTCTAATGTGTGTTTAATGTAGATTTTTGGTCAATTTTGGAGATAAATTTCAATATTTAATGGACATTTGGCAGCAAATATTCGAAGAAGATAATGAATAGGATTTATAGGAGGTTTCCCCCCTCATTTATGTCTCCCCACTTCAAATTCTCCTTCAGGAAGATCAGAGCACAAGCAACCACATCAATGAACCGAAGAGGCAACTAAGCCAATGGAGGATAACTCCTGTTTATCTCAGGTTTTGGAAGCCAAGCCTCCCTAATTTTAAGGAAGCTATTGGGAGCTTTAGTTGTATAAGTAGGGAGGCTTGGCTCCGCTCAAATTTGAGGTTACTTTTGTTGAGAGTTTCGTGTAATCTTATTATTATTTTGATAATGAAGATGAGATATTTTTCAAGCTAGCACTGACTTACCTCAGAGGGCTAAAGCTCTTGGGTTAGGGCCCAATCCAAGCAGCCAAGCTCCTCTTGTTTTGTATTTATATGCTTTGTTTCAGTTTATGAATTAGCACTGTTAGACAGATTTCTTTCTTAGCTAAGGATAGGTTTCTTTTGGTAATTTAAAAGGTTGTTTCCATTTTAGTTTGTTGTAGCAAGTTGAGCAATGATAGGAAAAAGATACAAAAAGGCATTTAACGGAGCCTTGGCCTCCTTTCCTCCCTCTAGGACTATGAACTGAGGCCAAGACCCTCTTGTCGCCACAAGAAAAGATAGATTTGTCTCTTCCATAGGATTTTTGGCATTGTAGTTTTTAGAAGGTTAATGCTTTACTATATATCTATTCTACCATGCTCATTTCTATCCTTGCAATAAATGTTCTTCCATGCTTTCTTTCCATGTAGCACTTTTCAGCATTTACTTTCCTAGATTAGAATTTAGACTAGCTTGATGCAAAGTTTTTTTTTTTTTTTTGATGTAGCTTGTTTCCTTGCTTGCTTAATCTCATGATGTGACTTTCAGTTCTCTTGCAGTAATCCTCTTCTCACAATAATTCAGCCAATTAGCGATGACCATTCCTCTTTGATCTATGTTGTGTAGCTCACCCAAGTCCCTCACAAATCTGCCCTATTTTTGTGCACTTTTCTCATGAACTTTCCTCTCTTTTCTTGAAAAAGTCCAACCATATTTCTCTTTCTTGATCCTTCTTGATGAACCCTAGGCACCTTAACACATCACCCTAGCCTTCAGCTACCCTTTCCACCTGCTTTCCCACCTTCAAAACCTCCAAAAATGCTCTCGACGTCCTCCTATAGACCTCATGTAGGTGTCTTTTTGAAGTCTGATTGTAGGAAAGGCCTCCAAAAGGCCACCTGGGACCTCCTAGGACCCACCCACACCTTTCTACACCTCTGCAAACTCCAAAGTCACCCTCCATCACCACCTAATCACTGTCACATTCACAAACATATAAATTACATACATGACAATTTCACCTACAAATACATAAAAAACCAAAAAGATGTTTTTTTCTCATTCCCTTCTAGAAATACCTTGAGTAGATTTTGTTTACTTCCTAAGTAGGTAATGGCATTCATTTTATGGTTTTTCATCTCTCTTTCTGCAAAAGTAGGATTAGTTGGTTGATTAGGTTTTGCTAGGTTTACTTCACATTTCAGCCTTAGTTTCATTTCTGCAAGTAGAGTAGCCTCTATAGAGTAAGCTTTCCTTTCTTTCATCACATATAAAGCTTCTTCTGGAATTCATAGAAGTTGGCTTTGGCTCCTAGTGATCTTCTGCTAGTTGACCAAGTGACAACTTGCAGTAATAACTAGTACTTGTGCATACATCACCGTCGCTTCCAAGTTTGTTACGAAATACTGGGTTGATAAAAGTAGAGAAGGAAGCTCAGGAGTTGCAGCATTATTGTTGCAATATTGGTGCTCACCAATATTATATCACATACATCATATAAAACATATTTCTAAGTTGTGTCAAAAATATGGGATTTCCCTTAATCCCAAGAAGAGCATCTTTGGCATGTCCTAAGAAATCTTGTTGGGACACATCTTGGAAAAGATCATAATTAATATTGATCTTGAGAGGGTCAACTCCATAATGCATATTTTGTTCACGATGAATATGAAAGCCATGCAATATTTCTTAGGAGGAAATAATTTATTGAGAAAATACATCTCTCATTATGCTTAGATAGTCAAGCCCATATAGGAGATGATCAAGAAACATGCAATATACAAATGAAATAAATGGGAAAAGGATGATTTTTCCTAGATTAAGAAATCAATTATCGATGCACTTGCACTTTTAAGTCTAGATTATGGCAAACATTTATTTCTCTATGCTTTTGCTTTGAACTTGTCAATTGTGGCCTTGTTGAGTCAGAAATTTATCGAAGAAAATGAATGACCATTATCCCTTATGAGCACTAGTCTTGGAAGGCCCGAGTCAAATTATCCTAACATCCACAAACAAGCATATGAATTATACAAGGCAGTTAAGTACATCATGCCCTACATATTGAAAGCTCACACATTCATAGTTTTACCCAATCCAGTAGTATGAACATTTTTTGTGCAACAAGACCTAGGTGAGAAGAGGGCTGATAAGATGACCTGTCTTCAAGAGTATCATCTACAGTTCAAACTGATTTAGACCATAGAGGGTCATGATCTACGTAAGTTGGCTACCAAATATATACTCCTAAACAATATCTTTCAGGATGGGGGTGTTATCGCCCCAAGAAACTCTCCTATGTTGTATATCAGAGATGCTCGAGAACATTACAAACTCAACAAAATGTTGGATAGATGGTGGATGAATGAAAGAAATGTTGCATATTCAAGCCAAATAACCACTTCTACTATGCTTAACCCTAGACATGGGTGAACACCTCCAGAATACAAGGCTTTAGACCACCAATTACTCACAATTTTAAATAAAATGTTATGATGGAGAAGACTGACCAGACCAGCAGATGCATAGGACCTTGTGATGGCCGGTTGCAACCAGTTAAGATGTCTGCAAATCCGTTTCCTAATACACAGACAAGACGATGGCTCTCTGGCATTATAATAACAGAAACTTGCATACAAATTCAATGATACAAGCTAGATTCAAACACAGAGGTGGGATGACAACCCCTCTAATGCTAAGCATCTACAGCACATGAATAAATTCATAACAGGCACAACTTGGAACAAAGAAGAAGAAGTGGACAGTGAGCAATTAACAACGAAAGAAGCTTGCATTAGCTGAAAATTAAGAACAGACATTGCAGGTATCACAGTAGTTATAGTCTCCAGAAGTTGAACCTTACAACAAGATAACACTCATCAACCTCATTACATCCTGTTTTTTGGTATATATAGAGTTTGTTTACAAAAAATCTCTGCTAACGTATGCGTGGAGGGGTCATAACTAGCCACCAATTGCATTTACAATTAGATATGGGTTTCTACTACAAGTTGAGTGTTTTAAATTAACAAAATAGGGTTTTTGGTACTTTGATGTCCTTCCTAAACAGTTGAAATATTATTTGCATGAACTTCAATAACTGGTGCAGTCCTTGAACTGCTCAAGGATTGTCCTTCTCGTCCTTGGCCATGTTGTTACATGAATATTGGTAGTCAAGGATTTAACGTGCTAAGCACTGGATCATCTCTTCCTTCCTCGTGTGCATAAAACAGGCCGAAAACACTACAAAATACACTGAAGACGAATAGGAGCCGAGAAAGAACGTTGGCCATTGGATGGATTACATGGATGATCGAGATCTGTTAACAGGAGGCATAGACAACACCAAGAAAATATTAGCCGTTGGATCACTTAAATGAACAGTGAAGATTCGATCTGAGAGGCTATCAGGCGGGTAGGTGAAAAGGAGGATCGTGGGGCATCCGATCACGGGATGGACGATCCAATGGCTAACGCGTGGTGGAGGTGAGCACGTGTTAACAAGCAGGGAACCATACCAGAAGGGCGGTAAGCAGTTTCCCTGGACTACTCTTTGGGAATGGTGGTTTACATACATGAAGTCGCGACACAATTGAATTAAGACACGTGGCTGGTGGGAAACTGCTTCCCCGCAGGCTATCGGTCATGCAATTTACATGAACGGGGTCTGTGCATGTCGTTGGATCATCAAGTGGAGGATCGGATGGCTGCGGGTGAATGCATACATTTTGAGGTGATGTCACAGGTGAGGAGCGGGCCCGGTTATGATTTTTATTATATGCGTGCATTATAAAGGGTTAGGACTATAGTGCCAGGGTAAAACGAATAGTAGGTTTATATATGGGGTTTAAACGGGTTTTTTGAAGAGATTAAGCAAGAAACAGAGGAATGGGGATCCATAAGGGTGCAAGTGGAGTTTGAGTAAATATGGGTTTACATAAGGTTTAGGAATAAAATAGAGATTACGGGGTTACAAGGGTATAAATGCAAACAAAGGTGTATGGATGAAATGAACTATTATTACCTCCCTCCTTGAAAAGATACATGGCCATGGTAGTCATTTGGTCATCCAAACACACAAATGCATAGTAGAACTAACACTGGCTCCTTCTGGGGATGATATCCTCCCTGTGAGGTCTCAAGAACCTGCAGATCAATGCCTTTCCAGCTGAAAACAAATTAACCAAAATTCCTAGTGTTCCATTGGGCATGGAGTCTACTGCATATATACTAAAACTGATAAAAACGCAATATTTACAACCTTTAAGGCCAAAGACCTTAAACAACATAAACTTTCAAAAACTACCCATTAACTGGGCCATCAAAAACTGTGTCTCCTCCCATACTTTTCAGTATGAAGGTGTTGTTCCCTTGAATTTGTGAAATGATGAAAGGCCCTATCCAAAAAGCATTAAATTTCCCATGGTTACCTTTCTTCTCCTTTAGTGCATCCCATTTCAAGACCAAGTCACCAATCTAAAAATTATCTGATTTTCCTTATTGTCAAAGGCTTCGTTGACCTTTCTCTGATGTGCAGTAGCCTTTTCAACCAACTGTTCTCTAATCTAGTGTATTTCTACTAAATCAATGATTCTCTTTATCATATCTTCTTCCTCATCCTGCTCTTATTGAAGGAATTTTTCCACAGGGAGAATTAATTGAATTGGGAATACGGCGTCAGTGCCATATACCAGCTTGAAGGGAGAATTTCCTATGTATTTTTTAATGGTCACCCTGTCAGCCCACAGTGCATACTTGAGCTTTGAATCCCAATCCTTTTTATTGTCCTCTAACAGCTTTTTAATTATCCTGATCAGACTTTTATTAGAGGATTTTGCTAGACCATTTCCCTGTGGATAATATGAGGTGGAATGAACAAGTTTAATACCCATTAAAGCACACATTTCCACCATCTCTTTTTCCCTGAAGGCTGCTACATTATCCGTAATCAATTTATGTGGATAGTCAAATCTGTTGAAGATATTTTCAATTAAAAACTTCATGACCACATTATGATCAGCCTTCTTGGTAGGGACTGCTTCAATCCACTTGGTAAAATAATCAGTGGCTATTAATATCCATCTATGCTGGCCACTGGAATGTGGATTGATTTCTCCAATAAAATCCAAGCCTCACTGCTGAAAAGGTCCTTTTGCAATTATTGATTTTAGGGGAAGGGATTTCAACTGTTGTTTTCCTTCAAATATTTCGCACCTGTCACAAGATTTAACAAAAGAAAATACATCAGAAAATAAAGTGGGCCAATAATACCCAGCTTTGAGAATTTTATGGGTTGTAGTTTTCCAATAATGGTGCCCTCCACACATGTTGTTATGAAATTGCTACATAACTTCTTTTGACTGTTCTTTATCCAGACACCTCAAAAATATTCTAGATGGATCCCTCCAGTAGAGCATATTTTCATTGATGCAATACTTTTCTACCCTAAGTTTCAAAGTTCTGGCTTGCCTTGTGCTTAAGCTTGAAGGGATTTCTAACTTTAGCAAGAAATTAATTATTGCAGAATACCAATTAAATGAAGCTAGATTCACAGCCACTGACTGCTTTCTCTCTGTTTCAGTTGTTTCCTCTTCTTCTGCTTGACCATTTTCTGCAATAGTGCATAGGAAATCAATATCTAAAGACCTGCAATTTTGTTCAGCTAATAATTTGGCAAGACCCTGACCTCTGGCCATCTTGGTGGGTTTTAGCTCTATATTAAATTCAATCATTTTTGCAATCCATCTTGCCCTTCTTCCATCAACATCAGGTTGTGTTAAGACATCTTTTATTGCAACAGAGGGTACATATGCAATTATTTTGGAATGAATGATATAAAATATAAAGGATTTTAAGGATTTGATAAGAGCATATGCATGTTTCTCAATAATATCATACCTCAGTTCATCATCCCTCAAATTCTTGCTGGAAAATGCCACTAGATGTTCTAAACCTTCTTCATCTTGCTGCAATAAAACTGCTGCAATGGTGTCTTCAGAGGCAAATGAAAATACATGGAAATCCTTGCTGTAATCTAGACTTATTAATGTGGGAGCCTCCATTATAGCTTTTTTGATGGAATCAAATGATTTTCTTGCTATATTAGTCCATTTGATTTCTGCCCCTTTTCTCAACATGGAGGTAATATGCTTCACTAGTTCAGTAAAATTTGGAATAAACCTCCTTACAAAATTTATTTTGCCTAAAAAAGATTGGATATCCTTCTCTGATCTAGGGATAGAAAAAGTTTGTATTTCTTTGGCTCTTTCTAGGTCAATCTGAACACCTGCAGCAAACACAATATGTCCTAACAGCTTGCCTTCATTTAAAGCAAGTTGAGATTTTTTGGGATTGACTGATATTCCAAACCTTCTGCACTTCAAGAACACTTTTTTCAAATGATGCAAATGATTTTCGTGGCTGCTAGAATAAACTGTTATATCATCAAGGTAGATAAGCACAAATTTGTCCTTCTCTCCCACAAATGCTATATCCATAGCTCTCTGAAAGGTGGCTCCAACATTCATCAATCTAAATGGCATTTTGGCATACATAAAATTTCCCCAAGGAGTGGTAAATGTAGTATTTTCTTGATCATATGGGTGCACAACAATCTGATTGAAGCTTGAAAAAACATCCAAGAAAGACATTACTTTGGCACCTGAGACTTTTTTGTAGCAAATGCTCCATCTTGGCTAGATGATAATTATCTTTCTTGGAACATTTGTTTAAATTTCTGAAATCAACACACAGTCTGATTTCACCACTTTTCTTCCTCACGACTACTGTATTAGCTAGCCATTTGGAATATCTGAGAGGGACTATAATCTTGGCAGCCGGAATTTTTTTAATTTCTTTTTCAATAAAAGGAAGAAGCATAGGATTTATTGGTCTCAACTTTTGTTTGAAAGGAACGGTGTCTTTCTCCAGAGGAATTTTATGCTGAATTATGTTCTTGTCATATGTTTTCAGGTCACTATATTCCCAGGCAAACACATCAGAAAATTGCCTCATTGAATTGCAATATTCAACACTTTGATCAGCCAATAAATGAGTGGACAAATTTACATATCTAGGTTGAACTGGACTTCCTATATCGTGCTTACAAACTGCAGATTGATCTTCTTTTTGGACAATCTTGTAAGGCACATCATTTTGATCAAACAGTGTTTCGAGAGGAATCAGACCCTTAGGACTATGATTACTAGGAATCTGGACAATGTTGTCTTTACCAATTTTATTTCTAAGCTGGGACTGGGGGTTTTCTAACAAGACATCATTTTCTTGGTTAATTTTCATTTCAAAGAACTCATCAATGACTTGAAGGAACTTATTTATCTCATCATCATCATCGAAAGCTTTCCAATGATGGACATTATCAGGCAAGCAAGGTCTATACTTCACTTGCACTTCATACACTAGTTTGGGATGCATTGGATGGATAAATAGACTAGAAGACACAGCAAGGGAATCAGCAAGCTGATTTTGGACTCTAGGAATGTATGAAATACATAAATAATCAAAAGATTCTCTGATTCTCCATACCTCATCTCTATATGCTTTCATCCTTGGGTGCTTTGCTTGAAAAGTTTTATTTATTTGCTAAATTATCAGATCAACATCTCCAAATACTTTCAGATTCTTGATTCCTTTGTCTCTTGTTACATTAAGGCCTAATAGCAGAGCTTCATATTCTGTTATGTTGTTTGTGACTTGAAAAACCAGCTTAAAAGACAACTGAATGGTTTCTTGTTGTGGAGATACTAGCACCACCTCTACTCCTTCAGTTTCCCTGGAACATGCTCCATCAAAGAACATCTCCCAAACCTAACTTGCTTGCTCTCCTTTGACTTGAACTGTTGGATTCCTGAACTACATTACAACCTTCTGAGATTCTTCTATTTGGAGAATACATGATCCAAAATCGGTGTCCACTGCATATATAGGATGATTTGTAGGATTCTTCTCATCACTGATGATATATGCCAATTGTGCTTCTCTATATAACCTTCTGCTTTCCCCTCCAAAAACTGGGATAGTTGCATAAGATAGATCATTCTGTAAAGTCCCACCTAATCTCTTAATCCACCCTCTGGAAAACAACATGCCAAACTTAGGAGGCACATCTGCTACCACAATCTCCATCATCATACTCTACATGGGTAGCTGAGTTAAGGTAATGGCCAGGTATTTAATCAATCCAAGACATTTCACCTTCCTTGAATCAAAAGAAAATAAATCATGATAGGGTCTAGTGATATTAAGGCCTAACTCTTCCATAACAGCTTTAGGCATTAGATTGTGGCTGGCCCCTGTGTCTAGCAGGAAATTGTGGAGGATTATGTCATGAATGGTCAAGGAGACATAAAAAGATAGAGAATAATTATCATCAGCTTCAATCATAGGGTTGAGCAAAATGGAAGGCTTGTCATCTAGAAAATTAATAGAGTCAATGGAGGTTTGTTTGGTTTCTAGCTCAAGGGCCTCAAGGATAGGCTTTTTAAATACTTCACTCTTCACCAACTTAACCAGAGGCACATATATTTTCAATTTCTGAACTTCTGACTCAAAGCTGAAAGAAGAAGATGATTTATCAGAACTTTTTACCTCTTGAACTGGAGCTTTCAGGATGACCGGATCAGCTACTGGTCTTCTCTGCCTACTATTCTGTGACTCTGTTTGGACAGCAGCTCTTTGGGTGGAATTTTCTTTGACATTCTTTGGATTCGACCCCAGGTTATATCTCTGCCGTTGTTTAGCTTGTAGGATAGCTTCTCTATCCCATTATTGATTGTCTTGTTCCTGCAACAAAGACTCTTCATAAGCGCCCAAATTCAAAAATGCGGCGCTGCCTTTATCTTCCATGCAGTGAATTTCATCCTCATCTCCTCCAAATTTTTCTTCCTCCATGACTACATTTTGGAAAGGAGATTTTACCTTCTGTTCTTTTTTTTATTCTTCACCCCTTTGCATAATTTGTAACTGCTAATTTGCTCTTCTGAAAGGATTTGGATTTCATGGAGAAAATGTGTTTTGCTACCTTGTTTTCCCTGAATTCTGCTCAACTTTTAGCTTAGAAATTTGAGCAGCCAATGACTCTATAATCTTAGTCATTTTGTCCAATTTAGCCTCTAAATATGAAGAAGAAGAAGTAGAAGCCTGACCTCTCTACCTCCTTCTGTCAGCTTGATTTTCAAGCTTTTCTGCAGCCATGATATTAGACTCCACTTCTAGGGCAGCATCCTACATGTCTGGCAGTGTAGCACACCTTCTTTCCCTAAACAACAGGCAGAAATTAGAGTCAAAAGCATTGGCATAAGTGAGTTTGTTAGAGGTAGGGGTATATTTTACTTCAGTTTGTATCTTACTATACATTCGATTAAATCTTTTATTAAAATTAGTCAAAGATTCACCATTTTCCCTCTTCAAATTACCAAACTTAGTATGATAATACAGCAAGTCTTTCTTATCTCCCCATTGCTTCAAAAATCCATCATCTAATGATTCAATATTAGTTATAGATCTCTAGGGAAATTCTCTAAACCACTTCCTAGCCTCTCCATCAAGGCTCTGGACAAAAACTCTCATCCACACATCATTTTCACTTATATCTAAATTATCAGCATAACTATAAGGCTTCTAGTTGTTCTTCTGCTGTTACTTCCTCTATACTAGTGAATTTAGGCATATATTTTTTATATTCCCCCACAGGCATAGGATTTAAAGGCACAGGCAACACCAATGGTCCATATCTGGTAGCTACAATTCTTTTTTATCCTCGTAGGTGCTTCTTGTCCTGCCATGATTGGAATAATTGGAAGAATACTAGCATATTGAATGGTAGGGAGTAATATAATGGATGGCAGAGATAAAGGTATGTTTTGCACTATATTGGAATCTTTCTTTGGACTCAGATTCAAAGGGGAACTAACTACACAAGGGGCTGAACTAATCTCTGAAGGTTTTTCCTTATTAACAGTGCTGATTTCTAAATCCTCAATCTATATATCTTCAACTACCACTTTATCTTTCAAATATGAATGAGACTTCTTAGGCTTACCTGATCCTGATATCCCTTTCTGTGAATCTTTCTTTGATTTAACAGTCCTCTCAGGTTCAAGGACTGGTTCAGCTGGTAATTTCTGGGGATTTTTTCGAGTATGTCTCAGAAATTGAGCCAAAACCTCAATGTGGAGTCGCCAAATGATGGTCTTCCTCCAATGGAGTCGCTAGATAGATGATTACAACTAGAAACTGTGTTCAAACCTTGTCTATCATCAAAGTTTGAAGTTGTGTCATTCTCTCAGGGAAGATGAGCTTCAATTCTGCTCTCCTCGGCAACGACGCCAATTAATGTTATCACCCCAAGAAACTCTCCTAGGTTGTGTATCAGAGATGCTCGGGAACATTACAAACTCAACAAAATGTTGGATAAATGGTCGATGAATGAAATAAATGCTCCATATTCAAGCCAGATAACCACCCCTACTATGCTTAACCCCAGAGATGGGTGAACACCCCAAGACTAGAAGGCTTTAGACCACCAATTACTCACAATTTTAAATAAAATGTGATGATGGAGAAGACTGACCACACTAGCAGATGCACAGGACCCTGTGATGACCGGCTGCAACTAGTTAAGAGGTCTATAAATCTGTTTCCTAATACACAGACAAGATGATAGCTCTTTGGCATTAAAATAACAGGAACCTGCATACAAATTCAATGATACATGCTAGATTCAAACACAGAGGTGGGATGATAGCCCCTCTAATGCTAAGCATCTACAACACGTGAATAAATGCATAATAGGCACAGCCTAGAACAAAGAAGAGGAAGTGGAGAGTGAGCAATTAATAGCAAAAGAAGCTTGCATTAGCTGAAAATGAAGACTAGATGCTGCAGATATCAGAGTAGTTACAGTCTCTAGAAGTTGAACCATATAGCAAGATAACAGTCATCAACCTCATTACATTCTGTTTTTTGGTATATATAGAGTTTGTTTACAAAAACTCTCTGCTAGCCTATGCGTGGAGGGGTCATAACTCGCCACCAACATCATTTACAATTAGATATGGGTTTCTGTTGCAAGATGAGTGCTTTAAATGAGCAAAATCGGCCTTTTCGTACTTTGATGTCCTTCATGAACAGGTGAAATATTATTTGCATGAACTTCAATAACTGTTGCAGTCTTTAAACTGCTCAAGGATCATCCTTCTCATCCTTGGCCGTGCTGTTACATGAATGCTGGTAGTTGAGGATTTAATGCACTGAGTACTAGATCATCTCTTCCTTCTTCGTGCGCACAAAACAGGTCAAGGACACTAAAAAATACACTGAAAACGAATAGGAGCCGAGAAAGAATGTTGGCTATTGGATGGATTACATAGAAAATCAATATCTGTTGACAGGAGGCATAGACAATCGCAGGACAATATCAGCCTTTGGATCAGTTAAATGAATGGTGGAGATTCGATCTGAGAGGCTATCGGGCAGGTAGGTGAAAAGGAGGACTGTGGGCCGTCCGATTGGGGGATGGACGATTGGATAGCTGAAAGGTGGCGGAGGTGAGCACAGGCTAACGAGTGGGGAACTGTACCAGAAGGGCAGTAAGTAGTTTCCCTGCACTGCTCTTTGGGAATGGTGGTTTCCGTACATGAAGGTGTGACGTAATCAAATTAAGACACGTGGCTGGCGAGAAACCGCTTCCGCGTGAGCTATCAGTTGTGTGATTTACTTGAGCGGGGGGTGCGCACGTCGTTGGATCATCAAGAGGAGGATCGGATGGCTATGGGTGAATGCATACGTTTCGGGGTGATGTGATAGGCGAGGGGCAGGCTCGGATATGATTTTTATTATATGCGTGCGTTATAGAGGGTTAGGACTATAGTGCTGGGGTAAAATGAATAGTAGGTTTATATATGGGGTTTAAACAGGTTTTGTGAAGAGATTAAGTGGGAAACAGAGGAATGGGGAGCCATAAGGGTTCAAGCGGAGTTTGAGTAAATATCGGTTTACACAAGGTTCAGGAAGAAAATAGAGATTACGGGGTTATAAGGGTATAAATGCAAACAAAGTTGTATGGATGAAATGAACTGCTATTACCTCCCTCCTTGAAAAGATACATGGCCATGGTAGTCATTTGCTCCTCCAAACACACAAATGAATATTAGAGCTAACAAGGAGTGGGAGATCAAAATCTATAATATTGAACATGTTCGTCAATCCACATCTACAACACCACGGTATGCATATCTATGGAAATTTCTGGAGCATGGAATATTTCCCTCACACTTCTCAAACAAGAAGGAAAAGGAAATATGACTAAAATATCTCCCTTACCAATTATTCCATGGAGTGCTTTTCTGTATGCACCATAATGGTTTCTTGCTAAGGTGCGTTGAGGCATACAAGGTCATGAAATATTTAGAAATGGACTAACAAGTGGCCATTATGTGGGACACTGAAGGATAATTTTAGGGGTGAATGTTCGCCCTTTGGCGAAATTAAGGGGTTTTAAATTTTTAGTGGGCGAATATTTTGTATCATAGTACATTTTTACAAATCACGTGAAATAGCCCACCTTATTTTAAGGGAGAGGGTAAAAAAGGTAAATTTAGCCCTTGAAATTAGGACTTACAACCTCCCATTCGCCCGTTTTCAAGAATAGGTTTTATTTAAGTGAATCCATTCGCCCATTTTCAAGAATAGGTTTTATTTAAGTGAATTCTATGGGCCAAATACCATATTTATAAAAGAGGTATGGTAAATTAATAAAAATATAAATAAATGAGAGGTATGGTAAATAAATAAAACTTTTTTATATTTACTCCATAAGTCACCTTATATACATGTAAGGGTGTAAACAAATAAAAATATAAGTAAATTTGAGGTATGGTAAATAAATAAAACGTCTTTTTATACTTACTCAAAAGGTATGGTAAATAATATAAAACCTCTTTTTATATTTAGTCCATAACCCTCCTTCTATTTATGAAGGCACAAGAAATAGGTTTTATTTAAGTGAATCCTATGAACCAAATACCATATTTGTAAAAGAGGTATGGTAAATTAATAAAAATATAAATAAACGAGAGGTATGGTAAACAAATAAAACATATTTTTATATTTACTCCATAAGTCACCTAATATTTAGGAACACTCAAAAAATCGGTTATATTTAGGTGAAACCTATGGCCAAAATACTATGGGACAAATACCATGGGCTAGATTGTTATTAATACCATGCAAAAAACCATTATTAACCCTAATATTAGAATTAATAAAAATAAAAATGGCACATGGTATTGACCCATGGTATTCACCAAAATGGCATATGGTATTGACCCATGGTATTCACCTGGAATGTAGCCTATTTAAATGGGGGAATTAAACCAGCATGTAGCCTATGCTAAGATTCACTAGGACTTTACAAAGTTTTATTATTTAGTGAAAGACTCGCCAAGATTTACAAGATTTTATAATTGAGTAAAATATTCTCCTGAGAGATTCGCCAAAAAATTATATATACATATTATATTATTGATAAAATCGCCTTCCATTTTTCCTATATACCATGGAGATTCACCCATTTATTATATTTATAAATTTAGGGGGGGTTCTTAAAATTTTCCCTGGCGACACTACAACACATCAAGTTATGTGCCTTGGGTGTTATTGGCCCACTCTTTTCAAGGATGCTCATGATTTTGTCTACAAGTGCTAAGAATGTAAGAGATGCACCAATTGCGATTAGAGGTCAGCCACCCCACTACTATAAAAGTAATTGAGGAACCATTACAACTGTGGGGAATTGATGTTACTAGTAACTTTTTTCCTGATTTGTCAAAGAAACACTGATATATATTAATAGTTATAGATTACTTCCCTTAGTGGTTAGAAGCAGTTCCTC
The DNA here is from genome assembly GCA_031772625.1 of Pinus tabuliformis. Classification (NCBI taxonomy): domain Eukaryota; kingdom Viridiplantae; phylum Streptophyta; class Pinopsida; order Pinales; family Pinaceae; genus Pinus; species Pinus tabuliformis. Next base: position 965,189,172 of record CM062812.1, read on the forward strand.
TCAGACAAGTAAATGACTACGAATTCATACACTTCTTGCAACAAAACATTATGACTAGGTTTGTCCTTCCTACTTCACTTGTCTTTGATAATGTGACACATTTTTCATTCTTAAATATTTATGAATTCACATTAAATAATGGAATTGTATTTAAAAATGCATCTAATCACTCTCTAGATGGAAAAGGTTTGACCAAATCCATGAAAAATAATCTTATCCATATAATGAAGAAGACCATTTTCTTCGAGTGAAGGAACTAGCATAAATAATTGACCCTCTTTGGGCTAACACTCATAATCCAAATCCTTCGCTAAGAAACTTGCCATGATTCCTCATTTATAGTAAAGAATCTACCTTGACTCTGGCCTTGTGTCTTTCAGCCTTGCAACCCTCTCAAGAGTCACAAGGTAAACCCTGCTTCCTAGTTCAAAGCACGATAAATACCCTACTTAAACATAAGGAATAAAGGCACAAGTCCAAAGGCTGATTTTTTGTACATCATAACTGTGTAAAGAATTGGTTTTATAAGAAGTCTGTAGGGGCAAAGAGCTTTGATGTGGGTGACCTAGTCCTTATGTGGGATAAACCCCATGAATAAAAGGGGAAAGACCAAGTTGTAGCCTTTGTGGATTGGACCAGTTGTTGTTGATGAAAAGTTCAGCCAAAATTATATCAAGCTGAAATAATTAGATGAGAAGATTAAACCCCTTCCTCTAAATAGTTGACATTTAAAGGATCACTTTTGATAGAAGCTACAAGCTACAATTCCCTTATACTTGTTTTGTTTCTCATTCTTTTCTTTTTTCTTTGTTGTTTGTTCGTTATGTAAGTCATGTCTTGTCATGTCTTGTTCGTCGGTTAGTGTACATAAATAAGACACTTGAATTTCTCCTTCATGGCCTCCATTAGGGCCTTCTCACCACCTTTTCTGTCAAACATCATGGCCACATTTTCCTTTGTATAGGGCAGCCGCGTGATCCTATGGATCAACCTATCGGTGATGGGTATCGGCTCCTCTAGCCGCAGACACCCATCATCCACAAAGAATAGCAGATGCTGGATGATCAATACTGCAATGGGGGTACAATTGTAGTCCGATACCCGTAGCAGGTTGAGCAGACCCACCTTGTCTACTCCCCTGAGCCACTTTCGTGGTTCCAATGGAGTCATTCTGGTGGTTGTGTGAACAAAACAGTAGATGCTTTGTTCTATCACCAAGTGTGGGAACTTTTCATGGCCAACTAAGTCCCAATCTTCCAGTTTCAATAGAGGAACCCACCCCAAGTGTGGTACATCAAAGACAATCTCATTTGGCAATAGATGTGTGTGCAAGGTGACCTTGCTCTCGTTAATATCCTTTGGCACCTTGGTCTTGCCCTTGCGTGGACGAACATACTCAGGAAACTCAGTGATAGGGTTAGAACTGTCGATTTCAACTTCCTCCATTTCCACCCCAAAATCCTCATCATCCATGAGGATTTCCTCAATTTATTCCTCCTTGGGCTCCAAGTTAATAGTTTTTACCCTTTCCTATGCAGTGGGCTTTTCCTTCTGTGGGTTTCTTCTAGGTGATGTGTGCACTAGTATCGCAGCCTGCTTGCCCTTTTTGTTCTTCGCACTCTCCTTGGTCAAGGTCATCTTCAGTCTAGGCATCTGTGGTGATCTGGGGACTTCAGCTAATACCTCTATGATCTTTGGAGCAGCGCCCGCTACCTCCTTAACAAACTCAGACATAGCCCCCTTAGCTGTCACTGCTTCGATGTCCATAGCTTCAGATCCTGGGAGAAAATCACAGCTGAAATTTTGGTTGAATTCTAGGAATTGATAAAACACTCAGCAGTTAAGCAATTGTTAGAGGAATGCACGGATCATGCACATCTAAGAGCTCACCAACACAATGTTAAAAATTCCAAGTGGTTTTCGTTGGGCCTCCACCTATAATTTATAGTCCATTTTCAATCCAAATCCAACTGTTGCCCCCACATTCAGTTCATTAATGCCATATTGATGGCATATTTTGAAGGATCTCACCCATAAAAAAATTTTAAATGCTGACCACCCATTCCATTTGGCCGCATTATTATCGTCAAATCATGAATAGTGACTTTAATGGTCACTTTCTAGGTGACCTATGCAACTTTTCCCTAGGTAGCGCAATTCTCTTCATGCTGTCATGAACTTGTGACATCTCCTCGTTCCACACAATCCTCCAATCACACAGTTCCCCAACACGGGTAGTGTAGTTTATAGTCTTGTGCCTCCTTTCAGCGACTTGGAGCCCTAAGACTACACTACCTTCATATAGTCACCTAGCTGGACCACCGATATATGGCTTCAATCGGCTGCCATTCACCTTTCCTGGGAAGGGGTCTCCATTTAATTTAACCAACTTAACTTCTCCACTATCGGTAATATCCTTATTGACATAGGGCCCTATTCAATGCATTCTAAATTTCCCTAGAAATTTATCAAACTTACTGTCATATAACAAAACCAAATCATTTACCTGAAATGTGCACAACTCAATGTGTCAACCATGCCATGCTTTTTCACGCTTCTTTTGGACCTGTTGGTGAAATCTAGCTAGAAATCTTTCTTCCTCAAGCTCAGCAAGATACACAAGCCTCTCTTCTAGGGCTCCACGATATGTCATACCCATGAGTGTCAATATGCACAAACTAGTCACAATGTATTCCATGGGCATTAGTACTTCAACACCATATACAAGCCTAAAGGGTGTCTATCCAGTCAACTTTTTGCACGTCGTTCGATAGGTCCATAGTACGGAAGGTATGCATAGGTCCACCATCCCATTACGTTGTGGGTGATAAGGCGTGCTTTTCTGGTGATACCTCAAATTTCTCCATCAGCGTGCTGATCATCTCATTCCGAAAGTGCATACCATGATCACTCATCAAACTATTCAGACACCCAATCATGTCAGTACATACTCAAAGAGAAACTTTGTGGTGATTGTGCCTGTGCAGTCCTACACACGTTGTGCCTCCTCCCATAAATTCAAATACTTAGTCGTAGTGATAATGTACCACACTCCTATCTTCTTTCCTTGGATCACACAAAATGTATCACCCATTTCTTGAAAGTTTTTAACATCATCTGTGGGTATGAGGTAGCTCATCTTTGCGCAATGGCCTACTAGTCCTCTGACACATATCAAATGCCCTACAATAGGCTTTGGAATCCTGATGGAGGTTTGGCCACCACAACCCTATGTGTTGAATCTTTTGTGCAGTCACTCTTCCTGCGTAATGGCCTCCCACTGCACCCCCATGAACATCCGCGAGGATACTTCTCCCTTAAAACTCTGGTACATATCATTGTAATACTTCATCAGATCCCATTTTGTACAAATGTCAGGTTATGATAGAAAAGTCTTTCGCACGCACCACTAACTCCTTTTTCTGTTGGATAATGTAGCCTTCTTGGGTAGTTCCTATTGTTAGGAAGTGTATGATGTCTTCAAAGTGACCATCTGCAACACGCACTGCAAATAGTTGTGCATCAGGAAATCCCTCCAAATTAGTGGGCTCTTCCCTAGTTTCGATGTGCGTTAGATGGTCTAGTCCCACGCTCAGTCATCTAGGCTACACATTAACTTCAAAATCATAGTCTTGGAACAATAACAACCACCTACAGATTCTCCCCCGCAACACAGACTTATTGACCACGTATTCCAACGCAGAGTGATCTGTATATATCTTAAAATGTCCACCCAACAAATAGTGTCTGAACTTTTGGAGTGTGTATACCATGGCTAATCCTTCGCGCTTGGTGGTGGAATAGTTCTTTTTAGCCTTGGATAACCTCCTGCTTGTGAATGCTATAGGATGGTCCTATTCTCCTTCACTGGACTGTGTCAGTACTGCTCCAAGTGCTATACATGACGTGTCTACATGTACACGAAACTCCTTCTTCCAATCCGAGATGACTAAAATCAACGTGATGACCATTTTTCCTTTCAATACATCCAAGTTGTTCTGGCAATCCTCGTTCCAACAGAATGTGACATCCATTTTCAACAACTTCTCCATAGGCGTGGTGATCTGGGCATAACCCTTGATAAACTTCCTATAGTACCCAGTATGTCCCAAGGTTATGCGAAACTATCTTACACTCCTCGATGCCTCCAAGTTAGGTATAACTGCGATCTTCATGGGATCTACCATTAGTCCTTGTCTACAAACCACATGACCCTGTAGAGTCCCAAAAGGAACAGAAAATATACATTTCTTTGGATTGAGCACAATCTGGTACCTTTAACAGGTATGGAGCATTAAGTACAAACTTTCCACATGGTGTTTTACCAACCCAAACATAATCCATTCATCAAAGTACACCTCTAGAAACTTATGAATGAATTCTTTGAATGGAGCAATGACTACACATGAAAAAATCGCAGGTGCATTTTTCAATCTAAAAGGCATTACAGTGTACTGAAAAATCCCCATTCAGTTGTGAAGGTCATCTTTCTTCTATCTTCAGGCACGATTTTGATCGATGGTACCCAGAGAACCCATCAGTGAAGGAGTACGCTTCCTGGCCACCTACATTATCCAAAACCTCATCAATGAATGGAGTCAAGAAAGGATCATGTATGCAAGCATCATTCAACTTCCTAAGATCTATGCATATCCTTATTTCATCCGTCTACTTCTTTTCATGTACCGCCATTGGGCTTACCCAATTAGATTCTTCTACGGGCTCAATGATGTTTTCCGCGAGCATCTTGTCTAGCTATAAGAAACCTTCTCCTTATACTTTTGATTGAGACGGTAAGGTCTTTTTTTAACCAGCTTCGTGTCAGGTTTTAACATGATCTTCATAATGCCTAAGACTCCTACTATCCCCTTTAACACTGTAAACTTGGTATTGAACAGATCCTAGTATTTGCGGAGCAATTCGGTGACCCTATTTACCATCCGATCATCCTAGTAATCTCCAATATTCGTGAATTTGGGCTCCAACTCTATACCAATATTTACCTGTTTCATTTTCAGTGGCATGGTTATATCGAATTCTCAATCTATGGTCCCTCGACCTCGCGGTGACCCTCAAATTTAGGGATATTAATCTTTAGTGAATCGTCGTCTTCTTCTTAAGCAGTCATGTTATAGCATTCTAGTGTGTGGCTTAGCTAAGTAGTCCAGTTAGGTTGAATTAGATGCAAGGGATCATGTAGTATCATAAAGATTACTACTTTAACTTCTTATTGCGCTTCCTTAAATACAGTAAAACTCGTCTTCGAAGTTGAATGTCATTATTAATCCTTTGTGCAGAATATCCTATTCACTTGTGCCAGGGCGGGCTCTGTCTCCAAGTACCAGCTTAATGGGATGACATTCAAGGTGTGACAGAACAAGCCCACCCATTCAAGTTGGGGCTTCACTTCATAAGCCTTAGCCCATTTCGCCAAGTGTGCATGCATATCGTCTTTCTCATCATACTTATCAGTGACTCATACCATCGGATTCCCAAAGCGTGTTCTCATCATCCTCCTACACTTGTGCCAATCATCAAAACTACTCTTGTGAAAACCCCACCATCTTGTGGGTGTAGCGAGGAGTGCCCAGTCCAAAGCCTGGAAGTGCTGCTTCTCTGGTACTTCCCTCTCAAATGCATCCAAAAACACATCCACATGATTCAAGCCATTGTAAGTGGGTAGATTTCTTACCTCTGACGACACACAGTGAAACAACTCAGTCATCATGTTACATCTCAGCATGGTTACTTCATGTAGCCAATTCTACTAGCACTCTATTTCTTCATCCAAGTCTGAGGTGCAGTAACTCTCACGATCCCATGTAATTCCTTCATCCACTATCGAATTCACTGAATCTTTGTCTCACATTGTTATCTCTTATACCCAATCCAAATCGTCATTGTTTTCGTAATTGTGGAATGGTTCCATATAGCATGATCCTTTAGTAGGATCTAGCGGTACTATTACACGAAACGATTTATTTCGAAATATCATCTTTCGCTTCTTTAGGTTGATTACCCCATTCATGTCAGTGGCCTAATCAATGCCAAGGAGTGCAGGTAGGGGTTGTTGCCATCCACAATTTCTATTACTTCAAAATCAGCCAATGCACTCGCGCCTTTAATATTTACAGTTACTCCTTGCAACCATCCCATGGGTATGATATTTTGTTGATTGGCCATCCTAAACTGAATCAGAAACAACTATAGCGTGGGTCTCCCCATCCGCTGCCAAGTCTATTTTGGAAAAATGTTCGTGTTTTACCCGAGATCTAGAATAATCTAATGCATTTCATATTCTCATATCTGCACTGTGAGTCTCATCTCACACCCTGTCCTTGCCTTATGCTTACAAATCTTCCGTACCACGCATGATTCACCCAGAATGTTTCTAGTGCATCTATTTATAAGTTCCTATAACCCCTTCACAACCTTGCTACCACACAATAGCTTCATGTAGGTCTCTAGAAACGTCATCAGCATAAAAGAGTCCATTTCCTAATCAGGCTTACCTCAGCTCCCTGAGGTAGAGGCCTCAGTGAAGCTCTTCTTTGCTTCCATGAACGTTTCGTGTGCATGCTCCAAATAAAATTCAACCTCCTTCGCCAAAGCTTTGCAAACCCATGCGTTGTCTTGAAGCTATTTCACCTTATCGTCACCCATCGTAATCCCACTTTGGAGCACTATATTCACATTTGGATTCTCTTCGCGAGGCTCAACCCTAATCATCTGCAGGTTCTGAGTCAGTTGCAGTGTTAGCACCCATTTGTTGCATATCCTTGCTATCAGTGTAGGAAAGTCCTCCATCTCATGATCAAACTCAGTACAATATTTTCACGACGAACGTGTAGGGTAGTGCATTCACGAGCATAATGTCCTGGTCCTCTGCAATTGTAACAGATCAGTTGTCCCTAACCTTTGCCAGTTCCTCCTCCGCCTCAACCCTGTTTACGCCCCTGAAAGCATATTCATGCCATCCCAACACTCTCGTCAGGGGGTAATGTTTCTGCCTAAACTCTATAGGTAGGTGTTTTGTCCATCATCAATTCATAACTTTAGTAGTTGCGCTCATCATGCCCTACGAACCTGCAGAAGTTTCACAATAGTTGTTGTGGTGCTTGTACAAACTTTTGCAGCAAATAAAAATTATCAGTTGTATTTTTCCCTGCTACTTGACATATAGTGCACCAAAACATAGGCCGGTCTCTTAGTCCTGATTGGGCTTCTAGCCTCAATGGCATCGGTCCTCCTCCTATAACATAGTTCGCAAAGACCGAACAATGGTCTTTGTCATACTCCTGACCTTTACATTTCAGGTACTATATCTGTTCACGCACCTCGGGTCGAGTTGTTTTTTACTTCTTCAAACTTTGCATTTCAAGGAAAAGATTTTGCAACTGTGCATGGATCTACTAAAACCCGAGATTCAGATCTTGCATCGGTGTCTCATGCAGCCTTATTGCAATCTACAAGGACTCTGCCTGAGTTGCAATCTTCTATTATGATAGTGCAACCCTTAGGTTAGGTAGGAGCAAAGCCATGAACCATTCGCGGTGCTATCCATGTGCTAAGTTCATATTAGCTTCACAGGTTTTACACTTCAATATCTGATCCAATTCCCAAGGTGTCTCACCTGGTTTCATCATTATTTCTTTGAATCCCACAACCGACTATGCCTCAAATTTAGGCCTATCGAACTCTTTATTCAATGTGGTATGGATTTCTACCAACCCAGCGTTTGGGTTATCATTGGAGTACTTGACATACCAAGTTAACACGCAATCCTGCAAAGCCCTAACGAATGTTTCCTTCTTCATGTGATCGTTTGTGATGCACAAAGTGTAGAAATTCCACATTTAGAAGAAACTGATATATGCAATGTCCTAAAGCATAATACTTGTTCTACTTCTACAAAACATTAAGCAAAAGCATAATCGAATTCATGAGCAACATCAAGTAGAAACATGCATAACTGATCAAGAGAAATAATCACACATAACACAAGATATATCCTGGGGAAAGCACCAGCATGAAACCCCAACCATGCGTTATCAATCAAGTGGAGATCCTCAACAACATACAAAAATAAACAGCTCAATAGCTATACTACTCTCTCTGTAATTAGAAGATCCTAATGATCTTCAATTAGAAGATAAAAATCATGGACTACCTACGCCTCAATATATAGGTCACAAGTCCTCCCATCTCCTATAATAGATCGTTCTCCATGCAAGGAATACTTACTAGAAATATCCAAGCATCTGATAGCACATTGTGCCACATCTGGTCTCAACTAGGTCTCTTACAGAACTGACATGCAACAATTATCAATGAGTGAATCCTGAGTTATCTAAAATAATAGTTGTCACATGCATGCAAGCATTAACAAACTATATTTTATCATTTTAACAACTTGTTAAAATAATCTAGCTGGACTTGACTAGTTAGAACTAATTCAGTTGATTCTCTCATTATAGAACTCATACTTATTCCCTCAATCAGTGGAGGAAATTAAGGATAAATTCGTCAATCAATGGGACAACTCATGTGCATGCTCACAAAGACTTGAAATTCGAATTTACTTAACTAATTAACTCAACTGAATTAATTAATTAATATTTCTAACTGCTGTTAAGACCAAAATTAATTTTACTTCTTATAGATAGACTAGGGACTGCTATAAATAGGAACAAACCCAGAAATGTTATTTTTAGAACTTTCTATTTTTAGTAGTTTCACCTCTCACCCAGTGTGGCCAATGACCTCACTGGCCAAGCTACTATTTTTAGACATGCTATTTTTAGCAGGTCTATTTTTAGCACATTCTAAATTTAACATTTCTTGTTGCACATTTTTCAACACTCCCTCTCAACAAGAAAGCCTTTCTCTCAAACTCAATCCTGTCACTGTGGAATTTTCTGCATGAAACACATCTAATCGGTCCACTTGCTCCAACAACACTTGGAACAAAAACACTCCCAACTAACCACTCTATTGGGCTAGGAACATACTCTGATGTTGAAGCTATACCTGCTACTGAAAAGTGCTCCCTCTCTGACATCTGCGCTACTAAAACATCTCCACGTATCTCACATCCTTGCACCCTTATTTGTGCTACCCTACATTCTGCAACACACTTGTGCCTCTCGCATTATTGTATCCATCTAGCTATGCACTATCCTAGGATTCCATGGATTGCTTCTCTCTCTATTGCTCCATCCACATCTGTCCCTACCAAATCAATCAGTTCATGCAACTCCACATCAGGGCTCCTGTAGTAAGGTCTCATCCAAGAGGTTTGGTATCTCAAGGATCCTACCCCTCCTCCTTGGGACGATCACTCTATATCACCCCACTTCCTACCTGGAGGTATGGCAGCATGTGATCCCTCTGCCCACCTGGCTCAAAGTTTCCCCCTACTGGAGGTCTTTGCATGAGTATATGTCTCTACTCGATCTCCACTCAGCTTCCCCTATTATGGCTGCTCCACAACCTCCTGAAGTTTTTGCACCAATTGTGGCTCCTCCACAATCATCTGAGACTTCCCCTAGCTCTGCATGTTTAGAGGAAATATACCCTCCCTCTCAACCACCAAGTCTCCATCAGTTTCCTTGATGTTCAAGGCTTTGCATGCATCTTGAACCTCAAGAGCATACACGTTCTTGACTCGTGAACCAATATGCTTCACTTGTATAGTGATGATGTGTCTAAGGAAAACCTTACCCTTATTGAAGACTACATCATAGCCTCTGTCTTCTAGCATCATGATCGACACCAACTTTTTCTTTAGTCCTGGTACATACTTGACATCGGTCAAGGTAAGGTGAGATCCATGCTCCCTCTGAAAAATAACTGTGCCTACACCTGAGACACTATACTTCTCATCATTACCCATCACTATGAGTATCTGGATATCTTTCTCCTCCAAAGTACTAAACAAAATTTTGTCACCAGTAATGAGGAAAGAAGATCCACTGTCAAGAAACCAACCACTTCCCACCATGGATGAAACCATGCATGTGAAGAGTGTGAAATCCAACTCAAACTATGAAGCAAGTTCCTCACCTTCAGATCCTTCCTCGGCTCCCTTCTTGGATTTCTTCGTGGATAATTTGCAGCATAATGGCCCACCTCATGACAAAAAACGCATTGCACTTTCAATTTGTCAACCTTCTTCCCATAATTGGAAGAACTGGATTTGGAAAGAGAAACCTTCTCCTTCCCCTTCTATTCCTTACTCACTAAGTCACAGTTCTCCTCATCATGCATGGATGAAAAACTTTCTTTGGTGCTCCGTCTGATCTCCTCCTGCATCAAATCTAACCATAGTCATTCCCAATCTGGCAATTTCTCCCTTCCATTCACCGAGTCTTGGTAGCTATGCCGGCTCTTATGAAGGCCAAGGAGTGCTAGACTCACCATATCCTCATCCGGTGTCACGACCCCTACACTTGCAAGCTCATCCCTGTATGTGATGACATTGGTCAGATACATAGAGATCGTCTCATCCCTTTCACACTTGATCTTTCAAATTTTGTCCTTCAGTGCTAGCTTCCTCTGATCACTGCTACTCTGATATAAATATTTCAATGTTTTCCACATTGCATGCGGATTCTCCTTCCCATGGGGGCTCGAGACAATGTGATCTTGCACTCCCTCCAAGAGAATTCTCCTAGCTCTAGCCACACACTTCCTCCATCCCACCTGCTCAGTCTTGTGAGTAGGGTTAGGAATTTCTTGATCAATGAAATCCTTAAGACCATTATCTTCCAAAACTACCTCCATGCAATCCTTCCAAGCTATATAGTTTGAGCTACCATCAAGGGCATACTCAAGCATCAAACCATAGAACACAATAGATGAAATAGATGTGATAAGAACTTGAGATCTATATCCTGAATATGAAACTTCAAATTCATCCTCCTAGTATACTATTCTTGCTTGATCACTTGTGCTCTGATACCACGTACAAATGTCACTTATAGAAGAAACCGATATATGCAATGTCCTAAAGAATAATACTTGTTCTACTTCTACAAAACATTAAGTGGAAGCATAATCAAATTCATGAGCAACATCAAGTAGAAACATGTATAACTGATGAAGAGAAATAATCACACATAACACAAGATATATCTGTGGGAATGCACCAGCATAAAACCCCAACCATGTATTATCAATCAAGTGGAGATCCTCAACAACATGCAAAAAGAATCAACACAATAGCTATCCTTCTCTCTCTGTAATCAGAGGATCATGATGATCTTCAATCAGAAGATTAAAATCATGGACTACCTAGGCATTATTATATAGGCCACAAGTCCTCCAATCTCCTATGATAGATCCTTCTCCATGCAAGGAATACTTACTAGAAATATCCAAGCATCTGATAGTACACTGTCCCACATCTGATCTCAAATGGGTCTCTGATAGAACTGACATGCAACAGTTATCCATGAGTGAATCCTCAATTATCTAAAATAATAGTTGTCACATGCATGCAAGCATTAAAAAATTATATTTTATTATTTTAACAACTTGTTAAAATAATCTAACTGGACTTGACTAGTTAGAACTAAGTCAACTGATTCTCTCATTATAGAACTCATACTTATTCCCTCAATTAGTGGAGGAAATTAAGGACAAATTCCTCAATCAGTGGGACAACTCATGTGCATGCTCACAAAGACTTTTAATTCGAATTTCCTTAACTAATTAACTCAACTAAATTAATTAATTAATATTTCGAATTGTTGTTAAGACCAAAATTAATTTTACTCCCTATAGATGGACTAGGGACTGCTATAAATAGGAAGGGACCCAGAAATACTATTTTTAGAACTTTCTATTTTTAGCAGTTTCACCTCTCACCCAATGTGGCCAATGACCTCACTGGCAAAACTGATATTTTTAGACATGCTATTTTTAGCACATTCTAAATTTAATATTTCTTGTTGCACATTTTTCAACACTAAGATTCCCATATAGATTTTACGATGAACCATAACTGGCCTAGGTCCTCATTCCCTAAGCCCTTAAACAAAGGTAGCTTAACAGAATTCTCCATATTGAACGATGGTGGAGGTGGTGTAGGGGGAGGTGGTAGTCGCAGGAATCCCTATTTTATTAAGTAAATTTCACTTCATGAAGAAGCCTGCACTACTCCCTCTTCATCACCTAATGGAGGTGAAATCAATGGGCTATATTCAGGACCCTTTCTTCCTTCATTCCTGTAAGTCTTTCCACTTCACATAGCTCTGAACATGAAGGTAGTTGCATAACCAGCTTTTCGCACAATAACATCTTAATCCAAGTATTTAAATACTTTAAGTACTTACCTCGTGGAGCTTTGAAAAATCATCGCTCTGCCCTGCTGTAACTAACTGAGTATCAACTGCGCGAACAATCTTATCCTCAAAAGCTTCCAGTTTCTATACTAACTCCAAGGTCCAGAGAATAGGACCATCAAGCTTCCACCTTCTTTGGCAATCTGCTAGATTCGCGAACCACTCATATAACTCAACTGAGAATGAACAAAAAAAGAACTCATGGATTTCTATATACAGGTACCTATCGAGTGACTGTTCCTTCATTAGCTGCAAGTTTCTATTCTCCTGTGCTGCGAATTCATGGATCTTCCTATCCAACCAATATTTGACCTCTTTCGTAGTTAGATTCCAATGATACTATTAGCTCTACTGTGCAAACGTTGATATTCTAAGGTTAGAAGGAAGCATGGTCTGTGTGGTTGTGTCCAAAGGGGCTCACTCGGTCACTTTTCCCTTCCTTCTTCCTACCCCACTTACTCTCGACCACCTCCGTTCCCCTATATTCCTCCTAATCCTGATAGAATAACCCCCTTGACCTTAGCCCCTAGCGCAAAACCGAAAACCCACCATGAAACCTTACCCATATGTCCTCATGTGCTCATAAACCCCTCATCGCTTTCCCGCCATTGATCATTCCCCGCCGATCCAACGGCTCCTGTCGTACCCAATAAAGGCGACCCGCTCTACCACTTTTCACCATCAGATCATCTTCCCAAAGATCTGACAGTCTTTGATTTCATCGCGCCGGCAACATAATCAAGCGATAGCGCGCAATGAGAGTGGTTTTTCTCTCTCATCCACCACTACGTGTCAATCGTTGAATGGAATCACTTGGCCCTAGGAATTTACTACTTAGCACCTGAAAGTGATGCGATGAAAACCATTACCGCCCGACCAAAATGCCCCTGCCCATTAAACGCCCGTGTGATTCTACTTCTCGATGACCATCTAATCTGTTCGATAAAGATCCAATGGTCCCAACTCACCCCACTCTCACCTTGGCCGATAGCCTCCATCAAGCCATCTTCGCCATTCATTTCCCCGATCCAATGGTCATTCTTCTCGCTCACCCCAATCATCCACCTACGCATGCATTCCATGTCCTTTGACCATTCTATTGCCCAAATAAGGAGACGACTAGCTCCACCATCATCAATCACAGTCAAACCCCCAACAACTATATTTAACAGAAAGTATGGCCGAAAGGAGAAAAGTACAAGCACGACTCTGTAACTGAATTTATCAATCATGGACTCTATTGGTACGAGAACTCCAACCATCTAAAAGGATATCACAGCACCTGAACAGATCGGATTCACCCACTAAAGCAAGCAAACACATTCAGAGACTCCATCAGGTGGTTAAATTCAGTTGGTGGTCAATTATGACCCCTCGACACCTAAAATGGCCAAGTGCCATAGTATTGTAAACTTATAAATATCCAGAAGCAAGATGTAATCAAGGTTGGCATTTGATGTAAGGTTCAACTTTTGGAGACTGTAGACATTTTGTCACTTGAAACGTCTCATCTTCATTTCTAGCAAATACAAGCTTCTTTTGTTGTTAACTGCTCACTGTCCATCTTCCTCTATTCTAAGCTTGTGCTTGATATGTTGTATTCTTGATCTCTTGATGTTTAGCACTGGATAACTGTCATCTTATCTCCATGTTAGAATCTTGTATGCATCATCGAATAGGTTATTCAGGTTTCTATCTATCTAATGCAGGAGAGTTTTCATCCTGTCTTTCCATTAATATATTAGATTTTTAGGTTTTTGCGCTAGTTTCAGCTGGCCATCACATGGTCTTGTGCATCTGCTGGTGTGGTTAGCATTCTCCATATTCACCTATTATCTAAACTATGAGAATTGGTGTTCTAAACCCTTGTAGTATGAGGGTGTTCATGCATGTCTGGAGTGAAACAAAGTAGAAGTGGTTATCTGGCTTGAACCAAACCATCTTTCCTTCCATTAAACCCTGCAACAATAGTTGAATCTATATGTTACCAGGCATCTCCGAGCTACAACCTAGGAGATTTTCTTAGAATCCTAACATAATTGGCATCGTTACCGGGGAGAGGAGATTGAAGCTCAGCTTCCCTAGGAGAATGACACAGATCCAGCTTTGATGATAGACAAAGTCGAGACACATTTTTGGTTGTAATCATCTACCTGGCGACTCTACTAGAGGCCGAACCTCTCGACAACTCCCCACCACATTTGTGTCTCAGATTGTGAGACACCCAGAGAAATCCTAAGAAGTCACCAACTGACCTAGTACCTGACCCTGAGAAGATTGTCAAGCAAAGAGAGATATCACAAAAATGAGCATCAGGATCATCTAAGCCTAAAAAATCTTATGTATCTATGTAAGAAAGGCTTGTAACCAAGCATGGACATGTTGAGAATATAGAGCCTAGAACTGCTAGTGAAGAAATACTCCCAAAGATTCATAAAGCTCCTTGTTCAATAAGTTCCCCTTTGGATCTTAGTCCAAAGAAAACCTCCCTTCCTGTCCATCATATCCCTTCAGCCCTATCATTCATTTCTCGAATCCCTGCCTTTCAAACTGCGAGTACCCTTCCATCTATCCCAGTCATGGCAGGCCCACAAGCACCCATGAAAATGGAAAGAATCATAGACGCTAGGTATGGTCCCCTGGTCCTGCCTATTCCTTTGAAAGCCATGCCTAGAGGAGAATATCAAAAATACATGCCTAAGTTCACTCATGGGAAAAATGCAAGATGCAGCCTTGGAGGTGGAATCCAATATCATGGCCGTAGAGAAACTGAAAGGTCATGCTGATAGAAGGAGGTAGAGAGGTGAGGCTTCTTCCTCTTCTTCTTCATCTTCAAAACCTAAAATATACAAAATGACTAAAATGATAGAGTCATTGGCTGCTAAAATAGCCAAACTA
Source organism: Pinus tabuliformis (assembly GCA_031772625.1). Classification (NCBI taxonomy): domain Eukaryota; kingdom Viridiplantae; phylum Streptophyta; class Pinopsida; order Pinales; family Pinaceae; genus Pinus; species Pinus tabuliformis. The sequence continues at coordinate 965,204,417 of CM062812.1, forward strand.
AAGTTTGATCAGAGTTCTAGGAAATCAAGGCTTCATAATACATTTTCTCCTAGGAATCTAAATCCATTCAGAAGAGCAAGTGAACAATTGCAGATCATTCAGAGGGGCAAAGATGCTAGTGAAGAACAAAGGGTTAAGGCCCCTTTCCAGAACGTATTCATGGAGGAGGAATAGTTTAATGAAGAGGATGAGATTCACTGCATGGAAGAGAAGGGCAGTGCTGCCTTTTTGACATTAGTTGCATACGAGGAGTCATTACTCAGGGAGCAAACCAGTTAGGAGTGGAATAGAGAAGTTGTTATATAGTCTAAAGACTAGCAAAGATATAACTTGAGGTCAAGAACGAGTAATGTCAAAGAGAATCCTGCCCAAAGAGCTGATGTCCCCATAGAGCAGCAAATCAGCAAACAGAAAAGACTAGCAGCTGATCCCATTATCCTCAAAGCACCAACTCAAGAGGTAAGAGGCCTTGATAAGTCCCCTTCTCCTTTTAGCTTTGAATCAGAAGTCCAGAAGTTAAGAATATTTGTACCTTTGACTAAACTTATAAAGAGTGAGGTCTTTAGGAAGCCTATTCTCTATTCCCTTGAGCTGAAAGCCACACAAGCATCCAATGATTATGTGAAATTACAAGATGATAAACCTGCAGTTGTGCCTAGCCCAATGACTGAACTCGCTGGTGACAATTCCCCATCATTTATGTCTTCTTGATCACTCATGACAAAATCATCCATAACTATCTACTGGACACAGGTGCCAACCATAATCTGATGCCCAAAGTTGTCAGGGAAGAGTTAGGCCTTGAAATTACCATACCATATCATGACTTGTTCTGCTTTGATTCGAGGAAGGTGAAATGTCTAGGGTTAATCAAAGACTTGGCTATCACCCTAACTCAGCTGCCCATGAAAAGCATGATGATGGATATTGTGGTAGCAGATGTCCCCCCTAATTTTAGTATGCTACTTCCTAGGGAATGGATTAAGAGGTTGGGAGGGACATTGCAAAATGACTTGTCTTATGCGACTATCCCAGTTTTTGGAGGAGAAAGTAGAAGACTATATAGGGAAGCCTAGCTGGCCTATATCATCAGTGATGAGAAGAATCCCACTAATCATCCCATTTCCATTGTGGACAATGATTTTAGAGCATGTATTCTCCAAATTGAAGAATCCCATAAGGCCTCGGTGCAGCTCAAGAAACCAGTGGCCAGGCCATGGAAGAAGAAGAGACATAGGCTTGGGAGTTATTCTTTGATGGAGCCTGTTCAAAGGAAACTGTAGGAGCAGGAGTGGTGCTAGTGTCTCCAAAACAAGAAAGGACCTATTTGTCTTTTAAATTGACTTTTCAGGTCACCAACAACATGGAAGAGTATGAGGCTTTGATATTAGGCTTAAACACTACCAAAGACATGGGAATCAGAGACATAAAGGTGTTTGGAGATGTTGATCTCATCATTCAACAAGTGAACAAAATGTTCCAAGCAAGGCACCCAAGGCTGAAAGTGTAGAGAGATGAGGTATGGAGACTCAAAGACTCTTTTGACCGCTTTTGTATCTCATATATTCTAAGAGTAAAAAATCAGCTTGCTCATTCCTTGTTGTGTCTGCTAGCATGTTCATCCCTCCCATGCCCCGAAATTGGCTTATGAAGTCTAGATAAAATATAGAGCATCCTTGCCTAATAATGTCCAACACTAGAAAGTCTTTTAGGATGATGATGAAGTAAATAAGTTTCTGCAAGTCATTGATGAATTCTCTGAAATGAAAATTGATCAAGAGAATGAAACCTTGGAGGAATGTCCCCAGCCCTAGCTAAAGAGCAGAATTGGCCAAGACAATATTGTACAGTTGCCTAGCAATTATATATCTAAAGGGCTAGTGCCTCTAGAAAATCTGTTTGACCATAATGGTGTGCCTCACAAGGCTGCCCAAAAAGAAAATCAGTTTGTAGTCCACAAGCATAACATAGGGAATCCAGATCATCCAAAGTATATAAATCTGTCGACCCATTTGTTTGCTACCCAAAGTTCTGAGTACTGCACCTTAATGAAACAATTTACTGATGTTTTTACCTGGGAATACAGTGACCTTAAAACTTATGACAAAAATATCATCCAACATAAGATCCCATTGGAGAAAGACACTATTCCTTTCAACCAGAAGCTGAGATTCATAAATCCTTTGCTCCTTCCCCTGAGTGAAAAATAAATCAAGAAGTTATTGGCTTCCAAAATCATAGTTCCTCTGAGATATTCAAAGTGGGTAGCCAACTTGGTAGTGGTGAGGAAGAAAAGTGGAGAAATCAGGATATGCGTTGATTTCAGGAACCTAAACAAATGCTCTAAGAAAGACAACTATCCTCTACCCAAGATGGAGCATTTTCTTTAGAAAGTCTCAAGAGCCAAAGTCATGTCTTTCTTGGATGGATTTTCGGGGTATAACCAAGTTGTTGTGCATCCATATGACCAAGAAAAGACTGCTTTCACCATTCCTTGGGGCACTTTTATGTATTCTAAGATGCCTTTTAGACTAATGAATGTTGGGGAAACCTTTCTGAGAGCCATGGATATAGTGTTTGTAGGAGAGAAGGACAAGTTTGTCCTTGTCCACTTGGATGATATAACAGTGTACTCCAGCAACCACCAAGAACATTTGCAACATTTAAAGAAAGTGTTTCTGAAGTGCAGAAGGTTTTGGATATTAGTGAATCCTAAGAATTCACAGTTTTCTTTAGAAGAGGGAAAACTTCAGGGACACATTGTTTCTGTTGTAGGTGTCAAGATTGACCCGGAGAGAGTAAAAGTGATATAGACCTTGTATATTCTAAGATCGAAAAAGGACATCCAATCTTTTCTGGGAAAAATAGAGGTTTATTCCTAATTTTTTAGAATTGGTAAAACATATCACCTCTATGCTAAAAAGGGGATCAAAGATCAAGTGAACTGATGCAGTAAGAAGATCTTTGGAAGCCATTAAGAGAGCTATTATGGAAGCTCCCACTTTGATCAGCCCAAACTATAGCAAGGAATTCCATATCTTCTCCTTTACTTCAAGTGACACCCTTGCAGCAACCTTATTGTAGAAAGATTATGAGGGTTCAGAGCATCCAATGGCATTTTTCAGCAAAACCTTAAGGGATGCTGAACTAAGGTATGATATTATAAAAAATTAGGCCTATGCTCTTATCAAATATTTAAAAGATTTTCGGATCTATATTCTTCACTCCAAGGTAATTGCATATGTGCCATCTTCTTTAGTAAAGGATGTCCTGATGCAGCCAGATGTTGATGGAAGAAGGGCTAAATGGATTGTAAAGCTTATTGAGTTCAACTTAGAATTAAAGCCCACCAAGCTTGTCAGGGGCCGGGGCCTTACCAAGCTAATGGCTGAAGAGAATTGTAGGACACCGGACATGAATTGGATAAGCACAAAATTAGAGGATGGATAGACAAAAGAAGCAATAGTATGACATGACTAGTTGTTGGCTGAAAATCTAGCTTCTTCTAAATGGTATTTTGCAATAGCTCAATTTTTGTTGAAGCTAGACATTCCTCCAGGTCTAATTTCAAGCCAAGCTAGGACTATTAAGCTCAGGGCAGCTAGGTTCTGCATTCATGAAAACTTTCTCTATTGGAGGGATCCTTCTGGAATCCTTTTAAGATGTCTGGACAAAGAACAATCTGTAGAAGTTGTGCATCAATTTCATTCCAACATCTGTGGGGGACACCACTATCGAAAAACCACAGCCCACAAGATCCTTAGAGCTAGGTATTGTTGGGCCACTCTATTTTCTGATGTCTTTTCATTTGTAAGATCCTTTGATAAATTCCAGAGGTTTGATGGAAAGCAGTAGTTGAAGTCCTTACCCTTGAAGCCAATACATGCCAGTGGTCCTTTCCAGCAGCGGGGTTTGGATTTCATAGGGGAAATTAATCCACATTCCAGTGGTCAGCACAGATGGATCCTAGTAGCCACTGACTACTTCACAAAATGGATCAAGGCCATCCCTACTAGGAAAGCTAATCACCATGTGGTCATGAGGTTCTTGACAGAAAACATTTTCACCAAGTTTGGCTATCCACACAAATTGGTCGCAGACAATGTAGCAGCCTTCAGGGCAAAAGAGTTGGTGGACATGTGTGACTCAATGGGCATTAAGCTAGTTCATTCCACCTCATATTATGCTCAAGGTAACGGTCTACCAAAATCTTCCAATAAGAGCCTGATAAGGATAATCAAAAAGCTGCTGGAAGACAACAAAAGGAACTGGGATTCCAAGCTGAATTTTGCATTGTGGGCTAATAGGGTGACCATCGAGAAATCCACAGGGAGTTCTTTGTTCAAGCTGGTATATGGCACTGAGGTTGTATTCCCAATTCAGTTGACTGTCCCCGTGGCCAATTTCTTGTAGGTAGAGCAGAATGAGGAAACTAACATGGCAAAGAGGAGTGACTTGGATAAAGTACATCAGATCAGGGTTCAATTGATTGAAAAGTCTACAACACATCAAACGAGAATCAAGGAAGCCTTCGACAAAAAAGAAAAGATGGATAAAATTCAAATTGGAGACTTGGTTATTAACTAGGATGCACTAATGGAAAAGAAAGGCAATCATGAGAAGTTCGATGCTCTGTGGACTGGACCTTTTGTCATTTCTCAAGTCCAGGGGCAAAACACTTTCATGCTGCAAAGTATGGAAGGAGAAACAATTTTTGATGGCCCATTCAATGGGTGGTTTTTGAATGTTTATGTTGTTTAAGACCATTTGGCTTCAACATTGTAAATATGTTATTTCACAAAGTTTTAGTGTAGGCTTAATTAGACTCCATGCCCAATGGAACACTAGGAAGTATTGTTGATCTGGTTTTGTATGAAGGCAGTGGTCTATGGTTCTTGAAACCTCATAGGGAGGATTCCATCCCTAGAAGGAGCCAGTGTTAGCTCTGTTGTGCAATGTTGATTTTCTAAGGTTAGAAGGAAGCATGGTCTATGTGGTTGTGTCCAAAAGGCCTCACATCAGTCGCTTTTCCCTTCCTTATTCCTACCTCGCTTACTCTCCACCACCTCTGTTCCCGATTTGCCTCCTAAACCTGACAAAATAACCCCCTTTGGCCTTAGCCCCAAGTGAAAAACCCCAAACCCACCATGAAACCTTAGCCATATGCCCTCATGGGCTCATAAACCCCTCATCGCTTTCCCATTGTTGATCATTCCCCGCTAATCCAACGGTTCCTGTTGCACCTGATAAAGGCGACCTACTCTACCACTCTTCACTGTCAGATCATCTTCCTAAATATCCGACGGTCTTCGCTTTCATTGCGTCGAAAACCTAATCAACCAATAACACATGATGAGAGTGGGTTTTCCCTCTCATCCACCTCTATGTGTTGATCATTGAATGGAATCGCTCAACCCTGGGAATTTACTGCTTAGCGCTTGAAAGCGGTGCGATGAAAACCATTTCTTCCCGACCAAGCCACCCCCACCCATTAAACAACCTTGCGAATCCGCTTCTTAATGACCGTTCAATCTGTCCAACGAAGATCCAACGGTCCCAACTCACTCCGGTCTCACCTCGGCTGATAGCCTCTGTCAAGCCATCTTCGCCATTCATTTCCCCGATCTGACAGTCATTCTTCTCGCTCACCCCAATCATCCACCTACCCATGCATTCCCCGTCCTCTAACCATTCTATTGCCTAAAGAAGGAGATGACCAACTCTGCCATCATCAGTCATAGTCAGAACCCCAACAACCATGCTTAACAGAAAGTATGGCCGAAAGGAGAAAAGGACAAGCACGACTCTGTAACTGAATTTATCAGTCATGGACTCCACCGGTACGAGCACTCCAACTGCCTAAAAGGAATGCACAGCACCTGAACAGATTAGATTCACCCACTAAAGCAAGCAAACACATTCAGAGACTCCATCAGGTGGTTAAATGCAGTTGGTGGTCAATTATGACCCCTCCACACCCAAAATGGCCAACTATCATAGTATTGTAAACTTATAAATATCCAGAAGCAAGATGTAATCAAGGTTGGCATTTGATGTAAGGTTCAACTTCTAGAGACTGTAGACATTTTGTCACTTGCAGCATCTCATCTTCATGTTCAGTGAATACAAGCTTCGTTTGTTGTTAATTGTTCACTCTCCATCTTCCTCTGTCCTAAGCTTCCTTCGTTTGTTGTTTAGCATTGGATAACTGTCATCTTATCTCTATGTTAGAATCTTGTATGCATCATCTAATAAGTTATTCAGGTTTCTGTCTATCTAATGCAGGAGAGCTGTCATCCTATCTTTGCATTAATAAATTAGATTGGCAGGCTTTTGTGCTAGTTGCAGTCGGCCATCACATGTTCTTGTGCATCTACTAGTGTGGTTAGCATTCTCCATATTCACCTATTATCTAAACTGTGAGCATTGGTGGTCTAAATCCTTGTAGTCTGAGGGTGTTCATGCATGTCTGGAGTGAAACAAAGTAGAAGTGGTTATCTGGCTTAAACCAAACCATCATTACTTCCATTAAACCTTGCAACAATAGTTGAATTTATATGTTACTAGACATCTCTAAGCTACAGCCTAGGAGAGTTCCTTGGAACCATAACAAATATGACATCACACATCCCTTATGTAGATTCTGGTCCCAGTAATGGAAAATATTGTTGGCTTTGTGGGGCCTGACCTAGGTTCAACACTAGTTAGCCAAACAAATCCCTACACTACTGCCCCTTTTGGCATCAACCCACGGAGCACGGATCGAAGTCTCACCCGAAATAGTATGGGGGATGTTGGAACCAAGTTTTCGCACCCTGAGATGGTCGTGATGTGAGTTTATACCCTCTTCCCCTACATTCATGAAAATTGTTAAGCCTTAGGGCTCTGTCATTCTACCCTTTATTCTACCCTTCATTAACTCTGCGAATGTGTATGATTGACCTTCACGCAAGCCTAGCCCATGGTCTAGGTACCTTCGTACAACTATGACAATGTATTATATAGGTTCCCAAGTTATCTCAAGTGTGTTACTTATCTTACTAATCTATCACAGTTAGAGCCATATAAACTAATATCCTTACTTGTGTTTAATTAGCTAATACAATCACATAAATTTGCGCATCACGTCAACATTGTAAATTAAACCCAAAGCACAATATAATCAGATGCATTAACAAGAACTAAATACATATAATTTGTAGAATACTTCTCTTTATTGATATCTTCCAGTTCAATACAAACTATATCTGCCCTGCGCAAACTGCTGTAGGGGTTTGTGCACTCAACTGCAGACTTCAGCCCTTGGCCTCTTCACACTCAGCTACAGAGCCTCTACCTATGCTAATGCCCGAAACACTTAGACTTCTCTACCAAGACTCCAATGTTTTTTTTTTCTCTCTACTATTCTCCTTTTTTAGAGCTTACTTGCTTGGCTCCTTTTTATACAATCCCATGGTATGCAGACCATCGGTAGATCTTTACAGCTCATTTGACACTTTACAAGATAAGGGTGGACAACCCTTTATGACTCTTGACCCCTTCACACTCCATGAAAATAGAATGTAGAGACTTTAAAACTTTATTACAAAAATATCCAAAACATGGGCTTTTAGCCCTAAAACTGCTCTTGGGGAAACCCGTTCTCAACAATCCTCAATGCTCAACACTCAGCCTATCCCTATCGTTCAACCCCGCTTGCATCAGAATATGGTAATCCTCATTCACTTATTAATTCTTGCTCTTTTCTGTCGCGTTGAAGGTGAATATCCAACTTAATGTCTTTTTGCTTCTATTTGTAGGTTAGTGAATAGGATTTCAAAGCGGCAGGTAAGGATTAGGGTTCCAAAGGCTAGCTTGGAAGGAACAAATCTCCACCTTCAGGTTGGTAATTGCATTTTTTCCCCTACGGCTCTCATGAAAAATCATTCCTGTCATGTGGAAAAAGGAATGGGCTCTTAACGTGTTTCTTCATAACAGAACCTTAGAGGTTCATTGTTTTCACTTCAAGCTCGTTAATGGAACTAATTCGAGTTCCTTTTGGAATTTTTTCGAGGTTTAAGCTTTGTTTGTAGGACGGTTTCACCCTAGGGTTTATCTCCCATGCTTAAATGTGAAACTTTCTTAATTTTGGTTAATATATGTATATCAAGCATGATTTATTATTCCTTTCCATTTGAGATCCATTGCTCTGTATTGCATATTTGTTTCTTTTCATTTTCAGACCTATTGTTGCATCATCGGCCAGGTTAAATGGTCAAGATTCGTCGATGTAACTTTCTTGTCAAGGGTCACAGTCTCTCTAACTATAAGATTTGAACTACCTCTATTGAGTGCAATTTAGTAAAGAAATGCTTCACCACAACTTATATGTGTTCTTCCTTTTGTAATGGTGAGAATGAATGTTGTAGGTTATTTCTTTTTTCTACTCATTTGATATTATTGAAGCTACTATCATTTTGTGTGCTATTAATTAATTCACTTATAGTTAGCAGCTAACCTAATAACGGGTTTCCTTTATTTAAGATAAAAGTTGCAGATTCCACCTTCAACCATGAGGAACCACCTCCTCACTCTCCTAATGGGAACGACTAAAAGGTAAGTATGGTGAATAGGTTCAGATTTTTCTTACTATTTCTTAAAAGTGACTCAAGTTCTCTATTCAGAATGCAGATTTTCTTTTTTTGGGTTCACGATGCAATAGAAAATTCTCTCGTTGTTAATTATTCTAAATCAACAGAAGTACCCATAGTTATTCCTATATCTGTATAGATGTTTTATATTCATTCTTATTATGATAGTGTTACCGCTTTGGGGTGCCATGCATGATTTTTCTCTATATTTAGAGGGTATTACTAGTAAATTGAAGAACATTACTCATAGGGTGCATAACCGTAACAAGGATCCATTCGCCATCCTATTCTTAGGTACAATCCTCGCCTTTTAATTATGTAAATCTTTAACAACACTAACAGAAATTTTAACTAAGAAATTCTTTTAACAACAGTAACGGGTTGATATAATATAATTTATGTAGTTAAAGGTTGAAGGATGAAGCTCCAGTTTGAACCACTATTGGAGCATAACTAGGGATTGTAACAACTACGAATGCATAACCCACAATTGCACACAACCATCTCCCCTACTACATTGTCATCATCACTGTCACAGTCGGCTGGGTTCACCCTTCGATTTCGCTGTCATCTGTCTCCATGGTCCATCTCTTTTCGCTGTCCTTGGGATTGACTGCAGCATGTCGAATATGGATGGGGGCGTGGCAGACTATTCGACAGACCCTAATCCTATGATCCCATCTGGTCGAGCCCTAATGATTTGCCATATGTATTGGTTTCTCGGTTCTTAGGAATGCCATATCTGTTACACATTGATTTACCTCCTGCCCCTTCCAATCTCGGCCCTTCCATGTCTAGTGTGTCATTCTCCACACTCTCCATTGGCTCTCCAGGCCTTGACCTCCCTCCCATTTCTCTGGCTATGCTTCACCTTATTTCTACTTGCATCCCACCCTCCCCATCATTTGACTCTCTTCTACTGGTTTGATCATCCCATCCATCCTACTCTGGCCTCCCCACCTAAGTAGGGTTTGTTCCTCTATCTGACTTCTCTCCATTCTAGTCAGATTCCTCCCCTTTCCCTCATACCGTAGTGTATCCTAGGCTATCTACCTCCCCATCTGGATGCTTCGACACGTTGACAATGAACCCTTGGTCTGGTAACCTTTTACCTCAGCAGGACATCTCGAATGCATAGGACCCCCTTCGGGACCACCCAACGACCCCTCACTCTGTTAAGGTCAAGGAATTGAAGTGTGTCAAAGCGTCACATAAGGAACCACTACAAGAAAAAATGTCATTGATGAGGGTCACACCTATGGTAGACCTTTAAGGTCCGTCACCAATGTTTCATATGGTGATAGTCTTTAAAAAGCGTTGTTTTAAGTGTATATAGTGATGGTCCTTTAAGGTTTGTCACCAAAGCCATTTTCAATGACACTTTTGGTGAGGGTAATTAAAGGCCCATCACTAATTCTTCTTTAGTGACATTTTTGGTGACGATTATTAGAGGCCCATAACTAATTCTCTCTTTGGTGACACTTCTAGTGATGATCTTTTATTGACCCTCACCAATGCTCTTTTTGGTTACTTTTGGTGATGGTAAAAAAAAGTTCATCATCTTTGATCATTCCAATGAGTTTTTTATGACGCTTCATGTTGGTGACGGACCTTTAAGGTCTATCACCAATGTCTCATATGGCATCAGTCTTTAAAAAAATGTTGTTGTAAGTGTATATAGTGATGGTCCTTTAAGATTTGTCACCAGAGCCATTTTAAATGACACTTTTGGTGAGGGTCATTAAAGGCCCATCACTAACTCTCTCTAACTCTCTCTTTGTTGACACTTTTTGTGAGGGTTGTTAAAGGCCCATAACTAATTCTCTCTTTGGTGACACTTCTAGTGATGATATTTTATTGACCCTCACCAATTCTCTTTTTGGTTACTTTTAGTGACGATAAAAAAATTTCCATCATCATTGACCATTCCAATGAGTTTTTGATGATGCTATGTACCTGTTACTATAATTTTTTGTCAAAAGATAATTATTTAATACCATTGTTATGGAGTCTTTTTCATTATGTTTCCAAGGTCATAGTGGTTATAGTCAGTCAATTTTCTAAGAAGTAATTACTATGTATCATTTCCCTCAAGTCATAAGAGCATAGTTTTCCTATGAGTCAACACATGAACTAGAAAAAATATTGCTATGCAAGGTAGACAATAAAAATAACACCATAAAATTAAATCAAACCATCATACCATAAAACTATATGGAATGTGTTAGCACGCCTTTTCATTCCTTAGCACACCCTGACACTCTTTAGCTATCATGCCCTCACAACTACTCTTACATTTTTTACAACATGGGAATCCAAAAAAATCCTGCCTCAATTATAACAACAACTAAGCTATAACAACATCTTGACCAATTTACAATTACTACAACTAGGCTATGCCTTATTTGCCTAAGAACTTCCTATAACTCATATTAGGCTACTCGTGTATAATTTCAACTTATCCAACTTAACAAGTTACGAAGACAAGGATCACATCCAACTGTGGTCGTAAAATTAAACAACTAAGAAATTTTTTTACATCTTGACATGCCATAACATCTAGCATGACTAATAATCCCTTGGAACTATATAACACGTGTTAGCATCCCTTGCATTTCTTAGAATGATTTGGCACTCCCTAGCACTACTTAACACTCAGAACACCTCATACTTGCTATATAACACTCTTTTTCACATTCTTATTCATTCATTTATATTCATTTGAAACTACTTCTCCCTTGTGTTTCCCTAGAACTTGACCCTAACACTCCCTAGCATGTGCTGGTGCCAGACCCTGGTGCCTCGAACTTCTTGGAATGCCTTAGCCCTTGAAATCTCTTGGCATTACTAAAATTCCTTTGAACTTTCTAGCATGTGTTAGTACTTCCTAAAATTCCTTGGAACACCCTAGCTATCATGCCCTCATGGATAGCCTTACTTTTTTTGTGACTTGGGAACCCAGCCAAGTTATTGACAAAACAATGTTGTACCCAACCTAAATTATCTCTTTCTCTGAAACTACATTGTACAAACCTTAACACAACCATAGGCTTGCCTCCTTCAAGTACTATTCTGAACTTATCCTAACACACTTTGTCATTGGGACACCTGGAATTCACTAACACTCAGCACACTGCACTTTTATTTGTTCGTTTCCAAGCATTTTAACCTAGTTCTATCTTGTGATGCCTTGGCACTAGCTGGTATACATTTTCACTCCCTCCTTGGCACACTTGGAACTCGCTAACAATTAGTTTTCATGTATTTGAAACTAGTGATCCCTTGTGTTTGGCCCCCACACTCCCTAGCATGCATGGATAAAATATTTGCAAAATTTTCCCATATCCCATTATCTAGGGTTTGGTTTTTGACTAACCAAAAATGTGATAACTGAATATCTAATCATGGGATATGATAGAAGAAACCTCAAAATCCATTAGCCAAATATATGTGTGGTTAACCATGCCAATTTGGAGGTCCACCAAGTTGAATTTCGAAAAGTTCTAGAACCCTGTCAGTAATTCTGGTTTGGCGAAATTATGAAACATGGGTCTAAAAGTGCCACCTGTAACTCAAAGACAGTAATTTTTGTGCAAACACTGAGAGAGGATTTCCTTTTCGTGTATGTTATGAACAAAAAACTCCTCCCATTTTCAAAAATACTTTCCCATTTGTTCAGAATCCAAGCTTGAAGTTGGTCACATATAAACATAAAAAATCCATGCAGAAGCACAACAAATAGTTGACCTGAAATTTTGATGACCTGATTGAGGTTTTGAGTGTTTTTGAAGACCAGTGAAGAAACTTGGAGATGTCCACTACACTCTGGAGCCTTTAAACCATGCAAAAACATCGTTTTAGCCTCTCCAAACTTGATTCCAAAACTGACCATCCAGAAGCACATCGAAAAGAGCAGCAAGGAATACAAACTCATATATATTTAACCATAACACTTGTGAAAAAACTGAGGGAGTTTATTGTTCTTGGTTCGATTCTTAAATAAAACATCGTTTTGTTTTCCAAAATTCATCTCCGTTTGGTCATATATATCTTTTGAAAATGATGATAAAAATAGATTCAAAAGCACAAAAAATCTTCTGTAGCAATTGTATTTTGGTAGTATCTCCCAAAAGGTAAATCCAAGTGGGCCGAAATTTTTACAAAAGATAATATCATCGTAATGAACCTACAAAAAAAATTCAGCCCAATTAGAGTCACAAATAGCAATAAAATCCCAAACTAGTTGTAGATGATGATGGGTCATTTCTAAAAAACCGTGCATCACCTTGATCTGAAATTGAATGGGTGTTTTCATTTCATCCCAATGCATATCCTGTAAAATTTTAATGGAAAGCTGATGTGAGGTTTACGAGATATGATGAGAACATGGTGACTAGGTAAAAGCACAAAACAAGCAAGCAGCAACTTAGGGGAAGGGAATGAGAGGGGAGGAAGGTAGGAAAAATTATGGGAAAAATATGGGGAATAGCTATGGGTGTTAGGAAAATAATAGAAGTGGAATTTCTCAAAAATAGTGATAAAAAGTGGGGAAAATTGTCAAAACACAAACCTAGAATAAAAGTGCAACAAGTTTCTAGGGTTTTTGGTAAAATAAGGAAATGGAAGGATTTTGATGACGGTAATGATGGAGAATGGTTAGTGAAGGATGGTTAAGGAGGTATAAGATTAAAATTAAGGCCTTTGACTCCTAAATGAAGTTACGAAACATGAAAAAGGGAAAGCGAAACAAAAACCCTAGTAGAAGAATTTTGACTGAATTTCTGATGAAAGAACGTGCAAGTATGATCGATAGGGTTTGGATGACCATGATTAATCAAGAGACTCATGGAATATGGAGATGACCTACCATGATGAAATTATCTTTATTTTTAGAGTGGGAGTAGCAATGAAACCTATATAGTGACTCATATCTTCGCTTTATAACCTGGAAAATTTTGGTAGTATTGACCAAAATTTGACTTTTGACCTCGATTGACTTGAAATATTAACAAATCCTGATTACAATGGAACATAGGAGCCTAACAGAGACCATATCATATGTTGATCAATATCACCAGGTTTTATGCACAACTTTCATGCTTCTATACATCGAGTACCCATATGGAAGAGTCCTTATTTGATCTAGTATTTTACCAAGACATACCATGCACATGATTCAAAATATATTTTTGCATCTAACTCTTCCTACCATATCTTTGAATACATGAATTCTACTTTACAAATAAGATCTCTTATCTAAACATGCACATACCTCTTTCCTTGATTTTGTCATCTAGTCAACATCTTTCACGAATTGCCTCTTTCTTTCAAGAAAATGTCTATGATGAGGCTCCTTTATCAAGATGATAAAATACTTCAATTATGCCTTCATGGTGCAACTAAACTAGTAAATTTATTTGATGCTTGCTTCCATAATATGCCATATTGCATCCACAAACTTCTAATGGAATATAATCTTTCTAAGATTCTTCCATATATTGAAGAACCTTCTCATCAAGGATCCTTGTGATCCTTTCCTGCTAGAAGACTATTTCTATAACATGCCATGCCCACAAGAGGAGATGTCTGAGGTAAAAAATATTTGTCAATGTATCATCATTGAGAAATTTGGCTTGTTTCAAACAAGGAAAAATCCATGTGACTACTACAGTGACATGAAACATAAATAAGGATCCTTTAAAAGGGAAAAATGGTGCCTGTTACCATCTCCCATGGATATGCACGAATTTGTGTGTCAATGAACTTAGATCATTTCTTTATAACTTGTAATCAATGGGATTTTTTACTCATAGCTCCTTAAGCTTCAAAAAGAAGAAACATGCCCAGTTAGGACTTAGGATTTAGGACCTCAGAATGCTGACCATTCATCACATTTTCTAGGCATTAAGCACACTTATTCCCGCAAGCAAATAAATGCTATACATATTCTATCTTGAATCCCTCTACCATATAAGGACCTTACACTCTCAAAAAACAAGGGAACCAATATCCTTGTGACATGAGTAATTCTAGAAATATGTCCCAAAAATTGATTTGAACGTAGTCAATGTGTACATCAAATAAGCCATGATCTGCATATTCTCTACACCAACATATATGGAGACTGAATCCTTATATCCAATCATAATCACTAAACTAGCTGCCTCATACCCACTTAGTTGTACTCTCAGGTCAACCAAACTTGTGTTATAGGTCTCTATATAAGTGATTCGGCCTGTTGTGATAATTCAAGAATACACCACAAATTTGTACATAATACATAGACCAGACCGAACTATTACTTTCATTTGATACCATAGAGCTAAGATTGTGTCTAGAGCCTCAAGAGCTATTTTCAACATAACAATTTTCAAGACTTTGTCAAGTATGTGAATTCAAAAAAAAATCCTCAGATACTACTGGCCTCAGAAATTATATCAGAAGTTAAGCATCAAAACACTTGAGCAAAACATTATCATGACAGAGGACTTCACAACAACAGAACTAGGGTGCCTGAGATCATTTAGAAGTAGAACAGAGATTGAATACGTATGTTAGCACTCAGGTCTGCAAATTAGTGAGTATGCCAAACAGGTTTCAGAGTTAGCAGCATTAGCATACATGTATGTAGATTAATGTTGCACTATATACAAGCCAACTTCAAGGAATTAAGCTATCTTTGCACAGTAGACTTCCCTGGATAAGTGGTCGAGCCATACCCTAGAGAACATAGAAGTGTGTGTCCAGAAGTATGAAATAGTCCATGGAGTAAACGAGATCGAAGATAACCTTTGAAAGGATGACAATCAAGCTTTCCAGAGTTCATATATGTCTTGTTCATAACTTTGATTGTGAACAAGAATGCAAAATTGTCATCAACTTATAGGTATTATAACATATCACCATTGCTACTAAGAATTACCGATGTCATACTTAATGTTGGACCATAAATAGTGCTGAGCTTGAGGTCGCATACATAGAACAGTACCACGTACATATAGTTGTGAGGGAACCAAGAAATATCACTATTCGGGATTCTATTTTTATTTTTACTTTTATGATAGCTTTAGGTCTTGCAAAACTCCAGGAGGACTACTTCTTCTTGAGAGATGACTTCCACAGAATTCCCATTCTGCTACTTGATGTTGGGTATAGAAGATTTTAGGGAGACTAATTATCCTCAGGCTGAGAGAGGATTGTCTTTGAAAAAATCAAGTGCTTC